>CM056055.1:116382155-117022155 GCA_029574335.1 Rana kukunoris | reverse complement strand
TTTTTCTTGTTTTCTCTCTCTCTCTTTTTTTCTCTCTCTCTCTATTTCTCTCCCTCTCTCTCTTTTTCTTTCTTTCTCATTCTTTTTCTATGTATTTATCTTTATCTCTCCTCCTCTATCTATTTTTTCTGTCTTTCTCTCTCTCTCTTTTTCTCCTCTCTCTCCCTCTCTTTTTCTTGTTTCCTTTCTCTCCTTTTCTCTCTCTCTCTTTCTCTCCCTCTCTCTTTTTCTCTTTCTTTCTATTTTTTGTCTCTCTCTCTCTTTTTATCTCCTTCTCTCTCTCTTTTTTCTCACTATTTTTCTTGTTCTCCTCTCTCTCTCTCTCTCTCTTTCTCTCCTTTTCTCTCTCTATCTTTTTCTCTTTCTTTCTCTTTTTTTCTTTCTATTTTTTCGGTCTCTCTCTCTCTCTTTTTATCTCCACTCTCTCTTTTTTATCTCTTTCTTTCTCACTCTCTTTTTCTTGTTTTCTCTCTCTCTCTTTCTTTCTCCTTTTCTCTCATTCTCTCTTTCTTTTTCTGTCTCTTTTTCTCCTCTCTCTCCCTCTTTCTCACCGTCTCTCTCATTTTCTCTGTCGTTTTCTCTCTCTTTGGCTCTTTTTTTTCTCTTTCTTTCACTTTTTATCTCCTTCTCTATCTATTTTTTCTGTCTCTCTCTCCTCTCTATCCCCTATTCTCATATATATGTGTTTATATCTCTATTTATTTGTTAAAATAAAAATAAATGAGAGAGAGCGAGAGAGAAAGCGAGAGAGAGAGATTTTTTTTATATTAAATATTATTAAATAAAAATTTTTGATTACTATCTATGAGTTTATTTAAAAAAATATATATTATAGTTGATTGTGTGTAACTTTTTATTTTAATTTTTGTAATGCATATATTTCTATAAATCGTTATTTCTTAAAATATTATAAAAAAAATCAAATATAGAGATATATAAACTGTGTGTGTAAAATATATATATGTGTTTATATATATATATATATATATATATATATAAAAAACACAGTAAATATATGTATATACACCGAAAAAAATTATGTAGGACCTTTTGCCTTCACTCTAAGGTCCAGCTCACCCCAAACCTTCTTGATTGGGTTCAGGTCCGGTGACTGTGGAGGCCAGGTCATCTGACGCAGCACCCCATCACTCTTTCTTGGTCAATTAGCCCTTCCCCCGCCCGGAGGTGTGTTTTTGGTTATTGTCCAGTTGAAAATTAAAAGATGGTCCAACTAAACGCAAACCGGTTGAAATAGCATGTTCAAAAGTTGCTGTGGTAGCCATGCTGGTTCAGTATAAATCCCCAACACTGTCACCAGCAAAGCACCCCCACACCATCACACCTCCTCCACCATGCTTCACGGTGGGGACCAGGCATTCAGAGTCCATCCGTTCACCTTTTCTGCGTCGCACAAAGACATGGTGGTTGGAACCAAAGATCTCAAGTTTTGACTCATCAGACCAAAGCACAGATTTCCACTGGTCTAATGTCCATTCCTTGTGTTCTTTACCCCAAACAAGTCTCCTCTTAACAGTTGTTCTAGAGATGCGTCTGCTGCAAAAGGTGGCTACTTTGATGAACCTAGAATATGACATACTTTCAGTTATTTCACACTTTTTTGTTATGTATATAATTCCTCATGTATTCAATCATAGTTTTGATGCCTTCAGTGTGACTCTAAAATTGTAATAGTCTTGAAAATAAAGAAAATTCTTGGAATGAGAAGGTTTTTCTAAACTTTTGAACCGTAGTGTATGTATATATATATATATATATATATATATATACTGTATATGTATATATCTTTTTAATTTTATTTTTTTCCTGTTATTTTCGTTGTAGTGGAATATCCTCAGAACTAGATTGTTATCCCGTTATCCATCACGTGAAAACGATCCAGCCTTCCCAATAAACCCCACCATTGACTCTTCCAGTATCAGTGATTCCTCACAATCTCAAAACACTACTGATGACAGAATCGGGAAAAAAACACTGGTGTCTATGTCATTGTTGCATAGAAATGCCCACCCGGGTAGAATCAGTTTGTTGCAAAGAGGTTGAAGATGTGCTAGGCTTCATACCAGACGGTAGTAATTGTATTACTGAAGCCGATATGTTCCGTACCATAATAGCTACGGACCAAATTGTTAGAGTCATAAATACCATAATACATATAGAGGAACGACCTGTGGTAGATGCTGAAAACAACAGGTACATTTTTTGAAGCAATAATATTATTCATCTACAATGTATTCCTCAATGATATTACAATGCTGATATTTTTGTACAATGTAATTTCAATCATAGGAGATTGAGAAAGACAGCGTATAGAAGTTTTATTGCCTGGATCTATGGATACCTGGGTAAAGACAACAGGAGGGTGATCCCATCATGTGCTGTAAATATTGTACGCCAGATGTTTCCGGATCCAAATGGAGCTTACGTAGGATTCATGTATTCTCAGGACTACGATGCATCTGAGATGGCATTTCATTAATTGTTTTTTACTTTGAGTGTCAACCCTGTTTTCTGTTTGTTTAATATTGTAAATTATTATATTTAATATTCTATAATAATAATAATAATAATAATAACTTATCTACAAAATAAATGTTTAATTTTTTGTTAAAATGATTCTTTCGAAAATGTTATTTTATTCTAAGAATTTACAAAATAAAGAATTTTTTTCTTAATATAAATAACTTTTTATTGAACTTATGACACACCAAAAAAAAAAATTTACAATGTTTTAAACATAAAAATTTAAATATGGTAGGTAGATCTATATCACACAGAAACAAAGATAAAGACCAATGCATTGTTTATTTTTTAGCCGCTGGAAAGCGAGTCATTTGAGCTGTCACAGCTACACTGGTTTCCGGCCTTTCAATGTTAGCGAGGTTTTTGGGCATCTCCATTTTTCTGCTTCTCCATGAAGTTGTCAATTTTCCTTCCACTATTGAAATCATGTCAGCAAGCATGATGAATGCGTGGTCATTGTTCATCTTTTCGTATACATTCCTGACAATCCATTTTTTGCGACCCCTGGGAAACTCTAAGGTTTTACGTTCAACCAAATATTCTGCACCACTTTCATCTTTTTTTTTGGTCAGGGCAGGTTTACGTACCACATTATTATTGTGACTCAATGCCGCCAATTTGGTTCTGGCATCCATTGAATCAATTCCAAAATGTATTCTTTTTGGACGATATTTCAAAATCATACTGTGGTACGTCTCTAGCACCCCGGTCTGACAAAAATAGGTCAGGTGTTTCATGTCCTTATCAATTCGAGCATCCAAAACAATTGTGGACAAGTTGTGAAATGCAGGTGTATGTTCATTCATCCAAGGAACAGTCGGGTTAGCCACATTGACTTCGCCGTGAAGGCATTTGTGTTCCACATCGCCAATTTTCCATTGATGTTCATTTCTCACATGGTGTAATAGAGAATGCCATAGTTCTCTGAAAAGATCTTCGTTTCCATCGCAAGCTCTAGAACACCAATAGAGATGATTCACTATGGGGGAAATCCACTTCAAAATTGAACGATTAATTCTTTTTTTGGAATTTTGATTCAATTTTCTTTTGAGATTTTTGGCGTAATGCCAAAGGTCAAATTGGTGCCTTATGTGTTTATATTTTTCAGTTGTTAACAATTTACGTATGCCAGTGTGCCGATCTGTTCCTATCATTTGTATATCAAATTGGTTACCAATTAGCCGATCCAAACATTTTTCAAATCCAAATTTCTCCATCGCAACAGATGAAGTCGTTTGAGACACCTGCACCAGCTCGAAGTCCACTATTTTTTGGGTATTAAGATCCATGAAAGTGTATGTTGAATATTTAGCTGAAAAACCAGGGCTATCGCATTGTCCATCTCCAATAAGACACAAGGGTTCTGTACTCAGTTCTTCTTTTACTTTACGAAGCTCATTTTGCCAGCTGTGGTCAATAGATTTGAAAATGTATTGATTTTGAGCTCTATTAAAAGAGGATTTACCGAAAAGCTGTATTCCGCAAACATCAAACATCTCTTTGACCTTGGTGTAGTTTCCTCCTGAGACACAGATAGCCCCAGCCAACAAAATATTACCTGCTGCATAATTTTTTATTTTTGGTTGGCTGTTCCATAGTTTAAGTCTATGTTCTCCAGAACACGTCGAGAAGACAACCACCATAGTACCAACTGTTTGTTTTTCTATTGTTTTTATCTTCTCAAGACAGCCTTCACTGGGACAACACATTTTAAAAAGTAATTCGTCTAAGCATGTGTCAAAAACAATGAATTTTTTTTCCTTAACCAAATTCAAAGGATATGGTAGTTGTTGATTATGTGGAGTGTCTTCAACACTTTCGGCCACACTTACGTCTCCTTTTAGAGGAGTGTCACAGTCAGATAGGTGAAAACTAGTGTCTTCTTCATAGGCTAGTTTTCTTTTTCTTCTGGGCACTGGACTATCTAGCAATAAGGGTGACATTGCTCCAAGAGTTGCACAGGACTTTACAAGACTAATCGGTGTAGACACATCAAGTGGTGGTGCCATTGTAGATATTTCAGTTGGTATGTAGTCATGATCCAAAATGATTAATTCTTCTTTAGCAATTGTAACAGTTGGTTCGTCGGATCTATCAAGTGGTAAATCGAAGAGGGCAGTTTGTGTGCCAGCATCGGTTTTTACAATGTTGCATTTACATTGCAACAAACCTTGGGATGTAGAAGCCTTCTTCAAAATAGCATTCTTGATTCTCTTCAGTTTTTTCTGCCATTTATTTTCGGCAGATCTTATTGAAGGTGTTTCATCAAAAATTGTAGGGACAGCATCAGGTTTGATTCTTTTATTTTTTCCTTGGCCAACAAAAGAATCTTCACTGAAGTGCGCAGAACAAAAACGGTAAATGTCACTACGTATATCTTGCAGAATAAGTGGAATATATTCCTCTACCATAGGATCCTGCATTCCAGCATTTCTGAGCCATTTCCTTATCTTATCACTATCCTTAGGAAATGTGATATATTTTATACCATCTTTTTTACATTTGTCAGCTTCCTTAGAACCAGTGTGGTTTTTGCACACGAGAGCAAAACAGCTCGGCATTTCTATATAATCAATAAAAGAATAAAGTTTTAAGAAAAATTAATACAAGTACATATACTGCACATATTGAATTTAAAAAATATAATAAAATATTATAAACTAAATCTATCAAAAATATTCATAAAAATATTCAAATAAATACCAAAAAAAAAATTAAAAATGTTTTGTTTCTTGTCCTGCATTTAAATTTTTTTTTTTTAAATCTAATAAATTAAAAACTAAAAAAAAATTAAACAAAACTTATAAAAAAAAGTCCGGTCTAAAAATTAAAATAAAAAGTAAAACAGTTTTTTTTTGCAAAAGAATAGGTTTATTTATACAAATATAATTCAAGTATTTACATGAATACACATTTTATTTATAAGTTAAGAATAAAAAAAAAATATTCAGTATTTACAGTGGGTGATATATAGCCTCATTCAATTTTTTCATATGTCGATAAAAAAAAAAGTCTAAGAGGGGCGAGAAAAAAGTATAAAGTGTGAAATAACAGTGTCAGAGGGCGAGAATAAAGTGTAAGAGGGGCGAGAAAAAAGTGTAAGGGGGCGAGAAAAGTATAAAGTGTGAAATAACAGTGTCAGAGGGCGAGAATAAAGTGTAAGAGGGGCGAGAAAAAAAAGAGTAAGGGGGGCGAGAAAAAAGTATAAAGTGTGAAATAACAGTGTCAGAGGGCGAGAATAAAGTGTAAGAGGGGCGAGAAAAAAAAGAGTAAGGGGGGCGAGAAAAAAAGTATAAAGTGTGAAATAACAGTGTCAGGGGGCGAGAATAAAGTGTAAGAGGGGCGAGAAAAGTATAAAGTGTGAAATAACATTGTCAGAGGGCGAGAATAAAGTGTAAGAGGGGCGAGAAAAAAAAGAGTAAGGGGGGCGAGAAAAAAGTATAAAGTGTGAAATAACAGTGTCAGAGGGCGAGAATAAAGTGTAAGAGGGGCGAGAAAAAAAAGAGTAAGGGGGGCGAGAAAAAAGTATAAAGTGTGAAATAACAGTGTCAGAGGGCGAGAATAAAGTGTAAGAGGGGCGAGAAAAGTATAAAGTGTGAAATAACAGTGTCAGAGGGCGAGAATAAAGTGTAAGAGGGGCGAGAAAAAAGTGTAAGGGGGCGAGAAAAGTATAAAGTGTGAAATAACAGTGTCAGAGGGCGAGAATAAAGTGTAAGAGGGTCGAGAAAAAAAAGAGTAAGAGGGGCGAGAAAAGTATAAAGTGTGAAATAACAGTGTCAGAGGGCGAGAATAAAGTGTAAGAGGGGCGAGAAAAAAGTGTAAGGGGGCGAGAAAAGTATAAAGTGTGAAATAACAGTGTCAGAGGGCGAGAATAAAGTGTAAGAGGGGCGAGAAAAAAAAGAGTAAGGGGGGCGAGAAAAAAGTATAAAGTGTGAAATAACAGTGTCAGAGGGCGAGAATAAAGTGTAAGAGGGGCGAGAAAAAAAAGAGTAAGGGGGCGAGAAAAAAAGTATAAAGTGTGAAATAACAGTGTCAGGGGGCGAGAATAAAGTGTAAGAGGGGCGAGAAAAGTATAAAGTGTGAAATAACATTGTCAGAGGGCGAGAATAAAGTGTAAGAGGGGCGAGAAAAAAAAGAGTAAGGGGGGCGAGAAAAAAGTATAAAGTGTGAAATAACAGTGTCAGAGGGCGAGAATAAAGTGTAAGAGGGGCGAGAAAAAAAAGAGTAAGGGGGGCGAGAAAAAAGTATAAAGTGTGAAATAACAGTGTCAGAGGGCGAGAATAAAGTGTAAGAGGGGCGAGAAAAGTATAAAGTGTGAAATAACAGTGTCAGAGGGCGAGAATAAAGTGTAAGAGGGGCGAGAAAAAAGTGTAAGGGGGCGAGAAAAGTATAAAGTGTGAAATAACAGTGTCAGAGGGCGAGAATAAAGTGTAAGAGGGTCGAGAAAAAAAAGAGTAAGAGGGGCGAGAAAAAAGTATAAAGTGTGAAATAACAGTGTCAGAGGGCGAGAATAAAGTGTAAGGGGGGCGAGAAAAAAAGTATAAAGTGTGAAATAACAGTGTCAGAGGGCAAGAATAAAGTGTAAGAGGGGCGAGAAAAAAAAGAGTAAGGGGGGCGAGAAAAAAGTATAAAGTGTGAAATAACAGTGTCAGAGGGCGAGAATAAAGTGTAAGAGGGGCGAGAAAAAAAAGAGTAAGGGGGGCGAGAAAAAAGTATAAAGTGTGAAATAACAGTGTCAGAGGGCGAGAATAAAGTGTAAGAGGGGCGAGAAAAAAAAGAGTAAGGGGGCGAGAAAAAAAGTATAAAGTGTGAAATAACAGTGTCAGGGGGCGAGAATAAAGTGTAAGAGGGGCGAGAAAAGTATAAAGTGTGAAATAACATTGTCAGAGGGCGAGAATAAAGTGTAAGAGGGGCGAGAAAAAAAAGAGTAAGGGGGGCGAGAAAAAAGTATAAAGTGTGAAATAACAGTGTCAGAGGGCGAGAATAAAGTGTAAGAGGGGCGAGAAAAAAAAGAGTAAGGGGGGCGAGAAAAAAGTATAAAGTGTGAAATAACAGTGTCAGAGGGCGAGAATAAAGTGTAAGAGGGGCGAGAAAAAGTATAAAGTGTGAAATAACAGTGTCAGAGGGCGAGAATAAAGTGTAAGAGGGGCGAGAAAAAAGTGTAAGGGGGCGAGAAAAGTATAAAGTGTGAAATAACAGTGTCAGAGGGCGAGAATAAAGTGTAAGAGGGTCGAGAAAAAAAAGAGTAAGAGGGGCGAGAAAAAGTATAAAGTGTGAAATAACAGTGTCAGAGGGCGAGAATAAAGTGTAAGGGGGGCGAGAAAAAAAGTATAAAGTGTGAAATAACAGTGTCAGAGGGCAAGAATAAAGTGTAAGAGGGGCGAGAAAAAAAAGAGTAAGGGGGGCGAGAAAAAAGTATAAAGTGTGAAATAACAGTGTCAGAGGGCGAGAATAAAGTGTAAGAGGGGCGAGAAAAAAAAGAGTAAGGGGGGCGAGAAAAAAGTATAAAGTGTGAAATAACAGTGTCAGAGGGCGAGAATAAAGTGTAAGAGGAGCGAGAAAAAAAAAGAGTAAGGGGGGCGAGAAAAAAAGTATAAAGTGTGAAATAACAGTGTCAGGGGGCGAGAATAAAGTGTAAGAGGGGCGAGAAAAGTATAAAGTGTGAAATAACAGTGTCAGAGGGCGAGAATAAAGTGTAAGGGGGGCGAGAAAAAAAGTATAAAGTGTGAAATAACAGTGTCAGAGGGCGAGAATAAAGTGTAAGAGGGGCGAGAAAAAAAAGAGTAAGGGGGGCGAGAAAAAAGTATAAAGTGTGAAATAACAGTGTCAGAGGGCGAGAAAAAAAAGAGTAAGGGGGGCGAGAAAAAAGTATAAAGTGTGAAATAACAGTGTCAGAGGGCGAGAATAAAGTGTAAGAGGAGCGAGAAAAAAAGAGTAAGGGGGGCGAGAAAAAAAGTATAAAGTGTGAAATAACAGTGTCAGGGGGCGAGAATAAAGTGTAAGAAGGGCGAGAAAGTATAAAGTGTGAAATCACAGTGTCAGAGGGCGAGAATAAAGTGTAAGGGGGGCGAGAAAAAAAGTATAAAGTGTGAAATAACAGTGTCAGAGGGCGAGAATAAAGTGTAAGAGGGGCGAGAAAAAAAAAGAGTAAGGGGGGCGAGAAAAAAGTATAAAGTGTGAAATAACAGTGTCAGAGGGCGAGAATAAAGTGTAAGAGGGGCGAGAAAAAAAAGAGTAAGGGGGGCGAGAAAAAAGTATAAAGTGTGAAATAACAGTGTCAGAGGGCGAGAATAAAGTGTAAGAGGGGCGAGAAAAGTATAAAGTGTGAAATAACAGTGTCAGAGGGCGAGAATAAAGTGTAAGAGGGGCGAGAAAAAAAAGAGTAAGGGGGGCGAGAAAAAAGATAAAGTGTGAAATAACAGTGTCAGAGGGCGAGAATAAAGTGTAAGAGGGGCGAGAAAAAAAGTATAAAGTGTGAAATAACAGTGTCAGAGGGCGAGAATAAAGTGTAAGAGGGGCGAGAAAAAAAAGAGTAAGGGGGGGGCGAGAAAAAAGTATAAAGTGTGAAATAACAGTGTCAGAGGGCGAGAATAAAGTGTAAGAGGGGGCGAGAAAAAAAGAGTAAGGGGGGCGAGAAAAAAGTATAAAGTGTGAAATAACAGTGTCAGAGGGCGAGAATAAAGTGTAAGGGGGGCGAGAAAAAAAGTATAAAGTGTGAAATAACAGTGTCAGAGGGCGAGAATAAAGTGTAAGAGGGGCGAGAAAAAAGTATAAAGTGTGAAATAACAGTGTCAGAGGGCGAGAATAAAGTGTAAGAGGGGCGAGAAAAGTATAAAGTGTGAAATAACAGTGTCAGAGGGCGAGAAGTGGGAATTGGGAGATAAAGGAGGAGGGAGGAATTGGGAGATACAATAAAAGTGAGAGGATGAGTGGGGGGGGGGAATAGAGAGGAAGGTGATGGGGGGGTGGGGGAATAGAGGGAATAAAGAGGAAGGGGATAAGGAGGGGGGGGAAATAGAGAGGAAGGGGATAAGGGGGGGGGGGGTGAAAATAAAGAGGAAGGGGATAAGGGGGGGGTGAAAATAGAGAGGAAGGGGATAAGGGGGGGGTGAAAATAGAGAGGAAGGGGATAAGGGGGGGTGAAAATAGAGAGGAAGGGGATAAGGGGGGGGTGAAAATGGAGAGGAAGGGGAGGGAATAGCGAGGAAGGGGATGGGGGGGGGGGAGAAAATAGGGAGGTAGGGGAATAGAGAGGAGGCTAGAGATACATGCAAAATAATAAATATAATGGATAGAGGAGGACAGTGGAAGATATACTTGTAATTAAGATAAATAATGAAATGAGAAAAGACTGAGGGGAAAAAAAGAACCTAAAATTCAAAATGGGAGACATACATTAAAAAATATTTCACTAACAAAGAAGTTTTTTGTATGGTTTCAAGAAAATCAAAACCAATCGTCATATCAAATAAAAAACGGAGACAAACATTACAAAACATTTTGCCAACAAGTTTTTTGTATGGTTTCAATAAAATCGAAACCAATCGTCATAGAGAGAGAGAGAGAGAGAGAGAGAGAGAGAGAGAGAGAGAGAGAAGGCGAGAGAGAGAGAGGAGAGAGAGAGAAGGGAGAGAGAGAGAGAGAGAGAGAGAAGGAGAGGAGAGAGAGAGAGAGAGAGAGAGAGAGAGAGAGAGAGAGAGAGAGAGAAGGCGAGAGAGAGAGAGAGAGAGAGAGAAGGCGAGAGAGAGAGAGAGAGAGAGAGAAGGCGAGAGAGAGAGAGAGAAGAGAGAGAGAGAGAGAGAGAGAGAGAGAGAGAGAGAGAGAGAGAGAGAGAGAGAGAAGGCGAGAGAGAGAGAGAGAGAGAGAGAAGGCGAGAGAGAGAGAGAGAGAGAGAGAGAAGGCGAGAGAGAGAGAGAGAGAGAGAGAGAGAAGGCGAGAGAGAGAGAGAGAGAGAGAGAGAGAGAGAGAGGGAGAGAGAGAGAGAGAGAGAGAGAGAGAAGGCGAGAGAGAGAGAGAGAGAGAGAGAGCGAGAGAGAGAGAGAGAAGGCGAGAGAGAGAGAGAGAGAGAAGGCGAGAGAGAGAGAGAGAGAGAGAAGGCGAGAGAGAGAGAGAGAGAAGGCGAGAGAGAGAGAGAGAGAGAGAGAAGGCGAGAGAGAGAGAGAGAGAAGGCGAGAGAGAGAGAGAGAGAGAGAGAGAAGGCGGAGAGAGAGAGAGAGAGAGAGAGAGGCGAGAGAGAGAGAGAGAGAGAGAGAAGGCGAGAGAGAGAGAGAGAGGAGAAGGCGAGAGAGAGAGAGAGAGAAGGCGAGAGAGAGAGAGAGGCGAGAGAGAGAGAGAGAGAGGGGGGGGGGAGGCGAGAGAGAGAGGGGAGGCGAGAGAGAGAGGGGAGGCGAGAGAGAGAGGGGGAGGCGAGAGAGAGAGGGGGAGGCGAGAGAGAGAGGGGAGGCGAGAGAGAGAGGGGGAGGCGAGAGAGAGAGGGGGAGGCGAGAGAGAGAGGGGGAGGCGAGAGAGAGGAGAGAGGGGGAGGCGCGAGAGAGAGAGAGAGAGAGAGAGAGAGGGGGAGGCGCGAGAGAGAGAGAGAGAGAGAGAGAGAGGGGGGGAGGCGAGAGAGGGGGAGAGAGAGAGGGGGGAGGCGAGAGGGGGGAGGCGAGAGAGAGGGGGAGGCGAGAGAGAGAGGGGAGGCGAGAGAGAGAGGGGAGGCGAGAGAGAGAGGGGGAGGCGAGAGAGAGAGGGGGAGGCGAGAGAGAGAGGGGGAGGCGAGAGAGAGAGGGGGAGGCGAGAGAGAGAGGGGAGAGAGAGAGGAGAGAGGGGGAGGCGAGAGAGAGGAGAGAGGGGGAGGCGAGAGAGAGAAAAAAAAAAAGAACATAAAATTCAAAAAGGGAGACATACATTAAAAAATATTTCACTAACAAAGAAGTTTTTTGTATGGTTTCAAGAAAATCAAAACCAATCGTCATATCAAATAAAAAACGAGAAAAAACGGAGACAAACATTACAAAACATTTTGCCAACAAGTTTTTTGTATGGTTTCAATAAAATCGAAACCAATCGTCATAGAGAGAGAGAGAGAGAGAGAGAGAGAGAGAGAGAGAGAGAGAGAGAGAGAGAGAGAGAGAGAGAGAGAGAGAGAGAGAGAGAGGGGGGGGGAGGCGAGAGAGAAGGCGGGAGGCGAGAGAGAGAGAGAGAGAGAGAGAGAGAGAGAAGGCGAGAGAGAGAGAGAAGGCGAGAGAGAGAGAGAAGGCGAGAGAGAGAGAGAGAGAGAGAGAAGGCGAGAGAGAGAGGGGGGGGAGGCGAGAGAGAGAGAGGGGGGGAGGCGAGAGAGAGAGAGAGAGAGAGAGGAGAGAGAGAGAGAGAGAGAGAGAGGGGAGGCAAGAGAGAGAGAGAGGGGGGAGGCAAGAGAGAGAGAGAGGGGGGAGGCAAGAGAGAGGGGGGAGGCAAGAGAGAGGGGGGAGGCAAGAGAGAGGGGGGAGGCAAGAGAGAGGGGGGAGGCAAGAGAGAGAGAGAGAGAGAGGGGGGAGGCAAGAGAGAGAGAGAGAGAGAGGGGGGAGGCAAGAGAGAGAGAGAGAGAGAGAGAGAGGGGGGAGGCAAGAGAGAGAGAGAGGGGGGAGGCAAGAGAGAGAGAGAGAGAGAGAGGGGGGAGGCAAGAGAGAGAGAGAGAGAGAGAGAGAGGGGGGGAGGCAAGAGAGAGAGAGAGAGAGAGAGGGGGGAGGCAAGAGAGAGAGAGAGAGAGAGAGAGAGAGGGGGGGAGGCAAGAGAGAGAGAGAGAGAGGGGGGGGAGGCAAGAGAGAGAGAGAGAGAGAGGGGGGGGAGGCAAGAGAGAGGGGGGAGGCAAGAGAGAGGGGGGAGGCAAGAGAGAGGGGGGAGGCAAGAGAGAGAGAGAGAGAGAGAGAGAGAGAGGGGGGAGGCAAGAGAGAGAGAGAGAGAGAGAGGGGGGGAGGCAAGAGAGAGAGAGAGAGGGGGGGGAGGCAAGAGAGAGAGAGAGGGGGGGGAGGCAAGAGAGGGGGGGAGGCAAGAGAGAGGGGGGAGGCAAGAGAGAGGGGGGAGGCAAGAGAGAGGGGGGAGGCAAGAGAGAGGGGGAGAGGCGAAGAGAGAGAGAGAGAGGAAGGCGAGAGAAGGCGAGAGAGAGAGAGAAGGCGAGAGAGAGAGAGAGAGAGAGAAGGCGAGAGAGAGAGAGAAGGCGAGAGAAGGCGAGAGAAGGCGAGAGAGAGAGAGAGAGAGAGAAGGCGAGAGAGAGAGAAGGCGAGAGAGAAGGCGAGAGAGAGAGAGAAGGCGAGAGAGAGAGAGAAGGCGAGAGAGAGAGAAGGCGAGAGAGAGAGAGAGAGAGAGAGAGAGAGAGAGAGAGAGAGAGAGAGAGAGAGAGAGCTGGAAGGGATAGAGGGGGGACAGAGAGGGGGGTCTAGTGTTAGAGTTTAGGATCAGAGTGGAAGAAAGTGGCTACGAAGGACAAAAAAATAAATAAAATACATAAAACATTAAAAACACAACATAGATTTGATACAAATACAATAACCCTTGATTTGGTTTTTGGCATGGTTTTGAAAAATCAAAATCCACTTGTCTGTTCATTCTCTGGGAAAAAAATAAAATATAATTTTAAATTAATAATACTAAAAAAACAAACAAACACAAGTTAATGCATACATCTACATATACATATATATATATACACACACACACATAGCATTTTTTAGGACCAAGTACAAGTACTGATAATTTTTTCATGAACAAACCAATACTTTTTTTAAATGTGTCCCCCAAATGCAGCCATGTCCGGTCCCCACACATGATGCAGCCATGTCCGGTCCCCACACATGATGCAGCCATGTCCGGTCCCCACACATGATGCAGCCATGTCCGGTCCCCACACATGATGCAGCCATGTCCGGTCCCCACGCATGATGCAGCCATGTCCGGTCCCCACACATGATGCAGCCATGTCCGGTCCCCACACATGATGCAGCCATGTCCGGTCCCCACACATGATGCAGCCATGTCCGGTCCCCACACATGATGCAGCCATGTCCGGTCCCCACACATGATGCAGCCATGTCCGGTCCCCACACATGATGCAGCCATGTCCTGTCCCCACACATGATGCAGCCATGTCCTGTCCCCACACATGATGCAGCCATGTCCTGTCCCCACACATGATGCAGCCATGTCCGGTCCCCACGCATGATGCAGCCATGTCCGGTCCCCACACATGATGCAGCCATGTCCGGTCCCCACGCATGATGCAGCCATGTCCGGTCCCCACACATGATGCAGCCATGTCCGGTCCCCACACATGATGCAGCCATGTCCGGTCCCCACACATGATGCAGCCATGTCCGGTCCCCACACATGATGCAGCCATGTCCGGTCCCCACACATGATGCAGCCATGTCCGGTCCCCACACATGATGCAGCCATGTCCGGTCCCCACGCATGATGCAGCCATGTCCGGTCCCCACGCATGATGCAGCCATGTCCGGTCCCCACACATGATGCAGCCATGTCCGGTCCCCACACATGATGCAGCCATGTCCGGTCCCCACACATGATGCAGCCATGTCCCTGTCCCCACACATGATGCAGCCATGTCCTGTCCCCACACATGATGCAGCCATGTCCTGTCCCCACACATGATGCAGCCATGTCCTGTCCCCACACATGATGCAGCCATGTCCGGTCCCCACACATGATGCAGCCATGTCCGGTCCCCACACATGATGCAGCCATGTCCGGTCCCCACACATGATGCAGCCATGTCCGGTCCCCACACATGATGCAGCCATGTCCGGTCCCCACACATGATGCAGCCATGTCCGGTCACCACGCATGATGCAGCCATGTCCAGTCCCCACGCATGATGCAGCCATGTCCTGTCCCCACACATGATGCAGCCATGTCCGGTCCCCACACATGATGCAGCCATGTCCGGTCCCCACACATACCTGTAGTAGTAGTAGATATGATTATGCCACCACATACCGCCGCGTTAATCCCCCTGCATTACAGCCGCGCCATGTATAGAAACGAAAGCTTGTATTACGTGCTGTAATGCAGGTGGATTAACGCGGCAGGGAAAAATTATATATAACACAAACATTTGAAAAAAAATGTTTAAATTCATACCTGATTTTAAAGGTGAAGATCTATAATTTATCAAAATAAATTATTTTTCGTAAACAATCTTCCTTAAGCTAAAAAAAAAAAAATGATAAAAAATTAGCAAAACATACATATTTAAAAAAAAAAAAATGTACTTTTAAATTATAATTTTATAACATACCTTTCAAGGTGTTAACACTGTGCTTTTTATAATGGATAGGTCTTCCAAAAAGTGTTTTAAAGTCTTAAATCAGCTTAAAAAAAAAAAAAAAAATTAATTTAGGATTCATGATGACTTAAATATATCTAAATATTGTTAGTAAACATAATTTCATATATAAAAATATACAATCAAAAATAGCAAAATATACAAACATCAAAACCCCAAAAAAAAATATATATATATATATATATATATATATATATATATATATACATACATACTCACTCCTTTAATTACCTTAAAATTATATAGATGGAACATTTTTTGCCCAAAATAATATTATACATTTTTTCAAATACACACATTATGGAATATATATATAATCTATCCCTAATAAAACAATCCAGAATAAATGTGACAGGTGAAATTATAGTAACACACACACACACACACACACACACACACACACAGACACACACACACACACACACAGACACACACACACACACACACACACACAAAGAGACACACAGACACACAGACACACACACACACACAAAGAGACACACACACACACACAGAGACACACACAGACACACACACACAGACACACACACACACAGACACACACACACACACTTCCAGGTCAATTAACATTAAAAAAAAATCGATGATGGTTTAAGACGAAAAATACATTGCATATATCTAAGAATTAAATTAAATGAGTAACATGCATCATTGAAAAACTGTTTTAAAACAAAAAAAAAACTAGCATGCAGTAATATATAACATAGCATAAACAATCTCAGCTAAACAATAAAATGTCAATGGTTAGTAATTTAAAACTTACCTTTTAAGAGGATGAAAACGGATTGCCTGATGTCTTGCAAGGGTCCCCCGACAGTTCTGGTCTCCGTGCCTCACGTTATACCACCGATCGCTGCCTTTGTCCTCGCTGTAATGGAGAATCTTGTAATGCCCGCCCTCCATGCTTTGTTTATGTCACGCGTCACTTCCTGCTAAGGAAATAGCGCGATATTTACTAACACGGCTGCGCAGTGAAGTCAGGGGAGCTATGGAGAGAAGCTCCCAGAGGGCACTGCATTTAGCAGGAAGTGATGCAATGCCCGGATAATTCCCGCAGAATTACAAACCGGAAGCCACAGGACTGTAAAGGTACTGTACTTACTCTGACAAAACAAATGCCCGTTTTTACTGTATTGCTTAGTGGGAACGTTATTAGGAGGATGTAGTAAATAGGGTGGAGATCCGCTTTAATAAAACACAGACATTTTAGATTCCTGTTGGTTTGAAGTTGGAGCCAGTGGATTATACGGCATAATAAAAATGGCATGTATGAAGTTCTGCAGACAATGGTCTTGTCGTGATGTACAGTCAACGATCGATGGTTTGCCTTCTAATACCAAACTCACCGACAGCGTTGAATGTTCATCAAGACAGTCCTAAAATAAGCATGGCGTTTATCAGCTTGAATGGTGTCCTGATAAAAGCAGGCTGCCATTTTAAACTTGGCTCATGTAAGCATTTATTATGATCCAAGCATGTTGTTTCATCAGAAGTATTATTCGTTGTAAATCTTTTGTGGAGACTCCAGAATTAACCCTTTCCCGGGATGTGCTTCGATATTCATTTATTTGGTACCATGTAGTCAGCTGAGGTAATTGCAGATGGAAGACTAATCAGTGTTCTCGGCGAACAGCTGGCAAACCATCAAGATAAATGTGCTGAAAAAGAAAAAAAAGAGGAAAATATTTATTTTGTTAAAAGACACTCACTGAGATTTGACAGAATTCATTTTGCTGGAAAATGGGAATAAATAAATCGAGCAATAATCAAATATTTTGAAGATTGAACCAAAAGGGTTCATTCATGAAAATGTGTATAGATGTTTGAAGGTTGAATATGTATGTGCCCTAACTCTTAGGAACAAATGTAATAAATCGCAGCTTACCAGTCCTTATACTGTTTGTGGTCTCATTTTACAGAAAATACCTGACAATTCCTGTAAGCTTATCTTCTGTATACTAAAAACAAAAAACTCTACCCCCGAATGTAATGTAGGTCAGTAGTCATCAACCCTGTCCTTAGGGCACTCCAATGGGCCAGGTTTTATGTATTACCTTGGGGATATGCAGACTAGCATACTGCAATCACTGAGCAGCAAATGATATCACCTGTGATGTATTTCAATTATTTTGCTAACCTGGCCTGTTAGTGGGTCCTAGGACAGGTTTGATGACCACTGATGTAGATGAACAAGGGCATACATGCTTAAAGTCCAAGATTACGAGTTGAAATAAAGGGAAAGATAACTGAAAAAGAAAACCAAATGCATCTACCTCGTCTAAGGACGGGTATACTGCATTATATAAAAGGTTCACTTTTTGGTTTAGATACACTGTAATGCAGAATAACTGATTATTTTTAGTCTGTAGCAAATCTACCTCGAGTGAAGTGAGTGGGGCAAGTTAAGCTTACTCTCTGTACCAGCAATAAAGACCACCACATTATCATTGTGTTTCTATAGATCCGTAATCAGAATGTATTACACTCAGAAAAAAGACAGACAAACTGATAGAATTGTATTGGCAAATTAATTAAACATAGAACTTTAAAGGGTGTCCTAATGTAGGTTACATCGAAGCTCCATAAAGTCCAACATAAAACCATTTTCAATGATGAGAATTTATAACATTAATCCCTAGATTAAAACCATGATTTTTAGCTCTAAATCATGACAGGGATTAACACTGGCCTGATTCCTAAAATGAAAGAGAAAAATATATTGTCTATAGAAACTTAAGAGGCATAAGTGCTACCTACACATCCATTTACATGAACAGAAAATTATATTTTACCAAAAATAGTTTGAAATTATAACTATTACTTTATCTAACAGCTGCCACTTACAATTAAGATGTAAAGTCTAGGTGTAAAACATTGCATCAATTGCTGACTTGCAGATGAAGACATGAAAACTGCTTACATTTACAAGGTCTGGAAATTCATCAACAAACTAAACGACTTGCATTATCCATCCAAGAGATCAACAGTTTAAAATCCTTGTTTATACTCAGTGCTGAGTCTTAAGCCTCATACACATGATCGGACTTCCATCAGATTTTTCCGTGGATTATGGTCCGAATGGGCGTTGGCCGTGAACTTGTTCTGCATACACACAGCAGAACATTTTCAGCCAACTTTCACCAAATTGCGTGGTTTTTCAGCTCTTTACTGACAACCTTTGGGCAACTTCTGCTATTGTTGGATGATCTTTAGCATTGGTTCTGAGAATGCGTGTTTGTACTTTGGACTTTAGTCCTATGGACTTTTGTACACATGATCGGATTATCCTCCATTGGACATTTGTTGCCGAAAAGATTGAGAGTACTGTGCTGGGATGAAAACGTTGCTCCTTTATAGACACAGTACAGTAAGAACTGTCATCCCAGGTGTATCTACTCGGTGAATGTAAATGAAAATAAAAGCCTTTAAAAAAAGAAGCCAAAACCACATCTTAGGACTGAGAAACAGAAATATATAAAAAAAAATCTTGTGTTTAGTGTTTTATACACTTTAATGCTTAGACTGTTTAGTTGTTTTCCTATGGTTTCGTTTAGTACACATATAAGAAAGCAAATCTGTTTTAAGCGATCATACAAATCAAGGTACAAATGAATGCTTAGACCTTTCCTAAGTTTCTACCCTTTGGTCAACAACCATGTTACATTAATCTTACTTCATAAAAATCCAAAGCAAATGTATCTCCCTAGTTTATATACAGAGATATGGTACTAGTAGACACCATCAATCAAAAATCTATATAGAAAGGAGATGGTTGTAAATCATTTCAGAAAAGCAAGCTTGTTACAGCAATTGGCAATGACTGATAACTCTGTACATTACACTGCACAATGAATATAAATTATTCTTAAGAATGTTTCCCCTAAACAAAATCTCTCTCTTTTTTATAGAGATACGGTACTATTAGACAACACCAAAAATCTATATAGAGAGGAGATGGACGTACACAGTTCCAGAAAAGTAAGCTTGTTACAACGATTAGAAATGACTTATAGACTGCACAATGAATATAAGTCATTCTTAAATATATTTCTCCTCCTCCATTGGTGCTAAACCTGTGGCCCTCCAGTTGATGCAGAACTACAAGGCCCATCATGCCTCTGCATTTGGCACCTATTCTTACAACTGCCACAACTGTCAGCCTTGCAATGCCTCATGGGACTTGAAGTTCTGCAATAGCCGGAGGGCTATAGGTTGAGCACCCATACCCTAGATCAGTGTTTCTCAACTACAGTCCTCAAGTACCCCCAACAGGTCATGCTTTCCATTATTTTGCACAGGTGATTTGATCAGTTTCACTGCCTTAGTAATTACTAAAACCGTTTCATCTGAGGGAAATTCTGAAAACTTGACCTGTTGGGGGTACTTGAGGACTGGCGTTGAGAAACTTTGCCCTAGATTAACAAAGGAAAAAACTCTGGTCATTTTATTCCTTCGGTATGAAATGGAGTCATAAATATGTTGTGTGGCAGCTTTGGGTCATATTTTACTTAGGGTTCTATCGCCGTTACATGTTATTTAGATGTTGAATTACTAATGAAATAAATGTGTACACACAGACTTTGTCTTTTTTGTTTTAATAATGCAATTCTGCACTTTGCTCATTATTCTTTGTTTCCTTTTCTTAATTATATGACTCATTAAGTAGACTTTTCAAAATCTTTAGCAAGCCATGCATACAATTGAACATATAAGGAAATATACAAAATAATTATGTAGCTAAATACTTTTCCTTCATCTGCTAGAGGCATAAAGAGGGCCTGAGCTGAGGGGTGCTCTGGATATAAATAAACCAAGCAATTTGTTTGCCGTAAGCGATGGGGTGAAAACATACACAAGAGTTCTCTTTACAGATACAGGAATCCTAATGCACACTGTCAGGATGAGGAGGCAAGTAAGCGCTTCCCTCCCTCTCTCACATACCCGCGGGGACTTTTGCTGTCTCTGCGGCCTGTCTCCAGTGGCCTATGTACCAGTGCTGATGGAAAGGACATAATTTAAGTGACGGTGTTAGCTACGCATCCAGTGGCCGTGCAGAGGAATTGGAGCAGAAAAGCGATGTTTCTGCAGGAATTCTCTTCTCTGACCTAAATTTGCTGATGCTTTTGGTGTAAGGACAAATCCGCTTTTTACCAGAAGATAAACACGCATTATACAGAGATGAAAACATTTTATTTATCTTATCCAATATATAGGGTCAACAGATTATGAGATGCTTTACAGAGAGCTATTTAAAACCGTCTTTGTTGTCTAAGGAGTTTGTAATTCAATTTTGCTACCATAGTCCCACAAACATGCGCTATAGGAGCAGAAGCTGATTTACCCACTAGTATGTTTTAGGGTTGTCAAAGGAAGCTGGAACATTTGGAAACACATCTCTTGTCCTCAGTGTCATGAATTAAGCACCATTAGTGAATGGGGAACAATGGAGGGCTGAACCAAAGCCCCACGTTAGCAATTTTTTTTTCTTTTGTTTTCTTTTTCTTTCTTTTTTTGTTTTTGTCCTCCCTTCCTGCCATCCATCCGTCCTTCCTTCATACGTCTATCAAGTGTTTGAAGATTGAAGATAATTAATTCTAAATTATTTTTTGGCCTTACTGAATGTGGTCACATATGTGTCACTTTTGCCCCTGTACAAATCATTAGTAAGACCTCATCTGGAAAGTGCAGAGAAGGGCAACCAAACTGATAAGTGGAGGAGCTCAGCTATGAAGAAAGATTAGAGGAACTGCATTTATTCACTCTTGAGAAGAGTAGATTAAGGGGGGATATGATCAGCAAGTACAAATATATAAGGGGTCCATATAGTGAACTTGGTGTTGGTTATTCACTTTACGGTCAACACAAAGGACAAGGGGACACTCTTTACGTCTAGAGGAAAAGAGATTTCATCTCCAAATATGGGAAGGTTTCTTCACAGTAAGAGCTGTGAAAATGTGGAATAGACTCCCTGCAGAGGTGGTTCTGGCCAGCTCAGTGTATTGCTTTAAGAAAGGCCTGGATTCTTCCCTTAATGTACACAATATACTGTAACTGGGTACAAAATTTACAGTAATTACCCGGAAATATGCCTCTCGGAGATCAGGAAGGAATTTTTTCCCCTGCTGTAGCAAATTGAATCATGCTCTGCTGGTTTTTTTTTTGCCTTCCTCTGGATCAACTGTGGGTATAGAATTGGGTATATGGGATTGTATGATATTATTATTGTTATTATTATTATTATGGTTGAATTGTATGGACTTGTGTCTTTTTTCTACCTGACTAACTATGTAATGACTTATACAATAAGCTAGAAAGCCCGCCCTGTCCAAAAGTTGGCTTCTTCCAACCCACATTGGGGCTCAGGCTGTAATTGAAGCACATGGATGAAGATATGTTCATCTTTAAGTTCTCTTTCATTACACTTCCTACAGAGGGGCTCAGGCAGTAGTTGAAGGAATGAATGAAGATGTCTTCAGGTTGTCAGCCTTTATACCGTACTTCTAGTTATCGAATTCCTAATATTTACAGTATCACTTTAAAACAGGTATGTGCATGTTTTACATTTGCAGAAATGAATGCTTCTTACTTAGTGCTGTTTTTTTCTGCTAAGTGAAACCAGCAAAAGTGAATTCATCTTATGACATATAAAGTATTGGTACTTGGTGTATACACGTGGTTTATAAGTAAACTGTACTGTTTTGGAATATGACCTGTATGTATTTGATTGTTATCTGTGCAATGAATTCAGACAGATTTTGCATCTATATGCAATACACTATGACGTTAGACAGGAAACATCTGCTCTTCAGTTCAGTAGATTTAGAGCAACGGTTAAAATGCCATGAACCGTGTGAAAGAAACACATATGGACTCCATATAAACAGCTGCATTCCAAACTAGATTATCAGACAGATGTCTACTGGCAGGGCAGCTAAGGACAGTAGAAGGCCAGAGCTGGCTAAAGGCCCATGAAACATAATGACGGTCATATATTGTATACAGGGAAAATGTGCCAGTGTGTACAGAATAAATATTCAGTTTAGAAAAATATTCACTTTGCAGTCATATAATTTAAAAGCTGCTCTTATTTAAATACTACTATTAGCATCAATGCAAGAAAAGTAGTTTAATTAAGTGGAGGGCTCTCAAGCTTCAAAAATAAGATTTTGGAAAAATGCTAATCAATGAGGATTTCCTATAACATATATATATATATATATACATACATTTATAGCAATTGAAAAGGCAAAATAAAAAAATTGCAAACATGTCTATACGTACCTGCACAAACCTCCTTTTCTTGAATCCTCCGCCGGCCCTCCTGGCCCCTCCCCTCTGCCCAGTGCCCCCATGGAATACCACTTACCATGGGGGCACTTGTGTGTGTTTGCTCTCTCGATTGATACAGGCAGTGGGACCCGGCCCCCGCTCCATCATCACTGGCTTTGATTGACAGGATGGGGAACCAATGGCTCCCAGTGCCCCAGCAATGCCAACGAGACCCGGAAGTGAGGTGAGAGAAGAGCTGCAGATGTGCACAGCACTGGATCAAATGAGGGTTCAGGTAAGTAAAAGGGGGGAGGTGAGGGGGGATGCTGATGCCTAATTTTTTTTTACCATAATGCAAGGAATGAATTAAGGTAAAACATGTTTAGGCCTTAGAACCACTTTAAGCATTATACGGTTTGGCATCTAAGCCATGTCTGTCTATGACCGTATAGTTACAACTCAAGAATATGAACAGTGCTTCTAAACAGTGCTATCACAAATATATCTTTCTCTACATAACCAAAAGATCAATACATTTTTTTTTTTTGTCAGAAATGTGTAAATAAAAATAAAAAAATCCTTTAAAGCATGGTCTTCATAGCCACTGGGATAAAGGGATCATGTAATCAAAAAGTATAACGTGCTGTGCACTGTGTCATCATCATTTTGATTAAAGCACAGAGTACAGCACTTTTCTTTTTTCTTGGTTTTTGCACCAGACAAAGCCTCCCTTTGTGTTGACAAAACAAGTTGGGGGCATTTTTTCTATGTTTAGTTTAACAAATTGTTGATGCAAATTGAGGTTTATTGGTCACACTTATAGGGAGCTTACTACATCTTTATCTTTGTTCAGTCATTCACTTTCATAGAACAGGGACATTATATTTTTTTGATTGTGCACCTATTTTTGAAATTATTTCATTCAATTACTTCAATTTCTTTAAGATTGGTCATGAGAGTGACATAATGGCAGTGTCTATAAAAAGATATGTTCAAGAAGAGGGGAATGAAAGTCAGGGGAAATTCAAACTTCTCGGCTGTCAGCAGAAAATGAATATATGGTGACATTGTTGCAAAATAGGCAAGAGATTTCCTCTCACTTCCTGTTGTATTTAAAAGAACAGGAGGTAAACATACATCTCCTTGATTGAATGACTGACAGCGATAAGAGCCGGCGGCCTATGTGGACAGCCTTACCCCCGGTCCCTGCATACTTAGATGTGCCTGTTATGATCATCAAACATGTGACTTGCTAAATGTTGTACCTTCATTAAATGTAATCATATTTCTACACTTAGAGGCGCATCTCTTCTATTTTATAAACTGGAGCTCCTTCTGGATTTTGCTTCCAATCCCCTTGTGGAGGCTGTCATTTGTGGATGGCCATTTTATGGTTACGCAACTTATCACATTGCTACAATTATTTAATATGGACTATAAACTGAAGAACTTATGAATAAATGTTTGTGGATTAAATGATCTGAGTTTCCATTATTTCTTATGGGGAAATTTGTTTTGATATACAAGTGCTTTGAAATATAAGCCCATTTCTGGATGAAATTATGCTTGCAATCCAAGGTTTTACTTTATTATGTTATTGTTTCAAATGCTATTCAATACCCTATCAACTAAAAAGTATATAAACCCAAACCCTATTCTCAGTATGGTACACTTACCTGTCCAGGAAGCCTGCAATGTCGACCGCCTGAGGTCGATCCGTCGATCGGATCAGGTGCCGGCACTTCCATTCGAACTAAGGGAAACAGGCAGTGGAGCCTTAAGGCTTCTCTGCCCATTTCCTACTGCGCATGCGTGAGTCACGCGGCGCTTTGTGAATGGCCGACTGTCTTCTGTGACACACACAGGTCCCAGAAGACAGTGTTTCCATTCCCGAGAAGACAGAGGATGAGATAGAAGTTATCTGTGGTATAGGAAGTTGCATATTAGGAAGACTGCCTAGCAACAGCCATTTCTGCTAAGTTATATATTTTTTTCAGTTTATTTAATGTATTTTAAGGAGCTGTTTTATGTAATTTTTTTATGGTGGACCTCCGCTTTAAATATAGGATATGCCTGTAAAAACATTTTTTTTTCTTTTGATGCCAGCTCCGATGTTAACATAAAGTAGACAGATATTCTATATACCAATTATATTTTAGGACTTGATGATTATTGACAATTAATACACTCAAGGCAAATATTCAGCAAGGTTCCTCTGATCATATAGATAACATATAGAGCTATTCTAACTGCCTAACCATATTTGTGGGGAGTGATTTGTTTAGACATTCAGTCTAAAATGTAATCGTTTTCAAAGCTTTAGCACACATAAAGAATAAAGTTATTTTTATGTTAGGCAACAAGGAGCGATGAACCAGTAACAAAATCAATTTTACAATATGAAAGAGCATAAACCATGGCAAAATGCTTCTGAATGAGGAAACTCAAGAGATACACATGGATTTAATAGTTGGTGTGTGTGTCATAAATTAGAAAAATAGAGTGAAGAAGTTAATATTCTATATCCTATCATTTACCAGAAGTGGACGATCAGCCAAGTCTCAGTGGTACTATTAGACAGTTTCAAGAATTCATAATGAAAGTAATGACAATAAATAAGAGCTGTTTGTAGAATAAATGTCATCATGTAGCAATTAATGTTGTACAGTGAGTAAGAGCTTGATGAGTACAACAGCTGCATATTTCTAATGAATCCGATTGTAAGCATGGGGTCCATTGAAAAAAACAACAACAAAGTAATCTTTGGAAACTGAACCTTTACTATTTAAATTAACATAATCAGCAGACCGGTTTTAAATTCAAACATCTCATAGTTGTTTAAAACAAAATCTGCTTCTTTATGACAGTATAAGGTAATCATTTTTAAATATGCAGAGACTATAGGGGTGTTGACTTCATTGACTTCATTATAAACATCTTGGGGCTATTGGTTAAGAGTATTTTATAAGGTCACTATTACATGTTGCTAAAACGGTGGTTGTGGGCAATGGAGCAAACTATTTTAATCTGTCAAGTCAAGAAGAACTTACCATATTTATCGGCATATAACACGCACAGGTGTATAACACACACCCTAACTTTAAGAGGGAAGTTTTAGGAAAAAACTTTCCACAGCCCCCTGCGTATAACATGCAGGCACAGTTTACCCTCTTTTTTTCAGGGTAAAAAAGTGAGTGTTATACGCCAATAAATACAGTATTTATTTATTTATAGGTATTTATACTTATACCTAGGTTTAAATCTATGAAACAATCTATGAAACAAAGAATACGTTAAAAAACAAGAATAAGTTAAAAGGTAATATATATAGCTTATACAATTGATAGACAAGGCATATTGGGATTGATTTACTAAAACTGGAAAGTGCAAAATCTGGTGCAGCTCTACATGATAGCCAATCAGCTTCTAACTTCAGCTTGTTCAATTAACAACAAAAAACCTGGAAGCTGATTGGCTACCACTGCATCAGATTTTGCATGCTCCATATCTAGTAATTCAACCCCATTGTAATTTACTGTAAGGCCCCATACACACGAGCGGACAGATTTGTTCAAATCTGTCCGTCTGACAGATTTGAACAAATCTGTCCGCTGGGATTTTGGTTTGCTCGCATGTACACACGAGCAAACCAAAATCCCCGCCAGCAGAGAGCGCGCTGACGTGTCGGTGACGCGGCGGTGACGTTGACGCCGCCACGTCACCGCTACGTCACGCACCAGGAAGTAAACACTTCCGGGCGCATGCGTCGGATCCATTCACAGGATACGACGCATGTGTGGGAGGATATGTCCGCTGGTTTCCCATACTAACCAGCGGACATATCCGACGGACAGGTTTGTAGCGGACAAATTTCAAAGCATGCTTTGAAATTTGTCCGATGGACAAATCTGTCCGCTAGCCCATACACACGATCGGAGATGTCTGCTGAAACGGTCCATCGGACCGTTTTCAGCGGACATATCCGCTCGTGTGTACGAGGCCTTACCGTGTACACTCATATATACTCAAGTATAAGCAGACTTTTTCAGCACATTTTTTATGCTGAAAAAGCCCCCCTCGGCTTTTACTCGAGTCAGGGTCATCCGCTGTGTCATGCAGGCTTAACTGTTCAGCGGCCGTCCACTGTAACAAAGCCTCCTCTTGGTCAGGGCTAGACAGAACACTGATAACAATGCTGGGAAACTGAATCTGTGTTCCGTCTATCATGGACGAGGAGGAGGCAGGGCTTTGTTACTGTGAAAAGGTAACATTGCCTCGGCCTTTTCATGGTAACAAAGCCCTGCCTCCTCCTCGTCCATGATAGAAGGAACACTGATTCAGTTTCCCAGCATTGTTATCAGTGTTCTGTCTAGCACTGACCAAGAGGAGGCTTTGTTACAGTGGACGGCCGCCGAACAGTAACAAAGCAGTTGCATAACACAGCGGGAGATCAAAGGTACACAAGGCAGCAAAGGGGAAAGTGAGGCTGCAGATGGACACAGTGAGGCTGCAGATGGGCACAGTGAGGCTGCAAATGGGCACAGGAGGCTGCAGATGGGCATTGTTGACCCTCTTTTCAACTTTCAGAAGCTGCTGCATTTCCCACCCTAGGCATATACTGAAGTCAATACTTTTTCCCATTTTTTTGTGGTCAAATTAGGTGCCTCGGCTTATATTCTGGTCAGCTTATACTCAAGTATATACAGTAATTAAAAATTACCTTTCCTTTTCAATCTGCCACTGTAATGTCCTATAAAATTATATGAAATATGACAACCTGGAGGTGTTTTGTACATCACTGGCATATGGAACACACCAGAAATGTTTTTTGTTTTTTATTCTGAGCTTGGCTCATGGATTTTCCCAGAAGTCTGCACTAAAATACAAGTCAAATTTTAGGCACCCCTAGTTGGAGATTTGGTTTTGGCAAGATATTCCCAAGGATAAATAACTCTAAAATGATGCCACCTTTTATCATCAGAAGACTGAGCGTACAGCAGGTTATTACAATGAACCAGAACCTCCCATTCAAAATCAGTCTGCAAAGGATTTTGTGAAGCAAACAGGTATTTAGAGCAGAAAAAAAGTAGAAATCTGCAACAAAGTTTTGGGAAATCCTTTCAATTGGTACAGATCCCAGATTTTCCTCAACAATAGTCAAATTACACTTTAAGTAACTAAAATATCCCTATTCCACAACTTTATTATTTGTGCTGGAGCAAAAACTGTAGTTCCACAAAATGTGTATGTGAAAAAAAAATTGTGTAACGCTCAAATACAATAAAATACAAAATATAACAATAAAGTCAAAATCGCATAAGCAATGTGAAAGTGTATGTTACACATAAGGTGGTAACCAATACATTAAACACTAAAGTCCAACATGAGCCTCATAGTAAATAAAAACCACAAAGTTCAAAATTAAAAAAAATTGGGGTGAATTGAAGTTTAGTTTTCCAAACGTGAAGAGATATCCCACCACCAGTAAAGATGCAGGCTTACCAGAAAGGGTGGACTCTAAAAAAATTCAATTTCCAGAGTCGGTCAGGCTTAGTAAATGCTCAGAACTTGGTGTGCCATTTCTTCAGAGAGGGGATCTGCAAATAGCTGTGATGCAAAAATTCGGTAACCAGGAGACTAGCTGTAAAATCTCTCGCTGGAGTACAGAAGATGGTCATCCATATCAAAGGTTACATATATAAATAGAGAGGAGAAGAGGGGACACCATAGTGTAACACCGTAAAATCAATATAAAATGTATTAAGGTTGCACTTACATATTGGAAGAAAATACAGCGCATATCAATAAAATGGTGGCAACGATGGAGTCATCACTGACGCATTTCGTGTCAATACACGTTGTCAAAAGGGTATGAGGCTCATGTTGGACTTTAGTGTTTAATGTATTGGTTACCACCTCATGTGTAACATACACTTTTCACATTGCTTATGCGATTTTGACTTTATTGTTATATTTTGTATTTTATTGTATTTGAGGGCTACACTATTTTTTTTCACATTTCGTTTTTGCTTCTTATTTTCAGTAGCCGTGTTTAGCAGCTAGATACATACATTCTGTAGCAGTGCAGTAATTCACACCACACCTATGTAGTTCCACAAAATGTGTAGTTCCATCAATTAGTGACTTTTTTTTAACACATTTGCAGTGAAATCTTCACTGTTAAAAAAGTGCACGTGAACCACCAAACAGTGCTAGATATGCCTCCTGTATTGTGTTACTGAATTGTCAGCAAAAAAATGACCAGGTCATGTGACACTCACATTACATGTCCCGAAGCTGGTTCACTGAGAAGTAAACAGGTATAGAAAACTATTACTTAGTTTAGCAAATATGATGAAGATGTGTTCAATTATGTCAATCGTCTAATTATGTGCAAACAAAATTCCTAGACTGGCCATTCAAGTTTAACATCATTGAATTTGCTAAGTAAACATTTACTTTTCAAAGTGAACATTCTTGACTCCTTTAGAAAATCAACCTCAGTGACCCTATAATAAATGGGCTTTGTTTACAGCCATTTAAAAGATCACTCCCAAATCATATCGTAGCTGTGGGGTAAGCAAGCGACACTGTTGCATTCTCACTGCAGGTTTGCATATTTCACACTTAAAATGTAAACAAAGATGGCTGAGTATACGTGAATATCATCTGCATATTTTTTGAGATGCTTAATTTTAAGAGCATCAACTCATACAGCCTACAACTACCACGTCAGAAAGAATTCAACAGGCACTCAGTTACAAGGGAATCAATGGACAGGTGGGTTATCATATCACCTGAAATTCTGTGAACATTCTGTGTACTCTAAAGACCAAGGCACACTAGCAATACTTGCAAAAAAGGGAGAAAGGATGGTGCTGTGTAAGTCAGCTAAAACATAGTTTTATTATAGCATATGAACAACAGTCAACAATCCAATGTGTTTTGGCCATCAGGCCTTAATCATTGCTCATGAGCCATGATCAATACCTGATGGCTGAAACACGTTGGATTTTTTGTCTGTTGCTCACATATAATAAAATATAATACAACTATGTTTTAGCCAACTTCCATGGCACCAGCCTCTCTCCCTTTTTTGGATGGATTACTTGGAGGTTTACAGAGACTTCACAGGCTAAGTGTCGTGTTCTTGAGGCTCACCAGCCATTGCATAGGAGGTAGTATCTTGGATGCACCTGCTCCACATTAGCAATCCAGCCACTAGTGAAACATGCTAGTGTCAGGATCACTAAAATATGCAAAGTAAATACTCACCTATTTCCACACATCCCTCCCTTGCTAGCAGGTTGAACAAAGAGTTGTACCACTTTGATAGACATGCTGCTGAAAATCATTTACCTTTACTTTACTTTTCTGGCAAGTGAGTGAGCTACACATGGAGACAGATGAGTATTCTCTGCTCTTTATGGCGATTCTTTCGCTGGTAGTTTGTCACCAAGGACAGGATTGCTTGTGTGCCATGGGCCTTAGTAGTCATCAAGGACTGAATTTAACAAAATACTTTACATAACAAATTTTATTTATGATTTAAAATTGATTACAGTTGCCCTAGGGTGGTAATCAAACAAAATAGGTGCCATATCCTATAGTATAAAATATTACTATAATGTTTTTTTTCTTCAACCCATCATTTTATTTATGAGCACACTGGCTGGATCTTGAAAAATAGGTCTTTGATTATATAGTTTTATTAAAACAAAGGTAAATCTATACAGTATATCTATCTAATATTAATTTATAAAAGGGTTTATTTTCTAACATGATTTACAATGTAGTCCAGAATGTTGCTAAAATAAAATTTGGAGAACAATGCCTCTTTTAGTTTTCCACTTTCTTCTGTGGCTTTCTAAAGTTTCTTTCTCTACCCTTTAACTTAGTTTGAAAAACAAAATAGAATATGAACATGACTTAAGATGTAAGTACCTTACAGCAAACCACATTCTGGGTGACCAGAGACAACAATTGCTACCACATGTAGCCCTTCCTTTACCCTGGAGCGAATATCAGTTTTAAATAAGCATGTATAAAAAAAAACATAATTACCATCCACATAAAACTTCAGGCAATAAATACTGAATATACATTTAGGCAACCTGAATTAGCTGAATTGATTTTGGCAGCCAACGATTGTGGTTTACATTGCAATTTCTAGCTGTTTTTGTTCATGTAAAGAGAAAAAAGGGACCTTTTCAGCCAGATCTTGGCCTTTAGCCTGATGAATAGTTTATGTAAGGTGAAAACATACAAGATGACGCCTCAGTGTTCCTTGTACAGCACTGAGGTCCCCTGCTATAAAATTGCATTATACTGATTCACACAATTAGCACAGAAATGTCCTATTTCAGCAAAGAAACAATTTTAACTGGTGGTTGCAGAGTTGAGCTTACCTCATTTAACCCCCTTGGTACAAACTAGCCAAGGATTGCAACACCCGCTACTATATAGCCATGTGCTGCAAACTCAGTGGGATCCCCTCCAAGGGTGATGAACGGAATCCTACTTGTACATACCACCATGAAATGCTGAGGTTGAAATGCAAATCCATTTCAGTTTCCAGAGTATTTCCTAACTAAAGCCACTGTTATTTGAGTGGCTTTAGTTAGAAAGACAGGGTTGGTGTGTTTCATCTCAGTGCAACAAGCATGTTAGCCAGCCAGCCAATGGATGGTCTGCTACTGAGCTCGCAGTGCTCAGGAAGTATAAGCAGAACCTAGCAACAGAAAAATACTTGGCAGCTGTGGGTATGGATGCAAGCTATGGAAAGAGTATAAAGGGAACTACACATTGCAGCTGTTGTTGATTGGAAGTCTGTAAGACTACTTTCACACTTCTGCATTTGCCAAGTGGTTGCAGTGCAGTGTATTTTAAACACATTTTACACGCATTAGCATTTAATCCTAAGGAAGGTGTAGCATGCAGCATGGTAAAAATAAAAAATAATGCTCCATACTTAAATGCAGATGTATGAATGTAGCCTTAAAATAATAATAAAAAAAAAAACAGAGAGGATGTATAGTGTAGAGGTACTTCCAAGTAGATAGACATGGTCACCCTTCAGGTAGGGATTTTATATGAGAGAGCAAGGCATATCAGCCAAATGCCTCCATCCCCGATACTTGGACAAAGAAGAGAAGGGTCGGACTTTAAATGAGGCATGCATCCAAGAAGATAGCCCAATTAAAATGAAATATGGTGATAGCCTAATATAATGAAGCTGTGAGCATTACATGAAGGCATTGCGTAACAACAATTGGCAGTCAGTAATTTATTGGTATATAAAATACAACAATAAGAATAATAACAACAAATTCATACTATAAACATTATAAAAGACCACATTTATAAACACGTTTCTCCAAAGTAAATAGCTGTATGCCAAGTTGGTTGGTGCAATCAGATTGGTATATAAGGTAATTGATGATAATGGTATAGAATATATACACGGGCATCTTTTGGCTCTACGCGTATCGTGGCGACTGCCACACTTCAGGAGCAAGTATGAAATAGGTGTCATAAAGAATTCTCTTTTAGCTTCTCATCAATGTCTGCAATGATCTGCTGACGCTCCAGATGTCCTGGAAACATATCCAATGCAGAATTCAACAAGGCAAAGCTTAGCTGACCTTCGCCAGCAGATTCCATACTGTCATCTGCAGCGCATAGCTAGTCCCGGTATTATCCACCACACGCCACTGTACTGGACTCTTGTTCAGCGAACCAGATACCCGTCACTTGGTTACCCAGGAAGAGCGGTGTTGGAATCTGCTGTTAAAGATCAACTAAGCTTTGCTTTGTTGGATTCTGCATTGGATATGTTTCCAGGACAGCTGCACCGGATTCTGCACTCTCCAGTTTTAGTAAATCAACCTCAAAGTTCTTAATTAAGCCTGTTTGGGATCCCCAAGGATAGGACATTCACCAGAGTTTAAAATTTTGGGGGCCACACAATCCTCTTCACCAGTGTTGGGTTAAATGGTAAAATGCTAAATGGACTCAAAAGTGCTAATAAGCAGACTGATCTGAAGACAGAAGACGTTATGAACACCAGTCAGTACTGGTGCTCACAGTAGGAGTGGTAAGGGTCCCAACGCTGACAAAGAACACAGTCATCAAACTGATAATAGGACCTCAGCTATGAGGAAATATTAGCAGAACTGAATGTATTTTCCCTTGAGAAAAGGTGTGTAAGGGAGATGTATAAAATATATAAATACATAAATGGTCTATATACTAAACTTGATGCAAAATTATTCTACTTTAAAGTCATTGCCAAGGGCAAGAAGGCACTCCTTGTGACTGGAAGAAAGGAGGTTTACCTTGAAAAAAAAAGCTGGATGTATTCCTAAATGCACAGAACATACTGTACTGTAACTGCCTATTAGCATATAGAATAAGCATATGTAACATCAGAGATTATTGATCCAGGAAATAAAAGATTGCTCTAGGGGATCAGTAAAGGGTTTTATTCCCCTGTTGGAATAAATTAGACCATGCTTTAATTGTTGCCTTCCTTCAGATCAAATGTGGGTATAGGTTTCTGTATAGGATGGTTTTCAATTTCTTTTTTTGTTAGTTAAATTAAATGGGCTGTTGATTTTTTCAACCTGACTAATTATATGACTATGAATGGAACTCTCCCAAAGACTAACCTATACATACATTAAACTATTTTTCTTTAGAGTAGGCGAAGTCAACAAATCCTTGATATTTCTCATTGTTGTATATCCTTCCTAAATTCCTGTTTGGTGAAAAAAATAGCAGGATAGAAAGTGAAGGGAAATGTCTCCAATTTGAGCTATGGATAGTAGATAATACAAGACAGGTGTTCTTATCCTTTCAGATTCTGTCCAAAACTAGAAAAAAAATGTTTTGGGTTTGACCTACACTTAAAAAAAACGTAGAGATTGGCCATGAGTGACAAAGATTATATTGTGCTGTTTGGCAATCATATAGATGCCAGTTTTGGTTTATAATAATAAAGTGGTGAAATTAATATAGTCATGGACAGGCAAAAGTCAGATTTTTGTACAATTAATTAGTGAAAACATTTCCACGCTGAACCTCCAAGATAAAATAAGTGAACTGAACGATAAATGGTTCTAGGCAAAATTCTGTTCCTGTCAGAGTGGGTAAAGAGATGGTGAAGAAATCCTGGCAAAGTAGCTGATTAATATGAAGAGACAGATAAGGTCAGATCAAACACTTTAATGAAATAGGGAAAAAAGAGATGGGCAACCAAACTGATAAAAAGCATAGAGGTGTAGTCCAACTTAATATAGCAATGGCTTTCTGAAGAGCCTTCCCACCTAGACTGTTATAATTAGACATGTGCATTCTTTTTCGTCCGAATGCATTTTCGTCTGAATTTCGGGTATTTTCGTTATGATTTTAACAAACGAAAACGAACGCGCAGAATCCGAAATCCGAAAGATCCAACATAAAAAATTGCTTTTTTTTCTTTGCTACAACAGTTTGATATAGATAACAGATTTAACATGACTCTGACAATAGCTAGGAGCGGCTGACTTTTCTCCACTGACGGTTCTTCCGGCTCCCTTCCTGGACCTCACTGCAGCATCTATACCAGCGCTCCAGACTGCATCAGAGTATTTTAGATGTAAGTGTTGGATTACTAATATTGCTAATAATAAATACAGATCACTCAGCGGCTCTTTCTTTTCTTTGTTTTTCTCTTGTTATGGTTTGAGCTGACTTCGTTCTTGGAGAGAGCAGCCCTGAGCCTCTGCAGTTTCCCTTACATTGGATATCTCTATGGCCAAGCCTTTTTGGACTTATACCCAACGGACTACCTTATGATTATCTTAATTTTGATGTATTTTTATATTTATTTATTTACATGGTCATCCAGAGCGCTGTAATCTTGTGCTAATTGTGTCTATGGAATCTGTGGTCGAATGTGCCTAACCTTAACTCTATTAGTCCAAGATTATTCTACATAGAGAGGAAAGATTTGACAAAGAGAGAAAAGATTTGCCATTATAGAGACAGTGTTGGAGTAGACCATTTGACATGAACGACAAATATTCAACGAAGCAGCAAAAAACATCGAATCTGTCATTGAAGGCTTATGGTGTCTGTCGAAAGTTCTAAGAAGTTTTGATAAGCAGCTAAACTGTACAACGCCACATCGTACATTTACGGTCAAATGCTCGGCCCCTAGGCTATAGGCTATAGAAGAATTTGAATGTTGGTTGACTAGTAATAATAATTTATAAATATAATTATTACTAGTGTCATACAACATTTGAATTCTTCTATAGCTTGTAGGCAGAACATTCGATCGGAATTGTACAATTGTGGCGTCGTACAGTTTAGCTGCTCCGTCAAATCTTCTTAGAACATTTGACAGACACCATAAGCCTTCAATGACAGATTCAACCTTAATTAATTTGGATTTTCGGGTGAATGCATTTTTTAACAAAACAAAATAAATAAAAACGAATTTCAAAACTAAATATTTTAGTGTGCACATGTCTAGTTAAAATGGGATTTATAGGAAAAATAAGCAGAAGAGTGTTCAATTGCATGGTAGCTAAAGTGTAATTTCAGCAATTAAGTCTGGCTATCATACAAAATTAAGCTTTATGCAACTGTCCCCTTTTTATTACTAATCTTGAGCCTCCTAACATAGCTGCTAACACGTGGGCACACACGGGTGGGAGAAGGACTTATCATGATTGTAAAGGTAAATAAAGGTAAATAAAGGTTGTAAAGGTAAATAAGGTTAAAAACGTTTACCTATATGTAAGGCTGCAACAAATTAGACATGAACTCATTGAGTGAAGATTTGCTATGTTTTAGGAAATATATAGAAATGTTAATTGTGCCTAAACCCTAGCTCCCAACTGTCCCTGATTTCGAAGGGGCTGTCCCTGATTTGGAACAGAGTCCTCCCGTCCCTCTTTCCTCCTCATTTATCCCTCATGTTGGTCTAATCTATATAGTTGTATATAAAAAGCACGTTTCATTCTTTTAAAGTGTTTCCCAGTGATAAACCTTTCACCAAATTTCTTAATTGCTGCATTTGTAAATTTCAAAAGCCAATATAAAGGAATAGTAGTGGTACAATTCACCTTTAAGGTTGTGTGGTAGGGGGTGTGTCTTATGCCTACATACTTTTGCTAATAAATCCTCACTGTGCCATATGTTTTCTGCTACACCATTGGCATGGTTATATGTTCTTAGTCCTCTCCATAAAATTATCAGTAATTTGTGCTTAAAATAGAACTATAAGCAACACTTTTTTTTTCATTTTGGAAAGTGTAAGGGAGGATTAGAGCCCCTGACAGTTTTTTTTACCATCCCTGTCCCATTTCAGAGATTTCCCTTCACTTCCTGTCCCATAGCCAAACAGGAAGTGAGAGGAAATATATGCAAATTAACGGAATTCATTGCCCCTCCCCCAGACCCTCGGAATTAGTGTCCCCACTTGAAAATTTCAGGGCGGGTCTTAAACAGCAAGGCGTGTGGCCTCGACAGGAAGGGGTGTGTCATATTTAAATTAGAGTGTGCACAAGTTTAGTCAGGCCTAGGGCAGCACAAAACCTAAATACACTAATGCCTGACATACCTTCATCTGCTTTCTTTTCATCAAGGATACAGGGTTAGCTACTACTTCCAGGACTGAGATACTGGCTCACTGATGGCACAGTGCTGGAAGTCCCAGTGCATGTGCAGTTTTTAGCTGTGTTGACAAATGTCTAAAGCCCTGTACACACAGGCCAGAATCTCGTCAGGAAAAAAACGTTGTTTTCCTGACGAGATTCTTGGCAAGAATTTCTTGCCAGCCGAGTGTACAGACACTCCATTCAGAAGAACCTCCGTTCTTTTGAATGGCAAGAACGCATTGATGTCATTGCCGCCATATTGCTGCACCCTACACTGCCCTTGGAAACTACCGCGCATTTGTGAAAGTCATTTGGAGCATGCGCGGGTTTCCACGACAACAGACGCTCGGGTTTCACGAGAAACACAACAAGGAAAATAGAGAGCAGGTTCTTTATTTTTCTTGTCGAGATTCTGGGCAGTTTTTTTGACGGGAAACTTCAAAGCCTCATACACACGCACGGTATACTCGGCAAGAATGCTCTGCCAGCAGTTTTCTTGCTAGTTCTTGCCGAGAAAACCGTGCGTGTGTATGAGGCTTGACACGTAGAGGTGGCCTGCTGGAAGCTCTCATCCTGTGGCCTGCTGGAGGCTCTAATCCTGTGGCCTGCTGTAGGCTCTCATCCTGTGGCCTGCTGGAGGCTCTCATCCTGTGGCCTACTACAAAGTTACAATATTGCAATCTAAGCACCTAAATCTCCTACCTGTAGCTGACTATTTGGAGCATCTCAGCTTGAGTAAATCACTGCACTGTTCCTCAAGGACACTGTAATAAAGATAAAAAATAAATGCATAATTATACTTTTGCTGTATGCTGGGACACATCAGGAAGTTATTGGTACTGACTTACTGAGTTACTGAATTTTCTTTAAAGAAAACCTGTCATGAGAAATAGCTGGTGAGCATTGTGACCTTCTAACTACAACTGTCTGAGACATTGGCCTGGAAAAAATATGCAGAAGGAGAAGTGGAATGAACACCCTATTATCATGATCATCACATATTTAAAGAGGTTGTAAAGGTACATTTTTTCCCTAAATAGCTTCCTTTACCTTAGTGCAGCCCTCCTTCACTTACCTCATCCTTCGATTTTTCTTTTAAATGTCCTTATTTCTTCTGAGAAATCCTTACTTCCTGTTCTTCTGTCTATAACTCCACACAGTAATGCAAGGCTTTCTCCCTGGTGTGGAGTGTTGTGCTTACCCCTTCCCTTGGATTACAGGAGAGTCAGGATGCCCACTAACACACAGCTCCTTTCTCTATCAGCAACGTAGAGAGCGTCCTGACTCTCCTGTAGTCCAAGGGAGGGGGTGAGCACGACACACTCCACACCAGGGAGAAAGCCTCACATTACTGTGTGGAGTTACAGACAGAAGAACAGGAAGTGAGGATTTCTCAGAAGAAATAAGGACATTTAAAAGCAAACACGAAGGATGAGGTTAGTGAAGGAGGACTGCACTAAAGTAAAGAAAGCTATTTAGGAAAAAAAATTGTACCTTTACAGCCCCTTTAATTTAAAGTAAAAGTGTAAGCTATTTTAAACCTCTAAAAGCAAATGTCTTTTAAAACCACATTATCTTCTGCTGTACTTCCTAGGTTTCATTTAATTAAAGCTGAATATTGGGTGCCAACATTTTTAATTTATAATTCCACTTAAATCTACTTATGTGCTCTAAATGCCAATGCAAACTCATGTATTACTTTAAAAAAGTCGTAGTGACATCATCACTGTGCTGCACATAGCATGTGCAAGGATCAGAGCTGTAGAAGGGACCCAGCAGGCCCCCTAAAGAGAGAGAAGTAGTGATTTATCACAGAAATCTCCTGCACAGAGGAAATGTTTCACACTGGATCACAAAACAGATCTGGCAAAAAAACACACAACACACCAGGATTTTATTATTATTATTATTATTATAAACATGCCTCTTCTTTTTAGACAATGTTTGCTTATTCCGGAGTTCAGCTTTAATGCTGAACTCCGGAGCTAAGACCTGATATTGTAGCTAAGACCTGATATTTGGTTCTAAGCTCCACCCAATCACATTCCCCTTTTCAATAATGAGAGATCCTAGTTATCTGAGTCATCGCAGATATTGCAGAACTTTCTGGTATAATACTAGCTAGCTGCTGGTTCCAATAAGAAAACGCAATACAGGGTGAAACTGTTTAACTGGCACAAATTCCAGCTTGCTGTATTTTTCCAGAAATGTGTTGAATGCCAAAGCCACTGGCCTCACCACTGGCATAAAATCTAAAAGTAATGAGTTAGGTTAGTGTCCTTCTGTAAACAAATGGATAACAGAGGAGATCCCTGGTTCCTTTAAGCTGGAAATGTCACTTGTTTGGAATTTGTAAGAAAATTGATGAGTTCAGGACTTGGTCACATCTGTGGAGCATTTCTTTGGTTTCTGTTGGCAAAACAGGTTAAAGCAGAAATTCTGGTTCAGAGAAGCAAGAATGCACCTTTATGGAACAAAATCCACAATCCCATAATCAAGTATAGGTGAACATTTTGATTGTATATTTGTGTAGGTACCGTATTTTCCGGCGTGTAAGACAACCTTTAATACATAAAAATACGCCTCAAAAATCGTCTTATATGCCTGATGCCCAAAGTCAGTCAGACTGTGGGCGTCCATTGTCCCAAAGCCGCGCCTCCTCCTTGTGCAGTTCCATGATAGGTGGAACGCTCAGTTTCCCAGCAGAGCCTGTGTTCAGTGTTCCGCCTATTAGGGACATCATCTCACCCGAGGCCGAAGACGAGACAACGTCCGTGATAGGTGGAACACTGAACACAGGCTCTGCTGGGAAACTGAGTGTTCCACCTATCACGGAACAGGACAAGGAGGAGGCGTGGCTTTTGAACAATGGACGCCCACAGTCTGACTGACTCTGCCAGGGATAAGGTATGGAGATTGTCAAAGTGAGGCATGCAATGGCACTGTGAGGTATGCAATGGGACAGTGAGGGGGGAAGGGGGGCGTCTTATACGGCGAGTATATCCCAAAACCAACATTTTAGCTGGAAAATTAGGGGGTCGTCTTATACACCCAGTCGGCATATATGCTGGCAAATACGGTACATCAGATTTTATATTAAATCCTGGTATATTTCAAGTGTTACTAAACCCAGTAATATGAAAATAGTTAATCTGCCCCCCCCCCCCCCACCAAAGTGCCCACAGCTTATAAATCATTTCTACATCTTTTTACATTTAAATACTGCCACTATATACTTTTTTGGTGGATCTGTATACCACGGTCAGTGATAAACTGCACCGTTTCTCCAGTGCTGAGAGTTCAGGTAGGAGGAGATTAGCACTTTAGCCTGTATACACGCCCACATGTGTGATGCCAATATCATGTGACCTGGCTAACTCTGAGAACAAGTAATTATTCTCTCCAGCATAAAAGACACAACTGAGCATGTGCAGGTTGGCTGTTGCCTGTGTGTTAGCTGGCTTGCCCCAGGTAGACAGTGCAGGAGAGAAGTATCTGAGCACACAGGATAAAACTGCCCTTTCACACAATGCAGAGGATTAACCCCTTAAGTTCCACAGTGAGTATAACAAGCATGCTATGCTGCATATACAGACTGATTTTACTGTTGTGGGTTTAGTAACACTTTAAAGAGTCTTGTAACTTAGTCATTGTTCCAAGCTCTGTGAAATGTTGGCGCCTTGAAATGTATAAACTACATTTTCAAAGAATGAAATATAATCACATATATTACAGATGTAATGAAATAACCAAGGAGCCTAGAAGATCATATGCCTCTGGTCTTCCTCAATAAAAGCAATGGATGTCAGTTTTATCTTTAAATGTGCCATGTCAGCTGCACAAAATGACTATGTGGTTTAAGGATATATTTTAAATGTTATTTTTGTGCAGAAACAGGCTCTACTAATGTCTCACAAATGTGTCCTGCCCCTGTTTGAATTCACACTTAGAGGCCAAAAATCTAGCTACAGGGGAAGCTCCCCTACCGGGTCAGAAGCCTGGGTGTATATTTTAAGACTCTGTAAATAGGCTCTTTGTATTGCATTTTCAGGTCTCGAGGAGATTTTTTTCTGTTTCCAAAGAAAAAGCAAATGTTAAAATTCCAGTTTCCCACAGAAAGTTTTTTTAGGAATTTCTAATGATTTTAACTGAGCAGTTATTTAACCTTTTCTATGTCATTCTCTGAGGAGATATATACACACATGCCATTCTTACGGCCCTAGTAACCACAATGAACATATGCAAAAACTGTTGCCAACTTTTATTAACAGAAAATATGTAAGTAATGTCTTAAAGGGGTCAGCAGAGGGGCACTGATACTGCTCTCTTCAGCTCTCATCCACTTATTACTATTAAAGAAGACATGTATTGTGGTTTAATGCTGATAACATGCTTTTTCTGGTTAACAGACAACTTGGCTGTCTGAATGAGCTTTCAGTTTCCTTGCAAAGCACCTTAAATAGCAGGGTGCTTTATACAAGATATTACATCCAAAGCCTGCATGGTTAGCATATAGCCCCATCCTGGGCCGGACTTATCATTGGGCTTGACTGGGCTCGAGGCCACGGGCCCCACCCATTTACGTTGAATTGTTTTCAATAATATGCCAGTCATTTAATTTTTCATTTAAAGTGTGTTGATTGGTCTAGCATTTTTACCTGTTCTAGGGACATAATTTTTGTCTTCCGTCCAAGTAGTCAAGCTGTCTTTCTTTTATAATTACCCTTGTGAAGCTATTTTTGCAATATTATGCCCGGTGTCTGTCCTTTTGCTGGATGTGGCATGATACTTTGGCTCCAATTGCTGGATTTGCCCTTTGAATACATTGCACTTGCGTCATTCTTTTGCGCATGTGCGGGCATCGGAATGACACTATTTATAGCTGCGGCGACTACCGATGTACAGACATGACGGCCCATACAGCAGAATTATATGATCCCTCTCCATCTGAAAGAGACAGTGGAAGCTCTTTCTTTGCCAGGCTCTTTGTGGTGATATTGGGTTATTTATCCCCATACACACATTAATTCTATGCTGTTTTGCTTCCCTAGTCATACCCCTTTGAAGTGGGAGAATACATAGCTTGTGTATGTATCATTTTGTTCTATTTAAAGTAATGTATAGAAGGTAGGGCCCGAAAGTGACTCAAGCCCAGGGTCTCCCACCACCCTAAGTCCTGCCCTGGCCGCATCCTTACCATCGCCTGCACTTTCTATTTGTCAATACTTCCCCTGTCACATTGCTGATCTATAGAAAGATGTGGGAAGTGGGACAATGGGTCTACAAGGTGACCAAAGTAATTTCTTCTACAGCAGGAGTTTCCAAGGCTTCTAAAGAAAGGATTTGTTTACTTTTTTTCAGACTTTAGGGGGGGGCAGATTGTGCCAAGTTGGAGTAAACAATGCCTTATATTTGGTATTAGGGGGAGTAATAGTTGGTGTCAGTGGAAGCAATAGTGCCCCATAGTTGGTGTTAGTGGAAGGAGAAAATCCTCAAGGGCCTGATAAAGGCAAGCTGAGTGTCCCTCAGTTTAAAGCTACCTGGCAGGTGGAAGCTGCTATCAGAAGAAAAGCCAGTAAAGCAGCATTACACCATCTCAGCTGCTATCAAAAGAAAAGCCAGTAAAGCAGCATTACACCATCTCAGAGGTACACTTTAGAAATCGTATTTATAAAGTGTTAAATAATCAGTTCCCAGAGATTTTGTCACTGCTACCTGTTAGATATTTTGCTTTATTTTTACTGCAGATTCACCAGCTGAACTTGTTTGCATATTTGCAAGAACTTTTCAAAAGCATTGCTGCCCACCTAACATCTAGATCAGGGATATGCAATTAGCAGACGTCCAGCTGTTGCAGAACTACAAGTCCCATGAGGCATAGCAAGACTCTGACAGCCACAAGCATGACACCCAGAGGCATGATGGGACTTGTAGTTTTGCAACAGCTGGAAGTCTGCTAATTGCATATCTCTGATCTAGATGTTCTAATTAATATATGTCATATAAATAATACAGCTATGGATACATCAGCTGGACTTATCAATGAGCACGTTTACATTTAACTTGGCTTAAATACAGCAGCACCTGAATCTGATATATTTTAACTTGAAAAAAGTACCAGACATTTGGGTACCCCATGCATGAGCCAGAGGTCAGGGCAGGCAGCAAAATTAGATAGCTAGAAAAACCTTAAGGCCAGAACAGGCAGCAAATATGGATAACCAGTACCAAGACAGGGATCAGGACAGGCAGCATACATGGATAACTAAGAATAAGTCAAAAATGTCCCCAGACATCCCATACACCCAGCACCTGTAGGACAACTTGGCACTTCAAATGCTTTATTCATTTTCATTTTTTCCTTGTAAGGCCGTCCCTACCCTGGTCATGTAAACAGGTGCAGGGAAGGTAAGGCTGTAACTAAAACACTTACAATAGTTTATACTCTGCAATGTGCAGTGGTTTGGGTGCACAGTATCTCAAAGGATGCACTGAGATATTGTAAAAAAAAAGGCAGCTCTTGAACAGACTGCCAGAAACAAGTGACTGATCCATTCTAATCACAGCAAGCTAAAAGTTGTAATCTAAAAAAGGGAAACAACTCCAATTACCAGAACAGAGTACCTAGTTGAAGTGATAGCCATCAGTTTTTGCTGACAGATTTTGGTCCTTAAACAGATTTTTGGGTATATAGATTTGTGCACACTGCCAGGGCACATAAGAAAATGTACACCAGCACTGAAATTTAGAGAACACAAGCATAGTGTGTTAACGTAGATGTAAAACCCAAACACTAAATCTTATATAATGTTTAACATATTAAGGCTAGTTGATGCTTGTTAAGGCACTTTTTGCTATTAGGTGATAATGATCTGCCCCTGTCTCTCACAACCTTCTATTTACAATACACCCTGACCTAAAGACTCTGTGCTGATACACATTGCCAAGTCATATTCCACTATTGCCAACTTTTCAAAAAAGGTGTGAAAAAGAAAATGCAGCCAGAAACAATAAAAAAAATGTGCTATGATAAAAACACATGCAGTCTGTTATCACCGTAGTGCATGTGCAGAGACACAAACGGTACAGAGCCTGTATGAAATCAGCAGCATTAGGATCTAACAAAAGATAAAAAAGATAAATATCCTTCTCTTTCCCCATCCCCTAATTCTCCAAGATGCACATAATTCTCCCTACCCACAGGGTATACCGTAAGAGTTTCATCTACTTTACCAGATCTGCCAGTGCCTACAAACCTTATACTATTCTCTCTCTATGTACCTTGTCGGCAGCCCTTCCTATGCCTTTCTTATTATTGTTAAAGCACATTGTCAATATGGCTGCTGTGACCTCACTTTTATAGTAAGGGGACTGGCTTATCTAAAAGCCTTAAATTTGCCCTTCTAAGCTAGGTGACCTAGGTCCAAGGGCCAAGCAGTGCATTATGGTTACTATGGCAAATTCACACAATATTTTGCTGGGTCTGTGAATCTCAAACATACAGGATTCAGAGCAAACCCAAACCTCATCTGATGACATCTGTCATCAAGCCCTCTGGATTCTTAGCTGAAACACTGACAGCAAGAGGTGGCAAGACCATGTTTCTGCTGTTAGATCATATCATCCTTGAGGTGAGTAGGCCCTGTCTCTGGTGAAGCTTCTACTTCCCAGAAAGAGATATGCTTATTCCATAAGGAGTGGGAGGAGTAATGCTGATGCAAAGTGCAAAAGCCTCAACAACCAGATTTGAGTTCCGTTATCTCAAATTAAACAATTTATGACTTGTTGCTATTGCTAAGAGCACTTTGAATATTGAGATTAAGATTCTTTGCATTACCTTACTAAAAGGCCCAATGTGAGTGAGTGAGTGAGTAACTTGTATAGCGCTACAAATGCTAATGAATCGCCTCAGGAGAGGTGGGTCTTAAGTGTTGTCCACTGGTGGGTGTAGAAGTTCTTGTGAGCAAAGTTTTTTTAGGCACTTGCCCTGTGCACACCCAAAATCAAAATATCCAGGCAGAAACTTCACAAACATTCTTTCTGTAGAATAAACATGTTTTAGCCACATTTGAACAACATGGTAATCTTAAGGCAGATAAAGAAAGAAAGTCATCGCTCAAGATAGAAGATGCAAATGATGAACCTCTTCACCCGATCTGAAGCCACGGGTGCTGGCAATGTATATAGCAATGCAAAATGAAGGGAAATGTGTGGACCGCAAAATATTGCTTTTTATTTTAAAAATAGGATCACAGCATACATGCCACAGAAAACATAATGCAAACTGACGCGTTTCACACTTTTACTTAGTGCTTAATCATAACTATATCCTGTTTTCTGTGGCATGTATGCTGTGATCCTATTTTTACAATAAAAAAGCAATAATTTTTGGAGTGCGGCGGTCCAGACATTTCCCTTCATTTTGTAATCTTAAGGCACACATAACGTTTAAGGCCGCGTACACACGGAACCCGCGAAGAACCAAAGAAAAAGGCGTCTGCCACGGATATACCCTCCCCCAGCATGCTCCGCGAGGAAAAAAATCCTCCCATTGGCTGCTGGGGAAAAGCGGCTCCATCAGAACCCCTCTAGTGCCACCTGCCGCCCAGGGGTGAGAACATCACCCCTGGAGAGCAGACTGACCCACAGGACAGTTCTGAATGACAGCAGCCCAAATTTTACACAATTATGAATGGGAGCAAAAATAACTCTCCCATTCCCCATTAACTTTAGCGTAGCGCCCATACTGAAAGTAGGGGGGAGCTACATATATATATATATATATATATATATATATATATATATATATATATATATATATATAGTTTTGTTTAAAAACTTTTATTTTTGAAAAGAAACTACTGCCACTAGAGAAACTGGCCCCAATCCACCTGCCAATGTGTCATGTAGCTCCTGCGTTCCCTGGCTGTCAATGGAAAGTGAGGAAGAAAGAAATGGTCCATAAAGCTATATGCAGCAGTACGAGGTGTCAGAAGCATCAAAAGAAAAATCAATATCAGATAACGCACCAAGCCTTGTGGTTAAGCACTTTTCAGTGTGATGTGCATCAAACATTTATGTGAAACATATTGATTTTTGTGTCTATACTCTATATAAACTCTTTAGCAGCTTCACAAGCCATTTCTGTCCAAACATAAAAAAAAAAAAATTAACCCCAACATATTAAAGTGAAATTTTTTAAGGCACTGGCTCAAGACCACTGCGTCCAATGTGAAAAATAAAAGTTCAAGGAAGCAGCACTGAGCGAGAAGAAGCCAGCAGCATTAATAGTTGCAAATTGCAAGTGCTGGGGTAAGAATTGTAACAAATAGTTTGCTGGGGAATGATTATTTCATTGTTCTCCCTGGGGGTTTATTACCACTCTAAGCTTCCCTTTACATTATTTAGAGTATTCCCTTAACCAAATGGAAGAAAGACATTGCTCAAACAAGCTGTTTAAAAAAAATATAATAATAATAATTGCTAATGTTACATACATAAATACTTCATATTGGACTTTGCATGTATAAGACTGAAAAGCATATCGCCTATTGCATCATGTATATCCTAGAAATAACAGATTATGCTTAGATCTTACCTTGCCCCAGAGAGAGCATGAACTTTTATAGATGCTTTATGAACAAATGTTATATGACTAACTTGTGCATACTCCTGGCTAGAGCATAAATTCATTAGGATTTAATGCAGTAGCACAGTATGATATAATTACACCCATGCAAAGTATTGTAGCACTTAGTTTAATTATCTAAAAGCAGCATGTATGCAAGGAATACCCCCTTTCTTGCTCCAGTATGAAAATGTGTATTCTCAAAGAATCACTGCTTATAGAGCTGTGTTAATGTTTTTGCTTGCTGAGGATTTTTGGCTTGAACATGCCAAATCTCAAACTGCCAATAATATATAACGAGTAGACAAAAAGGAGCATATATACTCAACTGGATAGCTTGTATAAAGGCTGGCCAAAGGCTAGCCTGTGTTTGTAGGAGGAGTCTGCTGAGTACTTAAGCCTCCTCCTCTGTCGGGTCCTGTGTTGGCGCCATTTCAGGTATAATATTATACTGGGAGAAATGATTGATAGATTTACAAGTCATACAGGCACCAAAAGAAACCAGACTCCCTCTGGATTATTAGTTGATATGTCTTGGGGACTCCATTAGACATCTGGCTGATATAATTCTCAACCCTGATCCTGGCCACCTACATTAGGAGTTATGAATGTTTCTGTCTGCCTTTGAATGCCCTGTCTACCAATGTGTGCTCCGCATATCTGTGGGTGTTCCTGTCTACTGTTGCATTACCCTTAATTGAAAACCATTTAAAATTCTAGTAATGCGAGTAGCTGCTCCTTGTAATGGCCAGAGCAGTTGTGCAGATCCAGGAATTCAAGCACATACTGTACTTCACCAGAACCTAATGGATTTTTTTAATAAATGTCCGGTGATTTAAATATGGAAATAGTAGCTTTAAGAGGATTGACCTTTTAATGTAATATTTGGGTTAATATGGAAAATTTTACTTTAAAAAGGTGGACCATCAACAAATGTGTGCTCATTCTTACTACATTGGAGCTTACCTATAATTTAAACCCCTCAAAAGATATAATGTGCTATGCATATTTATTTATTTCATGAGTTTGGATATACATAAACATAGGAAATTTGGTAGGCAATGTACCATAATGTTGTTGGTGTCTACATTTAAGTTACTTTAGTTAGGTGACAACATAAAATACCCACCTGTTTCCTAAACCCTGTCCTAAAATCTTTATTCTACATATAGTGGGGTTGATTTACTAAAGCTGGAGAGTGCAAAACCTGGTGCAGCTCTGAAGAGAATCCAATCAGCTTCCGTCTTTTATTTAGTCAAAGCTTAATTGAACAAGCTGAAGTTAGAAGCTGATTGGCTATCATGCACAGCTGCACCAGATTTTGCACTATCCAGTTTTAGTAAATCAACCCAACATGTCCTGATATGCTTTGAGCATATATGCACTGATAGGTACCTACAGTGTAATCGTATAAAACAAATATATTGCACAGGCATGTAACACGCACCTTAATTTTAGGAGGGAATTTTCAAGGAAAAAATCTTCAGTATTGCCCATCAATGCAGCCTGATCAGTGTCTCTCCATTGACCATTAATGCAGCCTGATCAGTGCTCATATGCAGCCTCTCTATTGTCCATTAATGCAGCCTGTTCAGTGCCCATCTGCAGCCTGATCAGTGTTCATCTACAGCCTCTCCATTGCAGCCTGCTCAGTGCCCATCTGCAGCCTCTCCATTGCAGCCTGATCCATGCCCATCTGCACCCTCTCCATTCCAACCTGCTTAGTGCCCATCTGCAGTCTCCCCATTGCCCATCTATAGAGCCTGCTCAGTGCCCATATGCAGCCTCTCCATTGCCCATCTATGCAACCTGCTCAGTGCCCATCTGAAGCCTCACTTTTGCCCACCATTGCAGCCTCACCAGCACTGGATTACACAGAGACACTATCTCCTGTGTACCCGATGCTCAGTTACATACACTTCCTCCTCCTGGCTGGCTCCTATAATAAACAGTGGTCCAATGCCGGGTTAGGAGGTGGGACTGTGTGTGAGTGAGTGCTGGGTACACAGGAAATCATGACTCGGTGTAATCCGGTGGTACTCACTCTTTCCTTTCTTCCTTCCACTCCGAGGCAGCCAGGAATCGGCGTATAACACGCACACATTTGTCACCGATTTTCAGGGGGAAAAAGTCAATGTGTGTTTTTATATGCCAATAAACATGGTACTTCCTTTTTATTATTATTCCACTGCCAAAACACTCTTTTCCACTTTTCTTCTTGGTCGTCCCTCTTTTTTAGTTTAGTGTACAGACATCTAAAAAAAAAAAAAAATGCACTTTTGGACTTTCAAAAATGTTGTACTGCACTAAACCTTTCACCCATCCCCTAAATTACTGAATTTACTTTAACAAGCCAGTATAAATGAAACCTAGCAATGACAAAATGCACTTGTGGGTTTAACCCACAATATTCTGCCCAATGACCAAAGGTGTTTTTACAATTCGGCACTGCGTCACTTTAACAGACAATTGCGCGGTCGTGCGACGTGGCTCCCAAACAAAATTTGCATCCTTTTTATCCCACAAATAGACCTTTCTTTTGATGATATTTTCTACTTTTTGTTATAAGAAAAATCGAATAAACAAAATTTTAGTCAAACATTTAGGCCAAAATGTATTCAGCCACATGTCTTTAGTAAAAAAAAAACGCAATCTAAAAAAAAATTAGCTACCTAGCAGCAACAGCGACACTAATACAGCGATCAGAAAACCGATCGCTTAGTGATACTGGCAATAGGGGGTGAAAGGGTTAACTAGGACGGTGATCAAGGGGTTAAATCTTTATTAGGGGGGGTACGGGGCTACCATGGACCTAACGCTAACTGCCTGTCACACTGACACTAAATGCAGTGATCAGTAAATATATGATCACTGCAATCAGTGACACTGTGATAGGGGGCTGGGGGGGTGATCGGAAGGGGTTAATGTGCCTATGTGTGTGGTGTCAGTGTGCTGTTGGTGCGACTGACTTCTGATGTCTTCTCTCCTCTCGTCGGAACGAAAATACCGCCACGAGGAGAGCTGACATCACTTCCTCTGCCAGTGTTTACATTACACAGGCAGAGGAAGTGCACAGCTGAGGCTCTGCTGATTCGCTGGGAGCGATAGCGAAGGGACGGACAGAAACCAACAGCCGTCCCCTCATCATGGATTGCTCCCACAGGTAAAACGACCACCGCATGTAGCGGGGGGAGTCCCGATCATACCCCCGACCCGCAAGAAGGCAGGGATGTACATGTACGCCCATGTGCCTGCACGTGCCATTCTGTGGACGTACATATACATGCGGCAGTCGTTAAGTGGTTAACCAGTCAATTTTTGGAAATTATTCACCACGGTCCCTGTAACTATAGAGTTGACAACGGTGTGTCTTTTGCCTTCATACTTTGTACTTCATACTTTGTACTAAAACATGTCCCTCTTCCTAATCTTAGGAAGACTTTATATATTTATATATATATATATATAAATATATATATATATATATATATATATATATATATATATACCACATGCACACATTTCCATTTCAGTAAGGCAACGGTTTCAGAGCTTAAAGTCTTACTAAACCCATAACAGTAAAATGAGTCTGTATACTCAGTAAAGCATGCTTGTTATACTCACTGTGGAACCTAAAGGGTTACTCCTCCACATTGTGTCAAAAAAAGGCTGTTTGATCCTGTCTTCTCTGATCCTACCCTTCTTTTACTGTCCCCAATCCATCTGCTGATAGCACAGAGCCCTGGAGAGTTTTTTTTATTTTTCGGTTAAGTGCATGAGATTTTTTGAGAGGATGCATGTGATCAGCACAGGGCCAATTAGCACTGTCCAGACAGAGGATCAGGAGTCATGCAGCCTCATAGGACAGTGAGAGGAGAATGAAAACTCCTCCTACAAGCTTTAACCAGACACTGATAGAAGGCACAAGACTGCTATATACTGCTGATGAGAAGTGGTATTTAACAGTTTATATTTACTAAAATAATTTCATTTCATGTTCTGTGTACTGTGGGAGACCCAATATAGTGAATTCAGGTTCCTGGGTTTAGTAACACTTTAATAGAAAAATTTGCAGTCATGATTCTTTGCTTGTTCACACCTTTTAAACTGCAAATTGGCACATGACAATTGTTTATGTGTCTTCAAAAATGCCAAACTGTAGTTTTGCAGTATGTAGAACCATTTGATAGTGCATGAGTATATCCTCTACGTAAACATTTTCTTATAACTTATCACAGACCAGCCCTGAATTCATTTGACACAATCTTCCAAAACTGTACAAGCTAATGCTTGTTTTCTTACCACAGTCTATTCATACAATGTATTTTTTGTTTAATGAACAAAGCACCTCCTCTTGAAATTTCCACATGCCTCTTTTTCCCAGTGAATATATTATGAAGAACTGCATTTATGAGATAAAACCAGCTTCCTTGCTGCAAGCAGGCAGATAATGTTCTGAGAGGGGCATATGGGATTAATTGGGAAGAGGATCAGGGATAGTGAAGAGAAGGGTGCTGAGCAGACAGGCCAGTCTGACAGGGTGATAAGATCAGTTCATTATAGAAGGCTTTCGTACAGCATGTCGGGAACATCAGAAAACCACTTTCCACAATATATCAAAGGAAGGAAGGATTTCAATCGCTAACGTTTTTTTAAATGAGCAGATTATTGTACGTCCCTGGAATTAACACAGTATGTTTGGGGGACAGAGGGACAGTAGAAGGAATGTGTGAATTTCATACAAGGGTTGTTAAAAGGAGGTCATGCTCAAAAAATCTTTCATAATGCGCACTCACAACACGTTCGAAGGTTTCAACAGTATACATGACAGACTGCAAGACAGATAAATGGTAAAACATCACCACTGCATGCATACTTAGGAACGTATTGTTGGAAAGCGACTGGGGTCTTGGTTTGCTTCATAAAAAGAACATGGTCTTCCATAATATTTGAATTGGATCAAAGCCACGAGGGTACTTAATTTTACCAGGAAAAAAAAGCATAAACATCTTATTTTTTTTTTCACAAATTTTTGTTCAAGTATATATAAAGACAATATTTTATTTTTTCATTTTTGCACAGACTAGGGAAAGACTGTATCGCTTGCCAAATTGTAATTGCTGTTTGTGTCCAAGCTTGGGAGTTTCACCCCTCTCATTTTTTTAGAGACCATTGTCACGATACAGAAAGCGAGATGAAATCCAAACGTTTTAAGCTGTAATCAGTGGAAGAGGCAAATCCTCCACTGGGAGACACCTGTTCCTGTTACAGATCTCTAATTCCTTGTACATACGATCGGAATTTCTGATGGAAAAAGTCAGTCGGAATTTTTTCATCGGATATTCCGACCGCGTGTGTGCCCCATCGGATTTTTTCCATCGGAATTCCGACAGACTTAGAAAGAGATCATGTTCTCTTTTTTTCCGATGAAAACATTTCTATTGGAAATGCCATTTATCTGTATGGAACTCTGATGGAGAAAAAAATATGCATGCTCAGAATCAAGTCGACGCATGCTCAGAAGCATTGAAATTCATTTTTCCCGGCTCATCGTAGTGTTGTACGTCACCGAGTTTTGGATGGTCAGAATTTGGTGTGACAGTGTGTATGCAAGACAGCTTGAACCGAATTCCGTCAGAAAAATCAGTCAAGCCCCGTACACATGGCCGAGGTTCTCGGCAGAAAACAGCGAGAACCTCGCTGGGATCCTCATTCTGCCGAGAACCTCGGATTTGCCGAGCCCAGCCCGTCAGGAAACCCGTCGAGCAAATAGAGAGCAGGTTCTCTATTTGCTCGACGGCCCACCGGGATGAATGGCTGGTCGCCTTTCCTGACGGGCTGGTTGCCGAATCTGACGGCCGGCCGAGAACCTCGACGGGCGGAACGAGGTTTTTGTAATTTTTGTAATTTTTTTGTCATTTTTCTCAGTGTATTCAATGTCCGATGCTTTTACATCATGGTCTGTACGGTATTACACATATTCCTTGGAAACTGTATGACATGTACACATGGGTAAAATTTGGTAAAATAGCAGGGGCTGTTCAATTAGTAAAGCTAGTATTATTAAATAGGGTAAAGATGTATTCAGCTGTGAATTCTCAATCATATACCAAAGACATGAAATTCTGGATGTTTGCTAGCACATGGTTAGTTTATTAATTGAACACAGAGTTTAATAATTTACAAAATTCAGTGAACAGTCAGTTAACGGTCTCTATTCTTTTAGTAAATCACCCTCTGGTCTGTCGATTGCAAAATGCATTCTGATCTACTATCTATCTTCGGATCAGCATGCAGCAAAAAAGACCAAAACTGGACTCATTTAGAATCTCTCGTATTCAACAGATATTTGTAACCAGGGTAATAAAAGCATTGATAGAAATTGCTATAGACTTTTTTTAATGTATTATTATTATGATAGTAACTGTAATAAACATGTATAAATTTAAAGCCCAACTCCAGTCTAAATTATTATTTTGGATACAGTATGGAAAATTAGAATATGTGTTTTTTTTATAGTTTTTAAATGTCCCTCTTAAGGAAATCTCCAATAGGCAAACAGACAAAACATATTTATAGTAGAGTGATGAAGAAGCAGAACTGGCAATGCTTTTATTGCTGTGTATATCTTCTGGTCCCAATGAAAATCCTTGATCGCATTTCTCCTAGGAATGTCACGGAAATTAGGGAAAATCTCCCCAGCGGGGTTACAGAAAGATATTATACGTATTTCTCATGCTATACAAAACAATACACTTTGTCTGCCCTTATTAGAAATAATAAAATATGTTTTGACTGCCTGTTTCATATAACAATAAGGGATATGCAGGATTTTAACATTATGCAGGTTTAATACTGTGTTGTGTAGCTATTGCGATACCAGTCTACAAGATGTTCCCTGCAAATCACTAAAAGAAGATGTAAATAAAAATGTATTTATGTATGATAAAATATTGTAAACTGTCAATGCTTGCATGACAACTTGTACTATTTTTAAGAAAATCCCTTTTTCGTTTTGGTACATGTTGCTAAATGAATAAAAATGTATACAAAGCTAATGTTTTTTTTTTTTTAAATAAAATAAAATTTATTGTTATAACTGTAGATGTATTATACTAAATAATCTGATAACTGTACAGGACATTTAGTACTCCATTTCTTGTCCAGAATTATTATTTTTTTTTTGGTTCATATCAATAAAAGCTTTGATTTCCATTATTTAAAGCTAAAAATGACTAGTGATATTGCACAGTAAACACCAATAATTAATGACAATTATGTAACAAAAAGTGAAAATAAGCCTCAGTAGCAAATCAGATTGAATTATTTTAGCCAATGAAAGAAGTGGGTAATTATAATTAGTTTCTGTCAATTTATTCTCTCTATGTCTTACTAACGGATTTTTTTTATTCTGTGATCAAGGACCCCATTTACGGTAACTATTTTTATTTTGTAGACAGGGACCTGCCTGTGTACTTTTTCCTGGTTGATTGTATATCTGAGAAACTGGCATGATAATGTTCATACTACTGGTCATGAACTTTGAAACACATTATTTGTGTTTAATTTTAAAATGAGTAGTTTGGTTTGCTTTACATCAATTTTTATACAAGTATGCTCAGATGAAAAAAAAAAATCTCTGCTAGGTCAGAGAGGGTTGGATGAGAATTTAAAACCTTCAAATTACAGACTACTTCTGAACGTTCTGTAGAAAAATGAAATACGTGCCTATACCCACTATCGGCTTCTTCTTTCTTTGTCTCAGAAAATAAAAGATAACGCCTGTGTTGTTGCTTTGGGCAAGTGGCTCCCTTTTTGTGGATAAATATTTTTCTAGAGTTTATATAGACAGCCATCTTGGAATTATACAGATGATCCCAGCCTTGTAAATAACCACAGGTGACATTCCGAAGCTATAGTCTACATGCATGTTATCAGATCAAATAAAGAAGGTACTCCAGAGCAGGCACATAAATCTGGTAAGAATGGTTTGCTGTAGGGTGGAAATAGCTGTATTTGCTTCATGAGTTAAAGATCATTAATAGTGCTTTTCTTGTGTTAAATTTGCGTAAAAATAATAGCCAGGGCAGCAATATAGGACACATCAGATGCTTAGTGTCTGCACAGATGGACTCAATGTCACATTTAATTAATAGAGAGGATCCAGAGGAGACCCACACTAAATGAGTGTATGATGTAAGCAATGACCTACTGGCCATTAAGAAGACACATCTAACAAAACGATACAAAGATTAAAGCTATACCGTAATCCATTTAATTTAGCGTAACTGTAAAATGAATTACTTCATCAAGATGTTCTTAGCAGTCATAAGCATGAACTTGTTTGGAATGTGAAGAGTGAATGTTTAAAGAAGGGAGCAAAAGGACAGGCAGGGTTTAAGTATTTTTTTTAACAAACAGAATTAAATGCTAAAATGGCACAGATGGGGCAGTTCAGGACAGGAAGGATGTGAAATACTGTAATGTGGTGGATTAATGTAACCGTTTCTGGAGCGGTCACATATGCAATGAACAATGAGGATGGGGGCTCAGCTCAAGTGCTCCGTGACCCACTTTTCTCTCACAGCTGGCACTGGAATTACAGATACAAATGTTAGCTATTGGGAAGAATACTGCCAGTACAGAAATTACATTTTTATGTTCAGTGTACAATTTCCAAGGGAAATATTTAATAGTTCCTAGCTATACTACTTAGTTAAACCATCTGCAATTCTGTTACAGTCATTTAAAAATAATGATTGGGGAATTCGCACTAAGCTGTACAAATTTTATTTGGTTTATTTCACCTTTAGGAATAATACATTTGTATATTTTGCTGATTATTAAGTGTGAAATACTTGGTTGTTTTGTTCTCATATACCAAGACTCTTTTTTGACTTTCCCTACAGGCAGATAGCAGGACCTATTTAGTTTCATGATCACTAGAGTACATGGATTCTTTTTCACCAGGTCAATGGAAAACATGCTGGATTGATTTATGAAGACTTAGGCCCGGATTCACATACCTCGGTGCATATTTATGCCAATGTAGTGTATCTTCTTTACGCTATGACGTTTGTGAATCGGCATATCTCCCTCATTTGCATATTTGCATTGAAAATGAATGGGAGTGCCAAATGCGTCCAGCGTAACTATGTGCCCACTATACGCCGGCGTAGGCAAGTTACGTAGGTCAGATGAAGCCTATTTTTCGACGTATCTAGCTTTGTGGGTCGGCGCATAGATACAACGGCGTACATTTGTACTTACGTCGGCTTATCTGGAGATACGTCGGCATAAGTGCTTTGTGAATCCGGGCCTAAGTACAGATCATAACAGCACAATACCCTGAGAACACGAATAGCCTGCCATACATGGATTGTTTTTTTTTTATCAGCCAGCAGGCCAAAAAAAGAGGAAGAAACAAATGGATCCACACAAGCAAGGTAGAAGGAGGAATCCTCCCTGCTGTGCTACTGTATTCTGACAACCAAGATTCCTCCGTTATCCGAATACACTGATCAGCACTGCAGCTGATTGGTTTGAGAGAAGTCATTCACTAGACCAAATTCTGTTGAGCGAGAACAGACATAGGTGGATCAAAATTTGGTCGGTCCCTTCTGAACTGACTGAATTTATATCCATGTATAACCAGCTTTCGCAGATGTCAGCAACACTCACGTATTGCCTATAAAGTAAAGTGCATGGATTGTGTTCTCAAGGAACACACCGATTGTGTTCTCCCGGCAGAGGGCGCAGATAGCTGTCCCTGCTGGAAGAGCACAGTGATTGTTGCTGGCTGTACCCAAGTTGATTGATGGATCGACCTGGGTACAATCAGGCCGACCATAAACGGTTAGAATCCCAGGCGGTTCAGCAGGAACATGACAAGATTCTAACCGTTAATGGGCAGGCTAAAGGCAAGTCGTGGTTGCAGGAAAGAAATTCAAACAGCGTATGACCGTCCTTATGCCCCGTACACACGGTTAGACTTTTGACTGGCCAAAATCGCATCGAAATACCGACGGAATTCCATGGGAGTAAAAGAGAACATGTTCTCTATCTAAACTCTGAAGGAATTCCTCAGAATTTCCGATGAAAAAAGTCCAATGGGGCATACACACGGTCGGAATTTCCAATGGAAAAAGTCCGTCTGACTTTTTCCATCGGAAATTCCGATCGTGTGTACGATGCATAAGTCTGCTGATACATGGATCGAATCTCAGCTGGCCCCTGCTGAACGGGTCAAGATACAAACCATCTATGGCTGGCTTTACATTGTTATTTAATCCATGAATGTAAGCGTAGAGTTTGAAGATAACAGTATGTTGCCTGAGTGAACCAGTGCATGTCTGCCAGGGTCCTGCTGTGAAGATAACTATTCCTAGATACAACTATAAATGTTAACATTGGTGGAAGAATCTGAAATATCTACACCTAGCCTGCAGAAAATGTATAGTATGTTTGTTGCTTCAGTTTAAAAGTCTTTCATGTCTTAAAAAAGCTTTGTCAATGTATATTTTTTACTCACCTCTGGTAGAGTAAGCTGTAAGACCTTTCATAAGTGGATAGACCAGAGTGTTACCTACAAAGACAAAGCTAGTTTAGTTATGCAATTAACATTATTTTTAGAACATATATAGAAATGGTACACAGGTTGACTACAGGCCATTCTAGTCCAACCTGCTGCAAAGGTGACACCCGAAAAAATGTATATATGAAAATATTCAAGTGCATCTTCTAATCAATGATATTCCTTCTTTCTTCTGTATTCAATACACATAACAAAATAATATATGCTGTACATTCTCCCAATTATCTGAATCTGCTATTTTCTTTCACGAGCAGATATAAGAATTTTGTGTTATTTATCAATGAACCTGAAGATGTTTCATTAACTGCGTAGGAAGTGGATCCTATTGTAGCTCATATTTTTGGAGAATTTTAATTCCTTAATATTTTTAAAGATAAGGTAGACGTAAACGGCTGCGACTAAGGCTGTTGCCGAAACGCGTCAACTGGTTTCCTTGTCCCTTTTTGTCCCTTTTTGTAACCAACCATAAAATCGCTATATAGACTACCATGTTGCCGGCTCGATCCTTTTACTTGTAAAAGTAAAAGGCCCTGTGAGTTAAACTGCCAAACTGGTCCTTATGTTTTTATGGGTTCACCCCCATACCTTTAAAGCACCCAATAAGACACCAAGAAAACTAACAGATATTCCCTTATGATGTGATTTTACACTGACTTAATTAAAGGTACAATTTTTTCCTAAATAGCTTCCTTTAACTTAGTGCAGTCCTCCTTCACTTACCTCATCCTTCAATTTTGCTTTTAAATGTCCTTATTTATCCTGAGAAATCCTCACTTCCTGTTCTTATGTCTGTAACTTCACACAGTAATGCAAGGCTTTCTCCCTGGTGTGGAGTGTTGTGCTCTACAGGAGAGTCAGAACGCTTTCTACGTTGCAGATAGAGAAAGGAACTGTGTGTTAGTGGGCGTTCTGACTCTCCAGTAGTCCAAGGGAGGGGGCGAGCACCACACTCCACACCAGGTAGAAAGTGTTGCATTACTGTTCGGAGTTACAGACAGAAGAACAGGAAGTGAGGATTTCTCAGACATTTAAAAGCAAAATTGAAGAATGAGGTAAGTGAAGGAGGACTGCAATAAGGTCTTCACCCAGTCAAAGCATCCCCCTCCACAGTTAGAAAGCACTCACTATGAACACATTTAATCCTTTGATTGCCCTTGATGTTAACTCCTTTCCTGCCGGTGTTATTAGTACAGTGACAGTGCATTTTTTAGCACTGATCACTGTATTGGTGTTACTGGTCCCCAAAAATGTCACTTATGCCTTGTACACATGATCAGAATTTCCATTAGGATAAACTCCTACAGATTTTCCCAATGGAATTCCATTCCAGCTGTCTTGCATACACACTGCCACACCAAATTCCGACTAGTAGAAAAAATTTAAATTCCATAAACCTATCCCACAGTTTGTAGATGCTGTAACTTTTGCCCAAACCAAATAATATACACTTATTGGGATTTTTTAACCAAAAACATGTAGCAGAATACATACTGGCCTAAATTGATGAATAAACTAGTTTTTTTTACTGGATATGTTTTATAGCAGATATATAAAATATATATATTTTTTCAAAATTGTCTGTATTTTTTTGTTTATAGCGCAATTTTTTTTATTTGGGTACAGTGTTGCATGACTGCGCAATTGTCAGTTAAAGCAAGGCAGTGCCGTAAATGGCCTGGTCAGGAAGAGGGATGAACCTTCTGAAGCTAAAGTGGTTAAAGTGAAATTCATGCTTAAGTTGCCTTGTGCATTTAAGGTGCTGTGAAAAATCATAAGGTGCTGAGCTCCCCTACCTCCACTCACCGACTCACAGTGAAAAAAAACGCCTGAGGCGGGAACTTCCGGTGACATCATATCCTGTATTTGGAAGGCAGACCACGACTATTGAATTCCAAGCCAGTGATAAATGCATTTAATCCAAGAAAGTTCCATATTGTCAATTTGTTTTTAAAAACAGTGTTTTAATAAAATGAAATTACGCAATGGATATCTCCTGATTCTCATTTTATGATAAGGAATATGAGAGATTCCTGTTGGAATACAAGAGATAACTACTAATTACAGAAACCAGAGGAGTTTTCCTAACAGGCGTTTTTTTCACTGAGAGTCAGTGGAAGGGGAGCTCAGCACCTTATGATTTTTCACCGCACCTTAAAGGCACAAGACAACTGAAGCATAAATTGCACTTTAATGGACTAATTGTCAGCACCAAATATATATGTGGAATTGTATGTGATATGCATAGATATATTAGTGTATAAACACAGATGTTTTACAAATTATTCAAGTAAAAATATATAAGTTTGTATTAGAGCTGCACAACTAATCATTAAGAATCGAGATTGTGATTCTTTCCACCCTCGCGATCTTAAAAAAGCATTTTTCAGATTTTATGTAGAGTTCGCTGCTCAAGCCGACAGCAGTGAAAAACAAAAAAACAGGCAGTCCGCCAAGTTTCACAACATTCCTCAGCCGCTGAGAAAAATATAAACATTATAATGTTCTTTAGATCAAAGGAATGAACTTTGGTCTGTAAATGTTGAAAGTTTAACCATTTAAAGACTAAACCTTTTGCTGACACTATTTGTTTTCAAGTTAAAATCATTATTTATTGTTTGAAAATTACTTAGAACCCCCAACCATTATATATATATATATATATATATTTTAGCAAAGGCCCTAAAAAAAAAAGAAGGTGGTTGTTGCAATATATTATGTCACAATGTATTTGCCCAGCGGTCTTTCAAATGCTATTTTTTTAGAAAATAATTACACTTAAATGAATAAAAAAAATAAAACATTCTAAGCAAAAAAATTGTGATTCTCATTTTTCTCAGAATCGTGCAGCTCTAGTTTGTATAGAACATTTTTCACAGACAGCGCTGGGTTTACATATTTCATTTTTTGAAGGACACTGCACCTTTTACCACAGCAGCAGTCCAACCTATATTTGCACTGCTTCCCATACCGCAGCGTGGGGACACCAATACCAAATAGCTGAGTATTTAAGGAATTTATAAAGGCAGTTTTGGTATTTTTACTCTATATTGTTCAGACCTAAAATGATTTTTCCTTAGATAAATATGAAATAATAAATATTAAATATGTTTTAGCCACTTGCAACACGTGGTAAACTCTAAACAATAGCAATCCATTTTTAGAATTTAGATACAAGCTTTGGTTTTGAAATAGTTCTGAAGATCAGGGAGCTCAGATTACACACACTGAATAATGATTAGCAGAGAAGGAATACAGTCCTCCTTTTATCTTATAGCTGTGTTATGTTAGATAAATCTGTCTGAATGGTGGCTCAGCTATACATGAAGAGCTTCCAAATCAGCAAGCAGTGCTCAGATTTGTATTTATGTGATTGGTCCTCTTTACAGGTACAGGTGCAGTGGTTTGTCAGGGTAGCTTCCTCGAAACTCAGGAATCTATCCTGGTCATTGGTGCAAGGGGCTCCTGGATGTGTCATAGTTATTCAAGGTACAATTTCGCCAGACAGTATTTAGATGTGTTATTGTTTTTTGCATATAATCTACTGGCTTCATGTGGGGGACCATAGCACACCACTTAAGGTGTTTGTTACTCTAAAGCATGAATAACTGCACAATACTGCAAATGTGCTGTGTAATTTGGCCCCTTCTATCATCTAAAAACCTGGCTGATCCCACCTGGTTCTGCCCTCTCCCTTGTAAAGTGACTACAGTTTATGATGGCTGCTGAGCCCTGACACTGTGGTCAGTTTACGTGCCTTTGTCATCCGCAGCTCTCCTCCCTGCTCTCCCTCGTCCTCTCCCCCTTTCCTCCCTGCCTGTCAGCTTTGTTCAATCCCCAGCCCTTCCCTCCTACTACTATCGTAACTACACTATAAACATACCATCCCCTCTGTAAAAAAACATTATGTTCCCAAGTGTCTGGTCTATATAAAAAAGATACGAATCTGTACCTTATATTAGAGCATCTCACGTCGCTCACTCGACTCCTCGGCTCTCCCTCTTTTCTCCTTCCTGGCTGATGTCATTGGGAGTTCTCGGTCCCTCCCGCTATAGCTGTCAGCCGGGGAGAGGAGAGAACTGAGGAGTCACGTGAGCACTTGGATTTAACATTTAACCCAGACACTGGGGCCCATAATGTTATTTTACAGAGGGGATAGTATGTATATAATGTAGTGGCTTAACAACCATTTTAAGGAAACTGACTGTAAAATGAGGTGTGGACAGTGTGTGAACATTCATGGGTCATTAGAAGTTTGCTAGCTATCTGCTTAAAGTTAGAGTGTGGGTCAGTGTGTAGTCTAATACCCCGTAGACACAACCCAAAAACCATACGAAAAATACAGTTTTCGAAACGATTGTATGATAATCTGATCGTTAATACACATCTTTCAATAGCCAATCATGACAGTTCATCCGATATTACCAGATCGTATGATTTTCATTTAATCGGTAGAGATGTAATCCGAAAATACAATACAAATAACCTACATTACATCACTTCCAATTTTTTTATTCTGTCATACGAGAATTTAGTACCCTCTTCGATTGCTACTTATTACTAGCAAGCAAAAAAAGTTGAACTGCCTGTCGTCCAATTTTCGGATTGTGTGTGCGGGGCATAAGGCAGGCCATACACAATGCAAATTCCTAATGAAGATACACATTTAAAGTGAGATGGTTTGTTTTTCGTATTATTAGTGTGGTAGGTGTGAAACGTGATTTTTGCATGACAGTTGAAAGTGACTGATCCAACATGTTATTTTTTTGTTTTGTTTTTGCAAAAACTGGCCAAATTTCGTATCGTTAATGGGGGAATTAAGATAACCCATTACTCTGTCACAAATGCCTGGGAGAAGCAGTGTGGTGGGAAGACTTCATAGCGTTGGTTTGCTACTTCTAGCAGTATGTTTAGATGGCAAAGTAAATGTTAGTAGACAAGGTGAACCTGTGTTCACTTTAAATAGCCAATCATTTGTGAGGGTAATTATAAAAAAAACTGAATTTTGTAGCACACAATTTTTTGATTGAAGTGTACGCTACCTCATCTCATCGTATTAACAAAACTCAGTGAACACTTACTTTGCAAAGTGAACAGTGTTTACTTTAATAAATTCACCCACCCTTAGGAGTCATTTGTGTGAAGCCAAGGAAAATGATCACGTTATTGGGATATACTTTCTATTTTACCTGGTACCCAACCTGCAGCCAGAGGGCCGCATGTGGCCCTTTGGTTTATGATGTGCGGCCCTCAGACCTCAGGAGTTTGTAGTGGAACTTCAATTAGAGTAATAGCATTGATCACTACTAGACTTCTATAACATGTTCAGAGTTTCATATTGTCTCCTGCAACATATTCGCAGCCAAAAAAGGTAGCACATCCACACGCTCTGGCCCTCATTTGCTCTATTAGGTTTGCACTTTCTGACAATCTTTTCAAGCATTACATATATTGAACGCTATGTGCTGGCCCTTTGGTGATGTCAAGAGCTGCATTAGTGGTCCCCTTTAGTTCATAAGTTGACAGCCATTGTTCTATTTGGTGTAAAGAGAGCAATTTAAAGAGCCATCTTGGGGAAATCATTGGAGTTCATGTACGTTGGAGAGTTGGTTTGTGTTCTCAAAAGGAACTACAAGGCTCAGCAATGTACCACTCTCTTAAGTAGAACACTATAACTGGGTGCTCTATGCAAGACTGGGCTAAAGAGCATTGTCAAACATTATTGTACTTTTCCCTTTGTTCAGGCTGAAATTGCTACAAGTTGCTGAGAACAGTAAAAGTTATATAGCTCGAGCCTTGTGTCTGGCTCAACATGTGCAGTGCCACCTGTGCATAAGAGTGCAGAGAAAATTGCCAGGTCTCCAGGGCCAGAAATAATGGCTCTGAACACAGCAGAATGTGACTTATACAGAATAAAAAAAAGGATGGGTAAGGACGGTCTTTAGCACAGCAATTTAATCACACTATACATACAAAAAAATATTTTTGTGTGGGCTTTAAGAAAAAGTTTTTTTTTTTTTATAAAAAGATTTAAAAATCAGCTAAACAATTAATTTGTAAACGTGTAGGCCAATAGGCATTATACTTTCCTTCTAAATAAAGCTTGTAAACAGAGAGGGCAGGGCTTGCTGGAGTTGTGTGTGTCTAACAACGCACACCGTTTGACTTGGGAGTGCACCTGGATGGGTATCCCCTCAGCATTTGGGTTGCTATGGAGGCACCTGCAGCACCAGTGGGGGACTCCAGAAGAGAAGGTAAGGGGCCGCTCTGTGCAATACCACTGCACAGAGCAGGTAATTATATCACCTTTTTTTATTTTAATAAACAAATACATTTGTCTGTACAATCACTTTAATTTCTGTTGTAAGCTGTAGTGTTGCTCACGAATATTCGCATTGCGAATATTCGCTACGAATATTGCATATTCGAGTATTCGCGAATAACGCGAATATCGCGGCGAATATTCGCTATTTCGAATATTCGAATGTTTTGAATTTTTATTTAGAACAGATCACATCCTAGAGATCCCCATCGACGTCTAAAAGCATTGCTGGTATGATTAGAGACCTTGGGCCGAGTAGCTGCAGCGCTCATTTTATATTGCCGAAAAATCGCAATGCGATTATTCGGCAATAGCGATATCGCGCGATTATTTTATATTGTAATATATCAAGAATATTCTGAGCCAATCAGAGTGCTCCATTCCGCATTTCTCGAATATTCGCAATTATTTTGTATTGTAATATATCACGAATATTCTGAGCCAATCAGAGTGCTCCATTCCGCATTTCTCGAATATTCGCAATTATTGTGTATTGTAATATATCACGAATATTCTGAGCCAATCAGAGTGCTCCTTCCGCATTTGCCGAATATTCGCAATTATTTTGCATTGTAATATATCACGAATATTCTGAGCCAATCAGAGTGCTCCTTCCGCATTTCTCGAATATTCGCAATTATTTTATATTGTAATATATCACGAATATTCTGAGCCAATCAGAGTGCTCCATTCCGCATTTCTCGAATATTCGCAATTATTTTATATTGTAATATATCACGAATATTCTGAGCCAATCAGAGTGCTCCATTCCGCATTTCTCGAATATTCGCATTCGCAATTCGCAATTCGCAATTCGCATTCGCATTCGCGATAGCGAAAATTCGCAATCATTTAATTTCCAAAAAATATCACGAATATTCGTATTTAGCGAATATATGTCGAATATTCGACTATATATTCGAGATATATCGCAAATTCGAATATGGCATATTCTGCTCAACACTAGTAAGCTGTCAACACACCACATTTTTATGAGGTGAGTGAGAGGTGTCAACTCAATTGAGTACCCTTTACCAAACTAGTCAGACACTTCCACTCTCAGATCTCTACAAAATAAAATCTAATCATTCTCTAGTTGATAAGAACTACGAGGGGTCTTTGAGGTAACACAGAAAACACAGAGCAGATCTGAATTTCTGGCAAGATAAATAGGCATTTTTTTCAATTATAAAACAGATGCAACAAAGTGCTTTCTGTGGTATATTTAACAGACCAAATGGGAGCAATAAAGAGAGGCTCATTCATACAAGAGAGACCTCCCTTGTCTGGATTTGTGACACGTTTAAACAAGGACAGACTGTTAAGGCCAGCATTATGTTCATTTAGGAATCAGGGAAACTTAGTGGAGATTGGAGGAACACATGGAGAATGTTGTAACAGTAAGAAATGTTAATTGTTAGAAATTACATACACTTTATAGTAAAGCTCCAGACAAAACCTATTTTTCTGGATGATTAAGGCCCAGTGTTGCTAACCGTCCGTATTTTTACAGACAGTTTGTAAAAACGGCCACTTTTCCCCCGGTACGTAATTGTCCGTGGTTGCGGGAATGTGCCAGTAAAAATAGCCGAGATTGGTTCGGCTTCGAACTGCTCATGGAGATTGGAGGCAGGGGGTGATGGTGGCTGCGGTGGCACCGCAGAGGGGGGTGGAGGCAGGGGGCAATGAAGGCATGGGGTGATTGGAGGCAGGGGGAGGTTGGAGGTAGGGGGTGTTAGTGGCAGGGGGTGATTGGAGGCAGGGGGTGATTAGAGGCAGGGGGGATGGTGGCTGCGGTGGCACCACAGAGGGGGATGGAGGCAGGGGAGATTGGAAGCAGGGGGTGTTAGTGGTAGAGGGAAATTGGAGGCAGGGGGAAATGGTGGCACCGCAGAGGGGGATGGTGGCACCGCAGAGGGGGATGGTGGCACCGCAGAGGGTGGGGGATAGAGACAGGAGTTGTTGGTGGCACCACAGAGGGGGATGGAGGCAGGGGATGATGTGACAAAATAATTTGCCAATAATTATCGAAAGTAACAAAAATATGTTTTTTTTACCTTAATATCTACCTTAAATCACATTGCTATATGTCTAGCGTACTTGTTTGTAGTCTAAATACTGAATTTGCACCTAAAAATGTAATTTAGTAACTTTTGTGAAATGCCAGTAAAAACGTGGCTGCGCCAGTAAATTTCTTGTGTCGTGCCAGTCAATTTCAATCTGGTAGGTTGGCAACACTGTTAGGGCCTATCTCAGGAGTTTATGTCTATATCTCCATTGTGGACATTTTTATTCAATATTTGTAGTAACTATTTCCACTGTAGTAATTATTTTCAATGGAACAGAAACTAAGAAATCATCCAAAAATGTTCAGTTGTCACAAACACTGTTGTAAAAGATCACAAGTGTCAAAAGGTGGGATATAACCTTTTAGGAAAATTTTCAAGCATTTTCCCCAAACATTTGCTTTGAAATAGGGTATTTTTGGTTCCTCGCTTACATTTTTCATAACAGGAATAACATAACACAGTTTTAGCTGGACAGTTCAAATCTGATTTAAAGAGGTTGTAAAGGTTTGTTTTTTATTTTCTAAATAGGCTCATTTAAGCTAGTGCATTGTTGGTTCACTTACCTTTTCCTTCAATTTCCCTTCTAAATGTGTTTTTTCTTTGTTTGAATTTCTCACTTCCTGTTTCTCCTCAGTAAGCTTTCCACCATCATCTGAGCGGTGGAAAGTCATTGAGAACAGCTTACTGAACACCTTACTGAGGAGGAACAGGAAGTGAGAAATGCTTACAAAGAAAAAACATTTAGAAGGGAAATTGCAGGAAAGGGTAAGTGAACTAACAATGCACAAGCTTAAAGTAACCTATTTAGAAAATAAAAAACAAACCTTTACAACCTCTTCAAACTCTTAGCCCAGTGTGTAAAGGTTAAATCATTAAATGCATACCAATGGTAAAGGCAAAATTTGATTCAAAACAGTAGAAAAAATAAAACAAAAATCTTGCCAGCAAAGGAAAGTTTCTTCTCCAGAATCTTAAAAACAATGAATTACAGCAGATCCAAACTCCCCAAAATTGTTCTTAACATTCAAAAACAACAAATTGATATGTTCAGCTTTTTTTATAAATTACATCAAAAATATGATATTGTTTAACATGCAAAGAAAAAAAATGAAATGTCAATGCAATAGCAATAGGTCCCATAGAGTAATTGAACACAAACAAAGTTGTATATGCATATCACATGGCTCCATGTCATTGGGCCATTACAGTGATCTTTCCATTCATAGTTCTGACCCTACCTGCTATTAATATTAGCATATAATTTGACAGTAACAGATCTTCAACTCTCTCATTACCACCATTCTGTGAAAAAGGCCACACCTTAGTAGTTTTGTATTATGCATGTCTCTTCCCACACATCTATGCAGGCTGACTGATTGCTGACAGCTCTACATATTTTTTGGCAGCTGAAGTAAGCAGGGAATTACCGTATATGGTATTCTATCTCAGAACCGGATAGGTAAAGTTCCTTCCTGAAATATAATAGTTCTGTAACCAGTGGCCCAAAGCAAACATTTGGGCTCTTGTTCCTGTAGTTACACCCTCACCCACCAACCTAATAACAAGGTCCTGCTCTAACAATTAACTAGTTAAGGATTGTAATGAAGCCTTATTTTGAAGAAAAATACAACACACCATAAACAATCCAATTATTAAAGTGTTACTAACCCCAGTAATATTAAAATAGTTAATCTGCTCCCCTCCCCCCACAGCGCCCACATCTTATAAGTATTATTTTTACATTAAAATACTACCACGATAGACCTTTTGGTTGATCTGTATACCATGGTCACATGATAAACTGCAGGGTCCACCCAAATGCGGAGTGTCCAGGTAGGAGGAGATTTCCATTATAGCCTCATGCTGTCATGAGAGGCAGATAACCCATTAATCAAGATGTGACATCCCACTTGCTGTGTTCTTTTTTGGTTACTGGGCATGGAGACGGAGAGAGGGACTGGGCTTTTATTTATGATTTGTATACATGCCCACATGTGTGATGTCAATGTCATGTGACCTGGTTAGCTCAGATCAACAAGGAAATGTTCTCTCCAGCAATAGAGACCAAACTGTGTCTTATCTGGCCGTTCTCAGAGAGACCCTGCAGGAGAGGGAGGATCTGTCCATACAGGTTCCACAGGGCCATTTTACACAATACTGAGGATTAACTCCTTAAAGCGGAGTTCCACCCATTTTTTCTTTATTGAAAGTCAATAGCTACAAAAAGCATAGCTGATGACTTTTAATAAACCGACACTTACCTGCCTCACGATCCAGCGATGCGGCCTCCTGGAGGCTCGCTCCTCCCCCCCTCCTCTCCTCTGAGCCATCATACTAACTGTGGGCACCCGCATTTGCGAGTCATGCTGCGCTCTCCTATTGGCCAGCCGATTTTCTGGGAGCTGTGTCCCAGAAGATCATTGGCAGGGAGGGTCTGCCTAGGGCGAGAGGAGAAGTCACCTAGGTGGCCAAAGAAACCAAGTAAGAAGTGGGACAGGAAGTCCCACTAAAAAGTGGGTACACCCCCAAATAAATGATATGCCAAATGTGGCATATCAGGGGGCGAGGAGTGCATAAAGCGGAAGTTACACTTCTGGGTGGAACTCCGCTTTAAGTTCCACAATGAGTATAACAAGCATGCTATTCTGCACATACAGACAGATATTACTATTGTGGGTTTAGTAACACTTTAATATTCTAATGTAATTAGTAGTGATGACCACACCTGGAAACTTTTTCGGAATTTGAATCCTTAAAACTGGGGGGCAGAGTAGGAAGTGGAGTGCATTAGGGATAATGATTCTAAAAGGTTGCAACAATTCAGATAAACACTCCACAACCTGTTCCAAATTCTTGCATTTTCAAGCCAATTATAGAAAGTTCCCTGGTATGGTTATAAAGTGTAAATACTTCCATGTAATGAGCATCATAAGGTCTACCAAAGATAGGCAAACACTCTGAGGATGACAGGCAGGGATATCTGAAGGATAATTAAATGTCATTTTCAGGAAAATTTTACAATACTAACTCAAAATGTTTTATGTGGGGCTCAGATAGAGAGATTTTCTCTTACTTCCTGTCCTGCTCAAAACAGTTTCCTAGACAGGAAGTGTGGCAAATGCTCCAAAAGCAACACAGACAGAAAACAGAAAATGTTATCAATTATTACAGTAATTTTGTAATAGTAAATATTACAGAAATTTCCTTTCCTGGCACCAATTCATGGCAGCATACCTATGCTAGAGCTTTGACTTCAGCTACTCTCTTGGGACCAGTAAATAGCACAAAATAAAGATGGATAATGCCCCCCGTAGTCTCAGCAATACGCTACATACAGAGGGTGGGTTTGTATGCTGCCATAGATTATCACCAGTAAAGGAAAATTATGGTAAGAAGTTGATACAATTTTCCATTTTCCTGGCCCCAACATGGTAGCATACTTGTGATAAAAAACTAGCTGACAGGGTGGGTAGTTTCCAAAACTGAAACTTTTTATTGCAGGGAGGAGGAAACAGAGGCTCTGATAGCTTTCTTCCCAAAATCCACCATAGACAAGATCCCTGGATTGACTGTGTGATGCCTCCGAAAGGTATGATGTGATGACTAAGTGGCATCTCTGCAAATTGACTCAATGGAGACCATGGAACAAGCTGCCCAGGAAGCTGTGACAGACCCTGACAAATGTTCCATGACCACTGCTGGTAAATCTACACCCACAGCTCTGTATGCCCTATGGATAAGCTTTAAGCTTCACAATCCATCCGGCTAAGGTTCTAGAGGTAGCATATTTCCCCTGATTTGCCAATTGGTATGAAGAACCATTGGAAACAGGAAAAAGCCACTGGGCATGGGAACAGGAAAAACAAAAAATGCTGCCCAGGCATTAAACATATGATAGATGACAGGAAACAGGAACAGAACAGTGTGCCCAACAGACCTGTGTGCAACAAAAAAAAAGGAAAGACAAGGTAACCCGGAAGTTAACTAACCCATGCCAGAATCTTTGTAGACACTTCAAGCTTTAGGCAGAATTCGTCCCTAGTAAGGAAAGACAACAATGCCGCACAATCAACAAAAGGGTTCCTGGAGAGACCATCCATTTTAGGAAAGACCCTACCGGGTCACCCTCTCAGTACAGATCCCCCACTCCACAAAGTATAGACCCCTCTCCCTCAGTACAGACCCCTCTACACTAGGTATAGACCCCCCTCCCTTAGTGCACCTCCCCCTTAGTACAGACCCCCCTCCTTAATTACAGACCCTTCTCCACTAAGTATAGTCTCTTTCCGAAGTAAATATACCCCTTCACTAATGATAGAACCCATTCCCTTAGTACAGAGCCCCTTGTTCAGTAAAGACCCCCGCTCTACTAAATATAGGCCCCCTCAGTACAACCCCCCTCTATATTAAGTACAGACCCCCTCCCTTAGTACAGACCCCCCTCCTTCAGTAAAGACACCCATCTCTACTAAGTATAGACCCCCCTCAGTACAGACCCCTCTCCTCAAAAAGTATAGGCCCCCCTCAGTACAAACCCCATCTTTATTAAGTATAGACCCCTCCTCAGTACAGACCCCCCTCCTTCAGTAAAGACACCCATCTCTACTAAGTATAGACCCCCCTCAGTACAGACCCCTCTCCTCAAAAAGTATAGGCCCCCCTCAGTACAAACCCCATCTCTATTAAGTAGAGACCCCTCCTCAGTACAGACCCCCTCCATAGTGGTCATGGGCAGAACTTAGCAATGTAGCTAAATGGAGAGCCTGAGCCAATGAGAGCAAAGGGGTGTTGAAGGCAAGCACCGAAGACGGATCTGAACAGGACTGTGGGATTGTGTTGAATTTGGAAACATGTTAATATGATCGGGAGGCAGCATGGGCCCCCTGGAGCATAAGAGGGGGTTCACAATTGAGACCCCTGTGACCCCTGATGCTACGCCCTTTGCCCACACCTGCAGTCTGCTAAAACTCTTGTCAGTAGGATGGAAAATAATAGGACATTTCTAATCCTTTTTTGCTATCCAAAACTAGGACACGTACTGGTGTTAGGCCTTTCTATCACAAGATTCTGGTCAATGGACCTTGCACCTGAAGTGTTTTTTAGTAATGTTTGAAGTTTATCTAAATCCATAAATAAAAATGTAATATATCAAAGTTTAAGAGACCATAGATAGGGAGGTGAATTACTTTTCTTTTCTCAGACTTTTTTTCTTTATTTAAATATGGAGATCCCACCACTAACATGCATCCTGCCCTAGGTTGAAAATACTTGGATGACTGTACTGTATCTAGGGAGGAGCAATGTTATCCTCCTATAACTGGAATTATTTCAGGACTACATAACACCTCAATAAGACAGAGGAGGTGGGATGTAGTCCACAGAGGGAACTGGGGACAATTATAACTGCTAACAATGTGCACAGACTCAAGACGCAGAAATCGATCATCACTAGATATCTGGCAGGCATAACAGATAGTTTTAGCATTTATCACACACACACACACATAACTAAACAATTTCAATTACATTAGACCAAAAGGGAGCAAATAAGACAAGTTCATTGTTAGTGTTTACATACAATTTAAATTAAATAAAGAAAGGGAAATATCTCACATATTATGGTGAACCAATATTAAATTCATAATATGTGCTTTTAATAAATGCATTCACTTTCACTGAAAAATGTCCAAGAGAAAAACTCTAGGGATGCAGCAGGAAACAAAACCAAAAAAGCAAATAAACACACTTAATAAAATAATTGGCTGCATTTACCAAAGCATGAAACCTACCGTGTATATTCACTGTCAATGTTTTTTTTATATGCTACTTAAAATAGAAGCAACTGATGCTAATAGATGTTTTATAAATGTCATAAAAAGAAAAAGCTCACTATCAATGTATACATTTTGTAAGATATTATGTTTTAAAAGTCATAACATTGTGCAGATGAAAATGTCTGCTGCTACTTCAAAATGGACAGAGAACTTTTTTTTTTAGCAGTGGGCTCATTACTGCTACAACTGTCTGGCGTCAAACAGATGCTTATCTTTCTGCAGCACACTGTGCATGCAAACCTCTAATTGCCAACAATAATTTGCAGTGTAAGCATTTCCACAAGAAAGTACTCTTACAATTTGTGTGGCTACTGACAGACTTCCATTTATTCTACAAAAGACATTAAATACATACTTATTTATTTAGTCCAAGTGAATCCATGTGTATATCTAAGGCAGCAAGAGTACACACACACACACACACACATATATATATATATATATATATATATATATATATATATATATATATATATATATATATATATATATATATATATATATATATATATATATATATATATCAAGAGAGAGAGATAGATAGATTTATATTTATTTATTTTTTATATACATATCTCTATCTATCTATCTATCTATCGATCTATATATATATATATATATATATATATATAGAGAGAGAGAGAGAGAGAGAGAGAGAGAGAGAGATGAATAGGTATATGTGAGGCTGAAAAAATACACACACATACAGTATATACTGTATATTTATCTCTCATTCTTTTTATATATATATATATATATATATATATATAGAGAGAGAGAGAGAGAGAGAGAGAGATAGATAGAGATACATATGGATGGATGGATGGATAGATAGATAGATAGATAGATAGATAGATAGATAGATAGATAGATAGATAGATAGATAGATAGATAGATAGATAGATAGATAGATCTATATGTGTGTATATATATATATATATATATATACATATATATATATATATATGTGAGCCTGAAAAAATACACACACATACAGTATATACTGTATATTTATCTCTCGTTCTGTGTGTATATATATATATATTAAACTTACACATGTACTTGTCTTTCCTAATAAAAATGATAAATTCCATCAATCTTACCTTTTGTATCACTTGACCCTTCCTCCTAGATTGTAAACTCTAACGAGCAGGGTCCTCTGATTCCTTCTGTATTGAGTTACATTGTAATTGCACTGTCTGCCCTCATGTTATAAAGCGCTGAGCAAACTGTTGGTGCTATATAAATTCTGTATAATAATAATTCTGTTGGGATGGAAAACAGCTATGCAGTGCAGTAACATGCTTAACTCTCAATTATGGCTCTTACAGTATTCGTGTTGCACTGTTACAAATGAATAATTAATCCAGGATATAGTAGATATAACTACACAAACACATACAATTTGTGCAATCTTATAAAATATTAAGTACCACAAAAGTGACCTAAAAAGTCCCTATCATGTGAAAACCAAGTGTCGTCTTCAGTGTCACAATACATCCAGTGGTTCTGTGCTCCAACACCTCCACACAAGGTCCCTTATCAAAAGCCTCACTGCATAAGAGGTCTAACCGCACTTTATGAGGAAAGACGTTTAGATCCCTGATGGATGGATGGATAGATTTCTAACACATCTCATATATCAATGATAACTTGCAGTATGGCTCAATGACACACATATAGGAAGCACAAGAGGAACCACATAGTATAATAACCCTGAACGGTAAAAGCAGTATTCACAAACATTGGCAAGATTCAAACAGATCATAATACAGCGGAACCAGAAGAATGCTCGTAATAGATTAGTACTCGCATATCAAAGCGAGTTTCCCCATTGAAGTCAATGGAAACAAAAATAATATGTTCTGCATTGTCTTCAATGGGATGCAATACCACACACGGCCAGAGGTGGGGGGCGCCGGAGAGCCTTGAAAACGGCCGAAAAGGCCGGAGGACACCTCGGCTGACCTCGGCAAACCTCGGAAAGACTTTGCTGTGCTGTCCTCTGGCTTTTCCGTGTACTTCTATTTTTAAAATACAGTGTTCGTATTGCGAAACGCTCGTTACTCGCAATCCAAGGTTCCACTGTACCTCTATTTGCCCGAATGGACATCATGACATCACCACTTAAGCTTCCATTGCCACGTTTTATCTCAAAGGACATTGTACAGGGGCATCAGACTTTTGCTATTTAATGGTAAGCAGTCTTTTGTGGAGGTGTTGGAGCACTTGAGTTTTTTGATGGGGACTATTGTCACTTTTATGTTATTTATTAATTTATAGGATTGCACCAAATGTATATGTGAGTAATCATACCTATCACGCGTTATTAATAATATTATAATACAGGATTTATATAGCGCCAACAGTTTATGCAGTGCTTTACAAATTACAACATGAGGGCAAACGGTACAGTTAAAATACAATTCAATACAGAAGAAATCAGTGTGCTTGTAGAGCTTACAATCTATTGATTAATCATTAGTGTTGTTTGTTATAGAAACAAAGCAACACTTTTATATATATATATATATATATATATATATATATATATACAGTATATATATATATATATATATATATATATATATATGTATATATATATATATATATATATATATATATATATATACAGTGCAGAAAATAAGTATTTGAACACCCTGCTATTTTGCAAGTTCTCTCACTTGGAAATCATGGAGGGGTCTGAAATTGTTATCGTAGGTGCATGTCCACTGTGAGAGACATAATCAAAAAAAAAAATCCAGAAATCACAATGTATGATTTTTTTAACTATTTATTTGTATGATACAGCTGCAAATAAGTATTTGAACACCTGAGAAAATCAATGTTAATATTTGGTACAGTAGCCTTTGTTTGCAATTACAGAGGTCAAACGTTTCTTGTAGTTTTTCACCAGGTTTGCACACACTGGAGGAGGGATTTTGGCCCACTCCTCCACACAGATCTTCTCTAGATCAGTCAGGTTTCTGGGCTGTCGCTGAGAAACACGGAGTTTGAGCTCCCTCCAAAGATTCTCTATTGGGTTTAGGTCTGGAGACTGGCTAGGCCACGCCAGAACCTTGATATGCTTCTTACAGAGCCACTCCTTGGTTATCCTGGCTGTGTGCTTCGGGTCATTGTCATGTTGGAAGACCCAGCCTCGACCCATCTTCAAAGCTCTAACTGAGGGAAGGAGGTTGTTGCCCAAAATCTCGCAATACATGGCCCCGGTCATCCTCTCCTTAATACAGTGCAGTCGCCCTGTCCCATGTGCAGAAAAACACCCCCAAAGCATAATGCTACCACCCCCATGCTTCACAGTAGGGATGGTGTTCTTGGGATGGTACTCATCATTCTTCTTCCTCCAAACACGGTTAGTGGAATTATGACCAAAAAGTTCTATTTTGGTCTCATCTGACCACATGACTTTCTCCCATGACTCCTCTGGATCATCCAAATGGTCATTGGCAAACTTAAGACGGGCCTTGACATGTGCTGGTTTAAGCAGGGTAACCTTCCGTGCCATGCATGATTTCAAACCATGACGTCTTAGTGTATTACCAACAGTAACCTTGGAAACGGTGGTCCCAGCTCTTTTCAGGTCATTGACCAGCTCCTCCCGTGTAGTTCTGGGCTGATTTCTCACCTTTCTTAGGAACTTTGAGACCCCACAAGGTGAGATTTTGCATGGAGCCCCAGTCCGAGGGAGATTGACAGTCATGTTTAGCTTCTTCCATTTTCTAATGATTGCTCCAACAGTGGACCTTTTTTTACCAAGCTGCTTGGCAATTTCCCCGTAGCCCTTTCCAGCCTTGTGGAGGTGTACAATTTTGTCTCTAGTGTCTTTGGACAGCTTTTTGGTCTTGGCCATGTTAGTAGTTGGATTCTTACTGATTGTATGGGGTGGACAGGTGTCTTTATGCAGCTAATGACCTCAAACAGGTGCATCTAATTTAGGATAATAAATGGAGTGGAGGTGGACATTTTAAAGGCAGACTAACAGGTCTTTGAGGGTCAGAATTCTAGCTGATAGACAGGTGTTCAAATACTTCTTTGCAGCTGTATCATACAAATAAATAGTTAAAAATTCATAAATTGTGATTTCTGGAATTTTTCTTTTTGATTATGTCTCTCACAGTGGACATGCACCTACGATGACAATTTCAGACCCCTCCATGATTTCCAAGTGGGAGAACTTGCAAAATAGCAGGGTGTTCAAATACTTATTTTCTGCACTGTATATATATAAAGAGGTATATTTACTAAAGGCAAATCCACTTTGCACTACAAGTGCACTGAAAGTATTTCCCTGAGTATTTCCGAGGCTCTCCGGCACCCCCAACCTCTGGCCACATGCGGTATACAAGTGCAACTACTAAGTGCACTTGAAATTGCACTGAAAGAGCACTTGGAAGTGCAGTCGCTGTAGATCTGAGGGGGATATGCAAGGAATATTTAAAAAAAAACAGCATTTTAGCTTGCACATGATTGGATGATAAAATCAGCAGAGTTTCCCCTCATTTCAGATCTACCCCTCAGATTTACAGCACATGCACTTCCAAGTGCACTTTCAGTGCAATTTCAAGTGCACTTAGTAGTTGCATTTGTATACCGCATGTGGTCAGAGGTCGTGGGCGCCGGAGAGCCTCGGAAATACTCAGGGACAGCTCAGATGATCTCGGAAACCCTCAGAAACCCTCGGAAACTGAGTATTTCTGAGTGTCTCCAAGTATTTCCGAATAATTCAGAGTATTTCCAAATGGCCCTTCCGAGTTTACCGATGCCCCTGAACCTCTGGCCAAATGTGGTACTGCACGCCCCATTAGCTTGAATTCTGCTTGTTTTGTTGGATAAAACTCGCAAACCGAGTCAGGATTAAAAAAAAAAGTTGTTCGTTAACCGCGTTACCCGTAAACCAAGGTTCCACTGTACTGTTTTTTTATTTTATTTTCCTTGCATGTAATGGGTAAGCCCTAGAGCAACTGCACTTGCAGAGTGCAATTAGTGCATCTTTACCTTTAGTAAAACAACCCCAATGCCTCCAATGCCTGTGAATATCAAATGCTCTCTGAAGAATGATCCAAATGCGGAGTTAATGCAAGTGTAAAAGAGGCCCAAAGGGTGTGTAAAAAAATAAATAAACATGCATAGTAAAATGCGTTCAAAATGAGCGTACACACACGTTAATGCATGACGATGCATTATCCAATGCTACAATAAACACGTATGCACATACATACAGCACACACCTCTAAATGGGCACTTAGTGATATTTCAGTACTGAAGTTCCCAAGGGTTATAAGAAACCAATATTTGATTTAGCTTGTCAGCTCCATGCAGAGGCAAAATATCAGTTTTGGATTGTGCTGACCATTAACATTATTTAGTTTGGGCACGTACGTGCGTGGCCTGAGTGGGTGTGGAGCCTATACGCAAAGATCCTGTGAAAACAATATTAATGGTTTCAGGTTTAAACAGCAGAATCATTTCTCCCTGCAACACTACATAAAAAAATGAACAGATAGACGCAAATTTTTTAATAGTAATACATTTTTGGTTAAAACATCAATCAGTGAAAGATATTTGATTGTACTTCTACAAGAATTCTCAAAAAGTCTAAAAGATGTATTTTCTTTGACAAAAGTCCTCATGGATGAATAAAAAAAAAGATGTGGTTACATGTACACACGATCGGAATTTCCGATGGGATAAAAGCCGATGGAAGTTTCTGTCAGAATTCCGTTCAAGCTGTCTTGCATACACACTGTCAGACCAAATTCCGACCGTCCAAAACGCGGTGACGTAAAACACTACAACGAGCCGAAAAAAATTAACTTCAATGCTTCCGAGCATGCATCGACTTGATTCTGAGGATGCATGTTTTTTTTTCTCCGTCCGAGTTTCACACAGACGATCGGAAAAAAATAAAACATGTTCTATTTTTAAACTCGGTCTGACTTTTTTCATCTGAAATTCCGATTGTGTGTAACACGGCATAACAGACCACTTTGACCTACAGGTAAGCCTAGATAAAGGCTTACCTGTAGGTCCAAGAAATGTCTCCTTAACCTACACGGTTTAGGAGATATTTCCAAGAAAGGCGGCACCAATGTCTACGGCGCATGCACCATACACAACGGCGTGTAGGCGCACTGAGCGTGCCGCTACTAACGGCATCATGTCGATAGTGGCGGCTCCCACGCGCATGTGCGGGATTGACGTCATCGCTGCTCCGGCCAGTCACAGCGATACCCCGGAAGTCACTCCGGGTATCATGGCGGCGACGGAGGAGGTGTCCAAGGACTGCTGCGGGCGCTTCGTTCTCAGGTAAGTAATTCATAATGAGCTAGTATGCTATGCATACTTGCTCATTGTGCCTTTGTCTTGCATTTTCTTTTTTAAGAGTGGGTTTACATCCTCTTTAAAGGTGATTAAAAACAATAAATAAAAAATAAAAAAAACAAAAGACGCCATCCCATAATATTTATTGATATCACACAAAGAAAGTGTGTATTTTCTTGGACTGTAGTGGCACAAAATTGTTAATTTTTTTTTTTATTATTATTATTAAAAAGTTATTATTATACTTATTTTGACAAATGAAAACTGGTAGTTGATTTTTCTGTTTAATTGTGTACAGGGACTCATTCATTTACATATGGTGACTGTGCTAATATTATTAACAATGGAATATTATTTATTGGTATGGATTGTCAGATATTGATCTACTGTAGGAATTTATATTGCTTGTAATATAACTATATTTTGTATGACAAAAATAAGGAGATAAATCTGATTTTAGAGAAGAACTTGGAAGGTAAGAATGTTGACAGCAACAGAAAACTCCAGACGAGGCATTTAAAGAAGTTTCTGGAAACTAGGCAGTTAACAGTGCATGAACCTCTAGTGAAACTTGCACCTGGCTACACAAAGACAAAAAGGTCAGAGGTCAAGCCTAGGCATTAAAACATAGAATAAACAGGCCTTTCTTTGGTAGACAGAAACCCTGCAGGGTGTTACCTTGTTCCTTGTCTATCCCTTCTTTCAGCAGGGTGTTACCCACAATGCACTGCTTCTACACTTAACCCTCCTGGGAGTAAGGACAGTCCAAAGTACGGCTTTGAAATATTCGTACTCCTTGTTCCTTGCAAACTGACTGATTTATTTGAATTCAGTGGAAAATTAATGACGGGTTTAGTTTTTCTCCATGAAGCAGTGCATACCTGCATATCAACTGCTCCGGCTCATCTGTCTGATTGATGACAGCTTCTGAATCGCTGTATAAACTACCCAGGTGACCAGCTTGTTAGGATAGTACTTGACTACAAATTCAAGCCTGCATGATACAGCTGTATTTTCACACCGGCAGGAAAAAAAACAAAAAAAACAGAAAGTATCTGGGAGATTTATAGGCTTTGCTCTAAACCCAAATATAAGACAGTGTCTACTGTATATTTATCATGCAAGAATCAAAGCATCTCTTGTGGTTGCTTTAATGATCTGGTTGTCAATATATTTCCTGTCTTACTCACCTGTAAGGCTAGCCATGGGCAGGGCAGGAAATGTCCTAAAAAAACGTTTGTCAGGGAAATATCTGCCCATCCTTGAACAAATCACAACAGGGCTCAAAGCCAAACCTTGCCCTAACGGCAACACATGAAAGATACTTTGGACCTGCCATTTATTTGCATAGAAGAGTAAAGGATCAGCCTTACTTACTTGGGAGTTGAAGAATGTCTTCTTGCAATAATGAGCACCTCCAACTGCCTGAGATGCTCTTATCACCTTAGAGTACATCCGGCCCTCTAGGCTATCTTATATGGCCCTTGCACCTCTCCTGCAGTTGCAACGCCCCCCTAATCTTTGCCCCACCTTGTCTTAGCAGTCGGCAGCAGAGAGGACTTTAGAACTCCTCCTACAGATCCTGCACCTCTCTGTGCAGCTGCAGCACCCCCTCATCTCCACTGTTTCTAGTCTCAGCATTTGAGACTCTGGCAACTGACTATAGCACTTCACTGGTCCTCCTCCAGACCTTTCTGCTTCTCTGCTCCATCCCCAGCTTCTTCTCCCAGGCAACATATGGTAAGGGGGTGCACTGTGATGTAGGGGAGGTAAGTGACTTCTGATGGTGGAAGTAGAGAGTATATACATTTTATACAGTCTTAAGCCCTGTACACACGATCGGTCCAACACACGATCGGACCGCTTTCATCGGTTCACCGATGAAGCTGACTGATGGACTGATGTGCCTACACACCATCGGTTCATGAACCGATCGTGTCAGAATGTGGTGACGTAAAACACAACGACATGATGAAAAAAACTAAGTTAAATGCTTTCAAAGCATGCGTCAACTTGATTCTGAGCATGCGTGGATTTTTAACCAATGCTCGTGCGTACTAACAATCGGTTTTGACCTATCGGTTAGCCATCCATCGGTTCGATTTTAAAGCAAGCCATCTGTTTTTGGACCAAACGATAACGGACTGATGGGGTCTACACATGATCGGTTTGGATCGATGAAAACGAACTTCAGTCTGTTTTCATCGGTTTGAACCGCGTGTGTGTACGCGGCTTTACAGATACAACTCGCCCTTTGATGGCAACCATAATGCTGATACGGCCCGCAATGGAATTTAGTAAAGTATGTCAACCCTGCCTTAAGACCTGTACACACGGGCCAGAATCTCTTCAGGAAAAAAACTAGCTGCACCCTACCTATGCCTAGGAAGCTAATGCGCATGTGTCAAAGTCATTTCAAGCATGCGTGGGTTTCCGCGGCGACAGGTAAGTATACACACTCTCGGGTTTCTCAGCAGGAAAACACTGCCGAGAATCACAATGAGAAAATAGAGAGCAGCGTCTCTATTTTTCTCGACGAGAAACCTGAAAGCCTCGTACACACACATGGTATACTCGGCAAGAAAGCTCTGCCGGTAGTTTTCTTGCTGGTTCTTGCCGAGTATACTGAGCGCGTGTATGAGGCTTCAGAGTATTTCAGATGAGACCTAATTATCATAACTGATACTTAAGCCAGCCCTACACAGTCAGATGTTCTCTTGTTCAGCCTGCGAATTCCTCATCCATGCTAACCAGTGTGAATGAAGGAATCTGCAATGCCAGCTATTATATTCAGACTTTTTCAGCACCCGCGGCTGCTTGAATTCTTGAACAGTGACTGGATCTAATAAGATGCATTCGCTGTTTGGCCATAATTTTTCCACTCAGCTTAGTCCATTTTTTTTTTTTTTAGCCAGATGGTGCTTGCAGAACCACCCACAGCTGACTTAGCAGAAATCAACTGAAATATGAGTTGTCCAACATTAGATTGGGCATTTTGCTTGAAAGTAATAAAATGCCTGTATCTAGACTTAGAACTCATTCACACGGTCAAATATACTGTGGATATCGGTGTCCAGGTGTTTTTGGACAGCTGCTTCCCTCGGTGCCTGTAAAAGACAGGCTGAACAGCATCCATGGCTGGAAGCATGTATCACCAGACTAAATGGTTACAAATTGTTGGGCACAGATGATTGGCCCTGCAATCTTTCTGTATCCAGGGAAGGTCATCTTTCCCTGACTGCATGTAATTGCTGCGTAAACTGTCGGTGCTATAAAAATCCTGTATTATAATAAAGTAATCACTGCAAGTACTTGCTTACAGCAGCAGACATCCATGGGTGCAGGTGTGAGGAATAAGGTAAGTATCAAACTTCATCATCTTCTAGGCAAACTGAGCAGTGAACCCTTGAAGTGCAAGGGTTACCAAATGCAAGGGTACAGTTCAGCTTTAAGGCTTGTTCAGAACAAAAAAAAATTTCCAACCCTAACATATTGCACTGTCAGGGTATTGAAAAATGAAACTTTATTTGCACACTTATAAGAGTAATCTACTGTTTGTACTGTGTAGATGAGTAAAACTGTCTTTATAGTGGAACTTCAGCCATTTTTTTTCATCTTTCCATCTATTAAATCTTCTGCCCTTGTTGTTTTGACTTTGGATAGTAAAACATTTTTTTCTGCCTGTAAATACCTTATACAGCCCACTTCCTGTTTCTTGTCTGGTAAAAAGCCTAGGCTTATGACATTGTGTACAGCTCACTCTCTCACTCTCGTGAGAGTTTGCCAGAAAGGGAGGGGTATGAGTCATAAGAGGACCAATGAGAGTTGCAGAACTGGAGGTGTGCCTTTTGTGTGTCTGTGTAAATCGAGGAAGTGAACAGGCAGCAGCTTTAGCTGCCCACAGTTAAAATGATTGCAGCCAGACTCGGCAGGGGGAGATTTCATCAGCATATTTGGCAAATACAGAATCACAGTATATATAAAATAATATGCAAAGTGGTTGGAGGGAAGTTTCAGGATGGCAAAGATGCTATTATTACAAATTATGTGAGCAGACTGCAGTTCCTCTTTAACCACTTGCGGCCCGCGCTATAGCCGAATGACGGCTACAGCGCGGACCTGAATATCCAAGCCGCCGTCAATTGACGGACGCTCCTTAAGGCATTCCCCGCGCGCGCTCCAGAGCGCGCAGCGGGGAAGCTCTGTGTTGGCCGTGTCCCTTGGACACAGCCAATCACAGATCGGGGCGAACGGCCAATCAGAGTGGCCGTTTGCTATGCGATCTGCGCGGCCAATGAGAGATGATCTCATATGTAAACATATGAGATCATCTCTCATTGCCGTTTTACACAGAGACAGCTCCTGTCTCTGGAGAGGAGAGCGATCTGTGTCCCTTGTACATAGGGACACAGATCGGTCACCTCCCCCAGTCACCCCCCTCCCCCCACAGTTAGAACACTATGTAGGTAATACATTTAACCCCTTCCTCACCCCCTAGTGTTAACCCCTTTAATGCCAGGCACATTTATACAGTAATTAGTGCATATTTATAGCACTGATCTCAGTATAAATGTGAATGGCACCAAAAATGTGACAAAAGTGTCCAATGTGTCCGCCATAACATCACAGTCCCAATAAAAATCGCAGATCGCCGCCATTTCTAGTAAAAAAATAAATAATAAAACATAATAATTCTGTCCCCTATTTTGTAGGCGCTATAACTTTTGCGCAAACCAGTCGCTTATTGCGATTTTTTTAATTTTTTTTACCAAAAATATGTAGAAGAATACGTATCGCCCTAAACTGAGAAAAAAAAAAGTTATTTTTTTTTAAATTTGGGATATTTATTTTAAATATTGTATTTTTTTTCAAAATTGTTGCTCTTTTTTGTTTATAGCGCAAAAAATAAAAACCGCACAGGCGATCAAATACCTCCAAAAGAAAGCTCTACTTGTGGGGAAAAAAGGACGTCGATTTTGTTTGGGAGCCACGTCGCACGACCGCGCAATTGTCAGTTAAAGCGACGCAGTGCCGGAAGCTGAAATTTCACCTGGGCAGGAGGGGGGTATATGTGCCCAGTAAGCAAGTGGTTAAAGGGGTTGTAAAGGTGAAACAAAAATTCCCTAAATAGCTTCCTTTACTTACCTCATCCTTTGATTTTGCTTTTAAATGTCCTTATTTCGTCTGAGAAAACCTCACTTCCTGTTCTTCTGTCTGTAACTACACACAGTAATGTGAGGCTTTCTCGCTGGTGTGGAGAAAGCCTCTTGAGGGGGAGGGGGTGAGCAGGAGTGTCAGGACGCCCACTAACACACAGCTCCTTTCTCTATCTGTAAAGTAGAGAGTGTCCTGACACTCCTGCTCATCCCCTCCCCCCTCAAGAGGCTTTCTCCACACCAGGGAGAAAGCCTTGCATTACGGTGTGTAGTTACAGACAGTAGAACAGGAAGTGAGGATTTCTCAGAAGAAATAAGGACATTTAAAAGCAGAATCGAAGGATGAGGTAAGTGAAGGAGGACTGCACTAAGGTAAAGGATGCGATTTAGGGGAAAAAAATACCTTTACAAACCCTTTAAGTATACTTTCTACATTGCTAAACTGCTTAAAAGATTAAAACAGTTAACCTAATATTACATTAAAAAGATAAACACAACCCTGCAGGAAGATCAAAAGTCAAACTTTTTTATGCCAATGTATCAAACTCTCTTAGTGACATTTTTGGAGTAGGTACTGTAGTTTTATAAATATTCTATATATTATATAGAAAAATAAAAAAATAGCAAGATCTCAAATACAGCCCAAGGCTGTTTTTTTTCTAGACCAAAAATTCCTTATGCACTAAATAGCCTTTATTAAAATAAAGTATATAATGGCCAACCAACAACATTACCTATGCAATGTGTGAAGATGACATGTCAGTTGCTGAGATTATTAAGTGTCACAGTTTTGTTCATGGAAGACCATAGGGAAGCCAATGATAAGGTCAGAGAATTTTAGAGTGGAAGATTCCAAACATCACAGTGTTCTTTTCTGTATTTTAGGGAAGTCAGTAAAATGTTATCAATGAGAACAGAGATCCATGTGAACAAGGCCGCCATGGCCTAATTTTTTGCATTCCTGTAGAAAAGCGGAAGCATTGGATTCAAAAACACTTAATCCTAACACAACTTATTTGAACTGAGTAGACTATTGACTCTTCAACGTAAAACTCTACATTTAAATTGTGGTTTACAGTAAAAATTCTAATACCGTATTTATCAGCATATAACACGCACAGGCGTATAACACGCACCCGTACTTTAAGAGGGAAGTTTCAGGAAAAAATCTTTCCACAGCCCCCTGCGTATAACACGCAGGCACAGTTTACCCTCTATTTCCAGGGTAAAAAAGTGAGTGTTATATGCCAATAAATACAGTACGGTAATTTATAGCAGCAGTCACAGAAAAGTACATTAAACACTTGTTGAAAATCCCGCACTTCAATTAAATTATAAATGATTGTGCTAAAATGTACTATTTGAACAAAGCTGCCCGCCATACTTACAGCATTTACAACTAAATCTAAAATCAGAAGGAACCCACGTTATTATTTTCTCACCTGGTTTCCCTGTATGATTTATAATATGATTCTGCTCATTCTTTAATTTTTTTGCAAAACAGTCCCACTGTTTTCATATGTTTAGGAAAAGCAATGTGTGTTCTGTTGTCTTGGTTACTGTTCCCAAACTGCTGATAACATTTGCATATGGGCATTTCATGTCTTTTGTTATATATGCTAGATACACTACTCTGTTATTATTTTAAAGTTTGGTGACACAGTATCAATTCCCGTTTTTCTGGTAGTAATTCTAAGTATCTCTTTTTATTCTATACAGTATGTATGGACCATACGCAGTGCCTTTAGTCACTATGTTGGGTACTATCTGTGCCTGTTCTGTATATATGGAGGCTGCACGCTGGCACTTTTCTTGTATGCCTTCATGTGGTCTGGATGTTGGGAGTAATTCCCAGGATCTGCTCTTCTTTTGTATCTTTAGACCCAGCACCATGACATTTCAGTTGGTTGGTATGCTGTGTTTAATTCTCAGTATCTGCTTTTATTCTATATGCATGGACCCTGCACAGTGACCCTTCACTCAGTTTGTATGTTGGGTATAATTCTCAGAATCTGCTCTTGTTTTATATCTATGGACCCTGCACAGTGACCCTTCACTTGGTCTGTATGCTGTGTTTAATTCTCAGTATTTGCTTTTATTCTATATGCATTGACCCTGCACAGTGACCCTTCACTTGGTCTGTACGTTGGGTATAATTCTCAGAATCTGCTCTTGTTTTGTATCTATGGACCCTGCACAGTGACCATTCACTTGGTCTGTATGCTTGGTGTAGTCTTCAGTACCAGTTCTCTTATATATGTATGTATGTATGTATGCTGGATGTAATTCTCAGTATCCTTTAGGGTTGCCACCTGTTCGAGATTCACCAAGACAGTTCGGGTTTTGAATCATGTGTTCAGGTTTTAGTCCACTTGAAACCCGAACACAATATTCAGACAGGAATGTGGCTTAGAACAGGGCCCCATAGGAAAGTGAGGGGGCACTATGCATGCCACATTACTATTCTCTGTGGAGTGCCAAAAGGTGTCCCAGGTCTGTTACAATCCTATTGATCAGGTGTCTCCAAACTTTCTAAAGAAAGAGACAGTTTACTGTCCTTCAGACTTGGGGGGGGGGGGGGGGGACTGTGGGAGTAAACAATGCGCGATCTTTAGTATTAGGGGGAGAAATAGTTTGGTGTCCATGGGAGGGAATGTGCCCAATTTTTTTGGTCGTTAGAAGAAATGATGCCCAATCGTTGATGTCAGTGGAAGGAATACTGCCCCATTGTTGGTGTCAATGGCAGGAATAATGACTCATACTTTATTCTGAGCATGCACGGGTTTCTAAGCATACACACAAACGTGTTTCTCGTCGTAAACCAGCCAGACTAGAAACATGACAAGGAAATTGAGACTCCCGATGAGAAAAAAGAGACATGTTCTCTTTTTTTCTCGTCGAGATCCACGACAGTTTTCTCGATGAAAAACATACATAAGATCGTTTTTCTCTGCAAAAATGCTCTGCCAGCATTTTTCTTGATGGATTTTGCAGAGGAAAACGGTCGTGTGTATGAGGCTTCAGTCTCATTATCTGCTTTTATTTAGTATCTGTGGATCCTGCACAGTGGCTCTTCATACGGTCTGAATGCTGAGTGTAATTCTAATGTTGTGCTAATGCTCTTTTGGTATGTATTGCATGGACAGTGCACAGTTGAATAGCTCTTGGTCTGTACCCTAGATATGATTCTCAGTACCAGTTATTGTTCTGTAAAAATGGAAGCTGAAAATTAGCTCATCTCATGTTTTGTATACTGAATTTATTTCTCAATTTATTTTCTAAATCTGTATTTATGGACATTGCATAGCACCTCTTCTCATGCATCCAGGAAGTGATTCTTGGTATCTGTTCATTTTCCTTATCTAAGTTCCTATGTATGCTTGCTCAACAACTCCTTATTTACTCTTCAAGTCATTATTTCCTATTAGTCACACAAAGTTTTTTGCTGCAGTGTCTTTGTCACATATTCCCTGCCACCCTGTTCTCCCAGGTTAATATGATTTAAGTTCTAATAAGTAAGTTCATAATATGACTGAAGTCCTAATATGTGCTTATAAAAGGGCCCTTCATCAGTAAGATTCCCATCATAGTGGTGATGCCATCAGGCCATCAGGCTTGATGTAATCATGTTATATTCTATAGGTGGTAATGATAGGCCTATATTCTGTATTTGTTTAAACCAAAACTCAAGGCTAGACCCTTATAACTCTGTAGAGATCATTAGAACAAAATCAGAGGATAGACATAAAACATTGTACTGGGATGCTTCAGAACCGTCAGATAACATCTGTATTACAGAGTCCATGTGGAGGTCTTGCCACGCACCAGCCAGGATTCCTTTCAAATAAGTCTTGTATCAGGAGGGGGGGGGGGGGGTGTGTCTGGCAAGCACATGCATGAAATATTATGTGTAGACAAATTCACATGTACTTCACTGTGGTAGATATATGAAGCTGAAAAGAGCAGGAAGTGATAAAAATAAAAAAGGTTTGCCTGAAATAACCCCAGTGTGACAGTGACTGCTTGAACACAGCTCAGCTGCCAATAAAATGATACCATTCTTATAAAAATACTTTCTGGATAATATTACTTTTGAAGAGCCAAATAGTCTAATTTGATAGTTATGGGCAAACTATAGCTACATATGTCTTGCACAATCTACTCCAGCAGACTGAGAACATGTTCATTGAAAAAACAGTTTGAGTAATTCAGCAAAAGTTTAATTCCAAGATGTCAGCAAACTAAGTGCTATGATATATATATTCAAATTTTAAAAGTATTTAACAACCCATTCACAGGTACACAGCATGACTAACATGCTGTGTGCCAGTGGATAGGTTTATAATAATTTAACAATTTGGAAACTTTACTTAACCTCCCTGGCGGTATGATTATGTCTGGAATTTTGTAACATTTTTTGCATGGAAATTTGGCGTTTTACATTGTAGGCCTGCAATTCTTAGGAATAACTCACTTAAATCTGTCCAAACAAGAGTCTAGTAGACATCTCGGGTATGATAAAGTTTGAAACACAAAATCATAAATTATAATATAATAAATAACTATAAATAATTTTAACAAATAATAATGTAATTATAATAAAAATTATTCAATAATGTAATCAAATCAAAAACACTGAAATTTGCTCAGTTGCAAAATTGTCGCTGTCATTATTTTTATTGTTTGATGACAAATTTCCCCACAAATCACTATCGCTCAATTCTGCAAGTGATTCTAATTTATTATCGCTGTTTTTTATCTGGTCTAAAAGCACTTTTGATGTAAAGGGACACTTTTTGGTTGCTATGGACAATCTCCAGTTTACAGGCAGAAAGAACAGTTTTTATTATATAAAACTGCATGCAGAACACTGGGCAGACCACTGGGGACACAGGGTGTGTGTATTTATTTCATACAGTACTGTAAGATTAAAGTATACTGTAGGTGTATTGTGTTTTTCACTTTTTGAATTTGGCGCCAAACTCCGTCCCCGTGCGTTGCAGGGAACAGAGCTCGTGGGCACTGTGAATCGAGCGAGGAGACACCACGAAGGAGCCCGCACACACAGCAGGGACACATCGCAGGATCCAGGGACAAGGTAAGTAACTTCCCCCTGTATCCTGCAATGCAATCCCGAGTCAGGCTCGGCGATACCGCTTTTGGTATAAAAAATTCACCCCGAGCCTGACTCGGGATTACAGCTAAGAAGATTAATTCTGTAGAAGTTTCCTTGAGCCAACTGCAGACTTTAATGGCACTAAGCGTTCGGGCTCTTACTTCAGTGGCAGAGACTTATGTAACATTGATGTTTAACTCCCACTGGTATATTTCTAATGCCTAGTACACATGATCAGAAATTCAAATGAAAAATACTGCTTTTAAAGCAATCGTACGATAATCTGATCTTTCAAGAGACGATAACGACAGTTCAAGGGATAAACACAAAAAACATTCTCGATACCAGAACATATGATTTTCATTCAAGACCTCGACGACGCAGACTCGGAAACAAAAGAATACATTGCAATACAAAACAATGGGGGTTATTTACAAGTGCAAACTACACGTGCAAAGTGCGTTTGAAAATGCACTGAACGTGCACTTGGAAATGCAGTCGCTGTAGATCTGAGGGGGACATGCAAGGAAAATAAAAAAACAGCATTTTATCTTGCACATGATTGGATGATAAAATCAGCAGAACTTCCCCTCATTTCAGATCTACCATTCACATTTACAGTGATGCACTTCCAAGTGCACTTTTCAGTGCAATTTCAAGTGCACTTGTAGTTTGCACTTGTAGTGCAAAGTGGATTTGCCTTTTTGTAAATAACCCCCAATACATCACAAAGTGACATCACATCTAAAGTTGTATTCTGTCGTATGATAATTTTCATAATTTTTCATAACCAGATTTGCTTGTGTCCTACCCTACTACCGTTTTATCCTTTTAAGCTATGCAGCACTCAATATTGGAAAATAAGCCTTTAAATGCATATTGAGCTTCTGTTCTCAAAGGCACGGCTGTAGTACGCGGGCCACTCCAAGCTTAAATGGCCTTGTTGCTGGTAATTTGTTGTCTTAGTTACACCAGTTGCCTAGTCACTTGAATGTGTAGGCTATTTATTTCCATCTTCAGCCATTTAAGACTCTTTACTCGCTCTCAAATCATGTGTCATACTGTCTAAAAGCAAGTTTGCGCTTCCTCTAATCTGGCTGCACCTGATTATATAAAATACTAACTCATGTTTACTAAGGGGACTTCAGCTCAGTTGCAATGCTGCAAAAAATAATGAGCTCCAAACTTCAACTACAAAGAAAAACACTGATTCAGTGGGCCCACACTTGACTCTCCTGGGCCTTTGAATTGAGGTTCACTGATGGAGCCCTTGAATAGTTATTTTATTGTTGCTATCCATTTGTTTTTCTTGGCAAACTATGGAAGAAATGTGCACACTTGTTTTCCATACAGAAATGTTATACTAGGTCGAATTTAGTCAAACTCTGTTGAGATTACTTGTATGTCTTGGGATTGTTGGAGGAAACTGAAGGACCCAGAGACAGTCATAAAAAGAGAGATCATACAAATAGTCATGACTCAATTAGCAGACTCACCAATTCATTGACTTTTGTTTCATCTGAATAATTCTGTAGAGAATCATGCAATTTCCGAATACAGACAATCCCATTTCCATAATTATCAGCAGTCTGCAGAAATTGGCATTACTATATTCAAGGGAATGAACCATTTGCAATTTTCTTGGTTTTTAACAGAAAAACTCCAGCACAACATACAAACTGGAGGTTATTTACTGTGCAACTCTGCTCAGAATCCAATCAGCTTCCATGTTTTATTGCAGGAGTTTAATTGAACAAGCTAGAAGCTGATTGGCTACTATGCACAGCTGCACCAAATTCTGAGTGCTCCAGTTTTAGTAAATCTCCCCCACACTGCGCAAATAGTGTTCCTAGAGGAACTCAAACCCAGGACCCAACACTGCGAAAAATGTTCTAAGTATTAAGCTACAGTAATATACAAAGCATGCCTAAATGAAAGAAAATTGTGCAAAAAAAAGAACAAAACTTGATTACACAAGTACTAGATAACTACAACTAAACTCTTCTACAAGTATTCATTAATGCTCATCAATGTCTTTAAAAAGAAAAAACCTCTTGTATTATAAATTTGCAATGGGTATGAACTTTTATTCACTCAAACATTTAATACGCTCCCATGGTCAACGGTGAAATCGTTTTTTCATTGGTCTACAATGTAGCATTGTCAAGTGACCTTCTTTACACCAAAATATTCAAAATGTTTTTTCAGTATATTCAGCTCTACCATGTTTGATTCTAAAGGTTTTTGTTTTTTTTGCTATCTTATTCTTCAATCATTTGCATCAAATATGGGTACAACTGAAAAGAAAAACAAAGGAAAGATTGACTAGGGACAAACACCCTACAAAGGACTCACTTATTTTCTTTCTCTCACACTCCACACAAGCCCAATTAGAATTGAAAATGTGGAGCTGATTTAATGTTCTTGAATTTATAATAAGTTTAGTAAGAAAGATGTCATTGAATCTGATATGAATGAGATATGAGCTGTCTTTTGTAGACGTCATTTCAAACAGAAAATAATGTCACTAATAAACAGCTTAACAAATAATAATTATCAAAAAGAAGAATGTATTATCTTCCAAAAAAAAAAAAAAGAGTAATAAATATTTAGGCATAAAACAAAAAAAAATGGAATGACAGTATGACCATTATGGTATATGTCTGTTGGCTAGTCATATAAAGCAAAATATAACATTTTGACGCAAATTGTTAAGAAGTCATGTTTTACTGGTGATATGTTATACTTTAAATTCTGTTGACAAGCACAAATAAAAAAAGGTATTAATAATGAATACATTTGTATATGGAATAAGAACAAATCCAACTGCATAATGTTTTGTTTTTAGTGTTAAACTTCACATCTGTATCCCCTAAAATATAAATTATAGATGCTTTCAATTCACTCATATATTTTATTTCCATTTTTATTTTATTTTTTAAAACCTTTATTTACCACAGGTCACTAATTGGAAAAACGAATTGGAAAAAGTTACATACTTTCACCAAGTTCAGGTTAAAGTTACAGCATAATAATACATTTTTTCTTGATGTGGTCTAGTAGATTTCTTGGAATGCCCATAAAGCAGTATTGACATCTTTGATCCTTCTGCAATTTTTTTTTCCTGCTGATTACTCAGCTATGACAGTCAGAATTTCTAATGTGAAATTAATTTTTGCATCTCCTTAGCATGTTTTCATTTTCTGAGCTGCCACAAAGTTATATTGTTTGAACAGTCCCAGTGAATCATCGCTGGGTATGGGGAGACTAAGAAATGCTTTCTTCCTGCCTGCAGCAGATAATTTCACTGCTGCTCCTCTCAGGCCTACAGTAGACACAGTCACTTGACTGAAATTTAACAAGGGCTGCATTTTAATGGTAAAAAGGTTGCTTTTGACATGATTATTGTTTTGATAATGGTATTTATTGTAACTAGCATGCTTACTGAGTACCGTCAAATAGTTAAATTAGTGTCTTAATTTTACTAAAGTGCTACAGAATGCTACTCATTCAGTGTGAGTCTGCTGCAGTATTTATTTATTCTAGTACTCTTTCTTTTTCAATGGGTATGTGTGGCCTGTATCAGGGTAGACATTAATTTAGTACATATGATTGGGGATACAGTTGGTAGCCATCCCCAATTGAGAGGGAAAGAACAGAAGAGATGCCAAGAACAGATCCAACAAGGTTTTGATACCCGTCTATTTGCAAATTTGCACTATTCATTGTATTTTAAGTTCGCAAATTGTTTTAAAACAGACAGATATTATTTTTTTTTTAAAAAGCTAACAGTTTTAGTTTGGGGAATATTGATTCTGCCAATACAAATGTCTCCAAATTACCATGTGAATAGGCCACAAAATGGGCACCATTCCTATTCAACAAGCCAGTTGACAGATGACTTGATTATAAGGTGATCCAGTATGAACACTAAGCTACCCTCACAGCAGCGATGGTCCATCCATTAGGGGTGCACCGGTGCCGCCCCCCCATCCATGCGTCCGACACTATAATCTAGATTCGGAGCACCGGATGCATGTATTCCAATGTTTTTTTTTTTAAGCATGTGATGCATCGGATGCATGTATTCCAATAGGGGGGATTTAAGCATGTGATTGGAGCCAGAGGCTCTAATAGGCTTAAGAAAAGGGTGGGCTTGGGGTGCAGAGCACTGCGCTCCGAGGCCACCCAGTTGTGGGACAATAGCAAATTAATATTCCCTATTGCCACACTGATCCTCCTCGTAGCCAATCAGGAAGCGGGTCCTGAGACCCGTCACCCAATTGGCTGAAAGGACAGGTGATCCTATTGGACGCATAAGAGAAGAAGATGCACGGCAGGAAAGCCGCTGTGATGCAGAGGAGAAGAAGACCCGCCGCCTGCTGCACATAAGAGCGTTGCCCGCCCGCAATCTAGATGGGATAAGTGCGGGGCTGGTAGACTGACTGACCAACGGACACCACCCGTGCGGGGGGTGGTTTAGTGTGCATGACTTAGCCGCCCCCTGTGTGACATCTCAGAACGTTTTACACATAAAATTAAGAAAACGTAACCACTTCAGCCCCGGACCATATTGCTGTCCAAAGACCAGAGCACTTTTTGAGATTCGGCACTGCGTCGCTTTAACTGACAATTGCGCGGTCGTGCGACGTGGCTCCCAAACAAAATTGGCGTCCTTTTTTTCCCACAAATAGAGCTTTCTTTTGGTGGTATTTGATCATCTCTGCGGTTTTTATTTTTTGCGCTATAAACAAAAACAGAGCGACTATTTTGAAAAAAATGCAATATTTTTTACTTTTTTCTATAATAAATATCCCCAAAAATATATAAAAAAAAAATATTTTTTCCTCAGTTTAGGCCGATACGTATTCTTCTACATATTTTTCGTAAAAAAAATCGCAATTAGCGTTTATTGATTGGTTTGCGCAAAAGTTATAGCGTTTACAAAATAGGGGGTAGTTTTATGGCATTTTTATTATTATTTTTTTTTTACTAGTAATGGCGGCGATCAGCGTTTTTTTTCGGTACTGCGATATTATGGCTGACACTTCGGACACTTTTGACACATTTTTGGGACCATTGGCATTTTTTTAGCGATCAATGCTATAAAAATGCATTGGATTACTATAAAAATGCCATTGGCAGTGAAGGGGTTAACACTAGGGGGCAGGGAAGGGGTTAAGTGTGTTCCTAGTGTGTTCTAACTGTATGGGGGGGGTGGCCTCACTATGGGAAATCACTGATCTTCTGTTCATACATTGTATGAACAGAAAATCAGCGTTTCCCCCGCTGACAGGAACGAGCGCTGTGTGTTTTCACACACAGCTCCCGTTCCCCGCTCTGTAACGAGCGATCGCGTGTGCCCGGCGGCGATCGCGCCCGCCGGGCACACGCACGGGACTCGGGGGTGAGCGGGGGGCGCGCGCACGCGCCCCCTAGTGGCCGCGAAAGGCGCGACGTAGAGCTACGGGCTCTCGCGCACCCGTGCCGACCTGCCGCCGTATAACTGCGGCGGCTGGTCGGCAAGTGGTTAATTTTATATATCATATGCCATTATGATAAAAGTCCAAATAAAAGTATATGCCAGGCATTGTCTAAATATACTTTGCAAAATTATTTTATTGCTTGAAACCTGGTGTTCTAGGAAATAATAAATGAAAAAAAATAATAATAACTAATGAATCCAAGATGTTAAGATTTCGAATTCACTAATCTTTAGTGACACAGTAGGTATACAGATCTGATTATGCCTCAAGAATGCTTTCGGAAATAGAAGTATTAATAGTTTATTTTTATCAATTAACAAAATAGAAAGTAAATGAACAGACGAGAAGTCCAAATCAAATCAATATTTGGGGTGTGAGCACCCTTTGCTTTCAAAACAGCATCAATTCTTCAATTCTTCTAGGTACCCTTGCAGGCAGGTAGGTTGTTCCAACCATTTTAGAAAACTAACCAAAGATCTTCTGTGGATGTAGGCTGCCTTAAATCCTTCTTTCCCTTCACGTAATACCAAACAGACTTGGCGATGTTGAGATCAGGGTTCTGTGGGGGCCAATAATAACTTCTAGTATTTATTTTTCTTCTTTACGCTGAAGATAGTTCTTATTGACATTGGTTGCATGTTTGGGGTCATTGTCCTGCTGCAAATACATTTGGGACGAATCAAATGCCTCCTTGATGGTATGCCATGATGGATAAGTATCTGCCTGTATTTCTCAGGATTGATGACACCATTCATCCTGATCAAATCTTCAACTCCATTTGCAGAAATAAAGCCTCAGACTTGCGAGGAACCTCCACCATGCTTCACTGTTGCCTGCAGACACTCATTATTGTACCTCTCTCTAGCCCTTTATGAAAAATTTAACTCATCTATCCGGAGCACCTGCTGCCATTTTTCTGCACCCTATGTTTGGCAGTAGGTGCTCTGGACTGATGAGTCAAAATTTGAAATACGTGGCTTTAGGTTCCTTGTCTTAGATTCAAATACTCACCTGCCCAATGGAGCCAGCTTTGTTCTGCTGCGATACATTGCACACCCTGAGTCCTTTGCCACCATCTTGATACTTCTCAGTCATTGTAAAAGCTAGGTGCCTCTTCCAGGTTCAGGCAGCCGGCCTATGATGATGTTGACATGTGCAGCAGCTCCACTCACTGGCCACCAATAGTCCTTATTCTTGCAACTCTCTGGGATATATGATGGGGATGTACCAAGGGCTTACAGAAACAGGCACAATATATATTACAATAAAAGGAGACAAGGAATTTAAGAAAAAAGATTGATATATTTTTTTTTTGGGAGGGGGAGTGAAAGCTACACTTAAGTCACTCAAGTTAAGGTCTTAATATACCCACGTACACTAAAGCAACCTACAGCATCAACTCATTTTGTAGAATAAATCCCCAATATCTTCCTTATTTGTCACTCACTTCTTACTGATATTTGCTGGTAACTGAACTTCCGGTTGGGAAAGACAGGGAAAAAGGGGGGGGGGGTTGCGCACTAAAAGGTTACATGAGCACTCGCATCACAATACTTGGTCCCTGATTAACTAACAACACAGTGAATATAGTGAATGTTGGCCCCAACCCAGGCCCCCCATGTCAGCTAAACATACCTTCACTCATCACACCTGCCCCATCCCAGGCCTACTCTTTTGTCGACCCTTTTGATTAAACCGTGCCCTGTCACAGGCTGAAGCACTTGGCTCCATGCAACCCTGCAAGATAATGTAGCCACCCACTAGATGGAAAAGGAGAAGCCAAAAACATCAAAAGCAGATTGTAAACATGTGACAAGCTGCTGACAGCAAGCAAAGAGCAAACATGGTAAGTTCTACAGTATGCTGCTATATATCCCATTTCACACTAGGAGTTTAACGTCATTGTTTAGCATACCTTCCAAATTTCTGAAATAGAAAAAAGAGCACCTTTTATACAAAGTATGTAGACCTGCCATACCCCAAATTACGCAGACTATGAAGATTTAATATGCAAATTAATTAATAGCTAAACCAAAAAGTGCTTTCAAGTTAGAATTAAACATCTGAGATGGGTGCTTTAATGTAGAGAACATTTTTCCTTACAGACAGAATCAACACTATTCACTCATTTTAGCGACAACCTGTGCCAAAACTAACAGTGCCAAGTTACAGCAATGTAAACTAATGTATTGGGCTTAACACTGCGGACCCTTACTAAATGCTTAGTAAATGAACGCTAAACGTAATGCCATTCATACCACTATGTGAACTAAGATTAAAAAACTCCTGTGTGTATTTACCCTTTTAGCCTAATGATTCAGTAATGGGATAGGTAAACTAATCTTACAGGTGATTGATCTCATTTTTTTTAAATGGTCTATAACACAATGGGGATGATTTACTAAAACTGGCGAGTGCAAATACTGGTGCATCTGTGCATGGTAGCCAATCAGCTTCTAACTTCAGCTTGTTCAATTAAGCTTTGACCAAAAAAAAAAATGTAAGCTGATATATATATATCAACCCCAGTGACGTACTACCACTATTTCATACACAAGCTCCATTACCTAGATATAGGTTGCTCTAGGACTCACACCAACATTTTTGCATTCACTGTGAGTATCTGCATATGCATTTATATGCATTTTCATTGCATTTACATGCATTTTCAGTGAGTCTGCACTGCTTTTTTTTATTTTTACTTTGCTTTACTGAGTTTTACATACATGCATTTTTTGTGCATTTGAGCACATTCATGCCTGTTTGCAGTGTGTTTTCACATGTTTACATGCATTTGTGGTTAGTTTTAGTGCGGAAGAATGCAGCATGGTGTACTTTTTTTAAATGCACATTAAAGCACTGCAATGGTATCATCTAGGCCCATTGGCATACATTAATTTTTCTTGTATATGCATTTGCACTTGATTACATCTGTTGTAAACAAGCCTTTAAGGATAACTATTTTCATGTATTTTTCTTATAAACAGTTGGATTTAGCTGCGCTGCATAATTTCCTAATGCTCAAGTGAATCGGTAAATAAAACCAAAATTAAGTGCACAAAATGATCTATGCAGATGTACCACCGTGACTTAATAAAACATAATATATGTGAATATCATTAGTCCATAAAGAGTCCAGTTCCCGTGAACATTCAATAAAATTTCTAAAAACAGTGCCGGACAGATCCGAAGCAAACCGCGCCAAAGAGCAGGATAGATAAAAGCCTCCACCTCTTATCTCTTATCTGCTTACCAGCTCAAATGGATCTCTATGAGTGAGATCGTAAGCGCGTGTGTCTAGCAGCCCTGCATAGAATTTCCTGGACCTTCCTGTATGTTATTTGTCTATACGTTCCACCATTGTTCACTCAATCAAAGATCCCATTGGAGGTGACCCAAAAAAGGAAAGATGCTGGTATGGTGTAATAACGTCACATAACATTAATTGTATAAAAAAAACAGATTGCACTCACTCTCTTCTTCTTACGTCTAAAAAAAATAGATTTCCCCATGCATTCCCTCATGCTTTATTCTCCTTTAAGGGGGCGTCCTATACCCTCCTTTAAGGGTCCTATGCCTACATTTTGCTAATAGGTGTCCCTCGTTACTATCTCAAAAAGTTGGGGGGTAGGGTCCATATACTGTAGTGTGCAGAACTGCATTTGCTCATGCTCTTGCGAGCGTGTTTCACACAGCTACGACCAGCAACCCATTGAAAGTCAATGACTGGCTGGTAAACACAGTAGTCTTATGTATCTTCCTGCACATCTAAACATTTACATCTGTATAAGCAGTTCCGGGACAGGGTTATCCAGTGTCAAGGGCAAAAATGCCAAACTGCACCCCCCTACCCTTAGGGTTAGGGTTAGCAGTGATGTTGCTGTCTCTACTGCTGTCAGCCTTGTTATAGAAGCAAATGGCACAGAGTGCCCCCATCCGGCAATAATCCATTGCGCCCAGGGCAGCCCACCTCCTACCCGCTCCTTGTCCTGGCAATGCGCTCAAGGATGAATGCTTCCACGTGAATGCAGAAACTCTCAGATTTGCAGGAAGATCTGTAGAGCCGCTGAATCTGTCAGCCTGTGATCAATTTTTAACAGGCTGCTGGCCACTGCTGCATAGAACATATGTGCCCCCTGGGAGCATGAATGTGATGACTGCGTTTTGTGTGTCCTCTATACCCGTGTGAACGTGTTCCTTTGTTCTGTACGGGGAAAGCACAGGTTCCCTTTAAAGCAACTAGCAGCTTTTAGCACAGGTGTTTTTCAAAGCAACACATTAGAAACATGTGTTGTCATCGTGTGCAGTAAACGTTTATGCCCTGCAACACCCTGCAGAAGTTCATATGCTCAAACACCATGTGGAATAAAACAAACTTTGTAATGGAAAAAAAAAAAGCTTGCTCTTTAGGAAGACTCCAAAACCCTTGTGTTTCTTTCACCAGTCATGCAAAAAGAGAAAAAAAAACTGTTCAGAATAAGTCTCCCTCACACAGACAGCGAGAAGCAAGACTGCTGAGCCAGCAGAAAGAGTTCATTTTAATCTTTTATGGCCCACTGGAAATAAACTTTACTGAATTCATTTTGTGCGCGTAATACACCAAAAGAACAAGCTCTCTATTATTCTCTCAATCCCTGACTGCTTAGAGCTCTGAATCATGGTCATGTTTTTACCTCTTCCTATAGCTCCCTATATGCACCTCATAACTTTTTCCCAGTTATTAGAGGTACATAAGCACATCTCCTTAGTTCTGCAGCCTTGTACTTATATTCTTTAAAATAATATAGACTCAAAATATTGGTAATTTATGTCACAAGGTCACCTGTAAAGTGATTTATTAAAATAATTTAAAGATTATTAGATGAAATGACTACAGACATGAATGCACAAAGGAATGTGTCCCTTTATCACACATGTGTTAATTTAGAATTGTTCCTAATGATCAAACATAGAATTAAATATTAAAAAAAATACTACTAATAGGAAGCTGAAAGCTGAACTACAAACAGATATATACGATACAAATCATTGCATTTAGGTAGTAGGTAATAAATCATCAAATATATATTATTTTAATGCAACGAGTGTTATGCCACGTACACACGATCAGGCTTTTGCCCGACCAAATCACATCGGAATTCCATCGAACTCAGATGGGGCTACACACGGTCGGAAAATTTGATGGAAAAGTCCATCAGACTTATTCCATTGGAAATTCCGATCGTGTGTACGGGGCATAAGTGTCTGAATTTGAGACTTGGCCTTGCTGTCCCCTATACAGCAGTACTCTCACTGCAAGAGAGTACTGGTGGCCAATTGGGTATGCTGCATGCAAATGTGCTGACAAGGACTATGCTGTTAGGAGTAAAGCAGAACAATGATCCCATCAGCCTTCCGCTGTTCTTTTCTTCCAGTCAGGTTGGGGGTGAAGAGCTAACGCTGTTACCCAAAAATAATAGTGGCACCATCCACTTGCCTGTGTTATGCAATGGGCAGCTATGTATATCTCAGAAATGGACAAGTCCTGTTGGCAAGCAAAACAGCTTCCTTATATGTATTTCATCAGTGTATTTAGCAGGTTGTCTGGAGTTAGGTTTGCACTACTGCAAATAGTAAAAAATATGATTTCCCATATTGTTAAGGTGTTACAGAAGGACATAAACGGAAGTATGGCACCTCTAAGGCCGCGTACACACGATCAGTCAAAACCGATGAAAACGGACTGAAGGTCCGTTTTCATCGGTCCAAACCGATCCTGTGTGGGCCCCATTGGTCAGTTATCCTTCGGTCAAAAAAAAAGAGAACTTACTTTAAAATTTAACCGATGGACGCCTAACCGATGGGTCAAAACCGATCGTTAGTATACAAAAGTTGACGCATGCTTGGAAGCATTGAACTTTGTTTTTTTCAGCACGTCGTTGTGTTTTACGTCACCACGTTCTGACACAATCGTTTTTTTTTTAACCAATGAAAACGGTCCTTCGGACCATTCTTATCGGATGGACTGATCGTGTGTACGCGGCCTTAGTATTTACCAAGAAAGCTCTGACCATGTAAAATCACTGATGTGCCATCCAAGAGATAAAATATTTTTCCATGTACGCATTTCAGTTGTTAGTATAAATTTAATCTAAAAAGAGTAGTTCTTCCATGTGACAAGTATATTTTATACCCTTGCTGTGCAATATTTTCATTTTTACTGCAGAAAGTAAGTGGCTTCTAACAAAATTGATTGTCATACGAATGTACATATTGAAGGTTCGCTGTACTACAGCCACATTATACAAGCACCTACATATTATATTACATATTCTAGATAAAGTAAATATTGCAATGACATTAAACTATTCAGTAAGAAGTTCATTTTATAGGACAAATCCACAGTTCAAGGTAAAACAAATATATAAAGCATATCTCATAGTAGACCTTTCACAGATCTGGTAACCGAAACTAACCATATAAAACATGTATAAAAAGATATAGGCTATAGAATGTATTTGTCAATTTTAACACTAGGAAAGGATTGTATGTGCGGCAAGATTTCTATATAAAGTTAGATGCCTACATGTGTTCATTGTTTACCTTTATTTTTCACTCTAGTTTTACATATTCAATTTAGCAACTTGCATGATATTGCATTTCAAATTGCAATTCAAATTGTATTTCATGTATATAATTATGTGTCTGTAAAAACACACAAATCACCATTTTCACTTGTCTAGCCTATATTGATGCATAAAAAGTTCCAGTTTCTGCATACACTTGTTTCATCGCCTTTCTAGATGTACTCTACATATCCATACAGTTGTCTTTCCTTTGAAGGCACATACTCTACCAAAATAACTGGATTCTACTCTTTGTTAACAGTAACCAGTTTATTGAAAGACTCTTATATTAACAGTTTAAATGTAGACATGCTTTCTCTTAATAAGGCATACATTAATGTACAGAGTACATAGATTGTTTGAAAAAGTCATCTATATTCAGCAAAAGAAAGCTGAAATCTGATTGGTTGCCTTGGGTAACTTTACATCTCCCTTATTACTTCATCGTACTACTTACTCTCAAAAGAATTTAGTGATATTCATTTGTACTTCACGATCTCTGTATTTTTCTCCAACACGTGAAACCTAGCAATTGTGCTAGTAATGCTGAGATCCTATGTTTCAATTTTGCACCTCCAATAAAACTATAAAGTTACATGTGCTCTAAAAGCTGAACTCCAAGCTGGAGAAAAAAGTAACCCTTGTAATCAGACCCCCTCTGCACTTCAAGGGTTAAATGTTTGGTTTGTTTAGAGGAATTGGAAAAATGTATCCTCATTTTCAGACTTCCTCCTCCTCCAAAGACCGATTCTTCTCCTCTGTGCCTGGCCAGTTGCAGCTCTTTGACATCATTATGCACAATGCAGGACCATTAATCCTGTATTGTATGCGAGGATGCTGATGTTCTGAGGTTCTACCAATATTCCAGGAGAGCAAAAGGGTAAGATGTCTTCTAGGAGGAATAACATATTCAGCCTTTTTTTATCATCCCTAAGACAAAACAAGCATTTGACTGAAGAAGCCCCACTGCACAGATAACTTTTTTCTCTATCAGCCCAGATTTAAAGAAAATCAGCGTTGTTTTATACATTTCCCCCACCAGCCAGGACTTTTATTTAATTTCACATAACTGTAGATAAAAGAGAAGACATTTGTCGGCCTAGGCTCGCAACCTAACATTGAGCAGTTAGGTAAGAGAAGCAGGCTTTGTACGTGAGTTATTGAGCTTCTATTAGTTCCATTTTAAAAGGGCAACTAAAACTAAAAGCAATCGCTTCTGATATATTAAGATCAGTGCGCTGAAATTCCAAACTCTATTGGTGAGCACACTGGTCAAAAAACAAGACAAATCAGCAAGTTCATTTATGACTCTCTTGAATATATGCATTAGATTTGCCCATTCTGCATTTAATCTCATAATTCATGAACAATGAATGACAGTGTAATTCTTTACAAGTCAGAAAGCACTAAACAAAAATTCAAGCAAATAAAAAAATCATTAAACAAGTGTGGCTGCTAATTTGATTATCGCCACCCAGATGCATGTAGTTGTTGCCATTTTTTAAGGGATTCTTAGGCCGCGTACACACGAGGAGACATGTCTGATGAAAATGGTCCGCGGACTGTTTTCATCGGACATGTCTCCTGGAATAATTTGGTCTGATGTGTGTACACACCATCAGACCAAAATCCCCGCGGACAGAGAACGCGGTGACGTGACGGTGACATTGACGCAGCGACGCGCGAAAACAAGGAAGTAAAATGTTTCCACACATGCGTCGAATCCATTCCACGCATGTGGGGGATTTCGGTCGCTGGTTAGGCGTACTAACCAGCGGACATGTCCGACGGACAGGTTTCCAGCGGACAAGTTTTAAAGCATGTTTTAAAACTTTTGTCCGCTGGAAATCTGTCCGCTAGGCCGTACACACGATCAGACATGTCCGCGGAAACTGGTCTGTGGACCAGTTTTTAGCGGACATGTTCGATCATGTGTACGCGGCCTTAGACACCAATAAATCAAAGAGGGTGGTTAACCAAGTGGACATTATCTGACTGGTCTAAAACACTGTCTTTTATTTCACACATATATATTAACAGATTTTTGTAGTGCTTTTGCTTATTTCTGTAATATTTGGAAACAGTAAGGAGTGGCCAGATGTGACAAGCAACACTAAATCGCGAGAGACAATAGAGACAGATTTCCTAATTTAGGAGGAGTGAGCTAGCAGGTGTCCATTGCACTCTGGCCTGGCCAATCATCACCCTGGCCATAAAACAGCTGGATCAGATCACTGTCACCTAATGTTTATGGCTTCAACAGTTCCCTACATCTTCTCAAATGATAGAGAATACAGCAGATTAGGTTAAACTTAATTTGATCTGTAACAGCTAAAGTGAAAAACAGAACTGGTAAAAATGCACAGGGGAAATCTTACCAAAAGGGGGGTCATGGGATTTGGGACATCAGTGGGAAATTCAACACAAACTACCCCAATAGAAATATGGCTAAGCTAAGCTAAGTTAACTACAACATAAACAAATATTTTGGTATTTGGTAACAATGACAATAAGTAGTCAGTGCTTTTCATATGTAGACCTTGTCCACCAGACTTAGCCAAAGGTTATCATAGACAAGATAGTTTACCAATGTGGCCTTTTTTAGAGCTAGGGAGACTAAAGTGCTCCTGGTTCTAATCTTGCTGAGAGAATTACATGTGGTGCTTGGCATATGCCTGTACATTTCACTATTCACTTAAGTATGCAGCCAGTTTAAATTTGGTGACATATTCAGATGTGGGCTGATGTGTTGTGCGAGGTGATGCTTATTTTTGAAAAGAGAATGAAAAACAAAAGTACCGGCAGTAAAAGAATTTGGGGCAGCCCACTCATCTCATAATTCATTTAAAACATAAGGTTAGAATAAGCATAATTTTTGAACAAAAAGGAACAAAGTCAACCTAACACTGCGAATTTTACAAATGAAAGCAATACGAGGTTATGAAATAACAATTTTAAAATTGTTCTTATTCATATCTATTAGCACATTATATTAACTGGCAGGAAGGTACTTTAGGATTCCCTGGACATCCATAAATAAGATCTTTGACAGAGAGAAATTTAAAATACACATGTGGATTTTGCTGGTTCGTATACAGCACCAAAATTATCTTTAGACCACTAAAGGAATAATTAAGAAAAGTTCACATTTCGGACTAATTTTCATAATCGGGATACTTCCCTAGAATCCATAAAAAATAAGAAAAGCATAAATTATATGCTTTTGACACTTTTCAAATATCAATAAATTACCTAAACTAACCACAGACAGTTTATAATCCTAACAGGAGGGTTCTTGTCACATAATTTCTCCTGTACAGGGTAATGAAGGAGAGGGGGAGAAGGGTGCAGAATTCTGATTCCAGACAAAACAAAAGCGATCAGACGTTTTTTTTTTTAACTTGTTTGATCATTGAGAATGCATGTTCGGGGCTGTTGCGCACTGTACAACAGAAACTGGGTCACCATCTGATATATACATGAGAGCCAGATTGGGAGACTGTTAGCTATGGTAACCTTTCTTTCATTTGAGAACAGTAATTTTCACAATTCATTAAACATTTGCAAATGAATGAAATTGTCCTAGTATGGCTTAATCTAAAGAGTAAGCCAGTTTATTTTTTACATATTTTTTTTATTGAAGCTTCCTCAACCCATTTGTGGTTCTATAGACAATTAAAGAATGTTTCTAAATATATCTCAAAACAGTGAAATTTGGTCCAAAACTGTGCAATGCTTTAGTAGCACAGTTTTTTTTAGAAGCATTGTTAGAAGTGTACCTGCCAATACATTGTACTCCACTGTAGTAATTTTAACTTGACAGTAATAAAAAGGTACATAGACAATAAAAATGTTGCCAAAAATTCTGATTCAATCAAAAGCGCTAGTATGCTATCACCAACACCAATCCCTGTGCCTTTCACCCAAACTAAAGTAAGAGTATAACGTTTTTTAACATTTATTTGGTGAACTAGAAAATGAATGCTGCAATACTGGTGTAAAACAACGTAGTATTTTTTGGTACTTGTCTAGATACCGAAGTCAGAGGCCACAAGCATTGTTGATTATATATATAGATCTAGAGTTTATATTTTTAATACAATAGATAAGCCCATGCTACATGGTTTTTGTAGACAAAGGTATATTGACGACTATTGGTTCTGGTTGATTTCAGGAAAAGAGGAACTATCCAGTTATACAAAACCACAAAATAATAGGTCAATGAACGAGGGCGGAACTTCAGTTAACAGTTATGCATTGTTGATACACTGGGAGTTTTGTAAATTGTTTTTCATCATTGATATACACTCTCCTCTGAAATCATCTCCTTGTCTGCCTGGATGCTAAATTCTACCTACTAGATATAGGGTAATGAGATCACAGCAGTGAGAAAATGTCATCTGGCTCTATTTTGACTTGTTCTGTGCTTAAGCAGCTATAATTTTCAGAAAGCCTTTATAGCACAGTGGATGTAATCATCTGATAAAGGAGGCACTTACAAAAGATGGGGGATGAAAGGATTGTGCATTTAAATTGACACTGTAAAGGCTTCCAGTCAGCAGCTGGTAGAACCTTATTTGTTGTGAGCTGTCTTGCTGAATGCAGGATAAACACTGCTAGCTGGTACGACATACTGAGCACAATGTGATTATCAAAAGCACCAAAATATAGTTATCTATATACTTGGCTGTAGAACTCTTAACAAGTTGATGATTTTTCTGCAATTTATGGTACTGAGAACAATGAGAACATCTCAATATCTTCCAAGTTCATTGTTTTGCAAAGCTTAAAACCAGCTGAATTATAAAAGCCCACACAGAACAAAAGTTGGCGACAAGCAACCTAAAATTTGTAGACAATGGACTACTATAGAACAACCAGAACAGCCTGAAAACTATTCTATATTAGCTGATATGCTAACTTCAGAAAAAAAGATAAATCAGGTAAGGCTTCTAAAATACAGTTTCAACACATTTTCATATCTAATGAGCTTGCAGTGATTCACAGTCAGGAGTACACAGAGTGCTGTCTGCTTTATGGCTAAAAATTAAGTCTGGGTACATGGCTGAATTCCAGACAGTCTGAACCTCTGCGGATCACTCTGTCGGCATTCAGGTGTCTCCAACATACTGGGTGATGGAAGGGGGGTGGGGTGATGGCAGACGGAGACGGTAACACTAAACAGACAAAGAAACAGGAGGGAGCTAGACTATATAGATGGAAGTATCCATTCTTCTTCCTGAAACAGAAAGCGCTTAAATGACACATTTTTTTAGACTTGATACACAAGCACTTTTGCCTTCTCAGTTCATACGCCCCACAAAGACGTGTATAAAGAAACATCACACAGACAAATATATATAAATACATCTACACAAACGCTGATATGCACACATTTTGTATGTATAATGTATACAATACAGTACGTGCATGCATATAATATACCCATACATGTTTTTTTGTGTATATAATATGAAACTATTCTATTATATATATATATATCATGCATAAATTCATATTAGATGCATTTTTACAAACTGAGCACCCATATGCTGGAACAGGGAAAAACTCTACACAACACCAGAACAACTCTATATATTACATCATATAGTCCACTCCTTTACTCTACATTTCTACACTACTCTACATACACTTCAATATTTATTTCTATGATGATAATTTCAATTATTGCTCAATACAGCCACTCCCTAAATTTCATCATACAAGTGCATACATGTGCTCTGACATATAATTAATGATGCCCCACTCGTGTTGTACTGTGTGTACATTTCATAACTATAAATGTATGCACCAACTAACATTCTTCGAAAGTTAATAGAATCATTCTACAAATAGTGTGCAAAAAGTAATAATCATTTATGATATCATGCCTTGTAACAGGTTAAAGAGATAGGATGTTAAAGAGCTGGGATATACTGTTTTTAACCCATCAATGACCAAATACACTACACTACACTACAGTACTACTGTTCTGAGGCCCACATTTTCAACCTTTACCTTTACTAAAGCTGAGTATAGATTCTTTTTTTCTTCTCTCTTTCCTTCCTTCTTCTCTCTCCCTTCTTATTTCTTCCCTCCCTTCTTTCTTCTCTCTCTCCTTCCCTATTTCTTTCTTCTCATCCTCCTTTCTTTTTTTCATTCTTCTCTCCGTCCTTCTTTTTTCTCTTTCTCTCCTTTCTTCCCTCCTTCCTTCTATTTTTTCTCTCTCTCATTCTTTCTTCTCTCCTTCCTTCTTTTCTCTTTCTCTCCTTTCTTCTCTCCTTCCTTCTTTTCTCTTTCTCTCTCTCTCCTTTGTTCTTCACTCTCTCTCCATCTTTCTTTCTTTCTTTCTTTCTTTCTTTCTTTCTTTCTTTCCTCTCTCCTTCCTTCTTTCTTTCTTCTCTCTCCCCTTCCTTCTTTCTTTCTTTTCTCTTTCTCCTTCCTTTTTTCTTTCTTCTCTCTCCCCTTCCTTCTTTCTTTTCTCTCTCTCCTTCCTTCTTTCTTTATTCTCTCTCTACTTCCTTCTTTCTTTCTTCTCTCTCTCCTTGCTTCTTTCTTCTCTCTCCTTCCTTTTTTCTGTCTCTCCTTTCTTCTATTTTCCCTCTTCTTTCTTCACTCTCGCTCCTTCTCTCTCTCTCTCTCTCTCTCCCCCCTTCGTTTCTTTCTTTCTTCCTTTCTTTCCTCTCTCCTTCCTTCTTTCTTTCTTCTCTCTCCCCTTCCTTCTTTCTTTCTTTTCTCTTTCTCCTTCCTTTTTTCTTTCTTCTCTCTCCCCTTCCTTCTTTCTTTTCTCTCTCTCCTTCCTTCTTTCTTTATTCTCTCTCTACTTCCTTCTTTCTTTATTCTCTCTCTCCTTGCTTCTTTCTTCTTTCTCCTTCCTTTTTTCTGTCTCTCCTTTCTTCTGTTTTCCCTCTTCTTTCTTCACTCTCGCTCCTTCTCTCTCTCTCTCTCCCCCCTTCGTTTCTTTCTTTCTTTCTTTCTTTCTTTCTTTCTTTCTTTCTTTCTTTCTTTCTTTCTTTCTTTCTTTCTTTCTTCTTTCTTTCTTTCTTTCTTTCTCTCTCTCTCTCCTTCCTTCTTTCTCCTTTCCTTCCTTCTCTTTTCTCTCTTCTTTCTTCTTCTTCTCTCTCTCTCTCTCTCTCTCTCTCGCCCCCCTTCTTTTTTCCCTCTCCTTCTTTTCTTTCTCTCTCTCTACTTCCTTCTTTCTTTTTTCTTTCCTTCATTTCTTTCTTATACTGCTTATGTGAAAGGCACTTTACAACTCTGCAACGGATTACATTATAAATGTTTATTACAAATATTGCTTTGATGATAATGTCAGTAGTATGTAGTGACGGCGAACATCACTCCTTATATAAAACATTACCTTAGATGACACTGATCCTCATCCTAAAAGACACACCATTCTCTTGTTCTGTTCTCTCTGGTGTATAATCAACTTCATTCATTGAGAAGTACTATCATGTACATTGCTCATAGACAGGATGTTTAATTGTGAGTGGAAAATGAACAGTTCACTTAATGAGGAGATACAGAAAGTTTTTTTTCTCTAAATAAACAGAGTATTTAACAAACACAAGAGATTTTCCTATTGAGCTGAATATCAAGAAATCTGAGTTAACTAAAAGTGCAAACAGATTCTACCCATTATATAAAAGTATCGTGTAATTCTGCACAAGGGTGATAAATTAATTAGCAGAGCATAAACAATGAAACTTAATAACACAAAAACTAAATCCACTGACTTACAGATCACAGGTAAAATCATTATCCTAATAATTGTATCATGAAATAATAAATTTAAATAATAACTATTAAGCATTTGGGTTTTTGTGTTTTGTATAACCGACCAGCTTGGCAGCAAAGCGGTTAATACGCCAGACATTCCATTTGCTTTATTGACATTTTCCTTCTGTAGAGGAGATGACTTGGCACAACCATGTCATTTAGGTAACTCCTATTCTAATGATATCACATGAAAGAAAGGCAATATATCATGCATTCCTATTATTTCTAAACAGAAGACAATAAAGGGCACACTTACAGGATATGGGCACGTTTCTGTCCAGACATTCCTGATCTTCAGAGGCTCTAGAGAGGCAGATGAAAACACACGGTCTGCAGGAGACTGAGATTGTGCATCTCCTAGAGCTGCAGACCTTACATGAACTGGGGATTTTTTTTTCCTGTCTTCTGAAAAGGCAGCAGAAGGAAAGGAGGGGTGGGGGTGACCACGTGACGCACTCCCAGCTTACACACTGGCTGAGGTTGCAGACATTAGGCCAGCAGGATTGGCCAAGTTAAAAACTCTGTGCCTCAGGGGATCCTCCTATTTGGCTTTTTTTTTTCTCTGTGTTGAAGAATGACTGAAGGAATTTTCTCAATGTGGAAGTTCCACTTGCAAAAAAATTGCAACAGTTTAACAGATGGCTGCCTGGATAAAACAAGGGTTAAAGGCTTCTATCAAAGCTATTTCTTCTGTCTAGGTGACAGAGAGCTGAGGATATTTGCAGGTTGTAGAGATCACACTAAAGCAAGTGACTGAGACTGAGAAAATGTTCTTGTAAAGCTGTTTCCTCTCTCAATAAAATTGTCACAACAATTGTCTGCTTGGTGATTTACAGCACAAGGAGGGAGGATAACAGGCTGCAATGGTGACCTTCTTCAAGGCTGTCTGGAGAAGGGGCACCTGCTTTACATAAGGCTTTGTAGGCTGATTGGGTGAGATTTGTCACATATCCACAGCAAATAGAAACTTTGACTTTGTATTTACAAACATCAGTTCCTGCTGTGGCCCTTCTTTTCTTGTTGTAAGCTAGAGTCCTTTAATTGCTCTTGTTGTCTACAGTTCTTTGTGTGCATTGTAACCCTAGAGCTGCCATTAGGAAGTGAGGTGGAGAATATGTTCTGTGTACCAAAATGACCACATTTTTACTGCTGCTTTATAAAATAGGTTCAACACTCCAAGGTGTTAAATGTTAAAGTATCAAGAGATTATAAGAACACTATATAGAAACAAAGAATGGTGATGGCAGAAACAAAAAACAAGTGGTCTTCATAGCGCATTGTCTGCTCCCTATGTATATACAGTATATATACACACTCTTTATTTAAAGCGGATGAAAAAATCTATATTGAAAGCCAGCAGCTACAAATACTGCAGCTGCTGACTTATAATATCGGCACACTTACCTGTCCTGGAGTCCAGCGCCATCCGCAGCAGAGGACGAGCGATCGCTCGTCACTCTGCTGCCCCCCCCCCCACCATCCTCGGTAAGGGAACCAGGAAGTAAAGCACTCCGGCTTCACTGCCCAGTTCCCTACGGCGCATGCGCGAGTCGCGCTACGCCTGACAATTGGCTCCCGCTATGTTCTGGGAGCCGAGGGGGGGGACGGGAGGTGACGTCATGCCCGCAGTTTACCGAGACTGTGTGGCCAGAAGTGGGTATAAATACCTGTCTTTAGACAGGTATCACAATCCCCCTCCCCCTGAAAGGTGTCAAATGTGACACCGGAGGGGCGGAGGGTTCCGATCAGCGGGAGTTCCACTTTAGGGTGGAGCTCCGCTTTAATATTATTTATTACTAGGGATGAGGCGAACACCCCCCGCTTCGGTTCGCAGCAGAACATTTGAACAGGCAAAAAATTTAAAGTCTATGGGACACGAACATATGCAAGTTTTTGTCATAAAAAGTGTTTGGGGATCTGGGTCCTGCCCCAGGGGACATGTATCAATGCAACTTTTTTTTTTTTTAAAACGCATGTTTTTTTCGGAAGCAGTGATTTAACCACTTGCCCACGGCGTCATAGTAAAAAGACGTCATGTTTTTAACGATGGATATCTCGGTAACGGCAGCAGCTGCTGCCACAACCGAGATATCCATCTCTTCTGTGGGCAGTCCTGTACACGATAACGGCAGTCTCCATGGCGGATTCGCCGCAAGATCGCCGTTATCGGTGGCAGGAGAGGGTAACCCCCCCTCCCGCCGATCTCCCGCGCCCCCCGCCGCTTACCGGAGCCGTCGGTATCGGTGGAGGCGATCGGGTCTGTTTGGCTCCTCTGCTGGGATACGAGTGAGGGAAAAATCGCCCCCACCCGTCCCCCATAGCTCTGCTGGGCGGAAGTGACGTCAAAACGTCAGTCCCGCCCAGCGTCTTAAAGAAACATTTTTTTTTCTGACATTTGAAAAATTACATTTTTTTTTCTTTTTTTGCATTTAAGCCTAAATATGAGATCTGAGGTCTTTTTGACCCCAGATCTCATATTTAAGAGGACCTGTCATGCTTTTTTCTATTACAAGGGATGTTTACATTTCTTGTAATAGGAATAAAAGTGATAATTTTTTTAAAATGTGTATAAAATTATAAACTAATTTAAAATAAATAAGAAAACAAAACAAAAAAATGTTAACGCCCCATCCCGACGAGCTAGCGCACAGAAGCGAACGCATATGCGAGTAGCGCCCGCATATGAAAACGGTGTTCAAACCACACGAGTGAGGTATCGCCGCGATCGTTAGAGCGAGCGCAATAATTCTAGCCCTAGAACAAAAACAAAGATTTAGAGCTGCGCCTTGTCACCCGGACTCGATATGTGAGTATTCTGGTTTTTACTATTTTAAATAAATGTCCCAGCGGGATTACGCTATGTCTGCCTCTATTTATCATTTACATATGATCTAATTGGTGGAGTTGCTGAGTGGAGCCCCGGTGTAAACACTGCCCTAGGATTTGGGATTCGTCCTGGTTCTCTAAAGGCCGCGGCTGGGTCACAGCCGACTGTTGATTACAGCCATTCCTCTGGTAAGCTGCTTATACTTCTGGTGGTGGGCCACATTGAAAAGCCAAGTTCGAGCACAGTGGTGTTTATTATATGTCCATCCTGATTAAAGACCAGCGGAGATTTGTCTTGGAGCCAACCTACTACTTCTCTCATGTTTGAAGGATTGTTTATCTCCACACGACTGATATATGGACTCTTTTTGATTGTATCGAGTCCGGGTGACAAGGCGCAGCTCTAAATCTTTGTTTTTGTTGTATTTCCCCTTGTGTTTCGGCACAAGAGCTGCCGCCTCCCCCCTATTTTTTATTTTTATTTTTATGTTAGTAACTGACCACACCGGTACTAATTGATTATTTAACTGTGACAAGCGCAATTTTTCCTCTGTATTAAATTCTAGCCCTAGACCTCCTCTGTATCTCAAAAAATGCAACCTGTAGAATTTTTTAAACGTCGCCTATCGAGATTTTTGAGGGTAAAAGTTTGACGCCATGCCACGAGCGGCACAATTTTTAAGCGTGACATGTTGGGTATCATTTTACTCGGCGTAACATTATCTTCCACAATATATAAAAAAAATTGTCCCAAATGTATTGTTGTCTTATTTTTTTATTCAAAAAAGTGATTTTTTTCCAAAAAAAGTGCGCTTGTAAGACCGCTGCGCAAATACGGTGTGACAAAAAGTATTGCAATGACTGCCATTTTATTCTCTAGGGTGTTAGAAAAAAATATATAATGTTTGGGGGGTTTAAGTAATTTTCTAGCAAAAGAAACAGTTTTAGTCTCGTAAACACCGAATCTGAAAAACAGGCTCGGTGGGCAAGTGGTTAAATAATGCTTAAAGTGAAACAATACAAGTGAAATATTCCTTAAAAAAATCTTACCTGGGGGGTGTCTATAGTATGCCTGTAAAGTAGTGCATGTTTCACGTGTTTATAACAGTCCCTGCACAAAAAGACATTTCTAAAGGAAAAAAAAGCCATTTAAAACTACTCGTGGCTATATTGAATTGTCAGGTCCGGGCAGTACAGATTAAATTAATTGAAAAAAAAAACGGCATTGCCCCCCCCCCCCAGTCCATTACCAGGCCCTTTGGGTCTGATATGAATATTAAGGGGAGCCCCAAACCAAAATTAAAAAACAAAATGCGTGTGGGTCCCCCCAATTTCCATATCAGGCCCTACAGGTCTGGTATGGATTTTAAGAGGATCCCTGCACCAAAAAAAATGAGGCGTATATTTTTCCCAAAGATAACCTCTGTATGTGATGCTGAGCTTGTGTACTTGTCCTGTTAAACTGCTGTGTGGTCTTGGCCCCCATGCTGCAGCTTAGTTTCAGTGGCTTTTTATTATTATTATTTTATTTACTAGTAATGGCAGCAATCTGCGATTTTTATTGGGACTTTATTGGGAATATTGCGGCGGACAGATCAGACACTTTTTGCTATAAAAATGAACTGATTACTGTATAAATGTCCCTGGCAGGGAAGGGGTTAACACTAGGGGACTATCAAGGTTTTAACTGTGTTACCTATGTGTGTTCTAACAGTAGGTGGGATGAGACTGACCAGGGAAAGTGAGATATTGGTGTTCATGTTAGTATGAACAAACGATCAGTCTCCTCTCCTCTGAGAGAACCAGGATTTGTTTACACACACAGATCCCGGATCTCACTCTGTTATGAGCGATCACAGGTGCACTCGGGTATACGCTGCGGGTGCACGCACGTGCCTAAGACGGGCCCTCGTGGCCAAAAGGCGAAGCGACATAAGGTAACGCCCAGCCATGCCGTTCTGCTATGCCATTCTGCCGCAGTAAAACTGCAACGGATAGTCGGCAAGTGGTTAATGTAAAAGGTTTCAGTCATGTTCCCTCTTTCCCTTCATTTCTCAGAGCTGAAAATTGTTAATCAAAGCATTTGATCTTTTCATCATTGAGAAAAATTATTTAGACAGGTGTTGTGTCCCATTCTCCATGCAGAGATGCCTTTTGCTGAGTCTGCATCCACCTTGGAACTGCATGCAGGCATCCCATAGAAGTGGATGCAGATGAAGCGGCTGCACAGACACAGACAAATGTCAAAATCATGCAAGCAGGAGCAGGTACACAGATCTGAATGCAGACACTGTGGGCCAGATTCTCGTATGAAATACGACGGCGTATCTCCATATACACCGTTGTATCTCTGTATTTGCGCCTGGGTATCTATGCCACTGATTCTTAGAATCAGTTACGCATAGATTTGGCATAGATCCGACTGGCGTAAGTCACTTACACCATCGGATCTTAGATGCAATTCTACGCTGGCCGCTAGGTGGTGTTTCCATCGATTTCTGCGTTGAATATGCAAATGAGCTAGATACGCGTATTCCCGAACGTATTTGAGCCCCGTCATCGTAGTTTACGTTGTTTGCGTAAGCGTAAGGTTACCCCTGCTATATGAGGGGTAACCTTGTGTAGGTTTGGCGTACGCCATGTTAAGTATGGACGTCGGGACAGCATCGTGTTTTTCCGTCTTTTTCGTCGTTTGCGTAACTCGTTCTCGAATAGGGCTTTGCGTAAGTGACGTTCACGTCGGTTCAATGTCGGTTTCATTGACCTTTTGCGACGTGATTTGGAGCATGCGCACTGGGCTACGTTTATGGGTGGCGCATGCACAGTTTGTTCGGTGCGGGGCGCACTTAATCTCAATACAAGACACCCCCTACATTCCCAATTTGAATTACGCGGGGATACGCCGGGCCATTTACACTACGCCACTGCAAATTACGAAGCAAGTGCTTTGAGAATATGGCACTTGCGTCTAAGTTGCGGTGGTGTAGTGTAAATAGGATACGCTACTCTACGCCGCCAGGTACGTGAATCTGGCCCAGTGTGTTTGAATCCTTGCACCTGCTCGTATGTTATGGATTTGTCGTGACCGTCCCAGCATTTGATTTAAATTGCGGCATCCTGCGAATCGGGTCTAAATCCTAAGGCCCACTAAACCTTCTAATGTGGGCACGCTAGCAGGGGCACCAGGTGCCCCTACCCCACTCACTTGCCCCACACACTCACCCCTTTTATGGCACTTTTATGGACCCACACAATGCAGAAGCCACCTCCTCGGCTCTGACGGTGCCATGTGCATAGGGCAGGAGAAGCAGGTGGGGAAAACAAACACTACTATGCAGAACCTGCACTGATCTAAGGTCTGTGCAAGAGGGGAGAGTACAGTGACTGGGATGGGTGAGAAGACAGTGACTGGCCAGGAGAAAACTGTGACTGGAAAGGGGGAAACAGTGACTGGATAGGAGAAAACAGTGTCCGGGAAAGGGGAAAAAGTGACTTGACAGGACAAAAATGTAGCTGGGAAGGGGAAAAAGTGACATGAGAAAACAGTGGCGGGGAAGGGGAGAACACAGTGAGACTTTTCTAGTGCAAGTCCTCTCCCACAAAGTGCCCCCCAGCTACCCCCACAAGAGATACTGGGCATGTGTCCTGGGTGCCCACAATAGCGCACCCCTGCCAAGCAGGAGAGTGGGGCCAAGTATGGGAACTTATTTTGACATATGGCTCTGGGACTCATCCAAGATTTGCAGGACAATGGAGTTTTGTTCAAATTTCAGGAAGGTCCCACCAAATCTAGAATGGTTGTTGGGGGGAGTTATGCTAGAAGTGTAGAGACTATTTGTGATGGGAGAAGGGACTAGGGGAAGGAGAGTTTGTGCTTGGGGGATTTGAAGAGGGGGAAAAGGGTTAGTGCCAGGACGACAGGGGGAAAGATTTGTGCTACAAGTGTGGGGGGGGGGGATTTGTGCTATGAGGGGCTATTTAAGGTAAGGGGGAGTTGGTGCAGTGGGAATTTGTACCAAAGAATATTTGTGATGGGAGGGGGGATTTGGGGGACAGAATTTGTGCTAGAAGTGGGGAAAAGTTTTATGCCAGGAGAGGAGGATTTGAGCTAGAAATGGGATTTGTACTTGAAGAGCAGCACAGCAATCGTTGGTGTGGTGTGTCAGTCTGACACGCCGCATCACCAACCTCTCCCGCATTGTCATCTTTGAGTATCTTGTGCGTAAAGATTTGCCAAAGATCTCCACCAGGTCTTCATGACCCAGCTTAGACCAGCAACACATCTGCACTTGCTTGGGGGGTTTCGAGCACACGTGCACTATTTTCGAATCAGACCTTGAAACCTGTGTGCATGCCCAGGAACCCCAACCTGCACAGGTACAGATGTGCTGCAGGTCTAGTTTCACTACAGCTGCTGCACATCTTCACTCTTGCCAAAACTCATGGTGTATCTTTATAACTGCCTCTTGGGATGGATAATATGGGCATCCCAGGAATAGGGTGACCATGTGTCCCGGATTGCCCTGGACAGTCCCGCATTTTGCAGGTCTGTCCCGAGCACCTTAATACCAGGACAATACAGTGTCCCGGAATGAAACCAACATAACCCCCCCCCCCCCCGGCCAATCTGATGACCCCAAAAAAGGCTGCCACATCACTACTTTACTCACTGACAGTACTTGTTCTGGCCGGGAATGCCTGGAGGAGCACAATCCCTGCCCCCTGCTTGTGATTGGAGAAATCATAAATCCCGCCTCTTGTGTCCAATCACTGTGCTGTGATTCGTTACAGCACAAGTTGATTTTTGGGAAGGGAGGGTGTCCCTGAATGGTAGTTTGGAAATTAGGTCACCCTACCCAGGAAGCAGCAAGGTGCAAAGAAGTTTTAAAGATCAGAGAACTTTGGGAGGCAGAAGGAGCCAGGGTGATGGTCTGCTTTAAGTAAATCAACCCTGCTGAATAAAAAAAAAAAAAAAAAACTTATATCATGTATACAAGCTGCTGTAAAAATTTTAGAAGCAGAAATAAAAGGTTGTCATGGTTTCTTGGTGGTCATTTGAGGAATTAGACACTATGGCACTGTCTATCACTATAATTGTCTTTTTTATGAAAAAATTTAAGCAGCGTTATGACCACAGTAAAACCATACCATCACCATTTAAAATAACCTTTAATTACAGCAGAACTAAAGTCCACAATATTTAATTTTCCTTCAGTGGTCTCATGTCACTCACTGGCATCTTCTATGTGGCTTCTTCTGGATGTGGAGCTGTGGCTATCTTCATTGGCCATTATGGCGGACACATCGGACACTTTTGACCCATTTTTGGGACCATTGTGATTTTCACAGCGAAAAGTGCTATAAAAATGCACTGATTACTGTGAAAATGACAATGGCAGTGAAGGGGTTAACCATTAGGGGGCGCAGTAGGGGTTAAGTGTGACCTAATGTGTGGTTCTTACTGTAGGGGGGCAGGGCTGGATGTGTGACATCACTGATGGTCTTTCCCTATATCAGGGAACAGAAGATCACTGACACTGCCACAGAGAAGAACGGGGAAGGTATGTTTACACTCACCTCTCCTCGTCCTTCAGCTCCTGTGACCCAATCGTGCGACATTAGCCGCGATCAGGTCCGCGGGTCCCGCGGGCGCAGTCACGGAGCTTCGGACCAGGTCACTTGTGACCCACGGCTGGGCTCTTAAAGGGGACGTATATATACGTTCATGTCCCCAGCCATGCCATTCTGTCGACGTATATAGTCCAGCTGCGGTCCTTAAGTGGCTATGCAGTAACACACATCCTGTCTTAGGTTGGCTACACTCATTTTTTTATTTCGACCATAGTTCAACTTTAGAAAGTTGAGGGAGAAGCACAAAGGCGCCACTCTAAGCGTAGTACATTTTATTATTTTAATGAGCAATATAGATGTACATACTCACAAGAGTAGGATTGTGACAGGCATGTCAAACAGAAGTTTGTTAAGGGAGTCCAACCATTGGTTCTTTGCTGGTGGAGTGGAGCTGGTTGCGCCGGTTTTAGCCAATGTTTCCGGGACCTCAGACACACAGGGAGCCGAGAGAATGATGACAAATCCGGGTTAACGGTTGGTCGGGCGGATGATGATACTTCCGGGTTGTCTTGTGTACCAATAGGCAACGCGTTTGCGCAGCATGCTCTCCTTTATCAGGCCTACCGGGGGCCATGTTGGAAAAGGAGTTATAAGCTCTTGTGACAGAGCTCCTGGGTCCTAATGTTCTCTTGTTATAATCTTGCCACATATAACACTAATGGCCAAGTATTAAAAATGAACAAGGGTTTTGGGTGAACAAGGGAATGGAGAATCTTAACGAATACACACGGGTCAATAAAATACAATAAAAATATATGAATGTATGTAAAAATAAAGATATACAAAGATATAGGAAGGTATAGGATATATAATATAGGGAAACATTAATGGGCAAAAATGTATGTTTAAAAATGTATGTTTAGCAATCGATGGGAATAATAATAAAGAATTCAAAAATATAGAACTGGAAATCAAAATGAAAAAATTATAATAAAAACAAAAATAATAAAAATAAAAATAATAAAATAAGGCTCCATGCACATTGAAGCTAAAAAAAGCTATAAAAAAACGCCAGTAGCTTTGCAGGGAGCCTTTTAAAGTTTTTTAGCGTTTTTGCAGTAGCTTTAATCAGCGTTTTTCAGTGTAGATTTTTTTTTTTTACTTTTTTTTAAATATATGGATACAAAAACGCTGGCGCCAGCGTTTTTGAGCGTTTGTGAGCCTTTTTCCCCCATAAAAAAACAGCATTTTGAACGCAAATTTCGGGCGTTAAGAAAAAAGCCAATAAACTCCAAAGCTCATTACACTAAAAAACGTCCAGGTGTGCATGGACACAAAGGCCCGGATTCACGTAGGGGGCGTATCTTTAGAGCGGCGTAGCGCATCTCAAATACGCTACGCCGACGTAACTTAGAGAGGCAAGTGCAGTATTCACAAAGCACTTGCTCCGTAAGTTGCGGCGGCGTAGCTTAAATTGGCCGGCGTAAGCCCGCCTAATTCAAAGTAGGAAGGAGGTGGGCGTCATCTATTTAAATTAAGCGTGACCCCATGCAAATGAATAAACCGCGCATGCGTGCGCATGCACCCGCATGCTCAGAATCACGTCGCATATACTCCCTAAGATAAGTCGGCTCAATGCCTATGACGTGAACGTAACACACGCCATGCCCTATTCACGTAGTACTACGTAAACGACTTAAAAGACTGTTCCGATGTCCCTACCTTTGAACGGGTTGCGCCACCTATATGGTGGCATAACTTTACGCCGGACGTAACCCTTACGCAAACCGTGTATCTTTTCCGCCTTGCGCATCTACGTTTGTGAATTGGCGTATCTTACTCATTTGCATATTTAACATGGAAACGCCGAATGCGTCCAGCGTAACGATGCACCCAAGATACGCCGGCGTAGGCAAGTTACGTCGGGCGGCTGAAGTCTTGTTTTTTACGGCGTATCTAGCTTCGCAAATCAGCGTAAAAATACGACGGTGCACATTTGTACTTACGACGGCGTATCTGGAGATATGCCAGGGTAAAGCTATCTGAATCTGGCTAATAGGCTAACATAGAGTTCAGTTTATGGTCTTTAAAAAAAAAAAAGCCAAAATGCCAATAAACTACAGTAATAGATATAAGAGAATATGTAAACAAAAACTTAAACTTGATCCAATAATATAGGAATATGGGGTAATGCATATATTTAAATATCTATGGGGTACTTACTTTTTCTAGAAGACCTTAAGGGTCAGTTATATAATATTGACTAGGAAGCAGGGAGAGAGTGAGGGATCCTGGATGGAAAAAAATATTAAGACATAGTTAATATCTATATCAGTATGTAGCTATACATACAAATGAACATGTGCATGGTAGCACAGTATTGGTTTCACTTGTATGATTATAGTGATATAGTGATATAGGCCCGGGTTCACGTAGATCGACACATGTTTATGCCGCCGTAGAGTATCTTCTTTACGCTACACCGGCGCAACGTTGAGAGGCAAGTATGAAATTCACAAAGAAAATGCGCCCAACGTTGCGCCGGCGTAGCGTATATTCGTCGGCGCAAGCCGACGTAATTCAAAGTAGGTGGAAGTGGGCTGGAAGTGGGCGTGATGCATGGTAATGAAGCGTAACCCAATGCAAATGATGGGCTGAGCGCCATCCAAGTACTTAAAACGAACGGCGCATGCATCGTAGCTTGGACATATCCCCCGTGCGCATGCGTACAACCACGTCGAAATAACTGCCTAAGATACGTCGAATCACTACCTACGACGTGAACCTAACCTACGCCCAGCCCTATTCACGTAGTACTACGTAAACGTCGTGAAATACGACGGCTGTTTCCTGGTCCATACCTTTGCATGGGTTGCGCCTCCTATATGAGGAATAACGTTACGCCGGACGTAACCCTTAAGCAAATCGCTTAAAACATCCCCGGGTGCATTTACGTTCGTGAATCGGTGTATCTCTCTCATTTGCATATATACATCTCAAATCAATGGGAGTACCAAATGCGTCCAGCATAACTATGCGCCCACTATACGCCAGCGTAGGCAAGTTACGTTGGTCAGATGAAGTGATTTTTTTGGCGTATCTTGGTTCTATGGGTACGGCGCATAGATACGACGGCGCACATTTTTACTTACGTGGCGTATCTGTAGATATGTCGGCGTAAGTGCTACGTGAATCCGGGCCAATGTGTTCGGGTTTGAACTGAAGAAAAGGTGGCAACCCTAGTAAAGAACCCCAGTACAAACACCCCTCAGTAAAATCCACCCAGTACAGACACACCCCTGGTACAGGCAGCCCCCCAGTATAGCTAGTCCCAATATAGACCCTTCCATAAAAGGTTCCCTTTGAGTACAGATTTGCTTACAGATGCAGAAGTATTACAGAGTCAGGGAAGTCCTCTCCTTGTATATGTGACTAGAGCTATGGAGGAGCATTCCCTTGGCTCTAAACATTCACTGTCATATAGGCTGCTGCAGAGGATATCTTGCTAGTACTACAGCAGTGCTAATGCATGCAGGGCAAGAATGCAATGCATTTAAAGGGTATTTTCCATCATACCTACACAACAGCACTCACTTTAAAGCATATATCGACTCGGCATGGAAAGAATTTTCATCATGTCGACAACCCGAACCTGTACCGGGAAGAAGGAAAGGTCTATCTCCGGGGCAGGGATATCTTGTATGCTGCCTCCTATAAGAAACATGCCCTGGCTAGCTGCAGAGAAGCAAGTTCATGTCTAAACCTTGTTCAACGTACCCTTTCTGCCCAAGACTCTCCTGAGAATAATGCTGAATGGCAGGCAACCCAGCATGCTTTTGATACATGGGCAGACACCCTAGAACTGACCAAATTTGCACATATGGATGTCAATTTACATAAATACGTTAACACAGTGGGTAAGCTTCTAGTGAGGCTCTGCAAAGGCCAAGATCGTCCCACATGTATTAACTCTTTATAAAATGGCTCCACACCATTAAAAACACACCAAAGGAGGTCAATGAAGTTATGTTAAAATTGTATTCATCCCTATACGCTCCTGACCTTATCCAAAAGAGTATCGCTCAAAAATTCCTTGATAAATTATATCTATAGTCATTCACCCCTTCTCAACTCAAAATCCTTAATGCTCCTATATCAATATCTGAGATCTTAATAACTATACGTCTCCTAGCTTCTTTTTTTTTTCAAAAAGTGTTTATTTGAGTTTTCAGAAAAATAAAACATTGGTACATACAATGCAGCGAATAAATGCAATTCGACATAGGTAAAACAGGAAAGGGGGGCGGAAAAGAAGTGCAAAAAGAAGAGGGGGTAGGACATGAGGGGCGGTGACAGATATTACCCGCCCCCTACAGGGGAGGAAAATATAAAAGACTAGCCCTACTGGGTCTGAACTGGTGGGATCTGAGAGACAGTCTAGTAAGGGGGATCAGGCGGCCAGTAAATTGCAAAAAGCAAAATATCACTGCGGTGACACAAAAAAAAAAAAAAAACAACAAGAAAAACAGTTGCAAGTCCTGCTAAGCGGAGGGGTAGGGGGAGCTAAAGGGGGAGGGAGAGGCGGGGGGGAGGAAGGGGAGCACCGAGAGGTTGCACATTTAGTGACTGGGTGAGGGGAGGGTGGATGGGGGGTGACATCCAGGGCATCGGTTGGTATCAGGATGAAGTGGTGGATTGAGCAGCAGGGGGTGGGTGACCGTCCGGGGGTCCAGGGGGGGGGGTTTGAAGTACGAAAAGGAGTAGTGTTCAAATGCGATCAAATCCTCCTGGGATAGCGCTGAGTCCATAAAAGATTGCCAGATCGAGAGGAAGCGAGACTTAGCAGTGGCTCGTTTGAAGTCCGTGGTGGCTCGTTCTCTGTGGAGGAGAAGAAGGAGGTCATGCGTGACCTGGGTGATGGATGGGGGTTGAGAGGAGATCCAATTTCTGAGGATTGCCCTGCGTGCGACAAGGAAACAAATCAATGGCCATTGCTTGCTGGTTTGTGAGGTGGGTGCCGTGGTTGAGGCGGAGGAGACAGCTTGTTGTGACCTCTGGAGCAGTAGCGGGTCCCAGTAGCCGAATATGAGGAGAAGGGGGTCTTTGGGTAGCTTCATTAGAGTGATCTTAAAGGTGTATGCCAGAACCTGGTCCCAGAAGGCTGAGATGAATGAGCATGACCAAAAACGGTGTGACAGGGATGGCTTCGGATGGTGGCACAGAGGGCAGATAGGACCGTCTGGATCCTGTGATGAGTAAAGGAAGGGGATGTGTGCTCGGTGGACAATTTTCAGCTGGGTTTCTCTCCAAATTTCGTTCGGGGTGATGCGTTGAACTGTGTTGAGGCCTTGTAGCAACTTGGGTATCAGATCGTCAACTGGGAAGTCCTTTCCCCAATTGGAGGCAGATGTTGCGGATAAGGGGGATGCAGATTCGCTGAGTAGGGGCTTGTATATGTCTGAGATTTTGTAGGCGCCTTCTGAGAGAAGTCGATCAGCAAAAGTAGGAGAGAAGTGTTTGCATGGCTCAGTGCAGGAGGAACGTAGGTAGTTGGCACATTGCCAGTAATGGAAGACATGAGAGTTGGGTAGTCCGAAAGTCTCTGCCGTGGTTGCGAAAGGTAGGATTCGGCCTGTTGAGGGGTCACATAAGGAGGTGAAGAGTGTAAGCCCCTTTTCCTGCCACAGTCTGAAGGGTTTATGGTCGAGTCCCGCTGGGAAGCTCGGGTTGCCTTGGATGGTGAGATGACGGGACACATAGGGGGACAGTCCAAGGAGTTTTCTGGTTTCCCTCCAGGCGATGGCAGTGTCCCTAAGTATCAGGTTATGTTGGAGCGGGGGGGCAATCGATTTCCATCTGCAGTGTAGTAGCGCCACTAGGGAGAAGTAGTGGGCCATGTCTGATTCGAGGGCGTAGTTTGAGTATCGGGAAGAACGTGATATCCAGTCCAAGCTGGTTCTCAGTAAACATGCTAAATTATACAGTCTAACATTTGGGAGACTAACTCCGCCTTCGCGCCTGGGGAGAAAGAGTTTTTTCATAGCTATGCGTGGTCGCTTACCGTGCCAGATAAATTTAGAGATAGCCGATTCAATGAGCTTGATGTCCTTATGGCGGAGCAGTAGAGGGATAGTCTGCATCGGGTACAGCAGTCTGGCAAAGCTGACCATTTTTACTAGGTGGCATCTCCCCAGAAGCGAGAGCGGCAGATCCGACCAGTTCGTCAATTCCTGGGAGATTTTATTGATCAAGGGGGGGTAGTTCAAGTGGTACAGGGAGGAGGGTAGCTTGCCAATTTTTATGCCGAGATAGGTGATGTGTGATGTGGCGACAGAAAAGATGGAGTGTCGTGTCCAGGGGGGGTCGGGGCGGGAGCCTAAAGGGAGGATTTCACTTTTGGAGTAATTTATTCGTAGGCCAGAGCATGCACGGAAATTGTCGAATATGGTTTTGATGGTGAGCATATCAGAAGAGGGGTCAGTCGAGAAAATAAGGACGTTGTCCGCAAAGAGGGAGGATCGTAATTCATGGGCGCCGCATTTTATACCGTGGAGGGGGGCCACTTGGGTGAGGTGTCTGGATAGGGGTTCCAAGGCTAGGTTGAAAAGGAGAGGGGACAGAGGGCAACCCTGACGCGTCCCCTTATGAAGCCGAAAGTCCTCCGAAAGTATTCCGGCAGCCACCACTTTTGCCGACGGGGATGCGTACATCGCCTTAATGAGGTGACAGAATGGCCCGGAGAAGCCCATTTTCGCCATAGACAGGGAGAGCCAATCGAAGCTGACATTGTCGAAGGCTTTCTCCGCGTCTAGGGTAATGATGGCATAGTCCCCATCCGGGTGTTGCTTGGCGTGTTCCAGGGCCAGCATCACTTTCCGGATATTTAGGCAAGCTGTTCTCCCCTTCACAAATCCTGATTGTGCCGGATGGATTAAGGAGGGGATAATGTCGGTGAGCCTATTGGCGATGATTTTAGAAAGGATTTTTACATCTAGGTTCAGTAAAGATATCGGTCTGTACGAGCCAGGGTGAAGGGGGTCTTTGCCTTTCTTAGAGAGAAGTTTAACAATGGCCTGGTTGCCGGAGGGAAGGTATGGGCCGCCGGACCACACGCCGCTATATACTTTGTGAAGGGTGGGTTCCACTATACTTTGCAGGGTCTTGTAAAATTTGCCTGTGAAGCCATCTGGGCCCGGGGCTTTAGAGGGGGTAAGTTTACGAATGGTGTTGGATACCTCGGCCAGGGAGATCGGGGCATTAAGGGCTTCTAGCTGAGAGGGGGAGATTTCGGGGATGGCCAGGTTGTCTAGGAAGGTGACTGCTGCGTTTCTATCGGAGGGGTCCGCCGCATACAGTGTCTTGTAATACTGAAGCATTGCTTTGTTTATTGCCGGTGGCGAGGTGTGGACCACTCCGGTGGAGTCCCGTAAGGATGTGATATGAGTGGGGGTAAAGGGGCCCTTGCATAGTCTAGCGAGTAATTTGCCGGATTTGTTCCCGAATTTATGGAGAGTGGCATCTAGAGTGGCCCTTTTGATTGTTTCTAGCGTGTCCGCCCAGGTATCAAACGATCGTTTAGCTGCGTGCCATTCATCTCTGTTGGTGGGGGAGCCGGACAAGTAAAGAGCTCTTTGAGCTTGATGCAAACGTGAGCTGGCCAATTTGTACCGAGATAAAGCATTACGCTTGAAAGAAGCTGCATAGGATATGATCTGACCCCTGAGGAACGCCTTCCCGGCGTCCCAGAAGAGGTTTGGGTCTTCCGTGTGGGGGGCATTCGCCAAGGAGTATTCCTCCCAGGCTTTTCCCATAAAAAGTTGAAAGTCAGAATGGTTGTAAAGGTATGAAGGGAAGCGCCATAGCTTTGGGTGGGGGGGAAGGTCCAAGTTGTTTAACGAGACCAATATCGGGGCATGGTCAGACACAGCGATGTCAAGTATATCAGTAGCCGATATCATGGGGAACAAGTCGTCCGATGCAAAGAAATAGTCTATTCTGGTGAAGACTGCATGGGGGTTGGAATAGAATGTAAATTCCCTGTCCGTGGGATGGGATAGTCGCCAGATGTCACGGAGATGGAGGGAATCCATAGTGGATGCGAAAGGTAAGGGATTGGAAGTGACCATTACCGGGTTAGACCGTCTGGGAGAGGACCTGTCATCTATATGGTGTAGGGTGTCGTTAAAGTCACCTCCGATCAAGTGGGGGAGTTGTGTATTTTGTAGCAGCCACGAGGACAACTCGCGGTAAAAGGCCTTACCCGGGTTGTTAGGGGCATAGATATTAGAGATGACCAGTTCCTTGCTACCTATCCTAACGTGCGCCGACAAAAATCTGCCATGGGTATCGGAGTTAACCGCAAGAACCGAACAAGGGAGGTTTTTGTGGATCAGTAGGAGAACGCCAGACTTACGGTCGACGGCTTCTGAGCCCAGGACCGTGCCTACCCATAGTTTTTTCATGCGTGAGAAGTCGGGAGCCGACAGATGCGTCTCCTGGAGTAGGGCTACATCTGTTTTGAGTCGTTTTAGGTGTCTGAGGATCTTCATCCTCTTGTTTGGGGATCTAAGTCCCTTTACGTTCCATGAAATCACTCTCATGTAACGGGCGTGGGAAAGGGGGTCTGAGACGTATTTGTAGGAAAAGCACCGCATATGTGGGGGTTGAGGGGAGTCACCAAATTAGGAGAGGGTAGGGGGTGAATGTCACTGGAGGATTGACGGGTTAAAGGCAGAGGTGGGTTGGTACCGGAGGGAGAGGGAGGGGAGGCGAAAGGAATTAGGGGGGCAGCTAGAGGAAAAATCAGCAAAAACAACAAGAACAACATAACCAGACATAAGAGCTTTACTTTTTTCCACATGGAGTCACTGTATGAGCCGGCTCCCATGTCACGACTCTGTTATCATAGGGCCCAGGAGTACAGAGTAAGGAGTAAGGCGACATGCGGCTAAAAAGGCAGCATACTGGGCGGAGGGAAATAACTTCCGGGGTACATACAGTGATGCCAAGGGGCGCCATGGAATGGGAGGTTGCATATATATAATAGCTGGTAGGCACATACATATTAACTAGTAGGCAACCGGGGGGGGGGGGGGGAACATGGTTGGCGTAAATGTATTCAAAAACAACCGAACACAGGGGAGAGAGAACAAGAAAAAAAACATCAATAACAAGAATGGCGAAGATGAGCCTGCAAAAGGAAAACGTTAGATGAGGACAACGAATGTCATTTCACATAGGCTACCTGACCGGTGGGAAGGGAAGTGCAGATCACCTGCCGATCGTAGGTCTAGGAAGTTCAAGAGCAGACCCGGCACAGCGAAGGTGCCCAAAGAGGTTGGCATGAGTGGGTCAGAGGAGAATAGCCAGGGGAGAGTTCCACTTTGAAAACACATCATCTTGTGGTGGGTCGGGTTGGGTCCACTCCTGTGGTCTTGAAGCGCTTAGGAGAGTCTTTTCTGGGGCTCCTTTGATCCAAGGAGCGGTTGAGTGGTGGAGCTTTGGATGGCGTCTGAGGAAAGTGGTGCGACTGCCGCGACCTCAGGAAAGCTTCGGCTTCAGATGGGTCTTGAAAGGACAGCTGGTCTCCGTTCGGGGCCCTGAGACGGAGTATGGCTGGAAAGGCTAGCGTGAATTTAATTTGTTGTTTAAAGAGTTCCGTGCAGACCTGTTGGAATGCTTTGCGTTTCTTTGATACTTCAATAGAGTAGTCAGCAAACACGAGAATTTTCATGCCGTCTATCTGTAGCTGACGGGCTTGACGGAAGGTGTGTAGTATGAGGGATTTATCAGCATAGTTGAGGTACTTGGCAATTATCGGGCGCGGAGATTTGCGTTCCGAGTTGAAGGCACCCATGCGGTGGGCGCGTTCTACCAAGCATGGGCCTGGGAGGCCTAGCGCTTCTGGGATGCGGTGAGAGCAGAGATGTTGGAGGGCAGATGTTTGAAGTGATTCCGGGACCCCCACAAACCTAAGGTTGCTCCTCCTGGATCTGTTCTCCAGGTCATCTAACTTCTGAAGGATATATTGGTTTGTCTTATCCTGTGCATGTTCCAGGGCCTGTGACTGATAGAGGTCCTCTTCTGCGCTGGACAAGCGGTGTTCCAGTTCATTTAATCTGGAGCCATGTTCCCCCAGTTGAGCCTTGATTTGCGCCATCCCGGCGTTCACGGCCCTCTCCACAGATGCTGCGATCATGGGGTTCAGCAGGGCAGCAACGGCCTGAGCGATGCGCTCTGTGGTGTTATCCCCCATGTCCTGAGCAGTGTGTGCCTGGGGGGTTGGAGGGGGGGAGGTGTCGCCGCTTACCTCCATCGCCGCCGTCGGCGTTGCGGACCGCGGAGCGGAGCAGGCCGAGACCGGGGCCTCGATTTGTGGCGAGGCCGGCGGCGGCTGTAGCATCTGGGCCGTTTGGGCGCGAGCGCCCGTTTTTCCAGGAATCGGTCCATGGGTGCTGGGAGACGTGCCCAGAGGTGGAGGGGAGGTTGTAGGGCTCCTAGAGCCGGTTTTACAGGCAGGATTCGGTCGTGCTGCGGGAGCTGCAGTGAAGGGCAGCTACTCCATGCGGCGCCGGAACCGGAAGTGTTGTCTCCTAGCTTCTAACAAAGCCCCTGGGTCTGATGGGTTTACAGGGGAATTTTACAAAACCCTTTGCGAAACAATCAAACCTACCCTGCAAAGTGTAAATAATGGCATATGGACCTGTGGCCCATACTTACCCACTGGGAACCAAGTCATCATTAAACTACTCTCAAAAAAAGGGAAATACCCCCTTGAGCTGGGATCCTATAGGCCTATATCACTCTTGAATCTAAAAATCTAAATTATTTCAAAAATTGCGGCCACCAGACTTATGAATATAATACCCTCCCTGATATATCCCACTGAATCAGGCTTTGTCAAAGGAAGATCAGAAAAACGAATTATTAGGAAAGTCATGATGGTTTTGGAACATGCCAAAATAAACCCAGGGAAAGAGTTCTCCATTATCACTCTGGAAGCTGAAAAAGCTTTTGATAAAGTCAGCTTTCGATGGTCCTAACTAAAATGGGCTTTACTGGTCCCTTCAATCACCTTGTCAGTTCAATGTCTATCTCCCTGCAGCCAGACTGGTGGTGGCAGGCAGGGCCGCCATCAGGGGGGTACAGGCATTACACCTGTAAGGGGCCCGGGGGTCCCCAGGGGCCCGGATGGGAACCACCCTAAAAAAAAAAAAAAAAAAAAAAATTTTTTTTTTTTATTTTTTTTTTTTTAGGGGTCCGAAGGTCCCCAGGGGCCCGGAGGCCACCAAGGGCCCCAGATGGCAAGTCCTTTTTTTTTTATAAAAAAAAATATATTTTTTTTATAAAAAAATATATATTTTTTTTATAAAAAAATATATATTTTTAATATATTTTTCTTTTATTTTTTATTAAAGGGCCAATTTTTTTTCTTTTATTTTTTTAGAGGTCCGGAGGTCCCCAGGGGCCCGGAGGCCACCAGGGCCCCAGATGGCAAGCCTTTTTTTTTATAAAAAAATATATTTTTATAAAAAAAATATATTTTTTTAATATATTTTTATTTTATTTTTTATTAAAGGGCCAATTTTTTTTCTTTTATTTTTTTAGAGGTCCAGAGGTCCCCAGGGGCCCGGAGGCCACCAGGGCCCCAGATGGCAAGCCTTTTTTTTTATAAAAAAATATATTTTTATAAAAAAAATATATTTTTTTAATATATTTTTATTTTATTTTTTATTAAAGGGCAAATTTTTTTTGTTTTATTTTTTTAGAGGTCCGGAGGTCCACAGGGGCCCGGAGGCCCCCAGGGCACCGGATGGAAACCCCCCCTTTTTTTATTTATTTTCTATAAAAAATATATATATTTTTTAATATATTTTTATTTTATTTTTTTTATTAAAGGGCCATTTTTTTAGGGGTCTAGGGTCCCGTAGGCCACCAGGGCCCCAGATGGCAACCCCCTATTTATTTATTTTTTTATAAAAAAATATATTTTTTTATAAAAAAAATATATTTTTTTAATATATTTTTATTTTATTTTTTATTAAAGGGCCAATTTTTTTTCTTTTATTTTTTTTATATTATTATTAAAGGGCCCAGAGGTCCCCAGGGCCCCCGGATGACAATCCTCCTTTTTTATATTTTTTTTTACTTTTTGATATTATTTTATTTCTTTTTTTTAATATATAGATGCATTTTTATTAAAGGGCTCAGAGGTCCCCAGGGCCCTATGTGTCAAACCCCCTTTTTTTATAATTGTATTTTTTATTTTTGTTTAATAAAAAATAAAAATATAAAAAAATATATAAAGGGCCCAGAGGTCCCCAGGGCCCTGGAAGGCAACCCCCTTGTTTTTTTTTATATATATACAGTGCGGAAAATAAGTATTTGAACACCCTGCTATTTTGCAAGTTCTCCCACTTGGAAATCATGGAGGGGTCTGAAATTGTCATCGTAGGTGCATGTCCACTGTGAGAGACATAATCAAAAGAAATCACAATTTATGAATTTTTAACTATTTATTTGTATGATACAGCTGCAAATAAGTATTTGAACACCTGAGAAAATCAATGTTAATATTTGGTACAGTAGCCTTTGTTTGCACATACAGAGGTCAAACGTTTCTTGTAGTTTTTCACCAGGTTTGCACACACTGGAGGAGGGATTTTGGCCCACTCCTCCACACAGATCTTCTCTAGATCAGTCAGATCACCCTTTTAAAGGACACAGAGGTCCCCAGGGCCCCGGACGGCTACCCCCCTTTTTTATATATATTTGTCTTTATTTCTTCTTTTTCCAAAGAGCCCCCCGCTTCTCAATTCGCGGCAGCAGCCCCCCCCCCGCTTCTCAATTTCATGCGGCAGCACCCCCCCCCCCCGGTTCTCTGCTCCAGGGGGCCCATGCCTGAAGCTGTGTAAGGGGCCCCAAAATTCCTGATGGCGGCCCTGGTGGCAGGTCTCCTTACTGAAGAATTCTGCCTCTATAAAAAAACGAAACAGAGGTGCCCCCTCTCACTGTTGCTCTTGAAAGTGGTTGTAAACCCTTACAGACCACTTAGACCTACAGGTAAACATAGATTAAGGCTTACATGTAGGTGCATGAAATATCTACTTAACCTACACGGTTAAGGAGATATTTTCCCAAAAACGGGCACCGATGTCTACGGCTCATGCGCCTGTGTGCTGTAGACAATGGCTCAGGTGCACTGAACATGCCGTTAGTGAAGGCGATCATGCCATCACTGCCGACCCCACCCCCTGGACATCTCACTCTCATTTAACCTTGGCCAAATCATACATAACCTACTTGGGTATCAAAATAGGCAAAAATTCCATCTAACTTATACACACTAAACTATCCCCCTTTATTAAAAAAAAATTGTCAAGATTTGGAAAACTAGATGGATCTGCCTATTTTGCTTTTGGGGAGATGCCATTTATTTAAAATGGTCAGCTTTGCCCGCCTACTAAATCCACTCCAAACTATACCACTTCTTCTAAGGACCCGTACACACGAGCAAATACATCTGATCAAATCGGTCGGACAGACCGATTTAAACAGATCTGTCTGCTGGGATGTATTGGTTTGATCGTGTACACACGATCAAACCAAAATCCCAGCCGGCAGGCAGCGCGCTGACGTGGCGGTGACGTGGCGGTGACGTGGCGGTGACGTTGACACCGCCACGTCACTGCACCAGGAAGTAAAACACTTCTGCGCATGCGTTGAATCCATTCGACGCATGTGCGAGCAGATATGTCTGCTGGTTAGCGTACTAACCAGCAGACATATCGGTCCGACGGTTTCCCAGCCGACAGATTTCAAAGCATGCTTTAAAATCTGTCGGCTGGCCAAATCCATCTGTTTGCCCGTACACGCGATCGAATCTGTATGCTGAAACGGTCTGTCAGACCGTTTCCAGCAGATAGATTTGATCGTGTGTACGCGGCCTAAGACACAAAGATATCCAGCAGTCAAATAGAGATATCACCAAATTTGTCTGGCGGAAAAGGCGACCATGCATCGCAATAATAAAACTCTATCTCCCCAAAAGAGAAGAGGGTATCAGTTTTACAAATATCAGGGTTTACAGTATAATCTAGCCTGTCTACTTCGAATAGGCCTGGACTGAATTTCAAAGGCTTTACTTTATCTACCCTATGGAATCAGCAATGACACACCCATACTCTTTGGTGACTCTATTACACTGCAAATGGAAATCCTTCAGCGCAGACTTGCAACAAAATCTTCCTGCGGAACACGGTCATAGCTTGGAGAGAGATAAAAAAGAGATTGAGCCTCTCCCCTTTCATTTCCAGGCACTCACCATTACAAGGCAACTCTATTTTTACCTCAGGGATGGAACACAAAATCTTTTCACTATGGAAACTAAAAGGTTTAATGGAATTCTCTACCCTATGTGATCTAGAATTGGGTCAAATGGGAACCATCACTACTCTACAAGGAAAAAATCCTTCCTGATTTCAACCACAATACTTCAAGGAAGCACCTCTATCTGAAGTGGCAAGCCTTTATGAATTCAACGCTGTACCAGGAGGAACTTAGGACTTTCGACAGATCTTTCTCGTACTACAAGGGACTCATCATGCTCTATGAAAAGGAGGACACCTCATGAGAATCCTCCCTCTTTGATAAATTTTCCAGGGATATTGAGATAAAGCAAAGATTGACTCACCTGTCTACTTCAACTGCTCAGATGGTCATACCTTGACCCTCGAGCACTAATAATCCCAGTGTACCCCCCCCCCCCAATCCCCATATGTTATGATAATCCTGTAAGAAGGATCCATCCAGTTCTTTTCAACTGCTCATGTTCCATTTCTGTATGCTATGTTTTTTACTCCCTAAAGGGGCTTTTACGCAAGTGGATAGAAAAATATTATTATTGTTTTCTTCTTGTAAACATTACAAAAAAAAAAAAAAAATGTTACTTAGCGACTTGGACAATGTCTGATCGCTTCTACTATGTCTTTGTAATAATATATTTTTCAATAAATTCTATTGTAAAAAAAAAAAAAAAAAAGTAGGTATTTACTCAAGAGATAAAGCTATTATTCTACCACTTTACAAAACTCTGACTTGGCCACATCTTGAATACGTGGTCGGATTCTGATCACAGTTATGAGGAACGACTACAAACAATTAACTTATTCTCTTTGGAGAAGATGTGCTTAAGTGGGAATCTGATCATGATATACAAATCTTTAAATGGAGACTTTATTATTGGGGGGGGAACTACAGTATATTCAAAAAAGACATATGGTCACACAATGAAGTTGGATGAGAAGCAGAACTCCCCCCTCACTCTGCCATTTTTCCCATATCATTTGGGGTGGCGGATACCTAGTTTTGACAGGTACTTTCCCCCACTTCCGGTCTGAGCAAAAGTTCTCCCCCCTTCCTGCAATCCTCTGGGACACATCACAGGTCCCAGAAGACTGCAGGACCATTCACAAAGCACAGCGTGGCTCGCTCATGTGCAGGGGACGGCACTTGAGCCCATGGACAGGTAAGTGTCCTTTTATTAAAAGTCAGCAGCTACAGGATCAAACTGCTTTAAACTGCTTAAGGGGTTCTTTACTGCTAACACATAACTATATTACAACAATAAAACATGGAAATAGCTTATGATACATTCACATATAGTCCTTTTTATAGGAAATTTGATTTTGGAGAGATATGCAGTCTGCGATTGTTGATTGCTGATCCCTCTTTAAAGTTCTAAAATTGTCAAAAAGCTCTCCTAAAAGGAGATAGTAAATACTTACCATTCCTGATGACCCCACTGTCAAATGCCATTGAATCAACCTCTAAAATATACAGAGAAACCAATACTTATAGTGTGTCTCTTGGACCTTTCTCTGGCGAGGGATCAGGGGACTGATTGTTTTAGAATTGGTTTCAGAAAGATTTCTACTGAAGATTTCTCTTTAGCGTAGTAGTGTACACAGGGCCGGTGCTAGACTATTTTGCGCCCTAGGCAAGACCAGCTGCCTGTACCCTTCCCTCCCCAATTCAAGATGTTTAAAGACAGTTTTATATTTAAAAATGATATGATTTGCAGTCGAAATCCAACTACTGATAACTTTTGTGGGTGGGGGGGTACATCCTAAGATCTCAGGGTTCATGTTGGGACTTGTAATCCTTCACTAGTTGGGGGGGGGGGGTTGTGGTGTGTGTCACATGCTCAGCTCTGAGGGGTTCATGCTGGGACTTGCAGTCTTTCACCTTTGGGGGGTCACATCCCCCTAAAGTGAAGCACTATATGTCCCAGCATGAACCCCTGAGATCTAAGGATGTGACCTCCACCCCCGAACATCCTTTTCCTGAGGAAAGGGAAATATGCCCTAGATGGCTGCCTAGTTCCCTAGTGGTAGCCCCAGCCCTGATTGTATGGCAGCGAGGTTGGCGGAAGAGGTATTAACTCTCTTTTTCAGAAAGAGCATCTCGGCTAAAAGTTTTCTCACTGGGTCACTTTAAGAAAATGCTGTCTGCATTATTCCCTCTGACTTAAATACTCTTTGGGTAACTTATCTGGAAAGAGCATGTAGATAAGTAGATCTGACTTCACAACCCATACTGTACTTGTTTCAGGTCAGTGACTCAAAACCAGATACCTATCATTTTCAGAAGGAAATACAAAAATGGCAGATTCTGTTTCTCTGACAGTACAGGGTATCCCTAACATATTTCATGGCTGTGTCCCTCTTTTTGAATGGAAAATTATATATACTGTACAATACTGCATGCAATCAAATGGTTAAATTAAAAAAAGCAGCCATGAGCTTGTTTTAATTAAATTTGCAGCCTCTGCACAACTGTAGAAGTTAACAGAATGTGCTGATCACTTATACAAAACAAACATATGGGTGCCCTCCCCATCATTTACCTCTGGCGATGAGACAGGTGTCCCCCCTCCTGTTCCTGGTCTTATTGCTGATGCTTGCCTTTAGGAAGATGGGAAAGGAGATCGTTCAACATGAGCCTCACGTTCACAAGTTCCCTTGGAATAAACTTGGAGGTGCGCAGGACTTCAGTCTACTTCTGTTGGACAAAGGGGAGTCATCAAGACCCTTTTTCTCCTGATCTCTTTTTGTCATCTCTTGTGTGTGATGCAAATTCCTGTGGTAACAGTATTAAATCATATACTGTAAATTGGAAAAGTCAAATGGAAAAAATGGAAATGTAGGAAAATCATTTAGAAAAATACAAGAAACACACACATACACAGACTGTACGTATATGCAAAATTAGGACACACATACATTCCTTATTTCACTACAACAATTATGCCCTGTACACACGATCGGATATCTCATGGAATCTAATCCGATGGAATTTTTCGTCGGATTTCCGATGAAGCTGACTTTCATCAGTCTTGCCTACACACCATCAGTCAAAAATCTGTGTCCAATGCGGTGACGTAAAATACTACGACGTGCTGAGAAAAATTAAGTTCAATGCTTCTGATCATGCGTCGACTTGATTCTGTGCATGCATGGATTTTTCTCAAATGGAGTTCCATACAGACAATAATTTTTTTCTATCAGTTTTTTATCCATTGGAAAATTTTAAAACACGTTCTATTTTTTTTCACTGATGGAAAACAAACCCATGGGGCCCACACACGATCAGTTTGTCCAATGAAAACGGTCCATCGGTTCATTTTCATTAGACAAACCGATCGCGTGTACAGGGCTTTAGGCATTCACTGACATGTTATAGGTTTAAGAATAATTTCTGAGGCATTGTGTTAATATTAAATAAGTAATAGATTTTAGTGTAATGCGCTGTGTGCACCATCAGTTTTCAAATTTTCACAATTTTAAATGTACACATACTGTCTTTGATAATAACATGGTATAATAGTATACTTTCAATCTAGTTGGAATATTTCAGCTTTTGTTGTGTTCGTTTTTTTTTTTTGAAAATATTCATAAACTTTTGCACAGCTATCATGGGTTGATTGAAAGATAATTGTTTACAATTCTATTGCAGAAAAATATGGATATATGCTGTGCGTAAATCATATCTCCTCTGCTAATAAGCACACATTCAACACATTTCAATCTAATGGTATAATGCATCTTACCTATCACTCTATTTCCTGCATATGCCCAGGTAAACAGACATGAGCACAGCTTACGTCCTCAGCACCATCGCACGACTGCCTCCACCAAGCACTGCACTGGGTTTTTTATTCAAAGACCACAAAAGCAATGACAAACAGGAAGTGATGGCCCCAACAGCCAATCACTTCCTCCATGGGAAATTACCTCATAGGATATGACCTCACAGGATATGAATGTCCACACAGGAAATCCTTCCAACAGGATGAGTTTATACAACCAATGAATAATGGCTAGGGAAGTCTTATGAGCGTGTCTGGGCAAGGACAGTGTGTATGTTATAAATGTGGATGCTCTCCCCGACCATAACAATTTAAAAGCTTCCGTTTTTCCATTGGTATGAATCCTTATTCTGCGTTGTTCAGAGAACAACGCATACCGGGATTATACTACCGTTCCTGTGGATGGGAGATTATCTAGAGGGGCACGTCACAGCCGCCCCAAAATGTGTTGATCAGGCACACAGGGGTGACATGAGCATACATCCTCTTATAAGCGATAATGTCTTTGCAGAGTGAACACATCCCCCTCAGAGGAAAGTCTGTGTATTGCACAGGGGACCTTTCGCTGGCTGACATATCCCCACCCTGCAAACACCTCTCTCCAACCTTAGGAAGTTTTCCACTACCAGACGGGACTTAATCAGCATCAGTCTGCCCCAGTCAGCTCTTTAGAGTGGCCTGCAAGTACTAACACTGGGAGACACTATGACAATACATATTAAATACATCTTTATAAAATTTCCACCACAGATGATTACATGGTATACTGGTATACTTTCAATTTAGTAGGAATATTTGAGCTTATGTTGTGTTCGTTTGTTTTTTTGAAAATATTCATAAACTTTTGTACAACTATGATGGGTTCATTGAAAGATCTTTTTTTTTTATTCAATAGGCTCTGTCTTTTAGGAAAACATATGACATGAAAGATGGGGGGTATTTTGAATTATTTTAAGGCTCTGCATTGTTTGTCCACCTGAGGTAAATATTAATAGATTGATCCTCTCTATGTGCACTTCCCATATTGGCTTCACATTGATCGAGTGATTACATTTTTTTAATATTTTCTCCAAGGCTAATAGTCTGCTTAACATGAAGACATGTGAGATGATTGTCAAAGAATCAGCTGTGGCTGGGTTAATTATAAGCAATGTGTCACAGAGACTCTTCTCCCTGAAGCTATGAGTCTCTGTACTCTGGTTTAGAGCAGTTGCCAAAGAAAGATGAGCTATGGAGAGCCAGACTGTACTGTAACCTCTTGGGTGATGTATACTTAAATCAGTAGGCCGCACAAAGCTGTTTTTCTCCATAAGGGAGCAGCACCCTGGGGAGAAAACATGTTGTCAATGTGAGTAGACTGTAAGACAGTTTGGTGACATTTAGTTACTGGCCTCATTGTTAAGTAAACCAATGAAAGGCATTCATTTTGTTCCATCTGTGACTATTACTGTATATTCAGGGACTCTGAGCAATCTACAGCACTTGACTGTAGAACATTGGAGAGAGAGTGACACTCTGGGACTGTGTAAGTATCTAAGCAGGTAACATTTACTCCCCACAGTGCATGCATTTTTCATGTTATTAAAAAAATTGCAGGAAACAGTATGTGGTGTCCCTCAGAATGTTTTCTTCATAACACTGCAAAGAATATTTTGTGATAGGAATAGAGCTGGTTCACGTGATTTTGACAAGTATTGTGACTGAACTCTTTCCCCCATTTCACAAAAACGATTTGATGACAGTGAACAAGCAGCCCTCCACTTTGAGAAGCTCCTTCACACATCACTCAAACTCTGGTTGTTGAAGACAAAGCCAAGTCATTCCTGATCATTCCTGCTTATAGACTCAATGTAGCAGGAAAGGTTGTCATATCCTCCATTTTTCTCTCCTTTTTGGGCGCCAATCAAGGGTCAGATGAGAGACCTGCCCCAGGTGGGTTCTGGGCTATGCTAGGCACTTTGAATAGGGTCACTGCCTCATACATGGGGTACCTTTACTTGAATAAGCAATTAAACTTGATTAAACCCTCTGTACTAAACATTACCACGGTTACTTGTGCATTTAGGAGGGACACGCAGAGCCAATGCCCCTTCCACCTGTCCAGCATATCCCCACTATCTCACTCCCAGTAAAGGTATGGGTCCCACCGTGCACATAGCATGTACAGAATGAGGGCCCCCATGGTGCAAATCTGCTCCCTTTGTTATTGCAAAAAATTGCTGCGGAAAGAGTGCCAACAAAATCTCTCTCACAGCCACATGTACACATTTAATAACAGGCTGCCTAGAGAAACCTTTATTACCTTTAGTAACCACTTTGTATATTCACACTGTATGAATTCTTTGTACCTCTGTCTTCCTGCTCCAGTGTGTCTAGTGATCCAAGCTGTAGACTGTGTGTCGGTTACTTACATTTCACTTCTTTAGTAACTTCAGATCAGGCAAAAGCGAAGCTTCAAACATTTTACTTGAGTAAAGTAACATAGTAACAGAGACAATCGAAAGTCCAAGGTAAAGTGGCAACATTTCATAACATTCATAGTAATTAACTTCAGTCTTGTGGCTGACCCAGTAGACCTGCTTACAAAAGGATCCAATACTGGTTGAGTCCATGTCTGGAATCTAGCTCCAACTTTGGCATGTTATTGGCCATCCAGACTCCATTAACTGCATCAGGCAGGCCTGGCAAAGTGGACCAGGCCTAAACTAGACTCCTTATTCTCTTTCTCTTTCCCCTTAGTTCCCCTTAGTTCCCTCCGCACCATATCTCTCTCTGGGTCTGAACATCCTTCCATTTTATATCACACAGGACTGGGGGGAATGGTTGCTTCAGAGTCGAGATGTAAGAAAAGTGAGGGGCACATTTGTTAAGCATACAGCTGTGTTTTATATATGGGCTTGTCCATTTTTTAAGCAGCCTTATAGTTTTGCTAAGGCGATAATGCTGCTTAGTAAATAGACTCCAAATACTATGTAAACTACTGTAAATGCATTACAACATGTACATTGAGCTAACCAAATAACGTGATATTGCTCGATTTCAACTATAACGAAAAGGTCATATCTTCTGAATATTGCTACCCATAATACATAAACTGATCCTTATTTTTCATATGTAGTTCGTCTGTCTTGTGAGATTCCAAAATAAAACATAAGTTACAAAATAAAATGTGAAAAAAAGTCAGCTTGCTTTTCTTAGAACTCAATACTTTTGTTGGGGAAAAAAAGACTTGGTAGAGAAATCAAGCCAACTATGATCACTGGAAATGAGCCAAATCTCCTGGATTCAAGCACTTGTGAATTGCAGAAGGGACAGGTCTTTAAATGTTTACATACAGTATGTCTAATGATTAGTTTCACTATAGCACTGAAGATGGTATAATCATATATGAATATATTTTAGGATCTGTTGTTTTGCTATTTTACCTTAAAGTATGACTAAAGGCAAAACTTTTTTTTTGTTTTGGATAAAGTGGAGATTGATTACAACTCAGTTTTTATTGCTGTCTGTGCTCCAGTAAGGAAAAATTCACCATCTGTATTTGTCCTGTTTACCACTCCTATTAAAAGTTACAGTAAAAGAAAATACCAACAATTGGGTTGTCCCTAGAAAAGTAATAGAGGGGACGTATCCCAATGGAGACATTAGACCTGGTGACCTGGCAGTCCCCAAGGAATACCCTTAATTTCCACTTCCTGTTTTGGTTATGGGATAGGAAGTAATGGGAAATCTCTACAATGGGACACAGTTGGCAAAACAAACTTACAGGGGTTATAATAACCCTCTATTTCTCTATCCAAGATGAAAAATATAGTTCTATGCCATAATATACTGGTTGATGATATGTCGAATCAGCTGAAATTCGAGCAATGGGTGGACCTACAAGCAACACCCGGACAGACACATATCTATTTAAAAATCTTACAATTATTGGCCAAATAGTAATTGCATCTTATGAGATGCAGTCAAGGTCAAGGTTGCTGCAGCTGCCTGAATACAATAACCAGCAGTAAAGATGCATTTAACCACACTGTTATTGCGGATTGAGAATCAATTGATTCCCTCTCTACATCGTGGGCTGAATGGCAAAAACATAAGCTATATACAGTATGGTAATAAGAGTTCAGTACTTGTTAAAGCTCAATGAGGGTCGTTGCTCGTTGACAGCTCTCTGCCTGTTTCCAAAGGACTACACAAAATGATGCTACACAGCTCCTCTGCTCTACGTTGCACTGGTGTGTTAAATTGAATAAGAACTTCAGGAACACAAATACAGCATTGGTCTCTATGCCATCTGTGTATGCCCATGAGTATCATTTACTGGAAATCATTTCCTCATGGGTGCATTCAAAGACTAGAGGTTAGTGATTTGATCAGCAAATTGGAACACTAAAGATAAGACAGATGTTTGAGGATTAAATCGATCATGCCATTTGTGTTGTGCAAGGGGAGAAGGCTGGGTTAGGTTGGCAGTGGTTGTCAGGTATCGCCTATGTGCAATTGAGCATTGGTTATAGTTAGGAGAGTAGGATAGGGATGCACCATGTGCAAGAAAAACATTTCTACTCTCTATAATTTTCAATGCCTTTAGTCTTTAGCCTTTTCAAAACACACCTCCAAGTCCAGAAAGCACAAAGCATGATTGAATATTCAAAATCCCTCTGAACATTTGTACATTATGGGGAAAATATTCTCTGGTAAAGCAAATTTTGGGTCCAAATCAAATGAAAGATAGAGTACATTTTTATCACTTTGTTGATCTCAAATAGAGATCCCTCATTTCCTCTCTGAAGAGCTTGTGAAACAATTCACATGTACCCCAAATGTCAAAAGTCTGTTAATTTTATTTTTTCAAATTTTGCTCCCTTGTAAACTAGTATTTATTAACACAAGAACGCTTTATTTTTTGTTGAGGTGAATATACCTGTGTAGTCAAAAAGATGTGTAGTCATTGAAAAGGTTTAAAGTGATTGTAAAGCTTGGCTTTATTTAAATCAAAATAACAAACATGTTATACTTTACTGCTCTGTGAAACATCGTACATCCAGCACTGCAGTATCACTTGGTGAGTCCCATAAGTACAGTTCAAGCTGGTGAGGTGGCTAGCATGAGTAAAGTTCTGCAGCCACCAAGAAGTCAAATACAGGCCCGTCGACCCCATAGTGCCCTTCCTGCTGCTTTTGCCAATCCGAATTGGGAGCCCACCACGTTTGTAGCACACGTACTTCCCCCATTCACTGGCCAACCTGGAATTGGTGTCACACCTATTTGGAAAGGGATACCACTTGTACATGGACAATTATTACACAAGTGTGCATTTGGCACTGTGCGATCTAATCGCTGGGGCTTCCCCCAACGACTTGTAGAATCTCGACTTAGACGAGTGAGAGAGCCTGCTTGAAGTGTAATAATTTGTTAGCAGTGAAGTGGAGGGATTCACTCAATGTTTTTGTTCTGTCCTCCCTTCATGCAGATACTACAGTCCAAATTCCTATGGCAACTGGTGTTGTGGAGAAACCCCTCTGTGTCCATGAGTACAACCTTAACTTGGGAGGGGTGGACCTCAACGACCAGGTGTTGGCACTGTACCTAGTTGTCCATAAGGTCAGACACTGGTATAAAAAAGTGTCTGTATATTTATTCCAATTGGCTTTGCTATACAAAGCTTCAGGACAAACTGAATCCTTCTGTAAATTCCAGGAAGAGATCGTCACAGCCCTTCAGTTACCAGACGGTGCTGTGGTCCACCTTCCCAACGCAAATGCAGTGAGCTGGCTGCGAAAGAGGCATTTTCTGTATGTCCTCCTGGTACCCCTACCCAAAGAACACCCCAAAGAAGATGTTGTGTCTGCAGAAAACGCAGATTCAGGCATGACACCCGCTTTTAATGTCCCTCCTGTCCTGACCAATCTGGTCTCTGCATCAGTGACTGTTTCAAACGCTACCACACACTAAAGGAGTATTAGCATAGGGTAGGCACACAAACACAGGGTCTCGAAAGATAAGACGGCCATTGCATTTTGAGAGACCTTAAGCTGGAACGTTCACAGTTTACAGTTTTTATAAAAGAGCAAAAAAAAAAAAAAAACACACACACACACACAAAAAAGCAAAAAATAGTTGTGTTTTTATTTTCCTTCTCTCTCTCTATTGTTCTCTTTCTGATGTTCGTTCTCTATTGTCCGCTTACTATTGTTCTATATCTATTGTTCTCTCTCTCTCTCTTAAGAATTGTAAAGTTTTATTTTTACTATATTTTATTGTATTTGCTTTGCAGGTATGGTATACCTTATTGTTATACTGTAATGTTACTTTGTTTTATTGTTAACCATCATTTGCTTAGCAGGTGCACCATTCAGCTGCAGCACGTGTTTATTTATTCTGACAGCAACATCGTTTGCTCCCACGATAGATAAAGCCGTGACTCCAGCGATGTAGAAGGTGATTTTACCACCACAGATGAAAAAAAGAGCATATATGCCATGAGGGCAGGGGTGGAGGAGCAATTTGCTCATAACATTAGGCCTCGTACACACGATCGGACATATCCGATGAAAATGGTCTGCGGACCATTTCCATCGGATATGTCCGATCGGGAGTTTGATCCGATGGCGTGTACACACCATCGGATCAAATTCCCCGCCGCCGGACGGAGCGGTGATGCGGCGGTGACGTTGACGCCGCCACGTCACCGCCACGTCACCGCACCAGGAAGTTAAACACTTCCGCGCATGCGCCGAATCCATTCGGCGGCGGCGCGGCGGCGGTGGGGGACGACATGTCTGCTGGTAAGTGTACTAACCAGCAGACATGTCGGGCGGACAGATTCCCACCGGATAGATTTCAAAGCATGCTTTGAAATCTGTCGGGTGGAGAAATCTGTCCGCTAGCCCATACACACGAGCGGAGATGTCTGCTGAAACGGTCCATCGGACCGTTTTCAGCGGACATATCCCCTCGTGTGTACGAGGCCTTAGTGATGGATTCCCCCCATGCTTCGGCATATATTTTAGTTAAAAATGTTTTATTTTTACTATGTTTTATTGTATTTGCTTTGCAGGTATAATATGTCTTACTGTTATACTGTAAAGTTACTTTGTTTACTTGTTGACCATCATTTGCTTAGCAGGTACACCATTCAGCTGCAGCACTGATTTATTCATCTTGACAGCAACAGAATTTGCTCCCACGATACGTAAATCAGCAACTCCAGCGCAGCAGGAGGTGATTTCACAACCACAGTTTAAAAAAATGTGCATGTATGCCCATCATTAGAAATGGGTGGATAAAGGGCGGTATTCTAATGGTGGGCATACCCACCGATCAATCTCTTTTTTTCATTCAGCCCAGTACAGGCTGCATGGAAAAAAGTACATTACAATGTATGCCCAACAAGGATCAGCAATGTACTGGTATGTTGCTGGACTTTGAGTGGTTATACCAGAATGATGCCTGCAGGTTTAGGTATCATCTTGGTATCATTATTTTTGGCCAGCAGTCGTCTTTCATGTAAAAGCAATCCTAGTGGCTAATTAGCCTCTTGACTGCTTTTACAAACAGTGGGAGAGAACATCCCCCCTCCCACCTTCTTCCATGGTTTTCTTGGGCTCTCCTGTCACAACAGGGAACCCGAGAATGCAGCTGGAACCACCGGCTGACCATTGAGCTGATCAGAGACCAGAATGGCTCCAATTATCTCTATGGCCTAAAAAACTGGAAGTTACAAGCATTTCATAACTTGAAATGCTTGTAACTTCCAGTATATGAACAGTGGATATGAACAGTGCCATTGGGTAATTGGTGTGGTCAGATGCTTTGAGGGCAAAGGGGAGATCTAGGGTCAAAAAAGAGTACCTGTCACTACCTATTGCTATCAAAATAATAAAACTAAATAAATAATAGAAAAAAAGACCCCTGTCCCCCCGTACTCAAGTGCAAAGGGGAACACAAGCATGGTTCTGGCGTCATATGTAAACAGCAATTGCACCATGCATGTGAGCTATCACCTTGAAGGTTAGATTGAGGGCAGTAATTTTAGCAGTAGACCTTCTCTGTAAATCTAAAGTGGTAACCTGTAAAGGATTTTAAAGGCTTTTAAAAATGTATGTAGTTTTTTGCCACTGCACGTTTGTGTGAAATTTTAAAGCATGTCGTGTTTGGTATCCATGTACTCAGCATAAGATCATCTTTTTTATTTAATCAAACATTTGGGCCATATAGTGTGTTTTAGTGCATTAAAATGGAAAAAAAATGTGTTGAAAAATCACTGCGCAAATACTGTGTGAAAAAAAAATGCAACACCCACCATTTTAATCTGTAGGGCCTTTGCTTTAAAAAAAATATATAATGTTTGGGAGTTAAAGTAATTTTCTTGCAAAAAAAATATATTTTCTCGTGTAAACAAAAAGTGTCTCCAAGTGGTTAGAAGAGTGGGTGATATGTGACAATTATTCCGAATGTTATGCATAAAATGCCAGGACAACCCCCAAATGACCCATTTATGTAAAGTAGACACATGAAGCTATTTTCTGATAGGCATGTTGAGTCCATGGAATATTTTATATTTTAACACAAGTTGCGGGAAAATTAAAAAAAATATATACATTCTTCTGCTTCTCATGAGTACTGGGATACCACATGTGTGAGACTTTTTGGGAGCATAGCAGTGTACAGGACCACAAAAACCAGGCACCTCTTTCAGGCTTTCTAAGAGAGTAAAATGGTGATTTCACTTCCTCACTACCTATCCCAGTTTCGGAGATCATGAACTGTCAAAATAGCACAAAACCCCCCAAATGACCCCATTTTGGAAAGAAAACACTTCAAGCTATTTGCTGAGAGGCAGGTTGAGTCCATGGAATATTTTATCTTTTGCCACAAGTTTCAGGAATTATTATTTTTTTGTTATAGTAAGTTATCACTAAATGATATATTGCTCAAACATGTCATGAACATATGTGAAATTACACCCCAAAATACATTCCGTTGCTTCTCCTGAGTATGGGGATACCACATGTGTGAGACTTTTTGGGAGCCTAACCGCGTACAGGACCCGAAAACTAATCACCGCCTTCAGGCTTTTTTTAATTAGATTTTACTCCTCACTGTCTATGACAGTTTTGGAGGCCATGGAATGCCCAGATAGCACCCCCCCCCCAATGATATCCCAAGCTATTTGCTGAGAGGCATGGTGAGCATTTTGAAATAGTTTTCTTCATTTTCAAAAACAAATGAGAGCTGCAAATTACTCTCTATGCCTCTCAGCAAATACCTTGGGGTGTCTTATTTCCAAAATTGAGTAATTTGGGGGGGTTTGTGCTATCTGGAGAGGTAGTGAGGTGTAAAATCCCCATTTTATGCTCTTAGAAAGGCGATGCTTGATTTTAAGGGTCCTGTACACGGCAAGGCCCCCAAAAAGTCTCACACATGTGGTATCCCCTTACTCAGGATAATCAGCAGAATGTATTTTCCACATATGCCCATGGCATGTTTAAGCAATATATGATTTAGTGATAACTTTGTGCAAACAAAAATATTTAAAAATCTTCCTGCAACTTGTGGCAAAATATAAAATATTCCATGGACTCAACCTGCTGCTCATCAAATAGCTTGGGGTGTCTACTTTCCAAAATGGGGTCATTTGGGGGGGGTGTGCTATTTTTTTGGGGTCCTGTATGCAGCTAGGCTCCCAAAAAGTCTCACACATGTGGCATCACCATACTCAGAAGCAGGGCCGGTGCAAGGATTTTTGACACCCTAGGCGAAACCTCATTTTGCCGCCCCCACTGGGTCCGCCCCTGACTCCACCCCCTTCGCCAGTGTTAAATGGTTTGATTTAACCCTCTAACTGCTACATCTGCAAGACAGCTCGTTCTTTTGAAATACATAAGACTTACTAGCAGGATCACCGGGTGAACATAAAACAAAAAACAAAATTAATGCAGCCACCCATCTTTAAATTGGTAATCTGCAGTAAATTAAATATTTTGCTTTAATACCACTTTAAGAGGATAACGCTAATCAATTAATTCTGTTATACATCAATATATAGGCATATGATGGTAAGGAAGGAGTTAAAGCAAGAGATAAACAGACTGGAGTAAAGCTACTTCCAGTGCTGACAAGGAAAGAGAGTGAAAGGGGCTGTCAGGGAGAGAGAGAGAGAGAGAGAAGGGGGCTGTGAGAGAGAAAAGGGGGCTGTGAGAGAGAGAGAAGGGGGCTGTGAGAGAGAGAGAAGGGGGCTGTGAGAGAGAGAGAGAGACTGTCAGGGAGGGAGAGAGAGAAATTGTCAGGGAGGGAGTGAGAGAGTGAAGGGGGCTGTGAGAGAAAGAGAGAGTGAAGGGGCTGTGAGAGAAAGAGTGAAGGGGGCTGTGAGAGAAAGAGAGAGAGACGGGGGCTGTGAGAGAGAGAGACTGTCAGGGAGGGAGAGAGAGAAACTGTCAGGGAGGGAGAGAGAGAGTGAAGGGGGTTGTGAGAGAAAGAGAGAGAGAAGGGGGCTGTGAGAGAGAGAGAGAGAGACTGTCAGGGAGGGAGAGAGAGTGAAGGGGGCTGTGAGAGAAAGAGAGAGTGAAGGGGGCTGTGAGAGAAAGAGAGTGTGAAGGGGGCTGTGAGAGAAAGAGAGAGTGAAGGGGGCCGTGAGAGAAAGAGAGAGTGAAGGGGGCTGTGAGAGAAAGAGAGAGTGAAGGGGGCTGTGAGAGAAAAAGAGAGAGAAGGGGGCTGTGTGAGAGAGAGAGGGGCTGTCAGGGAGGGAGAGAGAGAAACTGTCAGGGAGGGAGAGAGAGAGAGAGAAGGGGGCTGTCAGAGAGAGAGAGAGAGAGAGAGAGAGGGGGGACTGTCAGAGAGAGAGAGAGAAGGGGGCTGTCAGAGAGAGAGAGGGGGGGGCTGTCAGAGAGAGAGAGAGAGAGAGAGAGAGAGACTGTCAGGGAGGGAGAGAGAGAGTGAAGGGGGCTGTGAGAGAAAGAGAGAGTGAAGGGGGTTGTGAGAGAAAGGGAGAGAGAAGGGGGCTGTGAGAGAGAGAGAGAGAGACTGTCAGGGAGGGAGTGAGAGAGTGAAGGAGGCTGTGAGAGAAAGAGAGAGTGAAGGGGGCTGTGAGAGAAAGAGAGAGTGAAGGGGGCTGTGAGAGAAAGAGAGAGAGAAGGGGGCTGTGAGAGAGAGAGAGAGAGCCTGTCAGGGAGGGAGAGAGAGAAACTGTCAGGGAGGGAGAGAGAGAGAGAGAAGGGGGCTGTCAGAGAGAGAGAGAGAGAGAGAGAGAGAGAGGGACTGTCAGAGAGAGAGAGAGAGAGAGAGAGAAGGGGGCTGTCAGAGAGAGAGAGAGAGAGAGGGGGGCTGTCAGAGAGAGAGAGAAGGGGGCTGTGAGAGAGAGGAGAGAGAGAGCCTGTCAGGGCGGGAGAGAGAGAAACTGTCAGGGAGGGAGAGAGAGAGAGAAGGGGGCTGTCAGAGAGAGAGAGAGAGAGAGAGAGGGACTGTCAGAGAGAGAGAGAGAGAGAAGGGGGCTGTCAGAGAGAGAGAGAGAGAGAGGGGGGCTGTCAGAGAGAGAGAGAGAGAGAGAGAGGGGGGCTGTCAGAGAGAGGAGAGAGAGGGGGGCTGTCAGAGAGAGAGGGGAGAGAGAGAAAGGGGGCTGTCAGAGAGAGGGGACAGAGAGAGGGGGCTGTCAGAGAGAGGGGGAGAGAGAGAAAGGGGGGCTGTCAGAGAGAGGGGACAGAGAGAGGGGGGGCTGTCAGAGAGAGGGGGAGAGAGAGAAAGGGGGGCTGTCAGAGATAGAGAGGGTAGAGAGAGAGAGAGGGCGCTGTCAGAGAGAGGGGACAGAGAGAGGGGGGGCTGTCAGAGAGAGAGAGCGCTGTCAAAGAGAGAGAGGGGGCTGTCAGAGAGAGAGAGAGGGGGGCTGTCAGAGACAGAGAGGGGGGCTATCAGAGACAGAGAGGGGGGGGGCTATCAGAGACAGAGAGGGGGGGCTATCAGAGACAGAGAGGGGGGGCTATCGGAGAGGGGGGGCTATCGGAGGGGGGCGGGGCTATTGGAGGGGGTGGGGCTATCGGGAGGGGGGCTATCGGGAGGGGGGGGGCTATCAGAGACAGAGAAGGAAGCAGAGTCTAGTAAGTGAAAGATCTCATTCACTTACCAGAATAGTCTCACTGGTTCATCATTCAGCAGCAGTGTTTCGTGTGGCTGCTTGGTTTGGATCTTCCCGCCACCTCCCCTCCTCCCCTTCACACAGATGAGTGCACAGCAGAGAAGGGACACGGGAGAAGTCTGTAGCTGCTCCGGGCAGATATAATGGACATAATGGATTGGACAGAGGAACATGAGGGGTGGGAGAAATGTGGAGATCATGTGACATTGTGATCTCAGAGCGGAGAGGAGGAATTTCTGGACACACCAGAGCGGAGGACGCACTCCTGGAGGAACTGCATAGCTGCTGGACAGGACACATGTCAGAGTGCAGAGAGCACCACTCGCGCGGGGGGGGGGGGGGGCGGCGGGCGCGGCTCTATTTAACACATGTCAGAGCTGCCTGCTAGAGAAAGTTGCAAGCTCTGTACAGTGCGTGCGGGGATAGAATAACCAGCGGCTGAGCGCTCCACACAGCTGTGCGCTCTAGGCGGCTGCCTAATCCGCCTAGTGGTAGCGCCGGCCCTGCTCAGAAGAAGCAGCATAATGTATTTTGGGCTGTAACTCAACATATAACCATGGCATGTGTGAGCAATATATCATTTAGTGACAACTTTGTGTCATTTTTTATTTAATTTTTCAATCACTTGGGACAAAAAAAAAAATTTGATGGGCTCATTTGGGGTGAGTTGGGGGGGTTTGTACTGCCCTGTCATTTTAGCACCTCAACAAATTAGATAGGCAGTCAAACTAAAAGCTGCGTAAATTCCAGAAAATGTACCCTAAATTGTAGACGCTATAACGTTTGCACAAACCAATAAATTTACACTTAGTGACATTTTTTCTACCAAAGACATGTGGCTGAATAACTTTTGGTCTAAATGTATGACTAGAATTGAGTTTATTGAATCTATCTTATAACAAAAAGTAGAAAATATATATATATTTTTGAAATTCCTTTGCCTTTTTCCATTATCGCAAAAAATATAAATTGCAGAGGCAATCAAATACCATAAAAAAGCTCTATTTGTGGGAAAAAAAGGATGCAAATTGTGTTTGGGTACAACATTGCATGACCGCGCAATTACCAAAAAAGTGTTCTGGTCATTGAGCAGCCTAATCTTTCAGGGCTAAAGTGGTTAAACAGTGTTTTGGCACAGTCAAATTGGCCAAGAAGGCCAACAGAAGGCTAGAAGCTCTCCATTATAACGCTGTGAAGAATTTACATGTCATTGCTAATGGAGGGTGAATCCAAGCTTTCCTATTAAAAAAACAAGGAAAAAATACCCCCCAAACATCTAAGGAAATAAAAGTAAATCCCCTCAGCTGTACAAATTAGGACAGCAGATAAATCGTTTGTGAGATTCTTTTTTATGCAGTAGCGCACTGCATTGTCTTTTGTTGTTTATTAAAATATTGTTTATTAAAATATCACAACAGAGTGCACAAATGAACTGTAAAACCACAGCCCTACATTCCATGCACATTCTCATATCCCCTTATCCACATTTATTCCTAAAAGATTTGAAATATAGACTTTATGCCGCGTACACACGATAATTTTTTGGCATGAAAAAAAAACAACGTTTTCAGCATGTAGAAAAAACGATGTTTTTCCAACTTCATCATTAAAACGACAGTGCCCACACACCATTGTTTTAAAAAAATTATCTAGCAAAGCGCGGTGATGTACAACACGTACGACGGCACTATAAAGGGGAAGTTCCATTCGCTTTTGGAATGCTTTAGCTGATTCTGTGTTAGTAAAAGAAGAGTTGTGCTTTTCTGTCTGTTACAGCGTGATGAATGTGCTTACTCCATTATGAACGGTAGTTTTACCAGAATGAGCACTCCCGTCTCATAACTTGCTTTTTTAACGTCGTTTTAGCCCACACACGATCATTTTTTACAACCCGAAAAACGACATTGTTTAAAGCGACATTAAAAAATACAGCATGCTGACGGCCGCGATAGCCGACCTGAAGGCCGACCTGCAGACGATAAATGTCCGCCTGAAAGATGTGGAAGAAGACACGCATATCCAAGCTGCAGCCATCAGGCAAGTCCAAAAGTCATATGACATGCACCTTCCCCAGATGTTTGAATTACATAGACAGGTAGAAGATTTGGACAATCGGGGCCGCAGACACAACATAAGAGTGAGGGGTCTCCCCGAGGAGGTTGACCGGACCTCACTGTCACAAACAGTATGCACTATCTTTAATGACTTACTTGAAAGGCCTGCGGAGACACCGATTGAGATGGAGAGGATTCATCGTGCTCTGAGACCCCCTCCTAGGGACTCTGAACCCCCCCGAGACATAGTGTGCTGCATTGTGAATTTCCCCCTGAAAGAGGAGATTCTCAGGAAGGCCAGGGCCAGGGGAAGGATCTTGTACAACGGTGCGGACATAAAGCTGTTCCAGGACTTATCACAGATAACCCTGCAAACTAGACGTACTCTACGCCCGCTGCTGGACGCGCTGCGAGCGCGCAACATCCCATACAGATGGAAATTTCCGTTTTGTCTGTCCGCCACCACCAGAGGGCATACCGCTCTACTTCGCACGCCGGAAGACCTGCTGAGCTTCTGTGAGCAACTTGACATTCCGCCTGTTGACATACCAGACTGGTATTCGTTCTATTTCCCGACGGAACCGTGGAAACCGACCTCACATATGTCGTCACCCAAAGCACAACGACAGAGATCCAGACGCCGCAGACTCGACCCCACCTCCCCAGGTGATCGTCAAGCTAGGCGAGATCAACCCTTACATCAGCCCGGCCACGCTGATACTCCTCGCAGGGGAGGCCGGGACATGTAAGTGCCTGTAAGGTCATTCGGAGATACATAGATCAGTAAGTTGAGACATTTCTCCCTCGACAACCACCTCCTCTCTCCTTTCCTCAATGCTTCCATACCCCTACCTGAATCCCGCCCTGTTAGCTAGTTATGAACACTTGCACTAAAAAGACTCCAGTCTTTCACCATGTGCCTAGACTTTGATGAACTATCAATGTTGCGTCTTTCCTTAGGTCCGGACCCCTCAATCTGTTGATCGGGATCTGTACCTTCCAAAATGATCTATGATTTTGTACTAGGGAAATAATATATGTAGGCCCCCCCCCTTTTTTTTTTTGGGGGGGGGGGGGATTCATGAGCTGTTTGATGAGCCCTATGATCATTCTGCCAATCTCTACATGCACTCTTAATGGTTCTGAAGCTCTGCCTTGTACCTATGCTCGTGTGTCGCTACACCTGAATAGCCCTTGATCTAGCGGACATGATTATTGTAAGTCTTGCCCTACTGCTTTGCTACATAAGTAGTGGCTAAGATGCTGTCCCCTTAGTCGGGTTACCACTACGAGACTCTGTTTAGCCGCTCGACACTGGTCCCGGTCTCAGAGCTTCAGAACAGTTGGGAAATTCCGTATTAGGCGAGCCGAGTGGGTTCGAGTACTGTCTATGTTACCAATATGCATTTGTGCTCCCTTTTGCTCCCCGCATCTCTCTTGCTTCTGAGTGGTTTCTAGACAGGATCCGTGGCTCTATGAGGGTCAAATACCTTACCATGACCCCCTCAGGTCTTCTTATCACATTGTTGACAATGATAATCTGGGCTACCTTGGCAGAAACGTGAAGCTGTTCCCCCCCTATATGCCTCCCCCCCATCCCTCCTTTCCTTCCCTTCCCCCCTTCCCTCTTCCCGCTGCCCCTCCTCCTCCTCCCCCCCCACCTCTGCCCTCTCTTGTCCTAATTTTTAACTTGGTAGACTGAAAAATTGTTATCCGCTATTTTCTCATCTAATATAGACTATAATTTGATGTCGTGATAGGATGAATATGTCTTCCTTGTTATGTTCTTTGTTTTTTTTTTGTAGGTTTTTTATGCCTTGTTAACTGATCTGTGATCTCGGTAGAATGACGACCACTATTACACTGTTATTCTTTACCTCGTTGGACTACCCCACCGACCCCCCACCTTTTGTAGGCGATATACTTTTATTAATCTCTTCGCCCATCTTATATTACTGTTATCCCCCCAATGCAACCAGGAAACCTCCTGTTTTATGCTCCTTAACTTACTATCCGATTGTTGCAACTGTTCATTCTTGCTATGTCCTCCTTTGTGCCAATCCGTCTCTCCCCTCTCTAGGTTTACAACCCCCACACAGCTGTCCAGCAGGACTGCAGCTGACGCTCCGGACCTTCCCCTCCCACCCCTTATTTGTCCCTCCCCCAGGTGGCTCGGTTATCCATTTAGCCACCTCCGGTATCTCTCCCTCCCTACTGGTCGCGCAAATTCCCCCACCGGGATCTAACCTTACTAGGTTTCCCCGATCTACCTACTTTCTCTCCCTTCTAGACCCTTCTTCCACACCTCTCCCCCCCCTCCTCCGCGCCCCCACTCCTTCCTTGCTAACTTCCTCTCTTTCTTTCTCTACTTGGGGGCCACTCCTCCCCACCCCCGAACGCGTCCGCCAACCGCCTCACAGGCCCCAGGGTAGGTCTATCCACTCACTACACCTGTAACACCTGAGCCCCAGCGTTCGTGAGCCCGGGCCTAGCGAATGGAAAAATCAAACCACCTTTATCTTAAATGCCTTTCGCTCAATGTTAAAGGCCTAAACGTTCCCGAGAAGAGATCTCAGGTTCTGGCCGCGTTGACCAAGCATAGGGCACACTTCCTGCTACTCCAGGAAACCCACTTCAGAACAGACAACATTCCTAAACTAACAAACCATGTTTATAGGCAAGCCTTCCATTCTACAAACCCGGACTCTAAAACCAAAGGTGTTTCCGTACTCATTTCTAAACATGCCGATTTCCAACTAGCTGACACTCTGATCGACCCTGACGGCAGATACATCTTCCTTAAAGGCACGTATGCATCCAAACCGATCACTCTGGCCAATATTTATTGCCCGAACGCACACCAAGTTACCTTCTTCAGGAAGGTGAGTGACCTTCTTTCCACCTTCCAGGAAGGGCTGCTACTCCTGGGCGGAGATTTTAACACTCCAATGAATCCGACCCTGGATACCTCTTCCGGAACCTCCACACTCCCATACCGAGCGATTAGGCAGATCAAACTGCAACTACAGGCCCTAACACTCCACGATACCTGGCGAACCTTGTTCCCGAATGACAAAGATTATACTTTCTTTTCCCCTCCTCATCAGAAATACTCGAGAATCGATTATTTCTTTGTCTCTCAACCCGACCTATCGTTCCTGTCCCAGGCCACTATTGAACCAATGTTCCTATCTGACCACCACCCTATAACCGTAACACTAGTCTTCCCTGAAGTGAACAACTCTTCTAAGTCGTGGCGCCTGAATCCCTCCATGTTGAAAGATTCAGCAACGACTGATCAGATTAGATCCCTTCTCCAACTCTACTTCAAAGAAAATTCCAACCCGTTGATAACACCAGTCACACTCTGGGAGGCGCACAAATGCGTTCTCCGGGGAAAACTCATTGCATTAGCGTCAGCCGCCAAACGACAAAATCAGGAACTCATCAGGTCTCTTGTTAAAACTATTAATACCCTGGAAGCATCGCACAAACAGTCGACCTCGCATGCTGTGTTCCAAGACTTGCTACATGCTAGATGTACACTCCTAGACGAGCTAGGGAAACGCACCAGAAGACGTTATGTCTTGCAGCAAAAGGTGTTCTATGAACACGGCAACAAAAGCGGCAGAATGCTGGCACGCACGATACAAAATGCCAAACTCGCTTCCAGGATCCACCAAATCCGAGACAAACATGGTGCTCTCCTCTCTAAAAATGAGGAGATAGCGGGACACTTCGAAGAGTTTTACTCGGCCCTCTACAATCTACCTTGTACTGCTTCGGTAGACGCGGAGACATCCGGACGGACGTCACGAATACGCGAATTCCTAGCTGAGTACTGCCCTAAACCCATCTCCTCTCAACAAGCTGAGACATTGGAAAGCCCCTTGTCCAAGGAAGAACTACATCTAGCTATAAAACAAATGAAAGTAGGCAAGAGCCCGGGCCCGGACGGACTCCCTTTAGTCTATTACAAGTCCTTCCAGGATATTCTGACCCCTGAGATGCTTAACATGTTTAACTCGTTATCAGACCCAAACACGCTCCCAGGTAGGCTCTTAGAAGCCCATGTGACAGTTATCCCTAAAGAGGGAAAGGACCCCCTACTGGCCTCTAGCTACAGACCTATCTCTCTACTCAACGTGGACATCAAGTTGTATGCCAAAATTCTGGCCAATAGGCTACTTCCCCTCATTCCTGGCCTAGTAACATTGGACCAAGTAGGCTTTGTTCCCGGTAGAGAAGCTAGGGACAACTCCATTCGCGCTCTGAACATACAACATTGGCTACACGCCTCTGGCTCCAAAGGTTTTTTCTTGTCCCTCGACGCTGAGAAGGCGTTTGACAGGGTGGCATGGGATTATATGCGGGAGGTCTTAAGAGGAATTGGTCTTATGCCCCGCATGACTACATACATCAATGCCCTTTACTCTAATCCCTCGGCAAGGGTGAAGACCAATGGCCTCCTGTCAAGCGCCTTCTCCGTCAGCAATGGGACACGCCAGGGTTGTCCCTTATCACCCTTGATATTTGTTTTGACGTTAGAACCCCTCCTGAACAGACTGCGCAGCAACTCAGACATTAGAGGTGTGTCTATTGCAGGCAAAGAATTCAAAGTTGCCGCTTTCGCGGATGACATTTTGCTCTCCCTGCAAGCCCCCAGAATCTCCCTACCCAACCTATTGAAAGACCTACGTCAATTTGGAGAACTTTCGAATCTCAAAATCAACCACTCCAAGTCGCATGCTTTGAATATATCTCTGCCCCCTCAGGAAGTAACGCACTGCCAGGAATATTTCCCATTTCAGTGGAAAGAGACCGCAATCACTTACCTCGGCATCCGGATCGCCAGAAACATGGCTGATCTCTATGCTCTGAACTTCCTAGCGGCTCTCTCTAAAGCCCAAAACGACTTGAAAGACTGGGCCAACCTGAATGTCTCTTGGTTTGGCCGAGCGGCATTGATCAAGATGATAGTCTTTCCCCGCCTATTATACCTGATGCAGTCGATTCCGATCCATCTCCCTCCCTCCTTCTTTGCGTCTTACAGGAAAGCTTGTACGACTTTCCTGTGGAACAACAAACCCCCACGTATTAAATACTCACGCCTCACTCTCCCCAAGGCTCTGGGCGGGATTAACCTGCCGGATCTCCACAAATACTACCTTTCATGCCACCTGACCAGAATTGTGGACTGGAAGATACACTACTTAGAGAAGGCTTGGGTCACTTTGGAAAGGCATTTTGTCCACACGCCCACGCACGTACTCCCTTGGCTGCCGACCCATCACTGGCCCCAATCGCTTAAAGCACACCCGCTGATATACCCCTCCCTGGCAGCCTTCAATAAGGCAGTTTCTCAGCATAAGATCTCCTCACACCTAGGTCCGTTGACGTCTCTGAGAGGAAATCCGGACTTTTCCCCAGGAGATTCTGCATTCCTTCGCGAGGAATGGCCACACGCGGAAGTTCTAGCGAAACATTTCTTCTGTGGAGATACCATTCGATCCTACGAGGACTTGGTAGCCGATTCGCGCACTCAGTCTTTTCCCTTCTGGTCTTACAGACAACTGAGACACTACCTTGCATCTAAAACCCTCTCCACGACGTGGTCTAGGCGGCCTACCCCGTTCGAAGCCTTGTGCTCGCGCCTCCCCCGCCGCAAAGACATCTCATATCTTTCCTCTACGCTCTCCTTCAGGAGGATTCCCTTCCCCCGGCGACCAGGCAGTTGTGCGAGTCCTGGGAGAGAGACCTGAATATCTCTCTTGATGAAGAAGATTGGGGAAATATTTATACACTGGCGCACAAAGGGTCAATGAATGTTGCGATCCAAGAAAATGGTTACAAAATCCTGACCAAATGGTACAGGACCCCTTCACGATTGCATAAATTCTCGCCTACTATCCCGAACGTCTGCTGGAGATGCAATGACGCTGTGGGATCGATGATTCACATCTGGTGGGAGTGTAGGTCCATCCAGACTTTCTGGGCTGAGGTGCACTCCACCATTAAAAACGTTACCACATACGAACTAGACTACAACCCTGCACAGTTCCTCCTCCACCACACAACCCTCTCCAAACACGAATACCACAAATCATTAGCCATGCATATGGTCAACGCGGCTAGACTCTGCATACCAACACACTGGCGCTCGTCGGCCACACCCACCATTAGGGAATGGTTGTCTAGAGTAGCAAAGATAGCGGAATTGGAGGAATTGATCTCTATCTCACAGGAACGGCTACAACTTTTCACACAAACCTGGGCCTGCTGGACCCATTTTACCACCTCAGACAGCTACAAATCCCATTTCCCTACCTAAGGCGCGATTCGCCTGGCGGCTCTGTGGGATCACCTGTCACTGTATACCTTCACCCCAAACTGATGCGTTCGGGAATGATGCGACGGAGGAGTGCCCCCCCCCCCACCCCATTCCTGTCTTCCTCCTTCTCCCCCCTCCTTTCCCCCTTCTTGACCACACCCCTCCTCTTTCTCACCCCTCCTTCTTCCCTCTCCCTGTCCCTTTCTTTTCTAGTACACGCCCCCAACCCTGGAACCTGTTCCCACATTGACAGTGGACCCATGTCCAACTGGCTGTACCAATCTGACCATCTGGATGTGCACATATGTCTACCACCATTTACGGTTACAACTCAATGCCAGATATGGGTAGGTTAAGCGATTTACCCTAAACTGGGACAACTCCTGGGGCGGCCTTGCCCTGAAAAATTGATATGCCGGATATACGCTTATGCCTATATTCCATGTTCTGATTTCCAAGTTTCTTTTAGGTTATTACTGTTTTCCTTCTGATTGATTCATTCACCATTATTTTGTCAATTGCATGTACTGTTTTGGGTTTGTCAATGAAACCCTCTGTATGTTTGTACTGGAAATGTGCAACCTGACAAACGTTTGTACTGTACCCTTGAATTTGCTTTAATAAAAACCTTTTGTGGAAAAAAAAAAAAATACAGCATGTTCGAAAAAAAAAATTTTTGTTTTTCAGAACCCGAAAAATGATGTCAAGCCCACACACGATCATTTGAAATGACATTTTTTAAAAACAACGGGTTTTTTTCATGCCGAAAAGTGATCGTGTGTACGCGTAGTCATGTGGTTGGTTTATATTGGTCAAGATCAGGTCAGTATGCAAGCACTTGAGAAAATGTCTTGAAATAACTATATAAAATAAGCAATGGTCAGGAATGCATAACATGCAGGCCACTGCACAGAATGCAACCAAAAATTACCCCGTCTGCAGTCCAAATCCCCCACATTCTATAGCCTCTACAGTACAGAAATCAACTAACAGCCCAAATCCCCCCCCCCCCCCCCCCAGTAAAAAAGCTGACCTCAATGCTCTAAATAGCCCCTTACTCTTCAGATCCCCCTTTCCAGCCTGACCCTTCAGTATAGACCCACCCCCCTGGTGGGGAAAGCACCCCAGAACTCCCCCAAGTATGCCACTGGACAGCATGTAAGCAGCATGGTTAGGCCATAATATTAAAGTAAGAGACAAGACAGGTTTTATCTCAAAATCATTTTCAATCTTTTTCTATTCTAATTTTATATCTTAGAATAGGCAGCTACATAATGCAGGTTTAACCCAGCAAAACGCAGCTCTGGTTGAGCTTCAGAAACAATGTGTGGCACCTTTACAGTGCTGGACAACCAGAATAGGCTTTGAAAGGTGTCAGGAGCTGGTAATGGTGGAGATCAACAAGCTTTGTTGTTTTTCTTTCAGAAAAGGTAGATGTGTGATGTTTCTCAGATGAAAGGTGGCAAGCAGGTACAGTAGGTTCCATCTATGAAAAAAAGGGGGTGATCTTCAGCGCTGGTCAAAGTGAATATGATGAAATAAACTAGTGGGTGTGCATGGGTGAATGCAGCTCAATCTGAAGTGGAAACAACTTACTGTAAATAATGAATGAAAAGGATATGATAGGGAGCTGTGGTGGCTCAACGTGATTGGCACTGCGCTGACAAGCCATTCACCTCTGCAGCCAAGGGTTCGGATCCCGGCCTCGGCTACATGTGAATTGAGTTTGGTGGTCTCAGCCCGGCTCCCGGTGGGTGTGCTATGCAAGGTACGCCTGTGCTTAGTACGCCCACCCCCCCCTAACAAAAACCACCACACTTGCACGCACACAAAATTGGTTTAAAACACATGCACTTTGGCCATGCGGTCTCTTAAAATAAAGAGAGGCAAAGGACCTACGGGGCTGGCTGGGTGGGCTAGGCCCCCTCACTCCCTCATAGGGGGAGTCCCTCTGCCCCATTGGGGTCCCGTTGGGCCCCAGTTGGGCTCCCAAGAGGAGCAGGTAGGGTGGGGTGAGTGGGAGGCCCCCCTTCACACCCGCCACTGCCACCAGGGGCATGGAGAAGGATGGCGATTGCCTCCGGGGGGAGGGTCTGCCTACTCCCAACTCCTGCAGTCCGGCTTCTCTCTCTCGAGTTCACGCACAAAAATACACTTAAAAAAAAAAAAAAAAAAAAAGGATATGATGAATGCAGGTGAATTAAACTAAATGAGGGGGGGGGGCAAAACTGAATAAAATAACTAATCAGCAGAAAATATGTGCCATGAGTGTCAAATATGTGTCAAAATGAATATATAGTGGTGGTGAAGTGCTACACAAACAAATATGTCAGTGACACAAATGTGTAAACACAAACTAAATGAATCATGTGACACAAATAGCAATAGGCTGAAAGCCTAGAGTGTGCTGGTGTGTGCAATGTAGATGAAGTCCTAATGCACTATGCAGTTCAAATGCTGGTGGGCGATGCTTCAGATATCTAAACTGATATCAACAGGAAACAGTTCATTAGAGATAAAGTTCATAAACAAGTGTCATTCATAAGTGCTGATCAATTCTTATAGTATACAGAACTTCTTTTCTTCCAGATAATGTGCTCACAGAACGCTTACCTTAGCCCGACCGGGCAGTAGCATAAAACAGTAGGGGAAATCCTCTCCCAAGCGGCGTGTCAATCAGCCGCTGATGGACTTCCTGTTTCTTGGCAATATATATAGAAGTGCAGCTCCCCACCTATCACACTCCTCTGATGAAGTCACGTGACGTGACGATACATGTAAGGAATAGGCACCCACGTGACCGAAAGTGATGTCCGTCTGTGCCAGAGCTACACCACCATTGGATTGTTATTTTACCTTTTTTGCTTATTGTAAGCCTTGCTATTAAAACTTTTTGGCTCTACGTACTTCACGATCTGGACCTTTATATTTCTTTCTTGATTGGATTATCTGCTTTTCCCTGACTGGACCTGCGGACACTCGCTGTTTTAGAGGCATCCATCTTCCTGAAGACCAGCCTGGTGCACTACAGACGCCCACACTGGCTGACACGCCGCTCGGGAGAGGATTTCCCCTACTGTTTTATGCTACTGCCCGGTCGGGCTAAGGTAAGCGCTCGGTGAGCACATTAGATGGAAAGAAAATAAGTTCTGTATACTATAAGAATTGATCAGCACTTAGGAATGACACTTGTTCATGAACTTTATCTCTAATGAACTGTTTCCTGTTGATATCAGTTTAGATATCTAAAGCATCGCCCACCAGCATTTGAACTGTATAGTGCATTAGCACTTCATCTACATTGCACACACTATTGCTATTTGTCACATGATTTATTTAGTTTGTGTTTACACACTTTTGTCACTGACATATGTGTTTGTGTAGCACTTCACCACCCCAATATATTCATTTTGACTCTACTCACGGCACATATTTTCTGCAGATTAGTTATTTTATTCAGTTTTGTCCCCCCCCCCCATTTAGTTTAATTCGTCTGCGCTCAACAGGTTCCATCCATGGTCACACACAATCTTGCCTGAAGATAGTGTGGGCTCAGCTACCTCTCAGCCTGTGCCTGGAGAGCAGCCATCAGCTCAGACCCAGTGTGTCTCCTGTCCTTCAAGCATATGAGCTGCAACACAGCATTTAGCTGGGTATGTGGCATAAGCCCTTGGACAATAGGGAGGGACTGTTGTAGCCGAGACGTTTGGAGGATGAAGCCGGTAAGGAGGAGGTGGAGGAGGACTGCATTGTCACTATTGGACAATACATGTGACAGTACAACAAGCTCCAGAGGTCCACTCCATCCTGCAATATTTCCAGCTACTGGAAGATGTACCTAGTGCATGAAGGATATGTAGTAGATATGTAGTATCCCTGCCCTGCTGTGTAAATGGGAGGAGTAAGAACAGAAAACCTGTGCATGCTGCGGCTTTATAGCACATTTATTTTGATATAGAAAGGGCAGAAGTGCACTGTGTTTAGATGGTGTGGCCTGACTACCACTTTGTCCTGCAGAACCTTCTCACATTCTACTATCTCCACATTCAAAACCTCAGCCTCTCACTTTGGGCCTGCCTGACATCTGTTTTGACAGCTATGGCAGTAGAAGAGATAAATATGTGATGTTTGGGTGCATAAAGTATTTTACTTCACAAGTATGTGGCGACATGCTGCAAAGGACAGTTTTGCCTGTGTTAGCAACAATCCCATCATGTGGCAAATCTGATCATCCCTAGTCATTCCTTCCATGATATATAAAAAAAAAAAAAAAAACATGAGGTGTATTACTCTTTTCCAGCTGATTTCCAGGCTAACAACCAAATGCACAGTTGAAATACATGTATAGGAGATATATTTTACCTGCCAAAGGATGAGTAATTCCTGAGATTTACAAAGTCTTGCCAGGCAGCACAGTTAGGTTGCTTTTTTTAAATCAAAAAGGTGTTTATTGAACATATACAACAAAAAAAACAGCACAGTTAGGTTGCTTAATAGAAATGTGGCACTCACTCTTGTTTCATTGGAAAGTAACACAGAATAGTGTTCAGAGAGGTTGCCCTAGGAAACCCCACTGTGTTGTCAATCTGCATACTGCAGCATGGGTCTTGGTGCTCACTTTCCCCAATCGTTGTTTTCAATGTAAAAGAAGGTATTTCTAAGGGCACTTGCACCATATAACTCCCTTTATGGTCATTTGCCTCTAAGAAAGCACATAGGTTACATGTGAAATGGTTATAAGACCAGACAGCTTTACATAGTTACATAGTTAGTTAGGTTTAAAAGACACAAGTCCATCAAGTTCAAGCAAAAAAATATATACAATCCCATGTACACAAACCTACACCCACAGTTGATCCAGAGGAAGGCAAAAAACACCAGCAGAGCATGCTCCAATTTGCTACAGCAGGGGAAAAAAATCCTCCCTGATCCCACGAGAGGCAATCGGATTTTTCCTGGATCAACTTTTACCTATAAATGTTTGTACCCAGTAATATTCTATACATTTAGGAAAGAATCCTGCCTTTTTGGAAGCAATCGACTGAGCTTGCCAGAACCACCTCAGGAGGGAGTCTATTTCACATTTCCACAGCTCTTACTTTGAAGAAACCTTTCCATATTTGGAGATTAAATATTTTTTTCTCTAGACGTAATGAGTGCCCCCTAGTCTGTAAAGACCTTAAAGTGAATAACTCAACACCAAGTTCACAATATTGACCACTTATGTATTTGTACATGTTGATCATATGCCCTCTTAATCTCCTCTTCTCAAGAAAGAATACATTCAATTCCTCTAATCTTTCCTCATAGCTGAGCTCCATGCCTCTTATAAGTTTGGTTGCCCTTCTCTGCAATTTCTCCAGTTCCCCGAGGTCTACTAATGATACCTATCCTAATACAAGAAAGGACTTTGCTCGCTTTGGAAACCGCAACTTGGCATTGCATGCTATGGTTGAGCTTATGATCTACCAAAACCCCCAGATCCTTCTCCACCATTGATTGCCTCAGTTGTACTTCACCTAGTATGTATGATGCATGAATATTCTTAGCCCCCAAGTGCATAAGTTTACATTTATCAACATTAAATCTTGTTTGCCACTTAGTTGTCCAATTAGGCAATGCATTGAGGTTGGCTTGTAAATTGGAAACATCATGTAAGGACATTATTACACTGCATAGCGTAGTGTCATCTGCAAAGACAGAAATGTTACTTTTGCTCCCAGACCCAATATCATTTATAAAGATATTAAAAAGTGAGGGTCCCAGCACTGAACCTTGGGGTACACCACAAATAACCTTAGACCATTCAGAGTAAGAATCATTAACCACCACTCTCTGAATTCTGTCTTTTTAGCCAGTTTTCTATCCATTTACAAATTGATATTTCCAAGCCTGTAGACTTTACCTTACACATGAGTTGTGTGTGGGGAACTGTGACAAATGCTTTTGCAAAGTCCAGGTATACCATGTCCCCAGGCACCCCTCTGTTCAAGGTTTTACTTACCTATTAATTAAAATAATTTAGGTTTGCTTGAAAACTTCTGTCTTTCATGAATCTATGCTGTCTGTTGCTTAAAAAATATTTTTCCAACAAGAACTCGTCTATGGGGTCTTTTTATTAAACTCTTCAGTATCTTCCCGACTAAAGAAGTTAAACTTTGCCAATTTTATATTTTGTTGACTCACACCCATGCCTATATACCTTTACCTTCCCTACATGGCACCCTGGCCTCCTTTAGATCTTTATCAGGGTTTAAAATTAATCCTTCAAAAACTGAGGCTTTACCCATTAACATACCACCGGACCACCTCAATGATCTCTAACATAACTTTAAATACCCTTGGTGCATTCATACACTTAAATACTTGGGCATCCATATCACACTCTCTTATTCCACCCTATATGAAGCCAACTTTCCCCCTATGTTCACGGAAATAACTTGTCTTTTAAATCAATGGATCTCTCTCCCTATATTTCTTCTTGGAAGAATTAACATTCTCAAAATGACAATCCTTCCCAAACTGTTATACTTACTTGAGACACTTACAGTCTCAATTCCAATGTCAAAGCTCTCCAAAGGAAATGTCTCCACTTTGTATGGAATAATGCCTTCCATAAGGTGTGCATGCTCAGTAGCCCTAGCCTTAAGAAATGGGGGGGGGGGGGGGTCTGGCCGTTCCGGACATCATTACTACTATGCTTCCCATCTCAGAGTATTGACTTCCTGGATATCTAGACAGGCCCCAAATAGATGGAAATGGGGGCCATCGCCCCAGTACACTCATATTACATGTTTTGGCCCTTCTCAAGCAAACACATACCTCAACTGAAATCCTCACGCCTGGCTCCAATGATCTTTACCCTATCTATTTGGAGGAAATGCTCAGAGTGGTTCTCTCTCTCCTCTTCCTGCCCTCCATTTTTAAACATACTTTTTAATATGGACATCCCTGATGGTCTATCCTATGTTCGGATGCTCCCATGGACCCAAGCGGGAATCTTTCAGTTGCAACAACTTGTACATCCTGTGACACGTAGACTCCTGTCTTTTGCAGACCTCCAAGCGAAACATCAGCTCCCCGTATCAGTTAGGTACTCAAATATACAATTGAAAACAAATCCTCTCTAAATCCCCCTCATTATCTCTAGAGAAACCCACCAATTTTGAACTTTTATTTGCTAATGGCCCATATGAACCATAACTAATCGCATCCATGTATATAACATTTTACACAACACCTTTCCTCTAATGGCATCCACTAATAACTATATGAAGAAATGGACGCATATATTACAGCAACCTATATCTTTAATAGATTGGGGGAAAATTTGGGAATCCTCATCTAAAATCTCACGATGTATAGTGCAGAGAGGAACTGCAATTAAAATTCTGTACTTTTGGTACAGAACCCCAGACATCCTACACGCCCACAACCCAACGACTCCTAGACAATGTTGGAGTACAGGCACTACGGGCACTCACTTCCATAGCTTTTGGGAGTGCTTTTCTATTAACCTTTTCTGGATTCAAATTCAAGAGCTCTTGCAGAAGTTATTAACCACTTGCTTACTGGGCACATATACCCCCCTCCTGACCAGGTGAAATTTCAGCTTCCGGCACTGCGCCGATTTAACTGACAATTGCGCGGTCGTGCGACATGGCTCCCAAACAAAATTGATGTCCTTTTCCCCCACAAATAGAGCTTTCTTTTGGTGGTATTTGATCACCTCTTTGGTTTTTATTTTTTGCGCTAAAAACTTGTTGCTATAATATATAGCCCCAGTGGCTTGGAGGAGCCGATTACGTTAAAAGACGGTGTTCCAGAGAAGTAGAGCCACCCTGCAGCCGTACAAAGTCATATGGCCATCGGGAAGTAGTTAAACACCTCCATTCCTCTGAACCCCATACACTTTTTATTAGACCTCCCTTTTTCAGGTATCTTTAAAGCTTCAGGGAGATTAACATCTTTCATCTTATTAGCTGCAAAACCAGTTGTCCACCCCCCCCCCCCCCACTCTCCATCAATTTCTTTCTATAGTGGCTGATATTCTGACTGCAACATCTGACTGCAATAATCGAAGATTCACTACCTTCATTTTATAAGATATAGAAAATTTGGGATGAATCTGACTGCAATAATCGAAGATTCACTACCTTCATTTTATAAGATATGGAAAATTTGGGATGAATCTGAATACTGAACACAATGAATCCTAAATATTTTGTCCCGTTTACATCATCTGTAATGTTTCTGGCAATATTTGTGTTTTCAGATCACCTTGGTGCTAACTATTTGTTGTATTGTCTTTAGGACTCTTTAATGTTTTACGTCTTTTTATTAATTTGTATGGTATAGTAAATATGCGTTGTTGATCCGAGATGGATAACCCTTATTATCTGACTATACCATGCATTGGACATCTCTCACTCACTTGTACATGTAATGCTTTTTTTCTATGTACCGCATTATAAGACTTCTAAAACTGTTATGAATAAAAAAATAAAAAAAGCAGTTAAACGAACAGGTCTATTACTTAATAAATAACGTTGATCCCTTTTTAAATATGGGAACCACATTGGCTCTGCGCCAATCCAGTGGTACCATTCCAGTTATTAATGAGTCCTTAACAATTAGAAACAATGGGATTGAAATGGCCTTGAAATTCTTTTAGGATCTGTGGGTAGATGCCATCTCTTTCAGGTGCTTTATCCATCTTTATTCTGTGTTTATTCAACTTTTGCTGTGTTTTAAATAAAATAATGATAAATATATGCATTGAACTAAAGCTTGTTTTACTATTTGTCAAGGATAGCTGGGGCACAGTTTTACTTTCAAGTAAACCTATACTTTGTCAATTCAGGGCCAAGTAATAGAGGTACGGTACTTAATAGCATATTTCTTCCTATGGAGATACTTATCTTGCCCTTGCTCCCCTATTATATTGTATATTTAGGTATAATAGATTATGTGATTCTCTCTCATTCCTCCAATGAACCTTCCCTGTTTGCCTGAACAGCCGAATTTCAAGCATAGGCACTGCTACATGAGGGTAGAAGTCCTTAGCTCAGTGTAAGATACAACCTAGACCAGTGATGGCGAACCTTGGCACCCCAGATATTTTAGAACTACATTTTCCATGATTCTAAAGCACTCTGCAGTGTAGTTGAGCATCATGGGAAATGTAGTTCCAAAACATCTGGAGTGCCAAGGTTTGCCATCACTGACCTAGACTGATCCAGAACTTACACAGAACTTTTCCTTGCAGCTCCTGTGGAAAAATATGTCAGTGGAAAAGAGTAAGAAAAGTAAGTATCTGTTTTTGTCATGGGTCCTCCTTGCTCTCTTCTTCCTAGGGAAAAAGAATCCCTTTGAGAGAGTACAACATTGGGGGTACAGTGTTAGCCAGCACAAGAGAAGAAAAAGATGTGGGGGTAATCTTATTTCAGATGATTGCAAAATGAGCAAACAGCGTGAGCAGGCAGTGGGAAAAAGTGAAAATAATTCTAGGATGCATCACCAGCCGAAAGAAGGAGGTTCTGATCTTTTGATCGATAGTGATCATTTAGAATGTGTTCTGGAGACCTCACTTACAAAAAGATATTGATAAGATAAAACAAGTCCGTTGATGGGTAACAAAAATGGTGAAAGGTCTGGGGGATAAAACATATCGAGAGCAACTTCAGGAACTTAAAGTGTTACTATACCCAGGACTCTGCATTCATTATATCTGATCTCCCACAGTACACAGAACATGGAATTGCAATCATTTTAGTAAATATAAACTTCTAAATACCCTTTCTCATCAGCAGTATATAGCAGTCTTGTGACTTTTATCAGTGTCCAGCAGAGCACTGGTTAAAGCTTGTAGGAGGAGTTTAAATTCTCCCCTGCAGGACCCTTGCCCTCTGCCTGCACAGTGCTGGTTGGCCCTAAGCTGATCGCATGCACTCTCCCAAGAAAAAGAAAAAAACTCTAGCAATACACACCAACCTCAACATGTGCAGCTTGTCCCCAAGGCTCTGTTCTATCAGTAGATAGATTAGGGACTGTGAAAGAAGGGAAGGATCAGAGAAGACATGATGAAACACCCTTTTTTTACAATGCAGAGGATTAACCCCTTAAGTTCTACAGTGAGTATAACAAGCATGCTTTGCTGCATATACAGATTGAGTTTACTGTTATGGATTTAGAAACACATTCATATGTACAGTCTGGCGTAAAGAAGGGAAAGGGGAGACATGATTGAAACCTTTAAATACATGAAGGGGCTGAATAAGGTTCAGGATCGCAGTTTTTTTTAATATGAATCCAAAATCAAGAACTTGGGGACATGACCTCAAACTAACTGGAGGAAAGTTCAAAACAAATTATTATTTTATTGAAAGGTTAGTTCATGCTTATAAATTTATAAATTTCCAGCAGAGGTAGTGAGGCAGTCAACAGTATCTATAGTCAGACAAAAGAGTTAACGGAAAAAAATGTGCAGACTCAACAGTCTATTCGGTCTTTAGTCTGCCATCACTTTCTATGTTTCTATGATGTGACCTCTCTATGCAGCATTCTCCTGTGAGTCTATAGTGGGGAGCAGAGCCACAGTGCCTTGAATTTACAAAATAACACTGGGTGCCACTCAGTTGGTGAGCCTGTGGGGAGCCTGAGAGAGTACAGAACCAGACAGGGAAGCACAAGGAGCCAGGTACCAATTCAGGCTGGGGTCAAGCTTTAGACAAACTAATAATATTATGCATTATTATTTTTTGTGTCCTATAGTCTGTGAGGCAGGGTGGTTATAGACTACTTTATTTAATTTCACATTAACTTTAAAGGAATTGTAAAGGCAGAAGGTTTTTTATCTTAGCTATCTGGGACTCTCCTCCTGATTGGCTGAGACAGAGCAGCAGCACCATTGGCTCCCACAGCTGTCAATCAAAGTCAGCTAGCCAATCAGGGGAGAAAGGGGGCGGTGCCGGGTCAGAGCACCTTGTCTGAATGGAAACACGGAGCTGAGACTCGGCTCAGGTGCCCCATAGCAAGCTGCTTGCTCTTGGGGCACTCTACAGGAGGGAGGGGCCAGGTGCAGCAAAGAGGGACCCAAGAAGAGGAGGATCTGGGATGCTCTGTGCAAATCCACTGCACAGAGGAGGTAAGTATAACATGTTTATTATTTTATTTGTTAAATGAGACATTACAATCACTTTAAGTACAGCACCCATAAAACATGTGCAGTTCTTGGGAAACAACGTCACTTACAAAGAAGGGTAAGCATCTTAACCTCTTACACTCAGTTTTACATTTGATCACACTTTATTTTGTGTACAAAGTGCTTTGTACAGCCCAGAAAGTTATCGCTGAGTGGTGGAACTTTGGACACTAGTAGCATAGAGGCAAATAAAGCTGTTGTAATGAGACAGTCCACTAATTATAGATTTAGCCCTTCTTTACAATGTAGCTTGCTAAATGATATAGTGAAATGTAACTGTCAGGCCGCGTACACACGATCAAATTTGTCCGCTGAAACTGGTCCGACGGACCATTTCAGCGGACAAATCCGATCGTTGGTATGGGCTAGCGGACATGTCTGACCAGTGAAGAAATTTTAGGCCGCGTACACACAATCAAATCTATTTGCTGGAAACGGTCGGCCCGACCGTCCCAGCAGACAGATTCGATCGTGTGTAAGGGCGAGCAGACGGATTTGGCCAGCCGACAGATTTTAAAGCATGCTTTAAAATCTGACGGCTGGGAATCCGTCCGCCCAATATGTCTGCTGGTTAGTATGCTAACCAGCAGACATATCTTCTCGCACATGCGTCGAATGGATTTGACACATGCGCGGTAGTAATTTACTTCCTGGTGCGGTGACGTGGCGGCATCAACGTCACCGCCACGTCACCGCGCTGTCTGCTGGCGTGGATTTTGGTTTGATCGTGTGTACAGCGATCAAACCAAAACGGCCAGCAGACAGATTTGTTCAAATCGGTCGTTCCGACCGATTTGAACAAATCTATTTGCTCGTGTGTACGGGGCCTAAAAGCATGCTTTAAAATTTGTCCGCCGGCGACATGTCCATCGGATATGTCCGCTGGTTAGTACACTAACCAGCGGACATATCTGCCCGCACAAGCGTCGTATGGATGCAACGCATGCGTGAAAGTTTTTTACTTCCTGGTGCGGTGACGTGGTGGCGTCAACGTCACTGCCACGTCACCGCGCTGTCTGCCGTTGGGGATTTTGATCCGATGGTGTGTACAAACCGCCGGACGAAAATCCTGACGCGGCCTCAGTGGTAGATAACAAAGCACAGGAATAGGGTCCCTAATGCCGCATACAAACGATCGGAATTTCCGACAGGAAAAGTTTGATGTCAGCTTTTGGATGGAAATTCCGACCGTGTGTAGGCCCCATCTGACTTTTTCTGTCATCAAAAATGTAAGAGCTGGTTCTCAATTTTTCCAACGGGAAAAGTTCTTGTCAGAAATTCTGATCGTCTGTATGCAATTCGGACTCGCAAAAAAACACGCATGCTTAGAATCAATTTGATGCATGCTCGGAATCATTGAACTTCATTTTTCTCGGCCCGTTGTAGTGTTGTACGCCACACGTTCTTGATGGTCAGAATTTTGTGTGACCGTGTGTATGCAACACAAGTTTGAGCCAAAATTCCATCGGAAAAAAATCCACGGTTTTCTTATCGGAATTTCTGCTGATTTTGCAAGCTAAAATACTGTTTTTAATTTCCTTGCATGTTTCCCTCGAATCTACAGCAACTGCACTTCCAAGCTTGTAGTAAAAAGTGGATTTGCCTTTCATAAATAACCCCCATAGAGTCATTTTAAGAATGCTTACAATCATCCACTAAGCACATGTGAACAAATCCTTAAAGTGGAGTTCCACCCAAAAGTGGAACCTTTGCTTATCTGATTCCTCCCCCCTCCAGTGCAACATTTGGCACCATTCATTGTTTTTGATAGATACCCTTTCCCACGTCCATGGGGGTGCCACTGTGGTGGAATCTGTCATTGTTACTGGGACATTCAGAAAGCCCAGCGCACTTCGGGTATGCACAGTAGGAACCTGGCTGGGCTGGGTTCCCTTAGCGGCAATGGTGGCAGCATCAGCTAGGGTGCCGTCATTGCTGGATTCCAGGACAGGTAAGTGTCCTAATATTAAAAGTCAGCAGCTACAGTATGTGTAGCTGCTGACTTTTCATTTTTGGAGTAGGGAGGACTCCTCTTTAACTAAGTATAGTGGAATATCACTGCACTGTACTGTGTGTGCTTCAGCACTATGACATCCGTCTGGGTCGAGTCCTGGCATCGTCTGCCGGCTTCTGTCCCCGTCCCCACTCTTCTGCCCACCCGCCTATCAGCCTATCAGACTTATTCCACTGAACTCAGGAAGTGCTCCAAAACCCCCTCAGTTCTGTCGGGGCGGCCTCAGTAAAACTCCTCTTCCTGTCACAGTGTAGAGCAGAAGCCAGAAGCTCCGAGTGTGCCCCTTCTTTTACCCTAATCCTGACTGGAAGGAAGGAATCCCCAGCTGAGTTCCCTCCTCCTGTGTAGTGAAGTTGTACATGCACCACCAAGTCCACCAAACATCGGTATTGTTTGCTTGTTCTGCAGGCGCAGTAGCACAGCGCTGCCCTGCACTGCAGTTTAGGTGATTTTCTTCTGGTATCTTGCATTGAGCCTGAATATGTGTCTTATGAGAGGCAGATACTTAATCCACAGCCTTTATAGTGTCAGTAGAAAAAAAAATTGCCTCAGCCACAGTAATTTCACATTGGATTAAAATTATCATAACTTTTCCGAGAATTAAATCATCTTCCAAATGCAATCTTTCTCTCATGTGGACTGGATTTGTTTTAATTATATTTGGTATTTCTTTTTTTCATCTTTTAAAGCAACAACTAATTCTCTCAAAGCTGCTCTAAATTGCATAGCCCACATATACGTGCCAGCTTTGATAAGTACAGTGTTTGGGCACAGTTTCTACCCAAATCCGACAACACTCTTGCAGTCCTGTGACAGTAGTGTAGCACTACCCCCGAAGAAGCTGCTGGTTTGTTTTGGGTGGCATGTTACCTCTGTATCTCAGCCGTCTAGGGTACTTGATGAGAGCTGCAGTAAAGGGAATGTCCACACAACAAGTGTCTTTTCTGTGCTTTTATTACCCAACAGGGTAAAAATTATAGAAGTAATGGAAGGTGAAGAGATAGCAAAATGGAAGATAGCAAATTCAGGTGTAACTGGATAGGGAAACAGTCCTGCTTCCAACGACAATTCCACATTGCCACTCTAGGCAGAGTGGGTATAGTGCATCTGGACAGGCCTCTCTCACCAGCCTGGCAGCCGAAGTGTCACTCGAAATTAGGATTAAGTCTCTGCCATAGACCCTCCTAAAAGGTTGGAGACAATTATGGTCCGGAATCCATTTCATAATAGTAGTAGGTAGTTTTGGTCAAGTTAGAAACTGACAGGCAACCAACATCTCAGAACCAAGGTTGTCTTCCGATAAATGGACAGGCCCCTCCGCAGGCTTACATTGTCAGGAGGGCGCCTAGAGAAGTCCTCCCATGATCGTACTTCATGTGCGCCCCCTGCAGCATGCATCAGCAGGTATCTGTGGGGACACAGCTGATCACAGATCGGGGTAAAGAGACAATCACAGTGGCAATTTACCATGTGACCAGCTGTGTCCAATCACAGCTAGTCAAAGTGTAAACAGTATTTGCCGGTTATCAGCATTCCTATCCTCACACTGACAGCATGTGAGGAGAGTAGAGTTGATAACTAGAACATCCACACAGGGGACATCTACACTGATAATCAGGGCACAGATCATCAGTCTCCTGATGATCAATGCAGCCCCAACGTTGCCCACATGTGGTTCCAATCTGTGCCCATCAGTGATGCTTGCCAGTGCCCATCTGTGATGCCTAGCAGTGCCCATCAGCCACACTTTGTATGTCAATGGACACACAGCTAGTTATGGGGGCACTTGGCAGGGGGGAGGAGCCAGGAGCGCCGGTGGGTGACCCAAGAAGAGAAGGATCAGTGCTGCCCTGTGAAAAATTATGCACAGGGAAGGTGAGTATGGTTCGTAATTCTTTTTTTGTTCCTTTAGAAAAATATAAGGCCATGAATAAGCACTGACCAAGTGTGAAACGCATCGGCTGTTTACGATTCTTGCTGTGTATTTGCGGTGTTTTCTTATGTTTCTTCAATAAAGACAACTCAAGAGTTCTTTGGTGTGCGGCCGTCCTTCCGTTTTCTGCTACTTCCATAGAAAAATATAATATTCCTTAAACATCAGTCAAATTGGCTATTGGGTTTGAAGGGCATCATCTGATCACTCAGAAATATTGAACCAAGTTAGCTCTGTATGCAGCCATTTTGAAAAATGATGTGCATTGTCTATGCACAAAGCAGTGTGAGTAGCTCCACGCTCAATGCAGCTTTCTGCTGTATTGTCAGAGATTTCCAACAGATAATGCATTGTTCTTTTACTGATTACTAGGTGTTAGCAGCTTGAATTTCTAAGCACTTGCTACATAATTTCCCTCTCCTACATTGTAATCTTGCTTCACATATGCATAGGTGGACTTGAAATATAATGCTGTTGTTTGTATTTTATTATTTTTGCATGTGTACTGCTGTAACTAGATCTTCTTAAAAAAGACCTCCCCTCCCCCACAAGAAAATGACAGTAGTATATGATACATTGCATATGAACAAGTAAACCTACTTTACCTATTTCCATTCTGTCCTTCTTGTGAATTCGATGACACATGTGGTGCAACATTACACTCAATCGTTTTTTTAATTACAAAAAGCTTTTTATGCTTTGCAGGATTTCCGAGGGAGAAAGATTTATATATATTCTTAACATCAAATAAGTTTACTGGCGCACAGTGTATGCACTTCAATGAAGTACATGACGCCATGTGTTTCATCTCAGTACGCGCAGTATCAGAATACTGCTCTCGCAGTTTAGGAATGGGATCTTCCTAAAGGTGCTAGTAACATTGTCTTCTCAGGGGGCATCTGCGCAAACAAGGCTATGTCATTAGTGTCTTAATGGGAACCAGGAAATTGATTTATTAATTGTTTTCAGATATTTATATAGTGCTGTCAATTACGCAGCGCTTTACATATACATTGTACATTCATATCAGACCCTACCCTCAAGGAGATTACCATCTAAGGTCCCTAACTCACTGTCACGTACCTGGTTATGGAGCCCAATGTGCAGGGAGCGGCCTCTCGTGAGCCTCTGACTCGGTTGCCCCTGGTAGAGCAGACAGGGGGTACGGAGTCTAAAGGGGCACAAGCGCCTGATGGTAAGCTGGTGGCGGACCGGAAGCGGGAGCAGACAGGTGCTGGCGAGGTCCTGGCAGGGAACCAATGAACACAGGCACAATGCAGTAGCGCTTGCTGTAGCGGAACCAAGGGATTGGCAAACACTGGATCAGGCAGGGTATCAGGAAACCGGAACAGATCCGAAGGTTTAATCAGGTCCAGGCCGGGTCGGTAAGTCAGGCAGGCAGACAACAGAGCAAGGGGTTAAGCGGAATCGGTGGTCAGATCAAGCCGGGGTCGGAGGCGGGCTGCAGGCAGAGGTAGGTCACAGGAAGCCGGGTCAGGTACACAGTAGTCAGGCAGGTAGCAGATTCAGGTTAATTCAGGAAACGCTGTCGACTGGTCAGCAAGAAGCAGTGGGAACAGACAGCTTAAATAGCGTTCCTTGGCGCCGAAATGACGTCAGCGCGCGCGCGCTCCCGCCGCGCACGCCGCGTGCACGCGCGCACACGCGCATGCGCCGAAACTGGTTTCTCCTGACGTTGCCAGTACTGGTGGGATTGCTGGATCTTATATCGTGACACTCACATTTATACATATCCTAGAGCCAATTTAGACAGGATCATGGACGTAGAAAAACAAAATTAAATAAAGCAAAAACTTTTTTTTCTTTTTTAAAAGATTTGTAAAGGAAAAAAATGTTTGCCTAAAATTAATGTCTGCAAGGTAGACAGACAGAATAGTGTAATGATTATGTTAAAAAACGAGTAGATACCTATTAAATTTCTTCATCTATATCACCTCCGGCGTTCTAGTTTCTGTTCTCTCATTCACTTCCTGGTTTCCGGCACTTGTTCATGTAAGAACTACATTTCCCAGTATGAATTGCGGCACGCCCAGTAATTTACACCTCCTTGAAGTCTCTAACACGTAGAGAGCATCCTGCCACACAGATGTAATTCCCAGGAGGGGGCGAGCACGTCACTGACCACCGCAGTAAAGCCTCCCTTCACAGTGGTCAGTAAAATCAGACAAGCAGGAAGTGAACAGAACGGAGTAGAAATACAGCAACTTCTGAGCAAAAACGAACAATGAGTAACTGAAAAGAGGAATGTCTGCAGGTAAAGGATGCTTGTTATGATTTTTTTTTCCTTTACAACCCCTTTTAAGCCTTGTACACACGATCAGTCCATCCGATGAGAACGGTCTGAAGGACGTTAACCGATGAAGCTGACTGATGGTCTGATGTGCCTACACACCATCGATTAAAAAAAACGATAGTTTTAAAATGCGGTGACGTTTACGTGTTTTAACACAACGACGTGCTGAAAAAAATGCTTCAATGCTTCCAAGCATGCGTCGACTTGTGTTGTTTTTTTTTTAAGTGTATTTTGTGCGTCTACTCGAGAGAGGAGCCGGACTGCAGGAGTTGGGAGTAGGCAGGCCTCCCCCAGAGGCAATCTGCCATCTTTCTCCATGCCCCCGGGTGGCAATGGCAGGTGTGAGGGGGTCCTCCCACACAGCCCGCCCTACCTGCTCCGTTTTGAAGCCCAACGGGGCAGAGGGACTCCCCTATGAGGGAGTGAGAGGATCTAGCCCGCTCAGCCAGCCCTGTTAGTCCTTCGCCTCTCTTTTTTAGAGACCACGTGGTCAAAGTGCATGCATGTTAACCCAATTTCGAGTGCGTGTATGTGTGGTGGTTTTGTGGGAGGGGGGTGGGCGTACTAAGCGCAGGCTTCCATCGCATAGCACACCCACCGGGAGCCGGGCTGAGACCACCAAACTCAATTCACATGCAGCCAAGACCGGGATCCGAACCCTTAGCTGCAGAGGTCGACTTGTGTTCTGAGCATGCGTGGCCTTTTAACCGATGCTTTTGCATACTAACGATCGGTTTTGACCCATCGGTCAGGCGTCCATCGGTTCAATTTTAACCACTTGCCCACCGCGCCATAGGCATTTTACTGCTACGGCGCGGAAGTGTCCGTGTTTGCCGGGTCTAGAAGACCCGGCGCATCACAAATCACGGTAAATTGCCGCTGATAGCGGCCGTTTACCACGTGAACGCGCCGTCAAATGACGGCGCGATCACTTGTAAACAAACCGGCATCATTTGATGACGCCGCTTCCTCCCTCTCCTGAGTCTTCTCTCTGTACCATTCGGTGCGAGGAGAGGGAGGGGGAGCGGGGTGTCAGCAGCTGGGCTGTGGCTGGATCTGTGACAAATGCAGTCACAGATCCAGCCATCCCTCCATCCATCCCAGCTCTGCAATACCCCAGTACTCTGCAATACCCCAGTACCCTGCAGTACCCCAGTACTCTGCAATACCCCAGTACTCTGCAGTACCCCAATACTCTGCAGTACCCCAGTACTCTGCAATACCCCAATACCCTGCAATACCCCAGTACTCTGCAATACCCCAATACTCTGCAGTACCCCAATACTCTGCAGTACCCCAATACTGTGCAATACCCTGCGCAATACTCTGCAATACGCCAATACCCTGCGCGATACTCTGCAATACCTCAATACCCTGCAGTACCCCGATACCCTGCAGTACCCCGATACTCTGCAGTACCCCAATACTCTGCAGTACCTCAATACTCTGCAGTACCCCAATACACTGCAATACCCCAATACCCTGCGCAATACTCTGCAATACCCCAATACTCTGCATTACCCTGCGCGATACTCTGCAATACCCCAATACTCTGCAGTACCCAGTACCCTGCAATACCCCAATACCCTGCGCGATACTCTGCAATACCCCAATACTCTGCAATACCCTGCGCGATACTCTGCAATACCCCAATACTCTGCAATACCTTGCGCGATACTCTGCAATACCCGAATACCCTGCGCGATACTCTGCAATACCCCAATACTTTGCAATACCCTGCGCGATACTCTGCAATACCCCAATACTCTGCAATACCCAAATACTCTGCAATACCCATCTTTTTAAAGCACCCCTGTCCCCGTGTGCTTGCATGCAGAAGCGAACGCATACGTAAGTCCCGCCCACATATGAAAACGGTGTTCAAGCTACACATGTGAGGTATCTCTGCGAACGTTGGAGCGAAGGCAATCATTTTGGCCCTAGACCTCCTCTGTAACTAAAAACATGTAACCAATAAAAGTAATTAAAGCGTCGCCTATGGGGATTTTTAAGTAGCAAAGTTTGGCGCCATTCCATGACATGTTGGGTATCTATTTACTCGGCATAACGTCATCTTTCACATTATGAAAAAAAATTGGGCTAACTTTACTGTTTTTTTTTTGCACAAAACTGTTTTTTTTAAAACACGCGTTCAAAAAATGTCTACGAAAATACCATGCGAGATAAAAAGTTGTAACCACCGCCATTGTATTCTCTAGGGTCTTTGCTAAAAAAGCATATATATATAATGTTTTGGGGTTCTATGTAATTTTCTAGCAAATAAATGATGATTTTTACATGTAGGAGAGGAATGTCAGAATTGGTCTGGGTGTTCCAGAACGCCTGATGGTGCTCCCTGCATGTTGGGCCTCTGTGTGTTTTGGGGTGTAATTTGTGGTATGCATATGCTGTGTGTGAGAAATAACCCGCTAATATGACAGAAACAGGATTTTTTTATTTATTTTTTACCGAATTTTCAGTCGTTTTTCTTTTATAGCGCAAAAAATAAAAAACCCAGAAGTGATCAAATACCACCAAAAGAAAGCTCTATTTGTGTGAAAAAAAGGACAAAAAATTCAAATGGGTAGAATGTTGTATGACTGAGTAATTGTCATTCAAATTGTGAGAGCACCGAAAGCTGAAAATTGGTCTGGTTAGGAAGGGGGTTTAAGTGCCCAGTGGTCAAGTGGTTAAAGCAAGTTCTATTGGACCGAAGGATAACTGACCGATGGCACCTACACATGATCGGTCTGGACCGATGAAACGGACCTTCAGTCCGTTTTTATCGGTTTTGAAGTGTTATGCCCCGTACACACGATCGTAATTTTACACAATGTCCTAAAATCCGATGGAATTCCGTTTAAGCTGTCTTGCATACACAAATTCCGACCGTCCAAAACGCGGTGACCAAAAAAACTACGAGTCAAGAAAAATAAAGTTCAATGCTTCCGAGCATGCGTCGACTTGATTCTGAGCATGCGTGGGTTTTTTATCAGTCGGAGTTGCACACAGGTGATAGGAATTTCCTATAATTTTTTCGGAAAAAAATAAAACATGTTCTATTTCTAAACACATGGGAAATTCCTATCATGTGTACGCGGCATTAGAGGATTTCACATCAGAATGCAGTGATGTGTACTGATGTGACATGTAGAAAAAGGGGGAAAGGTCCCATCTTTTTATGTGATGGTTTGCAGACACTATACATATTTTGGTGCATTAGTACATAAATCAGCTCTGCAAATAAGAAAGATGTGCTTTTTCCAACAAAAATCTGACTTGTAGTGATCAGCAGGATATGAACTCTGATAGGGAACCTCAAGTGGGTGTGAGGTGTTACCTAATATCTGATCCTTTCCCATGACCTCTGACTCTGGCAGGACAAGGGAAAAGGGAGGGTTTTAGCCATCCAAAGAGTGACTGCACACCCCCTCCTCAAATCTTCAGCATGCAACGTGACCTTAAATCAATAACTCCCTTATTTGTTCTGAAGTACAAGATTCCATCTGGCTGAAGGAAGATCCCAGTCAATGTTCATTCATTGCTATAGTGTGATATATCTGGACATGAAAGCTAATTTCATACTGGTGATTTATAGAGAATGTTTATTTTTTTATGACTATAGAGAATGCATTTATATAAAAATATATTTATTGTAATCATTTTCCCACGTTGGCATTTCTTGTGACCAGCGTGGCTTACAAAATGATTGAAAACAATTCTGTTCATACATATTCATGTGCAAGGATAAGCAAACACTTTAGGATGAACATTGCAACGTTTATTTACAGTGATTTATACATCAGATCTAAAAGTTGGGACTGAAACATATTATCTGTGTGGCCACATACTACTTATGACTGATACGAGCAATGCTAGTGATGGGCAAATTGGTTCACAAAAAGGGCACAATGGCAAATTTTGTGTTTTTTGATTTGCCTGAAATTATGCAAGCAAATGCGGAGAAACATAAAACTCATGAATTGCAATTGCTTGGATTTCTGAATTGCATGATAATATTGGATCCAGTCAGGATTTATGATCGTTCTGATTTAAACTCCAATAGCTATCACTAATAAAGTAGTCTGATTATATGGTAATGCAGGGGTTATGAACAACTGTGTCAGTCCCAACAACTCTGAGATAGGATAAGCATTTTTTTTTCTCGATAAAATTTAAAATGAAAGCTGGTCTCTTAAAAAATAAATAAAAAAAAGTTCACGTTACCTGCCTAATTTAACCAATCAGATTATTGGATTTATATTGGGGAGGCAATAGAAAAGTGACACATAGAAAATAATTGCATTTCAAGGGAAACAATCCCACTTATTGTTGTGCTTAAAGCGGAGTTCCACTCAAAAATTGAACTTCCGCTTAACCCACTCCTTACCCCCTTACATGCCACATTTGGCATGTAATTTTTTTTGGGGGGGGGTGGGGGCTTCAGGAGGAGTGGAACTTCCTGTCCCACTTCCTCCTTCCGCCGAGGGGCTGGTAAGACGATTAGTTTAATCGCCTATCTTCAGCCCCTCCCTGTAGGCGATCCCCTGGGACACGTCACAGGTACCAGGTGATCGCCTGTCCAATCGGACGGCGCAGGGCCGCGCCGCTCGCGCATGTGCAGTGCCGCTCGCGAATGCAGTGGGTGCCCAGCCGTGAAGCCGAAAGCTTACAATGAAGACACAGGTCGGGGGGAGGAGTGGAGCCCCGGCCGACACGTCACTGGAACCCTGGAGCAGGTAAGTGTATGTTTATTAAAAGCCAGCAGCTACACTTTTTGTAGCTGCTGACTTTTAATAAACATAAAAATGGGCTGGAACACCCCTTTAACTTTTTAAGGTTGCTCATAGACTCAGGGGTCTCAGACTGGCGGAGGGAGTCATGCTTGTAACTTGCAGCCTTGCAATGCCTCATAGGACTTGTAGATATTCGCAACAGCTGGAGGGCCATGCATTAAGGTGAAAAAACATTTGATGCTGCCCCCCCCCAGGCCCCCGTTATACTTACCTGACCCCTCGAAAGTCCCGCGCTCGGTCCCAAGATCCTCTTCGCCGCTCAGCCTGGCCGCTGACTGGCTAGAGCGGATGGATTGAGCGCAGAGCAGCCATTGGCTGGCGCTGCTGTCAATCACATCCAGTGATGCGACGTGCCGAGGGGCGGGGCCGAGTGATACAGTGAGCAGCTATTGCCGCTCGCTGCCGAGGGACCCCGCAATTACTTACCACCATGCGAGCGCTCTTGCATGACTGTGGTCAGGGGAGGACCAGAGACAGCTGCCGAGGGACCCCAGAAGACGTGGATCGGGGCCACTCTGTGCAAAACGAACTGCACAGTGGAGGTAAGTATAACATGTTTTTTTTCCTTTACTAACTCTTTAAGACAGAGTGTTCTAAAAATGGTTGTTTTTCCTGATATAGTAAGTCAATTCAGAAGGGAGGGACTGAAAGACGTAGCTTCTCAGGGTGAGATAAAAAAAAACATATTACGTTTTATAACATGATTGATTGTTTCCACAAGCAGCTGGCCACCAATATTAAAGGTGAACACATTTAAGTTGAAAGCATAAATGGCTTGAAGGGTCATGTGTGATCTCTTGTTTATTTATAACTTAATGCCCAAATCTGGGCACAAGACAAAAATACCCTTCTAGTTCCCCCCCACCACACACTGCAAGGGTTAAGATGGTAGTAAACCTATAATAAGGCTTACTTTTGCAACAGCCGCGATTTACAACCACTTTAAAGGCTTGAAAGAAATTTAGTAGAGAAATAAGGTGTAATTCCTTGCCATATTACTTGCTCCAGCTGTGTCCCTCTAGCAGTGCAACCAGTCCACCAAAGCCTTCTCTCTACGGTGCTCCCAGCCACAGTCACACTCCTGCCTCATGCATATACAGTACATAGTTAAAGTGATTGTAAACGATCCTCTTGTAAAACAACCCATTCAGTTTAACATAGAAATAAAAGGCAAAACATTTAGGTATCGATATAAAAACAACATTATAAATACCTCTTTTCCCTTTTTTATAAGTGATCACATTCCCTCTGTTCTTAGCTGCATAAGTTCTGGGGGAGGAGAAGCAGAAGCACACTGAGCTTTCCAGTGAATGGCTGTGCAGCGGGGGCATGTCAGGACAAGTCTGATCATTGGAGTGTAGCAGTACCCCTATGAGGGCTACTAATAGACTCTGTACCCCACTGGTTGCCTCGACTCTGCAAATCCTCCATCACCTCTGACACCCTGGGTTCAGTCATCTTACCAACTGTACTAATAATAAGAGACTCACACAATATTAACAAAACAGTTCCAGTTTGTTTACTGTATTAGTATGAACACAGAAATGTGTATATTTCAACACTGCAATATGAAAAATGCACACTTATATGTACACTATGGCTATATTTATGAAAAGGGCAATATAGTGATTTAAAGCCTGTCTTAACTGTAAGTGAACATAGATCAACACAGTATGATTAAAATTCAATCAGATATAAACCCAATTATACTTCAGACAGGAGGCTCATATCTTATGCATTATCTTTCTTTAATAATGCTCATAGCAGAACAATTTCTAAAAACTGTTTAGAACTAAAGTCAATAGAAAAACTGAAAAGACTACATTTCCCAGCAGTCTTAGCCTGTGGCCACTCCCCTCTTGCCTCTATATAAGGACTGCTGCCTTGAGGAACTTCCTCTTTCTTTCTGCTCATAGATGGAACTAAGATAAGTGTATAATTTCCTACAATTATTTATTACTATTGTCTATATGAACTGTTTTTGTTTTAGGTTGGCAAATTAACAGTTTCAGCGCGGTCGGCGCTGTCCTCGGCGGTGGGTTTTTTTACCCCTAAACTGCCCCATTTATGGTATTGACGGCGCCTCTCTCTTACTACCTGAGGCGCCGCCGCCATCTTGAGTGGCTCTGTCCCTCATTCGCGCTCGTTGCCGAGATCTCGCGGGATTACGCCGGCCAATGAGAAGGCCCTGTGAGCCGTACTCTCGCAAGATTTCGGGAAAACAAGCGTTTTTTCCTCCCCTCCCTCACAGCAATACCAGAAGCGCTGTGGAGGTGTGAGGGAAGGGTGAGAGCGGTGCCACTCCGGTCTTAAGCTAGCATATATCCAATCTGCAGGTACAATCTAAGGGAGACTCCATGCCACAGGGAGCAGCAGGATTCCTGAGCACTACTCAGATCCAGGAATTCATCACCAGATCTATTCAGGCTGCTATGGCTGCGGTTTCCCTTCCCCCGGGATCGCAGATTCCGTCCCATACCGCCCCCTCACCACTGGCCATATGTGACGACCCACAAGTGAAGAGGGGTAAATCCTCTCAGAAGAGGAAACATGTGGCAACAAATGATGACTCCCCGGCAGGGGAAGTAAATAATATGTTTGAGGCATTACCCCACACGGAATGCCACCCCACGCGCCCCTTGGACCCTTTTCAACCCCTGGGCCTCAGGGAGTCAAATCAGAGGCAAGAACACCCTAGACGAACGAAGCCGGATTCGTTTGTACTAGATTCGGATGATACCTCATCGGCTGCATCCGAATTCGAGGATTCTGGGTCCGAAGATGAGGACGGGGCGGATGATGGGTCATTGGCGCACCCCCACGGCGCCAACACTGATAATCAGGACATTGCCATAACGGACGCCCTTGGCGATCCACTATTTCACCCGGATGCCATTTCTTATCCCCGCTCGGGTGATTGGTCTCCTCTACCACATGTGTCCCAATATATTGAATTTTGGGCACGCAGACCTCTGGATAGGACCAACCGCAATAACTTGCGAGCCGAGTGTCCACGTCCACACATCCCAAAAAAACTGGCCCACACTCCAGAGATTGATCCCATCCTGGCCAAATACTTGACCAAATTGGGAAAATTTCCCAAAAAGGGCATTGACCGTTCCTTCAAGAACATTCAGGACCGTGTCCTGGATCTCCTGGGTCCATTGACTAAGATCTTGAACCTCTCGGAGCAAGCAGTGGCTTCAGATACTGTGGTTGACGTGACCCAACTCCGGGGTTGGGCCCAACGGGCCATATGCCTGCTGGGTAATGCAAACTCAGCCTGCTCCACGGAGCGCAGACGCTCCATCCTTATGCGACTGGATCCTCAATTGGCTCATCTAGCCGAAACCGAGCCGGGCCCGGCCGCTGGGGGATTACTGTTTGGGAATTCCTTGGTCAAGGATATAAATAAGTTTGTGGGGCTCTTTAACAGCTTAGACAAGGCTCAGTCCTCACTCAAAAGAACTGGCAATACCAAGATTTTTGCCCGGGCCGGCAGAGGTAGAGGCCGCTCTGCTGGCCGTAACCATTCCTTCAGGCCATTTAATAGAACAACAGCACCACCTTATGCTCAAACCCCGACCTCATACGTCGCAGTGGCACAACCAGCACCTTTCTTCCCTCCCCGAGGGAGGCCATGGAGAGGACGAGGGAGCAGAGGAGATCCCCGATCTCGCCCGTTTACCGGTAAGTCCCAGTATCACCACTTGTTATCACACACCTGTGGGGGGAAGGCTGAGATATTTTACCCACGCTTGGTCTGCGATTACGGCAGACTCGTGGGTACTAAATACCGTCAGGGGATTTCGCATAGAACTCATGTCCCCACCTCTACTGGGCGTTATACCTGCCCCCATTCATTTCAACACGCAAAACGCGATGTTGATAGACGACGAATTGCGAGACCTCATATCCAAAAAAGCTGTCATCGAAGTCGATCCAAACTCCCCGGGGTTCACCAGCAACCTTTTCTTAGTCAAGAAGAAAGGGGGCGGCTTCCGCCCCGTGATAAACTTGCGGGAGTTAAACCAACACGTTACGTTTTGGCACTTCAAAATGGAGGGGATCCATTGCCCCTGAGATCTTCTCCAAACAGGCGATTGGTTGGTAAAGGTGGACCTGATGGACGCCTATCTCACAGTACCCATGCACCCGGGCTCACAACACCTGCTGCGCTTCCTGTGGGGGGGACGCGCGTGGCAGTTTACATGCCTGCCATTCGGGCTGTCATCGGCCCTGTGGTGTTTCACCAAACTGTTGAAACCGGTCGTGGCGACATTACGGAGCAGAGGTGTGCATCTCATAATATACCTGGACGACATCCTCATCATCGCGAGCTCCAAATCCCTAGTCCTGTCACACATGACTTGGACTCTAAATTTGCTAGAAGGGCTGGGTTTTCTCATCAACCAAGAAAAATCCATACTGATCCCGACCCAAGAGTTGGAATTCCTAGGCTTCTTGGTAGACACCAAGCAAGCGATCCTCCGTCTCCCCAAGACGAAACTAGCACTGCTCCGCAAGGAGATCAGGTCAGTACTACGCAAACGAAGCGTATCACTACGGGTTCTGGCCAGGATAGTGGGTCTTTTAGCGGTCTCTATTCAAGCCATATTCCCAGCCCCCCTACACTACAGGGCCCTTCAGCGTCTCAAGATTCTGCATCTTCGGCAGGGCCTCCGATACGCGGACGTGATCCCATTGTCCACGGAAGCCAGAACCGAACTACAATGGTGGCTTCGACATGCCGTCCAGTGGAATGGCAAGTCGATTTTCATTCCGCAACCGGATGTCATTCTAGAATCAGACGCGAGTCGGAAAGGTTGGGGAGCTCGCTTGGGCGAGACCTCGACAGGCGGGTTTTGGTCCGACCAGGAATCCCGGCTGCACATCAATGCCTTGGAACTCCTGGCGGCCCTGTTCGCAATCCAGAGTTTTCTCTCGGAGAGGTCCAACTGCTGCGTTCTTATACGCATGGACAATATTGCGGCGGTCCAATACATCAACCGCTTGGGGGGCACCAGATCCAAGGTCCTGTCGAACCTCGCCACGGACATTTGGCATTTCTGCATGGATCGCAATATTGTTCCGATGGCGGAGTACATCCCGGGTTCTTCCAACATAGTAGCAGACTGGAATTCCCGATATCTATCCGACTCCAGCGAGTGGGGTCTAGACCAATTCATATTTGCCCAAATCAACCAACTTTGGGGGCCCCTGGGAGTGGACCTGTTCGCCTCCCGTCTCAACTATCAACTACCTCGCTATTTCAGCTGGAAGCCGGACCCGGGGGCCACAGCGGTGGACGCTTTCCGCCAATGTTGGAGCGGGGAGACACACTACGCGTTTCCCCCCTTCTCACTGATCCCCAGGACTTTACTGCAGATCACTTCCCAGAACGCGACGGTGGTATTGATCGCACCCTGGTGGCCGACGCAACCATGGTTCCCCCTCCTGCTGGAGATGGTCATAGATCATCCCAGAGTGCTTCCATCTTTCCCGCACATCCTCCTGCACCAGTCCAAGGATGTACATCCTTTGGTATTGGACGGTTCTCTGACCCTTCTAGCTTGCCTGGTGTCGGGGTCACCAGTACTGACGATGACTTTTCACAGTCAGCTAGGGACCTCCTCGCCGTGGCCTGGGCCCCCGGGACTCGATCGGCATATAGATCGGCCTGGGGACTCTGGGTGCGTTGGTGTCATCAACGGCAGGCTGATCCTTTCCAAGCACCTATAACACTTGTCATTAACTTTCTGGCGGATGCTTTCGATACCGGTAAGGCGTATCGATCTATCAACGTATATAGGTCTGCCATTTCGGCCCACCATGGCCTGGTGGACTCATTGCCGGTGGGCAAACATCCTGTCATCTGCAAATTAATGCGAGGCATTAAATTCAAACGCCCTCCTCGTCCTAGGTACCAAACGACCTGGGACGTTTCCAGAATCCTTAACATGTTTTCAGAATGGGACGATAACGAGGCGTTATCTCTCAAGATCCTGTCTTTCAAACTTACTGTCCTCCTGTGTTTGGTCTCAGTCAAGCGGGTCTCTGACATGAAAGCTTTGGAGATCTCCAGACGCCAATTCTCGCCGCAAGACGTACAGTTCTCGGTAGTCGGTAGGACCAAGACCGACCTGACGTCAGTTTTCTATCCCTTCTTCACTGACCACCCACGACTCTGTGTGGTACGCTGTCTCCAAACCTACGAGTCACGCACGGCTGACCTACGCTCCCCGGAGTCGTCACAGCTCCTACTCTCTTACGTGAAACCCCATCACCCAGTAACTTCCGCTACCTTAGCACGTTGGGTTAGATCAACTATGGCCATGGCGGGCATAGACATATCCCAGTTTGGGGCACACTCTTCCAGAGGAGCCATGGCTACCAAAGTGGCCAAGGCGGGGGGTTCTTTAACGGACCTCCTTCTTGTGGCCGACTGGTCCTCAGAAACCGTTTTTCGCTCCTTTTACTTCAGACCAGAGGAACATGTGGCCATGACAATCCTGCAATGATGTTCCTTATTGTGTATTCTGCATATGTCTTTCTATTAAATGTAAACTTTATTCTTGATGCTAAGCTTTGAACTTGCATAAGATATGAGCCTCCTGTCTGAAGTATAATTCAAGATTTTCCTAGCGTGTGACGGAAAATATTGATTATATAAAGACAGGAGGCGAGTATCTTCCCTCCCTACCCATCCCTATTACATACATCTGTTTTGTTTCAGGATACTGATAACATCCGTTTCCCCTGGATACCGGCGATCTGCACTTCAGGACTGTTTTAACATGTTCGGACGCCCCGTTGGCTGCGATTCATGATTGCTGGTCCTCGTGGGGACTTATCTGCGACACGCAAGATTCCTCCTCCGGGACAAGGAACAAGCTGGTTGACCGAAGACTCGGATGCGGGAGGTTCTCCGACGTCAAGTTCCGTTTACTGTTGGGATTCACACGAAGAAAGAGGAAGTTCCTCAAGGCAGCAGTCCTTATATAGAGGCAAGAGGGGAGTGGCCACAGGCTAAGACTGCTGGGAAATGTAGTCTTTTCAGTTTTTCTATTGACTTTAGTTCTAAACTGTTTTTAGAAATTGTTCTGCTATGAGCATTATTAAAGAAAGATAATGCATAAGATACTCGCCTCCTGTCTTCGTATAATCAATATTTTCCATCACACGCTAGGAAAATCTCGAATTACAGAAACCTATGTGAACAGGTCAGCAAAAGGGTCAGCAGAAGAGGACTGGCACTGAATTTACTATGTCAGGCTTACTCTCCTCTGCCTTTCCTCTGTCTCCTAAACCCATAGGGCATTAAGAATTTCACAACATGTAAAGAACAATATGCAAACTATTATATTCAAATTGTCTGGCTCCCTTAAATAGAGTCCAAAGAAATTAGATCAGATGATGCAAGGATTAAAAGGGGTGGAAGGGTTATTCCTTGAAATCCAGATGTCTTTGGCTAGCTTTAAATTAGGGCTGTTACTGATCAACATTTTTGTGTTCGATTAATATTTTTTTTTTAATCGATTAATCGACTAATTTTGATTAATTATAACGCACATACAGATCCAACTATTTTTAGCTGATCTCCTTGCGGGCTGATTACCACTGGAAAAATGGATAGCAGGATACAAAAAACACACAAAGGCAGCGCTCGATGGGAATAGCATTACAACTTTTATAGTCTTCAAGTAGGTAACAAAATAAATATTGCACTGGAGATAAAATCGATGTAGCTACATAAACAATAAAAATGGTGCGAGTAATACCAAACGGTAACAAAAGCAGTCATAAAAACATGTAGCTAAGTATGATACTGGTATAAAAACGTGTACAACGATACCACTGCTGAATCTAGATGATGAGAGGTTAACATTAGTCCGTCGGCATGTAGATGTTCCGCAAAGGGAATGCTGTAGAATCCCAAGTTGATAGAGGGATGTGTAACAGCCCTTGCGTGTGGCAGATAGTAAGGTCCCGCCAGCATGCAGATATTAAGGCACAGCAAAGGAGCCCTTCAGATGGACATGGCAAGCCCCGCCGGTGTCCGTGACGTCACCGGATCTCTGACAGAACTCTGTGAAGGCCCGGAAGCCAGCGGAGAGGTGAGAACCAATCAAAAGAATTTTGATCGATCAAAAAAATGTTGATCAATCAAAAAAATTTAAGAATAATCGATGAATTAATAGTTAATTTAAACAGCTTTACTTTAAAGTATTGAGATTAAAGCGGAGTTCCACTCCTCACCCCCTCACATGCCACACTTTTCTTTGAATAGTATGAATCAGTTCATCAGAATGAGTCTCTTTAGAGGATGTGTATTTTGTCTCACCAAACAGGGGAATACTTCTCAGAAGGTTGAACAGAATTCTCTGCTGGGATCCTGGCATGATCAGGACTGCGTGACTCCAGGGGGAGATCAGTAGCTGCAGACTCAGAACTTGTGAAGGGAAAAGATCATTCTCTTCAACAAGTTTGGACTTGGGTATTTCAAACCCTTTATTTTCTTCACCCATACAGGGAACATCAGTCTCTGAAGGGCAATCTGGTTCAGGCAATAGCAATGGTTCATCAACAAAGCTGATCAGATCAGTTGTTTTTTTCTCATAGGTTGGACTAGTACTCTCAACCTTGATCCGATCAGCCTCCCTAAACGATAGTAGAATTTCAACTTCTGGACTGAGTGATTTTCCTATAGTTTTAGTCGTCTCTAGTCCTCCTCTCACATCCTCCTTTCTGCATTAGTTTCAGTTTCTGTAAGCCACGTCCAGTAAGTCACTATTTCCTCACCATCTTCTTCTTCGTAATAATCATCTTCTTCCTCTGGTAATACAGTGGGAGTATGAGCTTGTCGCTCTGAGCGAGTCTTGGGTGAAGTTGGCTTTGGAGAAGGTGAACGAGACATTTTAGGCACCCTGAGGGCATCAGACAATGGAAGCAGATGGTTTTGATGCCACATTTTCAATGGGCCTTGCTTTCCTTTAGGTCTGATTTGGTAGACTTGTAGCCCAGGAAGCTGTTTACAAATGACGTATGATTGTAGTTGCCATTAATCAGCCAGCTTATGTTTCCCTGGTACCCCTAGGTTCTTAAGCAACACTCAATCTCCAGGCTGCAAGTCATGCACTCTCACTTTTAGATCTCACTTTCGTTTCCGTAATTCTCTGGCTGAGGTATGCTCAATGGCCTTCTCATACGCTTATCACAGGTTCTTTCGTAGACTTTCAACATAACCTCTGTGAGAAGTCAAAGAGGTGTTATCAATGGAAGTGCCAAAAAATGTCAATAGGAAGGCAAGCTTCTCTTCCAAACATTATGCAATATGGTGAATAGCCAGTGGCATCACTCATGGTACTGTTGTAGACATGTGCAATGCACATGGTTGCTATGTATGCAGTCTCTGACCATCCCTTGTGCCATGCTCGCAGTCTCTGACCATCCCTTGTGCCATTTCCGCAGTCTCTGACTTTCCTTTGTGCCATTCCCGCAGTCTCTGACTGTCCTTTGTTCCATCGCTGCAGTCTCTGTGGACCGTGATGTAAGGGGGAGCTCTGTAAAGCCTCTTCCCCTGTCATTACAATTCTCCCTGCCTGTCAGGTAAACTCCAGAAGTCTGAGTTGCCATTATTGGCATTTCCCTTGCTAATGTGTGGTAGAATGGTGCTTTGGCACACGAGGGTGCGCAACGCAACGGTGGAGCACGAATATCCTGAATCCCCTATGCTGGTCTATTAACCACTTTTTGTGATTCGGCACTGCGTTGCTTTAGCTGACAATTGCGCGGTCGTGTGACGTGGCTCCCAAACAAAATTGGCGTCTTTTTTTTCCCACAAATAGAGCTTTCTTTTGGTTGTATTTGATCATCTCTGCGGTTTTTATTTTTTGCGCTATAAACAGAAATAGAGCGACAATTTTGAAAAAAATTCAATATTTTTTACATTTTGCTATAATAAATATCCCCCAAAAATATATAAAGAAACATTTTTTTTCCTCAGTTTAGGCCGATACGTATTCTTCTACATATTTTCCTAAAAAAAAAAAAATCGCAATTAGCGTTTATTGATTGGTTTGCACAAAAGTTATAGCATTTTTATTAATTTTTTTTTTACTAGTAATGGCGGCGATCAGCGTTTTTTTCAGTACTGCGACATTATGGTGTACACTTCAGACACTTTTGACACATTTTTGGGACCATTGGAATTTTTAAAGCGATCAGTGCTATAAAAATGCATTGGATTACTATAAAAATGCCATTGGCAGTGAAGGGGTTAACACTAGGGGGCGGGGAAGGGGTTAAGTATGTTCCTGGGTGTGTTCTAACTGTATGGGGGGGTGGACTCACTAGGGGAAATCACTGATCTTCTGTTCATACATTGTATGAACAGTAGACATGTGCAGACTGGAATATTTAGTTTTGTTTTCGTTTGGAAAATACATTTATTTAGTTACTCCCGAAAATCGTTTTGATTTATTTAGTTTTTCGTTGGGGAATAGCTTTCGTCCGAAAATCCAATAATACTCGACGGAACATCAAATCTTTTTGGTTGCTGGTGAATGAACAAACGAATATTCGACGGAACGTCGAATCTTTACGTCTCATAGATCGAAATCTATTCTCTGTAATGTCGAATCTATTATTTCTATAATGTCAAATCTTTTCTCTATGATGTCGATTCTCTCTATATCGAATTTTTACCGCAACGAAAACGAAAATAAAGCACTTTTTATGTCGGATCTTTCGGTTTCCGTTTCTTGCACTTTCGTTATCGTTTGTTAAAACGATAACGAAAAAAACAGATTTTCGGACGAAAATGCATTCTAACGAAAAACGAATGCACATGTCTAATGAACAGAAGATCAGCATTTTCCAGGCTGACAGGACCGGGAGCTTTGTGTTTACACACAAAGCTCCCGGTCGCTCTGTATCGAGCAATCGCATGTGCCCGGCGGCGATGGTACTCGCCGGGCACGTGCGCGGGACTCGGGGGTGAGTGGGGTGCGTGCGCCCCCTAGTGGCCCCAAAAGTAGCCGACGTAGAGCTATGGGCTATGGCCCAGGAGAGCCAACCTGCCGCAGTAAAATGACGGCGGCAGGTCGGCAAGCAGTTAAAGGCTGCTCAGTCCCATGACAATTGTTGGATTGTCTTTCAGCATCCTGTGTTCCTGCCTCAGCATCCTGTTAGCTGGTGTTTACCTGTTGTGACTAGGGTTGTCCCGATACAACTTTTTTAAGACCGAGTACAAGTACCAATACTTTTTTTCAAGTACTCGCCGATACCGATTACCGATACTTTTCTAAATATCATTTGGCAGTGGCACATGTGTCAGTTTTTTTTTACAATTGATTTTTAAATAATTTTTTACAATTTATTTTTTGTTATTTTTTGGGTTTTGTCAGTGTGTTTTTTATTAAAAAAAAATATAATTTTTTCCAATTCATTTTTTTATTATTTATTGCAACTTTTATCAGCCCTGTTGGGGGGCTTTAGTGAGATATCAGGGGTCTTAACAGACCACTGACATCTCCCCTTTGAGACAGAGAAAGGGACTGAGGATAGACATTTCCCAGTCCCTTTCTTAGCAGCACTTAAAATTAATGCAGAAGAGACAGCGGCTCCTCTCCATTCATAAACTGAGACATCGTAATCACAGGTTACGATGTTTCAGTTATATGAATGGACAGAATCAGTGATCACTGACTCTGTTCATTCGCAAAAGGAAGGAGCCGGGTTTACCTTGGCTCTCCATCCTGACAGATCGAGAACAGAGGGGGAAGAGGAGGACACGAAGGGGTGCATGGAGCAGAATGGGGAGGGGGACATGGAGCAGAACAGAGGGGGACACGGAGCATGGAGGGGGAGACGGAGCACGGAGCAGAATGGAGGGGGACACGGAGTAGCACAGAGGTGGACACAGAGCAGAACAGAGGGGAACACGGAGCAGAACAGATGGGGATACGGAGCAGAACGGATGGGGACACAGAGCAGAACGGAGGGCACAGCAGCAGAATGGAGGGGGGACTGGAGGAGGATAGAAGGACAGTCAGCGGTGATAGGTGCGGTGGGGGGGAGTTACAAGCACTGATCACCCAGTATAGATTTCACTAAAGCAGCTGAAGGGGGGGGGGAGCGGCTGTCAGATTTATTGAAATATATACAGGGTGATGGGTGCTGACTGTCCAGGTATCGGGTGAAGCATCAGAGCATTTGCCCGAGTACATGTACTCGGACAAATGCTTGGTATCGTTACCGATACTGATACTAGTAACGGTATCAGGACAACCCTAGTTGTGACCCAGATTGACCTTGACCTACTCTGATCTTTCTCCAGTACTTTGACCCCAGATGCTTATAGGACTCCGCTTACCCTGCCTTCTCCCTGTGTTTGACCCGGCTTGTACTAAGGACTTTCCACTGCCTCTCTTACCTGATTACCTGTGCATGATCCCAGCTAGTGATATAGACTTGTTTTTGCTTCTATTACCTGATTACCTGTGCTTGACCCCGGCTCTCTCCACGGACTCCTCTACAGCAATTACTTGGCTACTCACCCGGTTAGAGCCATAGCCAGGCTTCTTGCTCAAACTGGTTATAAGTCTAACCACTGCACGGAGTTACAGATCTCCCAGGACTCATCTCCTTCAAGTGGCTTCCCAGTGATCATCAATCAAGTCCTGCTAAATCCTGCTGGTAAATCATGCTTCTTTGTGCCCTATACCTTCTGTACCACTTCCAGGGGTTTAGCTGCAAGGGGAGCCGCTCTCAGCATCTCGGCCTCTGTAAGCTACCTGACACTGCCCCACCCTCCCCCAGCTTTACAAATGTCACTATCATTTTTTTTATCCCCCCCCTCCAATCTCAACACAGACCTCAGATACAGCGTGGCTCAGGGGCTTCCTCCCAGAGCCAAGAAGGAGCCTAGTGGAAGGTTACTTGGCTGTCGGCTCTGTTACACAGGTGGTGGGGAGAGATGCTGCCGGTGTCGGCAATCGTTGCACCGCAATAAGGACTAGTTATTTTATTGCCCCTTCTTCCCCTGCCCTTCCTGTATATTACAGTAGCCAAAAAAAAGTTGTATATACTGTGCTGTGACTAAAAACAAATAAATATAGCAGCCAGCATAGCCAAAGACAAACAGCAGTAAAAACAAGTAAAAAAAAAATGCAGCGCTAATTATATGTATGCAGGTAAATGAGTAGAACCTGTATGTAAATTACACAAAATAAATGAATATTGTGATCATGAGTGGCAAAAGTGAAGCAACTGAATGTATCAAAACTTAAATGCTATTATAGCCACAAAACGTGAATCATGTGCAAACTGTTAAAGTCCAAACCAGGGCTGGACTGGGACAGAAATTTGGCCCTGGACTTCATCCAGACTGGCCCACTTTGACAGGTCTCTCCCATGGGGGCCGGACAACTCCCGCACCCCACCCTGGCCACCCAAGCCCCCTCTCCCCCCTCACTAGCCACTAGCCGTTCTACTTTATTAGAGTAGAGCGGCTGGTACTGGTACTCTTATAGGCAGTACCAGTGGGGAAGCTAGATATTATTTCACCCGGGGAAAATAATCAGTTTGGTGCCCCCCTTATGGGACAAGATTAGGCAGAAGTGAGAAACTCCCAGGCCATAGCTGTTGAGTCAGCTGTCTGTCCCCTCCACCCATGCTCCTCTGTCGTCGTCCCTGCTCCTCCCCCTGTTCCCCCCAGGTGAGCGCTGCGGGGAAGGGAGAGACAGAGGAGCGGAGGGGGGCAGAGGGGGTGGCAGTCCGCTGTCACTGAAGCCGGCCCACTGAGCCATCGGCCCACCGGGAAACTCCCTGTAGTCCCAATGGCCAGTCCATCCCTGGTCCAAACGGAGGGATAATGTATTAAAATACACTAATCCAGCCCAAAACTAGATAGTTCCCTCGGTGTATTATTTCAAGTGGAAAAAGTGTTGCTAGGAGAACCACCACCGATTGGAATGAGGCTTACCAGAAATCACAGACTTAAAGGGGCATATACCTCTTAAGTCGTGAAAGCTTGTTGGTAATAACCAAAAATAATACAGCTGGTCCCAAATCCAGATCGATCACCAAGGCTCCGCAAGGCAAAACATCAATGGGGTTTCAAGAAATGTGTAGCGTGGTTCATATGGAGGACACTCAACACATATCCACATGTTCAAGCATTATAATCAAGATAAAAAGAAATCACCACATAATGTGATATCATATGGAGAAATGTACCATATTTATCGGCGTATAACACGCACAGGCGTATAACACGCACCCTAAGTTTAAAAGATACGTTTCAGGGAAAAAAAATCCACAGTCCCCTGCATATAACACGCAGGCACAGTTTACCCTCTATTTTCAGGGTAAAAAAGTGAGTGTTATACGCCAATAAATACAGTATTTTAAAACTTAAAATAGGAACACTCACATTTAAGTAGTATAAAAAGGCTGGTCAATGTACTGTAAATGGTGCAAGGTTGTTGATGTGGTCCACCCTGTAGCCAAGCCCAGGGATGGAATGAAGGGATCTGTGCAGCCACTCAGAGACCAGCTGTCACTTCTAAATACAGATGCCAGGCTTTTGTGTTTATAAGTGAAGATAGTGAGTGGGAAGCACATCGCTGGCACCCTGTGCACACAGGATGATTAGGGTGTGCCCAGGCACACCCATTGCGCACACCTATTAATACAACAAACTCTTAAGCCCCGTACACACGGCTGAGGTTCTCGGCAGAAACCAGCGAGAACCTCGCTGGGAGCCGCATTCTGCCGAGAACCTCGGCCGTGTGTACGCTCTCGGCGAGCCCCGCCCATCAAGAAACCCGTCGAGCAAATAGAGAACAGGTTCTCTATTTGCTCGACGGCCCATCGGGATGAATGGCTGGTTGCCTTTCCCGACGGGCGGGTCGCCGATTCTGACGGCCGGCAGAGAACCTCGGCGGGCGGAACGATGTGTTCTGCCCGTCGAGGTTCTCTGCCGTGTGTACGGGGCCTAATGTAAAATAATTATATTTCTTAGAATTTCATTGTTTAATGGGTTTTGAATTCAATCAAATCATTCTCTTGCCTTGATGTAGATTGATTGTTTCAAATCATTAAATCTATACGAGTGATAATTTATTGTCATATCTACAGCTAGCACTGGGGGGTATATAAATTGACAGCATTTGCCAAGGAGCAAGGCACTAATGTGGATGAACAAGGCATGTGTTACCAGCTCTATATGTAAACATGAAGACATGTAAATTGAGGTGGAGTCACAAACGGTATATGCTAATTTAGGCATTAATATACTGGGTTAAAGTGTGACAACACTCTAAGAATATGCAAATCCTGACAATGAACTTCTCTATTTATTTTGTTTGTTTATTTAATTTTTTTATGTTTGAACTGGATGGATTTGTGTCTTTTTTCAACCTGACTAACTATGTAACACTCACCTGTTCTATGCTCTAGCATTTGGTTTTTACCCCTGTATGAGGCTACTGACATGAGCTAATCAGTAGCCCCCAGCAACTTGGGCAATCCTTGGCCTTGGCCTTGACTTAAAGGGCCAGTGTGCATTTTGATTGACATGCAAACAAAGTGTCTATGAACTAACAGTCAAGCCTTCTCTGCATATTTCACTGTGACAGTTTTTTCTTGTTTAACCAACTCTGTAACATCTCTATTGTCACTTGGGAGAGCTGCTATCCCAGTGTAATCTGCAAGCTTGGGCTGCCAGTCTGACAGTGAAGTCCTGTAGGGTGTAAGATAAATCTTCTTCTGGCAGTGAACCGATCCCACAGTGCCCTAGAGAAGAGCCTATCATGTCTATGCATTGGCCCTGGTATTGTGTACCTGAAGGCTGCCGTTAATACATGTGGAGTCCCCACCAAACAGTTAAGTATGAAGTTATCCCCTTATGGACCGCCGTATGTACATTTATGTCGGCAGATTGGCACCGACAGCACATCAACGTATATATACGTTGGTGCCTTGAGGGGGTTCGGGGGTCCGATCGGGACCCGCCCCCCGTACATGCGGCGGTCCGGTTACCTGGCCGAGCGATCCGTGCAGAGGGGGCGGCGGTTCGTTTTTGTCCGCCCCCTCCGGATCGCTCTCAGCCAATCCGCGCGCTCCCCTGCAGTGTCACTTCCTCCTCCTGTGTAAACACAGGAAGGAGGAAGTGATGTGATCTCTCCCTCAGTGTTTTTTTCAACCACCACTGAGGAGAGATCACATCGCACGGTAAGTCTGCAAAACACTACACTGACACACTTTACACATAGGCACATTTAACCCCCGCGATCACACATCAGACCAAAATATCCCAGGAGACATGGTCCACGGACCGTTTTCATCGGACATGTCTCCTCGTGTGTACGCGGCCTAATGCTTTTTTGTGCAACCTTCTTAATCAGTGTACTCAGCTTGTTGCGTCACATGTCTGTTCAATGGACTAATGCCCCGTACACACGATCAGAATTTACGATGGAAAAAGTCTGATGGACTTTTTCTATTGGTAATTCTAACCGTGTGTATGCCCAATCAGACTTTTTTCATCGGAAATTCAGATGAATTCCGTCGGAGTTTAGATAGGGAGCACGTTCTCTTTTACTCCAATAGAATTCCGTCGGAATTCCAACGTGATTTTGGCCGGTCAAAAGTCTGACCGTGTGTACGGGGCATAAGTTTGTTGTGTCACCTGTCTGCTCATTGGACTATGAAAAAGCATTAATATACCATTGAGGATCTCTCTATGTTCACCTCTTTGTATAAGCTGTCCAAATACCATATCCACAATACTGCTTTTTTTCAGCTTGTTTCACCTGCCTGATCATTGGACTTCCTTGTGTCACCCACCTGCTCATTGGATTGAAATTATTGTGTCACCTACCAGCTCAGTGGACTATGAAAAAACATTTATATACCATTGAGGACCTCCCTATGTTTTACTCCTTCTCCTTGTTGTATAAACCACCTGCTCATAGGACTCAGAGTACCCTGGAGGAGAGACTATCATATCTCTGCATTGGCCCTGGTATTGTTTACCTGAAGGCTGCTGTTAATAAATGTTGTGCCACCCACCAAACAGTTAAGCACATAGTTGAAATTCTTATATGTTAACCATTTTAAGCATTGAGATTCAACTAGCCCTTACAACACTGGAAAATCATTGAGATGACACTAGTATTCACTAATGCCTTTTTTGTGCCACCTGCCTGCTTATTGGCCTCGGCTTGTTGCCTCTCCCACCTACTGAATGGTGTCATGACCTTGCAGTAATACTTTCATGACCTGTCTGTCTCTAACCTTGTCTTTGTACCAGCCTTAGGGCTTGCTCCCTCACACCTACATGGTTAATTAACTTCCCTTAGTGTTGCTTCACCCTAGCCTCAACAGGAACCACTATTTAACACCATGTTCTCCAAGCCTGCCTTGCCGTGCAATATTGTGTGTTTGGTTTCCTGCTTGCCGCATGCTCTATGTCCGTCTCTGTTACCGATTTTGGCGTGTCCCTGACCATCCCTGATTGCTTGTGATCCTGACCTTTGGCACGTTCTCAACTATCCCTGTAAGCTTGTGGCCCTTGACCTTTGGCTTGTTCACCATTTATCCTTGTCTGCTTGTCGCCCCGACCTTTAGCTTTTTCCCCTATAACCTACCGTGAGCGTGAGATGGGAGACCCTGGGGGCCACGACCTGGAGTCAGCTGCAGCGAAGTCCATCCTCACCACTAGAGGCTCTGGTGAACATCCACTGGCTCTTAGACTCCGCGCCCTGGGGAATCTTACGTTCTAGCTCCCTGTGCAGTCCGTGTTGGCCACCCCAGTGCACCTGCCTTCCTGCACCATCCAGGGGTCCAACCGCAGCAGTCAGCCGTAGGGTCCACTATAATAGCGGTGCACTTCTGACCCAACCGTGTGCATCTGTCACCTGGACTAAGGTGACCTGACAAATGGACTGTGTCATCTGCCTGCCCATTGGACTATGGAAAAGCATTAACACACCACTGAGAAGCCTAAAAATTAAAAAATTCTTCCAATATAGTGCCTGGGGGGCCCCCTTAGCCTAACTGTAAAGCAGAAGATCTGTACCATGTCTAGAATCGGCTGCAGCAATAATTGAATTTATAAAGCCAAAAAATAAATGTTTCCTGCAAGCTGCCTTTCTTTTGCTCAGCAACAGCTGGGGAGCCAGTCTGTATGATGAGGCCACAATTTAGTGCACTGGGAACAATATTAGAGATTTTTTTTGATACTCTGACTTTGGATAGAAGAAACAGGTGCGTTAAAATTGGTCTTTGGGTGTTGTGGCGCCTTCCCACTGTAACCCTATAGAGATAAGCTTGATGAAAGCAAGAATTTGCCTTGCTGTAAAAAAAACTGCAATGATATGCACCTGTCAGACAGGTGCTGAAAAATTGGTCTTTGAGTGTCGTTTGGGCCTCCCCACCATAACTCTATAGAGATACTCTTAATAAAAGCAAGAATTTGGCGTGCTGTAAAAGTTGCAATGATATGCACCTCTCAGACTGGTGCTGAAAAATTGGTCTTTGGGGGTCGGTGTCTTCCCACCATAACCCTATAGAGGTACTCTTGATGAAAGCAAGAATTTGCCTTGCTGAAAAATTTGCGGTGCTTATAAGCAAATGTAAAGGAGAAGTTGAAATCTGTACATAGATGCACTTTAACCACTTCCATACAGGGCATTTTCACCCCCTTCCTGACCAGACCAATTTTTAGTTTTCAGCGCTGTTGCACTTTGAATGACAATTGTGCGGTCATACAACACTGTACCCAAATGAAATCTTTATGTTCCCCCCCCACAAATAGAGCTTTCGTTTGGTGGTATTTTATTTTTGTGCTATAAACAAAAGAAGAGCGACAATTTAAAAAAAAAAACACAATTTTTTACTTTTTGATTTATTAAATATCACAATTAAAATATATATATATATATATATATATAGATATATATATATATATATATATTTTGTTTACTAGTAATGGCAACAATCTGCGATTTTTATTGTGACCGTGACATTGCAGTGGACATATCGGACCCTTTTGACACGTTTTTGGGACCATTCACATTTATACAGCGATTAGTGCTATAAAACTGCGCTAATTACTGTGTAAATGTGACTGGCAGGGAAGGGGTTAACACTAGGGGGCGCTGAAGGGGTTAATATGTTCCCTTGGAGTGTTTCTTACTGTAGGGGGAGGGGGACTCACAAGGGGAGGAGACCAATGTGTGTTTCTCTGTACTGGGAACACACATTGGTCTCCTCACCTCTGACAGGAGGTGGATCTGTGTGTTTACACACACAGATCCTCACTCATGCCGTGATCACCGGAAATCGCAGGTGCCTGGAGGACATCGCGGCCGTTGGGCGAGTGCGCCGGTTCACGAGCGGTGCCGCCCGTGTGCCCCCTAGATGCTAATTGGACTTTCTTTTTGTGTCATGCACCTTCTCATTGGAGTCATCTTTTTGTGTCACCCACCTTTTCAACTGACTCATCTTCTTGTGTCATCGCCTGCTCAAAGGACTTAGCTTGTGTCACCTGTCTGCTCATTGGGCTATGAAAAAGAGTTAATACCTCATTGAGGACCTCCCTATGTTCTCCTTCTATAAGCACCCTAACCATCAGATTGACTCACAGTGCATAATCTTCCACTTAAAGGGTCTAATTTCCGCTATGCAGAGAATTCTGGAAAGATAATATAAATATAGTGGGGCTGTTACTGATTAAAATTGTTGTGTTCGATTAATCCATTTTTTTAAATCGATTAATCGACTAATTTCGATTAATTATAACGCACTTACAGATCCAACTACTTTTAGCTGATCTCCTTGCAGGCTGATTCCCAGTGCAGCTCCCAACCACTGGAAAAATGGATAGCAGGATACAAAAAACACACAAAGGCAGCGCTCGATGGGAATAGCATTAAAACTTTTATAGTCTTCAAGTAGGTAACAAAATAAATATTGCACTGGAGATAAAATCAGTGTAGCTACATAAACAGTAAAAATGGTGTGAGTAATACCAAACGGTAGCAAAAGCAGTCATAAAAACATGTAGCTAAGTATGATACTGGTATAAAAATGGGTACAATTATGCCACTGCTGAATCCAGATGAGGAGAGGTTAACATCAGTCCGTCGGCATGTAGATGTCCCGTGAAGGGAACTATCACAACTCCCAGTGGATGGTTGTAGAATCCCAGGTTGATAGAGGGAAGTGATAGAGGGAAGAGTAACAGCCCTTGTGTGTGGCAGATAGTAAGGTCCCGCTGGCATGCAGATATGAAGGCACAGCAAAGGAGCCCTTCAGATGGACACGGCAAGCCCCGCCGGTGTCCGCGACGTCACCGGATCTCAGACGGAGATAAAGGGAAAACCGCCGCTCCAGACGACACTCTTCAGTGGTGAGTAAAGTTCAAAAACCCAAATGGGTGCAGGCAATGCGTGGTGCAATATAAGGAAAGAAAAATGGACAGCCGCACTCCAATGGATAAAAAGACTTAAAAATAGTGCCTGTTTATTCCAGTCAAAAAACTAAAACAGCAAAAACAGCAAACAGTGGGGTAAGAAAAGCTGAAGCGTTTCACATCGACAACCGATGCTTAGTCATAGCTAAGGAACTACCTGAAGGCCCGGATAGCCGGCGGAGAGGTGAGTACCAATCAAAAGAATTTTGATCGATCAAAAAAATTTTGATCCATCAAAAGAATTTAAGATTAATCGATGAATTAATAGTTAATTTCCACAGCCCTAAAATATAGACTTGGCCAGTTACATTAGCAGTACATTGCACTATAAATTATCACACAAATGTGGAGAAAATGTGAAAAAAATATGCCAGTTGAGGGTCAGTAAAGGGAATAACAAAGCTATTGGCACCTCTCTACATCAGTATCTAACAGTGAAGTTGGAGTTTCATGTCCTTGATTAAATAAACTAGAAGGGTGTTACAGCTACTCTTTCCAATAATGTGTTCTAGCTCTATGTATAACAATTCCTAATGTGCCAATTTAGTGTTTGATTTTATTTCTACAACTTTAACATACTTGAACAGGATGATTTATTTGATTTAAAAATATATTTCATTTATTTTCAGTTCTCCCACCCCTCCTCCCATCCCTGAATTTAATAGTTTTTTTTTTCAGTTAAGAGGGGCACTTACAGTTCGTGCCTTAAAAGTGCATCTTTATCCAGTATGTTATAAAACTTTAAATTGATTAGTGCAGTGTTAATAATGGATGTTTGGGGAATGTGTTAGCAGTGGATGCAGAAAGTACATTACTGTGCTTTTATTATCGTTACTTTGCTTTAACCCATCATGGAACAGTGGAAAACAATTACACATTGTGTTGCTACCTAGTGATTTGTCTAGAAAATATGCAAATACACTCTAGATATTGATGTTAGGCATCTTTCCAAAAATATGTCTTTGAAGAAAAAATGTTATTAGGAAAATAAATAGGGTGCTTTAAATTAGATTGTATACTGGCTATAGGGTACTAGACATTCTGCATATCTGTGTCTATTACTTTCCCATGAATTTAATAGTTTTTAGTGCATGAGATATTGAATAATTCTAATAAATTATACTGGCTTGTACTGAGCCTACCGTTGAGTAAATAAATCACAAATATATAAAATAGTTATGGAACGTATGTGACCTCAAAGATACAGCCATCTTCAAACCTTTGAATCTTAAAGCACAAAAAAATAAATAAAAATCCCAGGTCATTTTACTCTTTACCATCTGTGTGCATTTAGAGTGATTTTCCTTTATTAACTATCCTTCAGACAGAATATTTGGTGAAAGAAAATCTCCCTAAATTGAGGAAAGTACCCTGTTAGGCAGGTATTCCAAAATCTGTGTCTCCATTAAAATATTTTCTGTCCTTTATTCTGGTGGCAATTTAAACGGTTGGATTATCCCTTACTTGTAGTCTCGTGACAGTTGTCACCAGGACAAATAGAGGGTGCAAATCTTCATAGTAGACAGAAAACAAAACCTGGATGGACTTCTAACTTTTCCCCAAGCTTTCCAAAATTAAACGTTTTGGATTTGAATACATTTAAAAAAAGCACTTCAATTAAAATTAAAATGCATACCTTGTGATACATACAAAGAGCATAGCCTTCCCAGGAAGAAGTTTATATTTTTTTAATGCAGACATTGCTGTAATGCACCAGTTTACCGTATTCCCATGTTGAGCAATCTAGTGTGTCTAAAATACACACGCAGTTTACAGACTTACAGCCAAACCTTTCTTGGAAAGAGTTAAAGGATCACTAAAGGAATTTTTTTTTTTAGCTAAATAGCTTCCTTTACCTTACTGCAGTACTGGTTTCATGTCCTTATTGTTCGTTTTTGCTTTGAAGTTGCTGTAATCCTGCTCTGTTCTCCACACTTCCTGCTTGTCTGTTTCCTTATAACCACAGTGCTGGTAGCTTTCTCACGGTAGTCTGAGCTGTCATTACTGTGTGTCTAAAACTTCCCAGAACCAATCGCATTAATTTTAAAAACAAAACACTGCCCTGGATTTGTTTGTTTTTGTTCTGTGTGTCTATTTCTACTTCACAGAAACATGAAGCCAGTTCAAAAGTGAAACTAACCTGTAGGCACATTATATGATTTTTATCTATTTTTAATCATTTTGAAAAGGAATCAGTTAACTTTTGTGTCTCTATACCCTGTACACAGTCATTTCAACAAAACATTTTTTTTCCTTTAGTGACCCTTTAAGAAGTTACAAAGCATGGTCTACAGAAATTGCACTCCCCTTGCCCTCCTTAAGAAAATGTATTACACCCTTTTCACACAAAGGGTCCAATCAGGCTCACCTGTCACTTTTATATTTGGATATTTCTGATGTATTTGAACAACTAAAAACTTTCTTTGAAATGTCTACAGTTATTTACATAGTATTGGTTTTCTGGTGTGTTGTCATCTGGTGTGCACCCTCCATGTGTAACCATTTGCTGTTAATTGGTTTTATATGTAATTATGTTCAGCCCTGCCCCCTCCATTAGTTGGGGGGGTGTTTTTTTTTTTACAATATATAAGCAATGCCATTTTAATGTTAATTATGCTATGAGTAAGGCTTTAATGGCCGAAACATGTTGGCATTGATCCTGTGTGTATGATGTAGCCAAATAAAGGATAATTAATACCAATGAGCTATTGAGTTGCCAGCTCAATTTCTGCTTTGGGTGTTTGAACAGGGGAGTGGGGATCCCCCATCCTGAGCACCGAATCTTAGCAAGTCTTTTCCAATTAAGCGGTTAAGCTTGGGTATTTTCTGCTTCGATTTTTATTTGCGGACCTGATCGGACCCTCTATTTGGCCCTATGGATTTTTGTCTGTTTACATGCATGACCTGGCTACCTCCAGTCCGATCTGCTAAAAAAAATAAAAAAAAACAGAAGGGCATCAGATTCCTTGCTGATTTTATCAGAGTCGTCTTCCCTATGTGAAAGGGGACTTAAGATGTGTGTGTATATTTTGTAAATGATAACAGGGGACTTTTTAAAATAGTCCACTTAACTTCAGTAGACTTTCTGAATGGAGCACAATTTCCGTGTTTAAGCCCTGGTTCATATTGATGCTACTTTGAAATTGCGCTACTTCACTTGATAGATATCTGTATGACTTCATGCACAGATGTCTATTGAAGTTGCACCTGAAATCGGCAAAAGTAGTGCAGAAACTACTTTTGCAAATCGGTGCAGCGCCGCAAAATTGGTGTTGCACCAACTGGAACAGTGCCATTGAATCCAATAGGCTGCAACTTGTCATGCGATTTTATCTTTCAAATCGCATGACAAATCGCTCCAATGTGAACCTAGGCTTATGAGCATTAGTAGATTATTGAATGCTATCATCTGTTTCCTGGAACTGCTAGGGATGAGCAGAGAGATTTTGGTCATATCAATTTTACCATTGATGAAATTACTAATCTACTTTTAAGCCTCGTACACACGACCAGTTTTCCCATCGGGAAAACTGCCATGACAGCTTTTGGCCGGGAAAACTGGCTGTGTGTATGCTCCGTGGCAGTTTTCCCAACAGGGAAAAATTTGAATCCAGCAGTTTTTAACCCATGAGTTTTCCTATAGAGAAAGCCTGTGGGGGAGCATACACACGGCCGGGATTCCCGACCAAAGCTCTCATGTCAGTTTTCCTTTCGGGAAAACCCGGCCATGTGTAGGGGGAAAGACTGATTGAGCAGGTTCTCGGCTTTCCCCTCAGGTTTCCCGGCGGTAAAAAGTCAGCCGGGAAACCCATACGTGTGTATGAGGCTTTATAGATAGTGTTTTCTGAGGGTGGGGGTGTTTAAAAAATATAGTGTCCTTTTAATGTGTATATTTGTGGAGGTTTTTTTTTTTTTATTGCCAATTGTGTACTTTTTTTTCCCATTCATTTATTTTATTATTTATGAACTTGTTTTCTTTTAGTGAAAAAACAAACAAACAAAAACAAACTAAAATGATAGGACTAATAAAGGGACTATTTTTTGCGCAAGAATGGGACACACAATTTTTCCTCCTGTTGCTCTGACTTCATTGATGCATGTTTTACATGACAGACATTACCTTCAAATAAAAATGAGACTACCTATAAAAGTGAGATGGCTATAGAACAGCCAGACTGCTTTTTCATTATGCCAGTAATGTGTCCCTGTAATAGTTTTTACATGGACCACATAAAGATGAGAAGTTATTCCTGAGAGGGAGCTGAGGAAAGCCCCGAGCTCCAGGAACTAGAGCGTGGCTAATGCCAGACTGAGAGGTTTTGCCGTTGAAGTGATGCAGTAAATCAATATTCTGCAAAGCTTTTCCATGTTCACATTTTCACAAGCCGTTCGCTGAATGTACCATGGCAGCTCTTCTCTAAAAAGCAATGACTAAAATGTCAACGAACCAAAGGGCACAGGAAACATGACAGTTGTTTACATGACCATATTATCATTATTGCTAACCCTGGTCTATTTGCTTTTTATATTTAAAGGATCAGTCCGCCCACAGTGATATTTCAATTATAGGAAGGGTCTAGTGGGCTGAGTTGCCCACTGGCTTAGTATAGCATTTTGCACTCCAGTGATAAGATCACGCCACCATAATTTTCATTTTTTTCCTTCCTACCTTGGAGTTTTACTCCTCCTACTTAAACATCATTTAATTTCCTCCACAAAAACATTAAGTACTGTATGTGATTTGAATCTTCAACTAATACACCAGATTTGGTATTTAAATATTGCATATTTATTCTGCCATATATTAAATTGTTTTTACTTCCCATTTCGTACTTTGTGTTCTTATTATACACACATCACATTCTTGTTTGATTTTTTTTATTGAGTATGGTACTGTTATAATGAAGCCAAAGACTCACTTTTCAAGGAATATTGTTCATTCTTAAAGTGAACTTGAAGGTGGGTGATGCACTCCAGAAGAATCCCGGACACAAAATGTCCGTCTCCTAAATACCCTCTCCCAGCATGCCCAGCGAGGCACAAACATCCTCATTGGCTGCAGAGAGAGAGCACACCATCCTTAACTCCAACTGCTGCCACCTGTCGTCCCGGGGTGAAACAGCCCCCCGGAACAACAGAGTGAACAAAAACACAGCCGAGCCGAGGTGTGACCCCAATAGGTCAAATCACTTAAATAGGAGCCAAGTAACTCTCTTATCTTCCCTAAATTTAGGACAGCACCAGTACCTAAAAGTACAAGGGTGCTACATGTGAAAAACACAAATAGTGTAAAAATACAAATCTGACTATAGAATAGTCCAGCAATAATATTGGTGAACTCCAAAGCCCGGTGATAACTTCAAAGGTGCTAGAGTTGAAGGAGCGTTGAAATTAATTAACATGAAGAGAAACCACCACCGATAGGTAAGGAGCTTACCAGAGAGTTTGAACCCAGGAGAACCTACATTCAGATGGGTGAAACAGAGCTTTGTGTGATAAAACTACGATGGAACCTGGGCAATCCTATATGTGTCTCCAATGGCTGTAGCAAGAGTGACCAAACAGCAGAGAAATGGTGTATACCACAGATGAAGATAGCTGGTTACCCGATGGTCTCACAGGACATGATGGTCCAAACAAAATCCTGGATGTGTCTATGGTGTACCATAGATTAGGAAGAAAAAAACACCCACATACAATAACTCTGTGTTCAATGTTAAAAATTGAATGTAGCATTATTATTTTATCAGTGTTTTTAAACATTCAAATTTGTGATGTTTTAATTTAGTATCTTTAAATAGACATTTTTATACATAACACAATTTTATTAGATTTATCAGTGCTTTTATATATCACTGCCCATTTTATTCAGTTTATGTTTATGATATATGTAGATCAGTATTATGGCCATATACAGTATCTCTAACATCTTAGATGTATGAAGGGTAGTCATTATACTTCCTAGAACAGTGGGTCATGTGATTTGCATGACTAAAACCAGGCTTGGTTTCCTCACAGATGTCCAGATAGAAGCGTGGAATGCATGCCGGTCGGCCATCTTTCAGGATATAGGAAGTATTATATAACTGACACCAAAATGAGGCTTGGCCTCCTTACAGGCATCCAGAATGAGTCGTGGAATGCAAACCGTTCGGCCATCTTGGATCAAACCAGGAAGTAATGTAATGTTACACAGGCAGTGTTCTAGAGGCTTGTCTCCCATAACAGGGGCCATATTATCTATTAATATGAGGGGAGCAGCAGTGGAGGGATACCCCAGATGATGTCCTTGGTATGAAATGCTTTGGGAGGACCCCATTGTTGCTACTACTTTGCACAAAGCGCTTTGTAAGTGTCATGCCCTGTACACACGATCATTTTTCAGCATGAGAAAAAAGGTAGTTTTTCAGCATGTCCAAAAAACAAAGTTTTTCCAACGTCATCATTAAAAACGACGTTGCCTACACACCATCTTTTTAAAAAAAATGATGAACAAAGCGCGGTGACGTACAACACATACAACGGCACTCTAAAGGAGAAGTTATATTCGCCTTTGGGCTGCTTTAGCTGATTCCTTGTTAGTAAAAGACGATTTGCGCTTTTCTGTCTGTTACAGCGTGATGAATGTGCTTACTCCATTATGAACGGTAGTTTTACCAGAACGAGCGCTCCTGTCTCATAACTTGCTTCTGAGCATGCGCGGGTTTAAAATGTTGTTTAGGCCAAACACGATAATTTTTTTCAACTGGAAAAACGACATTGTTTAAAACGACGTTAAAAAATGCAGCATGTTCAAATTATTTTTTTGGCGTTTTTAACCACTTGACCACTGGGCACTTAAACCCCCTTCCTAACCAGACCAATTTTCAGCTTTCGGTGCTCTCACAATTTGAATGACAATTACTCAGTCATACAACATTGTACCCATTTGAAATTGTCCTTTTTTTCACACAAATAGAGCTTTCTTTTGATGGTATTTGATCACTTCTGGGTTTTTAATTTTTTGCGCTATAAAAGAAAAACGACTGAAAATTCTGTAAAAAAAAAAACCCAAAAAACGTGTTTCTGTCATATTAGCAGGTTATTTCTCACACACAGCATATGCATACCACAAATTACACCCCGAAACACATTCTGCTATTCCTCCCGAGTATGGCGATACCCCATGTGTGAGACTTTTACACAGCGTGGCCACATACAGAGGCCCAACATGCAGGGAGCACCTTCAGGCGTTCTTGAACACCCAGGCCAATTCTGACATTTCTCTCCTACATGTAAAAATCATCATTTATTTGCTAGAAAATTACATAGAACCCCAAAACATTATATATGCTTTTTTAGCAAAGACCCTAGAGAATACAATGGCGGCCGTTACAACTTGTTATCTTGCATGGTATTTTCGCAGACATTTTTTGAACGTGTGTTTTTAAAAAAAAACTGTTTTGTGCTTAAAACAAAACAAAACAGTAAAGTTAGCCCAATTTGTTTTCATAATGTCAAAGATGAAGTTACGCCGAGTAAATAGATACCCAACATGTCACACTTCAAAATTGCGCACACTCGTGGAATGGCGCCAAACTTCGCTACTTAAAAATCCCCATAGGGGGTATTGCAGAGTATCGCGCAGGGTATTGCAGAGTATTGGGGTATTGCAAAGTATCGCGCAGGGTATTGGAGTATTGCAGAGTATTGGGGTATTGCAGAGTATCACGCGGGGTATTGCAGAGTATTGGGGTATTGCAGAGTATCGCGCGGGGTATTGCAGAGTATGGCGCGGGGTATTGCAGAGTATCGCACAGGGTATTGCTGAGTATCGCGCAGTGTATTGCAGAGTATTGGGGTATTTCAGAGTAGTGGGATATTGCAGAGTAGTGGGGTATTGCAGAGTAGTGGGGTATTGCAGAGTATTGGGCAGGGTATTGCAGAGTATTGGGGTATTGCAGAGTATTGGGGTATTGCTGAGTATTGGGGTATTGCTGAGTACTGGGGTATTTCACAGTATTGGAGTAGCAGGGATGGCTGAGCTGGGATGGATGGCTGGATCTGTGAATGCATTTGTCACAGATCCAGCCACAGCTCTACTGCTGACACCCCGCTCCCCTCCCTCTCCTCGCACACTGTACCGAACGGTACAGAGAGGAGAGGGAGGCACCGGCATCATCAAATGACGCCGTTTGTTTACAAGTGATGGCGCCGTCAGCGGCAATTTACCGTGATCCGTGATACCGTGACTTCCGCGAGCGTGTTCCAGGGGACGCACAATGGCGGAAGTGAGGGACAACGTCCCAGGGACATCGTGTCACAGTAACTCGACCGCGCTGTAGCAATATTTTTGCTATAGCGCGGTCGGCAAGTGGTTAAGAACCTAAAAAAGATGTGTAGCCCACACACGATCATTTTAAATGACATTTTTCAAATGTGTGTACGCGGCATAAGTGTTCTTGCTACATACATTTTTCAACATTCAACACATAGTTATGCTACAGTATATGGATGTTTTTTCTTCCTAATCTATGGTACACACTCTTCCATATACATCTGTGATTTTTTTTGGACCATCATGTCCAGTGAGACCATCGGGTAACCAGCTATCATCGTCTGTGCTGACATTTCACGACTCATGCTTTGCAGTTGAGATGACGCCAGTGGCCGGGGCACACTTAGCATCCCAGGACACTGAGGAAGCCACACACTGGGCCATCGTTTCCACAGCCTAGACGCCAAAGCTCCAGGGGGAGGGAGACGACACCTGTGCACACTTACCCTAATTGCCTTTCAAGGCATATATTAATGACCGTCTGCCTGTGAATCATACCATGATTCCATGCAGGCTAGGACAGACGGCACTGCACACATATTCTCTCAGTTCCTGAGTCTCCTCCTCTCTCGCTTATTCACAGTTAGGCTCAAACAACATACAACCATCAACCTACACAAGCCACACTTGCTGTACAAGGTAAACAACAATACTAGACCTATCGTTTAGATTTGGCCTCCACGCCATTACAACCAGCTTGTGGAGGCAGAGGGAAATAACCAAGAGGTGGAGACTGAGTTTCACCTCCTCTTTCTTCCTCACGATAGCTGGTCTTCAGTAAAATGGCCAGCGGTGGAGACATTTTACCAGTGTTGGGAAATTTAGGACAGTTGGCAAGTATGCAGTAGACATACAGGGAATGGAACATATGTAGCTTATTCTTTAAATGGTGTTGAAATCCTCCTATGCAACCTTGTAACTCAAAAGGGAATGGCAGATCACCAGAGTATATGTAAAACTCAAAATAAAAGGGAGCTGTGGTGGCTCAACGTGATTGGCACTGCGCTGACAAGCCATTCACCTCTGCAGCCAAGGGTTCGGATCCCGGTCTCGGCTACATGTGAATTGAGTTTGGTGGTCTCAGCCCGGCTCCCGGTGGGTGTACTATGCAAGGTACGCCTGTGCTTAGTACGCCCACCCCCCCACAAAAACCACCACACTTGCACGCACACAAAATTGGTTTAAAAACACATGCACTTTGGCCATGCGGTCTCTTAAAATAAAGAGAGGCGAAGGACCTACGGGGCTGGCTGGGTGGGCTAGGCCCCCTCACTCCCTCATAGGGGGAGTCCCTCTGCCCCATTGGGGTCCAGTTGGGCCCCAGTTGGGCTCCCAAGAGGAGCAGGTAGGGCGGGGTGAGTGGGAGGCCCCCTTTCACACCCACCATTGCCACCAGGGGCATGGAGAAGGATGGCAATTGCCTCCGGGGGGAGGGTCTGCCTACTCCCAACTCCTGCAGTCCGGCTCCTCTCTCTCGAGTTCACGCACAAAAATACACTTTAGAAAAAAGAAAAAAAAAAAAATCAAAATAAAGATTAGCAGGTAAAATATTTATTTTTTATGTGTAACGGTATATTTTGCTTTATTTTGAATTTACCTTTTTAAACTGCTTCTATCTGCTTATGGTTTTGACTATCTAAAAGGGTACAAGGATATTGTGAGTAACCCTATTAACATGTTGCTTTTTTGCTTTCATAGAGGTTTTCTTTTTAATCTTTTTCTCCATACTGGTTTATTTGGACTACAAGAAAGATATACACAGGTGGGCAGTCCATGAAAGAGCTATAGAGACAAGAATCACAGTCAGGCTCTGTGGGGACAAGAAAAGGCAATGACCCCTTCTGACCCCAACATGATGTTAATTGCTACAGGATTAGAGCCTTATTCTCGTGATGGTGAGAGCAATCAATACTGCTCTCTGACTCTCTCTCTGACTCATGTAGCGAAAGCAATTTGACATTCAGTAGCATGTATGAATAGCAATGAAAACACATGAACAAATAATCTTTAACTGAGGACAAATAAACAAACAAATAATTAAATAAATAAATAGGTATGCATGTATTTATGCAACTGTGTTTCATTTAAATTAAATGACCTGATTAAATTAAAATTATGTTAAAATGCAGTCATTGTTAGTTAACCGCTTCAAAATAGAGCTTTCTTTTGGTGGTATTTGATCACCTTTTTATTTTTATTTTTTGCGCTATAAACAAAAAAGGACTGAAATTTGAAAAATAAATGATATTTGTTACTTTCTGCTATAACAAATATCCAATACATTCTTTAAAAAAATGCATTTCTTCATCAATTTAGACCAATATGTATACTGCCACATATTTTTGCATACATTGATTGGTAATTTTTTGTGGCTGTTGTGGTTCAAACCACTATATATAGAGTCCATTAAAAAAAATACTATTCTAAATCCATGAACATAACATTCCATCTTCTTTATATTATACTATCAGACTCTGCAAGAAAGTATAGACAGGTGCTGGGCTACAGCAAGCAATATGGAGAAAGAGACATTGAGGTTGATTTACTAAACCTGGAGAGTGCAAAATCTGGTCCAGCTTTGCATAACCAATGAGCTTCCAGTTTTTTTTTGTTTTTTTTTTATGTAAAGGCTTAAAGGGGTTGTAAAAATATATTTTTACTTTTCTAAATAGGTTCCTTTTAAGCTAGTGCATTGTTGGTTCACTAACCTTTTCCTTCGATTTCATTGCTAAATGTTTTTTTTCTTTGTCTGAATTTCTCACTTCCTGTTCCTCCTCAGTAAGCTGTTCTGGCTGACTAACCCCCAGCCAGAACAGCTTGGATGATGTGGGCAAGTTTACAGAGGAAAAACAGGAAGAGGAACAGGAAAAACAGGAAGTGAGAAATTCAGACATCATTTAAAGAAAAAAAAACATTTAGAAGGGAAATCGAAGAAAAAGGTAAGTGAACCATCAATGCACTAGCTTAAAGGAACCAATTTAGAAAATAAAAAACAAACCTTTACAACCCCTTTTAATTGAACAAGGTGAAGTTAGAAGCTGATTGGCTACCATGCACAGCTGCACCAGATTTTATACTCAGATTTAAAAATCCTGGTAGTTTGACACGGCAGCCATATAATGGGATGAATAGACTCTTTGCACTACAGATCCCAATAGGCACTGTGCAGTAGGAGGAGTGGAATAAATTATATTAAACTGTCTGGGAAAATTCTTCCTTTTTGACACTGAGGGAGTTAGAGAGATAGCACCTTCTTCTGGATTTTTGCCTGCCAGAAGCAGAGGAAATCTGAGCCTGAAGACACCCAAGAGTAGTACAGTACCATCCATATCACACCACCTGCACCGCTGTAGCAGGGAGACTGTGTCCACTCACCCTTTGCTTCCCACCACTGATCACCTGAGGCTTTCGGGGAGAGAGCAAGGGGGCCACTCCCTTCTACAGCAGGAGATCACTACAGCATTTCAGGGACTGGTGAGAGGGCTGTTTGCCCATTCCTGATACTGCTAGCAGGGACTAAACCGCTGAGAGCAGAACACCAATGATTCCATAACTTAGGCTGCACCTATACTAACACTATACCACATTATACCAAACCTTTACCGCTTCTGAGCCATATCTATCTTGTACCAATGCTGAGACTATATCGTACCTGTATTGCACCCGTAATGCATGCAGGTTAACTGGGGCTGTCGTTTCTGTTATGTAATATTTTTTTTTTTTATAACTAATAAATGCACTTGTGATATTTCCCCTGAAAACACTTCTCTACAAATATGCCTATATATCCTCAAATGTGCATGGACACATAAGCTAACATAGAGCTGCTTTTACAGGCTAAAATTTACAAATGCCTGTTTAACCACTTAACCTCCCTGGCGGTATGATTCTGTCTAGAATTTTGTACCAAAAGCGGTACAATTATTTTGCATGGAAATTTGGTGATATGTATTGTAGGCCTGCAATTCTTAGGAATAACTCACTTAAATCTGTCCAATCCAGAGTCTAGTAGACATCCCGGGTATGATAAAGTTTGAAACACAAAATCATAAACTATAATATAATAAATAACTATAAATAATTATAACAAATAATGTAATAATAATAAAAAATATTCAATAGTATAATCAAATCAAAAACACTGAAATTTGCACAGTTGCAGAATTGTCGCTGTCATTATTTTTATTGTTTAATGAATGACGAGTTTCCCCACAAATCGCTATCGCTCAATTCTGCAAGTGATTCTAATTTATTATCATTGTTTTCTAGCACTGTTTTTCTTTTGACATAAAGGGACACTTTTTGGTTGCTATGGACAATTTACAGTTTCCAGGCAGAAAGAACAGATTTTATTATATAAAAGTGCATGTAGGACACTGGGGAGACCACTAGGGACAAAGGGGTGTGTGTATTTTTTCATACAGTACTGTAATCAATAAGATTTCAGTATACTGTATATGTACTGTGTATTAACTTTTTTGAATTTGGCGCCAATCTCCGCCCCCGTGCGTCGTAACGTCGCAGGGAACGAAGCTCGGCGGCACACAGGCACTGTGTGAATCGAGCGAGGCGGCAGCTCGATCACACAGTGGGGAGGCATCGCAGGATCCAGGGACAAGGTAAGTAACTCTGCCTGCCTGGATACTGCGAGGCGATCCTGAGTCTCGGGGATACTGCTAATGGTACAGGATTTCCACCTCGAGCCAGACTCGGGAATACCGCCAGGGGGGTTAAGCTCCGGACCATTTGGCTTGCCAAGACCAAAGCACTTTTTGCAATTCGGTTGTGCGACGTGGCTCCCAAACAAAATTGACATACTTTTTTTCCCACAAATAGAGCTTTCTTTTGGTGGTATTTGATCACCTCGGTGGTTTTTATTTTTGCCGCTAGAAAACCAAAATAGAGTGAACATTTAGAAAAAAAAAAGCAATATTTTTAACTTTTTGCTATAATAAATATCCCCAAAAAATATATATATATAAAAAAAAAAATCCTCAGTTTAGGCCGATAAGTATTGTTCTACATATTTTTGGTAGAAAAATCACAATAAGCATTTATTGATTGGTTTGCGTAAAAAAGTTATAGGGCCAGTTTCAGAGAGCCATTACGCCTGTCTAACTGGTGTTAGACAGGAGTACTTTCAAATTACGCGCGCCGTATCACTAGTTTGAATCCTCAAACCATGATACAGCGGCGTTGGGCTTCGATCTGACAGGCTTACGTCTTCGTACGCCTTCGGATCTACGCTGCAATCTTTTTGCGGCCGCTGGGTGGAGTTCGCGTCGTTTTCAGAGTCGGGATATGCAAATGAGCTTTTTCCGGCGATCCACGAAGTTACGAGCGTCGTTCGCAATCGCGTACGTCATTTTTTTCGCTACGTAAAGTTAAACCAGCTATTAGCTGGTCTAACGTTACGCGGCCCATGTTAAGTATGGCCGTCGTTCCCACGTTGACTTTCAATTTTTTTTTTTTTTTTGCGTAAGTCGTCTGGGAATAGGAATGTCCGTAAACTACGCTACTCAAAAAAAAGACGTAACGATGTGATTTCGCACAATGCACGGCGGGAAATTTCTGAACGGAGCATGCGCAGTTCGATCGCCGCAGGAACGCACCTAATTTAAATGCCTCACGCCCCCTAATCGCGTAGTTTGATTCCGCCGCCGTACCTTACGGGCCAAAATCTCTCTGAATTCCTCCTAGAGCCAGGTAAAGTACGGCGGCGTAGAGTATCTCTGATACTCTGCGGGAATCTAATTCTACCTGAATCTGGCCCATAGCGTCTACAAAATAGGGGATAGTTTTATGGCATTTTTATTAATATATTTTCTTGTAGTAATGATATTGTTGACTCCATTTTGGGACCATTGTCACTGATACAGCGTTCAGTGCTATAAAAATGCACTGATTACTGTAAAAATTACACTGGCAGTGAAGGGGTTAAGTGTGTCCTAGGGAGTGCTTCTAACTGTAGGGGGATGGGCTGTGTGTGACACGACACTGATCACTGCTCCCGATTACTTATACATGCGTTAGCCAGTCATTAAGCATTTTTTTATGCCCAGTGTGCCTGAGGCCAGTGTGCCTGAAGCCTTAAAGCGGAAATTCCCTAAATAGCTACCTTTACCTTAGTGCAGTCCTCCATCACTTACCTCATCCTTCGATTTTGCTTTTAAATGTTCTTATTTCTTATGAGAAATCCTCACTTTCTGTTCTTCTGTCTGTAACTCCACACAGTAATGCAAGGCTTTCTCCCTGGTGTGGAGTGTCGTGCTCGCCCCCTCCTTTGAGGGGGGAGGGGGCAAGCAGGAGAGTGCAAAGTAGAGAGCGTCCTGACTCTCCTGTAGTCCAAGGGAGGGGGCGAGCACGAAACTCCACACCAGGGAGCCTCGCATTACCTTTACAACCCCTTTAAAGCGGAGTTCCAACCACAATTAGCAATTTTTAAATGTATGTCCTTTCATCATGCGTTTTTATAATTTAAATCCGGTCACTTTCCATTTTACAATCCGCCGCAGCTCCGCATAGTTATTAAAAAAAGATAGTTTATAAAACTATGTCTACACTGTTGTTATTTTGCTTGTGGACAAGCACTTACTTCCTGGAAGTCTTGGATGGTGAGTGATAATTGGGTAGCGCACTGCATCCTGGGAAATGACACACATTTCCCAGGAGCATTAGAGGGAGGTGATGTCAGAATCCTAGGTGATTCCAAGGGCAGATTTTGTGGGACCGCATAGCAACAGGCATTTCCAGATGAGTAAAACATTTTTTTTTTCTTTTTTAGGTCTAATGAGCACAATAATGAAAACAAAAAATGGGATGGAAACTCCACTTTAAGGTTACTTACTACATTGCACCCGGATCCAGAAAACTGGAAGCTGGAAACCTAAAGAAAAACCTTCAATTAAAAATTCTGGCTTTCTCTGGATAAAGAAGTAACATAGGTTGTTGGTACATTGGTACATTGGTAACATGGGTACATTTTTTCCAACATCACTGGTGTGCCAGCCTTTGGAATTGTCCCTGTTTTGAGTGTGAGAATATAAAGAGTGAGAATTTAAAACATTTTGTGAGAGGCAGGGCCATCTTAATAGCATCATGGGCCCCTGGGCAAAGTAATGCTCTGGGACCCCTACAATGGAGACAGTGCAGGTAAACAGATATCACGTAGGTAGGAGGCAGACAAGCGGATCTTTCCCTTTTGGCTGGAGCCCTCCTTTAATGTGGTTGTAAACCATTACAGACTACTTTATGCTACAGGTAAGCCTATACTAAGGCTTACCTGTAACTACCAAGGATAGCTCTAAACCTGCACGGTTAAAAAGATATCCCCTGCATGTGCTGATGTCATTGTCATCGGCACATGCGCACTGAGGCAAACTGAAGCAATGGAACGTATGTGCTGTTGCTTCAGTCTGTGTGCCCAGGTGTGGCCTCTCATTAAGACAGCCCGGGTGAATCCCCAATTAAAAAGAACACTCATGCTTATAACGGCATTATGTTGACCATTTGCATTGGAACTCGTTGAAAGTGTAACATACACCTTTTTTATATACGGATGAAATATGGTTGTTTTGCAAAAACTTGTTTTTGGGGAAGAATGAGGTTCAACCATGAACCAACGTTTTTCAACCCTCTGGGTAAAACAGATTTTTTTTTATAGAATGATTCATCATAACTGTACCAACCAAAACCGCCAAAATTATTATAAGCCTCAAGAATATGCTCAATGTGTTGAAATAAACCGCTAAATTTTTCAGAGAATTTTTCACCCATTATTGCTGAAAAAATGCAAAAGGCTTGTAACCAATAATGAAAAGACCTTGGAGCTGTACGAGGCCTGTCCTCAACCACATCATCGCTTATCGTTTTGAAATAGAAAAACCTTTTGCACTAGGAAGTACTGTAAAGTTAATAGTCAATAAACTCAACTTTTCATATTTTTTTCTTTGGTATTTAGGGCTGAATAAAAACCCAAAGGTGAGATCTTGCATGGTAAGATCTCTTTAAAACAAATTTCAGGTACCTGGAACAACACATGGGATATACCAATAGCTTCCTGAGCATTGCTAATATTAGCAGTATTAACGGAAGCATGTGAAGTAACAAGTATTATTAGAAGACCAAACATTAAATCAGTAAATCTAGATAAAGAATTAAAGGGGTTGTAAAGGTACAAGTTTGTTTACCTTAATGCATCCTATGCATTAAGGTAAAAAAACATCTCACAGCACCGCCCCCCCCCCCCCCCCCCGAGCCCCCGTTGTACTTACCTGACCGTTCGAATCTCCCGGGCGCGTCCACGTCGTCCTCTTCGGTTCCCAGCCTGGCCGTTGATTGGCTAGGCTGGGCGGATTGATAGCAGCGCAGCCATTGGCTAGCGCTGCTGTCAATCAAAGCGGATGACGCGGCACGCTGGGGGGCGGAGCCGTGTGATACAGTCGGCGGCTATGGCCGCCGCTGTATCACGGGAGCGTGCTCGCAAAAGCTTTCCTCCATGCGAGCGCCTTCGCATGAAGAGGGAAAGCTTTTGCGAGGAGGAGCCCAGACAGCCGCCAAGGGACCCCAGAAGACAGCTTTCCGGGCCACTCTGTGCAAAACGAACTGCACAGTGGAGGTAAGTATAACATGTTTGTTACTTTTTTTTTTAAAAAGCCCTGACTTTAGTGTCCCTTTAAGTAATTGTGTGATTAACTGCTGTTGTGCTGACTCACCAGCTTGCACGGCTCCTAAAGGTGACTGATTCTCTCATAGATTGCTGCTCTGAGGCCTCGTACACACGACCGGTTTCCTCGGCAGAATCCAGCAAGAAACTTGTTGGGAGATGTGTTTTGCCGAGGAAACCGGTCGTGTGTACATTTTTCGACAAGGAAACTGTCGAGAAACTCGAAGAGTCAAAAAGAGAGCATGTTCTCTTTTTTCTCAACGGGAATGGAGAAAATTGGCTCGTCGAGTTCCTCGACAGCTGAACAAGGAACTCGACGAGGAAAACGATGTGTTTCGCCTGACGAGTTCCTCGGTCGTGTGTATGAGGCCTGAGTGTTTGTACCCGAAGAAGCTGTTCCTGCAGAAGATTCTGACAGCTGAAGAGCCATTACAGTATCCAGCTGTGATAGCCTGGACACATGAAACGTTGTCAACATGTCAACAGAAAATGATTGTACCTGAAAAGGAAAAAAAACATCTCTTCCTGGAGGTGGAGATTGCCAAGCTCTTCCCCGCCCATCTCTGACACGGAGGGGGCGGGGAGAATGCCCTCCTCCTCCTTCGTATATGTCGGCCACTGCGCTGCTGCGTCGTGATATCATTAATCTTGTCATCACATGGGCAGGACTCCTCTTCCTCACGTGAAGCTGCTGATGCCGAATGACACAGAGGTGGGTGGCTTTGCTGGAGCCTGCGGGCTTTAGAACGTAGTAAGTAGGTACAGGCAGCCGTGGGACCAGCTTGCTATCAACCTCAGGGGCCAATGGATGTGCTGACAAATCTTCCATCCCCGCATCCAGCGCCGGCTACGCTTCTAATTCCACCAAGGCATCTCTTCAGCCACTCTTCTCCTCCCTATGATGCCGCCTTCTCGAGGACCCTTTGTACAAGTGTCTTCATGACCTTACAGGGCAGGTGAGCTCCTGTATTATAGCTCATGGAGCTCGCCAAGCCATTATGGGGTCAACTGTGACCTGAGCCTAGATGCGGGGGTCTTCTATAGCCCCCAAACATGTGTATAGTTCCAGAATTCACATGTTTTTCCCCCCTGGAATCATGTTTTCCCCACCTGGGATACACATGCCTGTCAGTTAAACAATTTAAAGTGACAGTACCAAAAATTGTACTTTTTCTCTTATGACCTCCACAATCCCATGCTGTCGGCACTAAATAATCCCCACTTCTTTTAGTCTCCTTTCATTTACACGAAATGCAAGAAGCCTACCATCTAAATATTTAACCCTTTGTTAGGACAGACAAATCTAGCTTACAATTGATAATGTAATCCCCCAGCACAGTACATGCAGGGTTAATTTTGTTAAAATTAGCTTTCAAGCTTCCCATAAATTAGGAGAACTAAGGATATTTCAGTACTGAAATTATCAGAAAAGATAATTTTTTTTTTTTTTTAGAATTACACTGAATGAGAACATGGACATAACAAATACAAAGCATATGTTATCCCAATTTGACTAGAAAGGTGAAAATACATTTTAAATCTAACTATGTGTATCTAAATGTACTTGTTTTCAGTCAGCAGGTTCTCTCTATGGATCATTTTTACATCTGCTGGGCAAGACTCAGATCCATTATTGGTCTAACAAGACTGGTGTGGGTTGGGATTATTTCATGAGATATTTAGTCTACCTGTTTCATTTTGGGTTGTTGGTGTCACGTACCTTGTATCAGAGCCCAATAATAGAACGAGACCTCTCTTACAGCACTGGCTTGGGGACCACTGAGGTTGAGGTAGGAGTGCCTATAAGATCTGTAGTAGCCGACACAGATTAGTAGAGATGATCCCCCAGAAGAACTGCACTGTAGAAGCAGCTGGTAGCGGTGGTTATCGGTGTGGGTCAGCGACCCCTGGATACTGGCAGGCACAGGATTAGGAACAGACTGGAGCAGAGTGAGACAATCTGGGTCAGCACAGGTAATAGGTAGGTAATACAGCAGGCAGAGTGTCAGAGAACTCACCTTGCCAGACATCCTCATGGTCACCTTGGTGCGCGCTGATGTGTGCTTCGGTGCGCGCTGTTGTGCACGCGCCGTGTGTCTTGGTTCACGTCCCAGACTGCGGGCACGCACGCCTGTGCGAGATGGTGTGCCTGTGCGCGCATGTGGGCAGTCTATTTAGACCCCTGGAATACTGCAGACCGGTGCTGTCTGATCTGCAGCTTCCTGTTTATCCTGTATCTGCTATCTGCCTGAACCTGGACTTTCTGACCACCCGGCTTGTGACTTGGACCTCTCCTGCTTTCCACTTGCACCCGACCCCGGCTTGCCTTGACCCCTGAATCTGCCTGCTCCTCTGTACCATGTTGTCTGACCTTTGCCAACCTGGTCCTTGACCATTCTCCCCGGCTTCTGCTCAGCTCACCCTCCAGTGTTTCTGCCTACCTGCCTGCAGCTTGTGTGATTCATCTTCCCTTCTGTATCCAGATCCTGAGCCGTCTTCCAGCAACTCTCACCAGGCTCTCATACCCTTCCGCACTCATGTGCCTCCTGTTTGCACTACCAGGAGGCGTGAGTCTGATCCGTACAGGGGACCTTCCTCTGCTACATTTGGCTCGTCGCCCAGGTATGTGTGAGTCTGACACAGAGGGTAGTCAGCAGACAGGCAGAGGTTTGGCAATGGAAGATCAAGGTATAGCAGGGTCAAGGCAAGCCGGGTCAGGATAGGAGAAGGCAGCAGTAGTCAAACACCTGAATCGGTAATTGTAAACAGGTACAGGATCAGACTCAGGTAAATCTGCAGATCAGACAGCACTGTACTAGAGCAGCTGCTGTCCTTTTAAAGGGTCACTGGCTCCAAGCCGAGTTAGCGTGGGCACACACGCACATGTGCCTGCCACAAGAGTCCACGCACATACACGTGCCACTGCCCGGTCCGGCAAGTCTTCGTAGTAACATGTGTGAGCATGTGTGCACGCCCAAGCATCTGCCTTGCCACAGGGTATCCCTGACAGTTGGTTCCCAACATTTATATTGTACATCAGGGAGGTAATGATATCAAGTTAAGCCAAGTGAAGTCAATATACTAGCAGCTAGCGATAATTGCATGCAAAATCTGCCCATACACAGTTTAAATCTCAGCCAGTTCCTGTTGAACCAGCCGAGATTCAAACTGTCTATGGCCAGCCTAATGCCCCGTACACACGATTGGAAATGCCGTCAGCAAAAGTCTGATGTAAGCGGAAATTCTGACCGAGTGTATGCTCCATCAGACTTTTGCTGTCGGAATTGACGGCAAAAAAAATTGAGAGCAGGTTCTCAAATTTGCAGATGGAAAAAAATCCTATAGAAAAATGTGATCGTCTGTAGCAATTCCGACATGCAAAATTCAGACGCATGCTCTGAAACAATTTGACGCATGTTCAGAAGCATTGAACTTAATTTTCTCGGCTCGTTGTAGTGTTGACCGACCGTGTGTCCGTATTCATCCGATCCGCTGGACGGAAGAAAAATAGGGGTTTCCTCCGTCCGAAAAACCGGATCTTTATGGACGCTGATATTTGCGGATGTTAGCGGATGCATCATCCGCTAACGTCTGAAATCCCATAGGGATGCATTACAAGTCCGTAAACGGACTTGTAAAAAACGGACGAATGATCCGCACATGTGAAAGGGGCCTAATACAGCGATCAGAAAAATGATCGCTTAGTGACACTGGCAATAGGGGGTGAAAGGGTTAACTAGGGCGGTGATCAAGGGGTTAAACCTTTATAAGGGGGGTACGGGGGCTACCCTGGACCTAACACTAACTGCCTGTCACACTAACTGTCACAAGTACCGGGGGGCCCAATCGGACCCACGTCTAGGCAGGGACGTACAGGTACGCCAATGTGCCTGTACGTGCCATTCTGCCGACGTATATGTACATGCGGCAGTCCTTAAGGGGTTAACTTAAGTAGTATCTCATCTGAATTCCCCATTAATTCAAACTAAAATGGAGGTCTTTTCCCCTCCAAATTTACCAAAACCGTCATCAGTGAGTGATCTGACACCCCCCTAAATTGGTATACTATATCCTTTATTATTTGAAATGGTTCCCCATTACCCAGGGCCAGGTCTATCCTGGAGAGTGTGGAATAAGAGCTTAAAAAGCAAGAATATTGCAGAGCATCTGGATTCTGCACTCTCCACATATCAAATAGCCCTGCTTATTGTAAGAACTGGTAGAGCCGACTCTCAGACACACTCTGCTCCCATATTCCTGATGGGAACCTGTCAAGTTTTTTACTTATAACCTCATTGAAATCCCCCACTGCTATAACTAGTATCCCAGTTTTGTCCATCATAAACTTCTAGTTTGAAAGGTGAAGGAATATAAATATTTGCTAAGACATACTCCCTATTTTTTTTTTCCACTTCAGACTTAACCATAACTTGAGACCTGCTCATGGTTACGTTCAATGATTATGTCTCGACTTAGGTTTTGCATCATATGTGGAGAATATATATATATATATATATATATATATGTTTTTTTTTTATTTATTTTTCCCCCCCTCTCCCTCCCACTCCTCCCACATCCCCATCTCCCACCTCCTCTCCTCCCCAACCTCCTACCATTCTTCTTACTAGGCCTCTATCGTCTCTTCTATTCGATAATTTCCTCCCCTCTTTGTTACTTAAGCTTCCATCATTTCTGCGTATTCCATCTTAACCTTCTATTTTTTCCAGGTATCCCATTTGTCTTCAAAATCTGCCCAAGTTTCCTCCTCTCTGTATCTTAAATATTCATTGTAATAAATTTTGTCAACCTTTTCCCCCATTCTCTTAATGTAGGGCTCTCTTCTTGTTTCCAATTAATCGAGATCTGACTTTTTGCAGCGTTAAGAAAATCTGGGATTAGTGTCTTTAAATATTTTTTGGTTGGCATTCGAGCCCCGTGCAAAACGCAAACCCAAAAGTCCTCCGGTATATTTATGTTTATTATTGCTTTAATTTTTTGTCCAATTTTTGACCAAAAAATTGTAACTTTTGGGCAAGACCACCAGATGTGTGTCATTATGCCCACCTCTCTACAACCTTTCCAACAAAAACGCGAATTAATTCCCAGGGATGAGTGTAATTTATCTGGTGTAAGATACCATCTTACCAAACATTTATAATTCTGTTCCATTACTTTGTTGTTTATAGAGGTAGCATGGACCCTGTTTATTATCTGTCTCATTTCAAATTCATTTATTGATGAGCCCGTTTCTTCTTCCCATTTTTTGATGAATGGAGGTACGCTCTGTTTTTTTAAGGCATTCAAAATTTCATATAACATCGAGATTATTCCCTTGTCGGTTTTCTTTATACAAAGTCTTTCGAGTGGCCGTAAATTTGTTTCGGATCTAATAGGCTGTGGGAGACTTTCAAAAAAATGTCTTATTTGAGCATATCTCCATTCATCAATCGACACGAGATCTCTCTTCTTTTCCAGATCCTGCAATGATATTAATCTATTTTGCTCCATAAAATCTTTTAGTTGGGTGTCATCTTTCTTAATCCAATTACCGAAAAAAAAAATTCTCCCGGGGGAAAAAATTGTGTATTTTTTAGGGGTATAAATGGTGAATTAAAACTCCATCTTTCTTTCCTATGAATCTGGTCCCAAAGTGCTAGGGCGTGTTTTGTAATGTCGTAAACTTCAGGGCTTAGTCTTCTATATTGTGGTGGGATCCAGATTACTTTCCCAAGTGCAGTTTTACTTAATTTATTTTCCATAACTACCCATCTTTTTCTACATTATTTTTTGCCCATTCTATAACTCGTGATAAAATAATTGAATAATAGTAATTTTTGAAATCCGCTACTCCCAACCCCCCTTGTGTTTATCTTTTGTCAAAAGTTTTAACTTAATTCGTGGTTTTTTCCCCCTCCATATGAATTTAAGAAACATTGCTTGCAGTTTTTTGAAAAAAGCTTGCGGGATTTGAATTGTAAGCATCTGAATTTTATAGATAATTTTTGGTAATATTATCATTTTAAAAATATTTATCCTCCCTGTCCATGTTAATTGTCCTGGTGCAATTCTGTTAAGGTCTTCTTTAATATCATTCAATAATGGTATAATGTTGGTTTTATACAGGGTCTCTTTAGAATTTCCTAATCTAATTCCAAGGTAGTTTAAGTCTTTTTTCCAACAAAATGGGAAATCTTTCTGCAAGGCCTTCTCCTCTTTTTTATTAAGGTTGATATTCAATATTTCTGATTTAATTGGGTTTATCTTAAAGTTAGATAGCATACCATATTCTTTTATTGTTTTAATTATACTAGGCAAACTTGTCCTTGGGTTTGATATATAGAATAGAATGTCGTCGGCATATGCTGCCACTTTATGTTCCTCCCCTCCCAACATTATCCCCCTGATGTCCACGTTTCGCCTTATCTTATTCAAAAGGGGTTCTAATACAAGCGTGAACAGCAGCGGGGACAATGGGCATCCCTGTCGGGTCCCGTTTCTTAGTTCGAAAGGATCAGATATCTTCCCATTAATTTTGATTCTTGCCATCGGTTTGTTATACAGGGCTCCTATCCATTGCCTCATTCTGGGTCCGATTTCTAGTTCTTCTAAAGTATTCTGCATGAAACCCCAGTCCACTCGATCAAAGGCCTTTTCTGCGTCTACAGACATTAACAGGCCTGGGGCTCCACTTCTTTTGATTTCCTCAATAATCAAAAGCTATTGAATTCCGTTATCTCTCCCTTCTCTTCCTGTAATAAACCCCACTTGATCTGTATGTATTACATCTGGCATGATGTTTTTTAGCCTATTAGCAAGAATTTTTGAAAAGATTTTTAGATCTATATTGAGGAGCGAGATCGGTCTGTAGCTGGAACATAGACTATTATCTTTGCCTTCTTTAGGTATTACAGTTATTAACGATTCTAAACTTTCCTTCCTCATTTCCCATTTATCTCCTATTCCATTATAGTAACTACATAGTTTTGGAGGTAATACGTCGGACAGTAATTTGTAGTATAGAGTTGTAAATCCATCAGGACCGGGGCTTTTACCGTTAGATAGTTCCCTAATAGTTTTTATAATTTCGTCCTCTGTTATGGGCATTTCTAAGGTCTTAAGTTTATGTTCTGGTATGCTATTTAACTCTGACTTTCCCAAGTATGTTTTTGTTTTTTCATCCCTTAACTTTGTTTCCCCTTTAGTGTTGTCCTTATTAATTGAATAGAGGTCTTTATAGAATTTTTGGAAGTTACCTATAATCTCTGAGGTTTTAAATCTTATTTCTCCCGTTTTCGTTTTTATTTTCTCAATAAAATTCATAGATTTTTTCTTTTTAAGGAGGCTCGCTAAGTATTTCCCTGTCTTGTTACCCCATTGATATCGTTCTTTGTTAATTATGTTAAATTCTACCCGAGTTTCCTGTTCTATAAGTTCTCTAAACTCTTCTCTTTTACTATAAAGTTTCTGGAGTATATCTCTTTGGCCTATTTCTTTATGTAGATGTTCTGATATTTCTTTAATCAGATTGTTTTTTGTATCTTTATTTTTTTTTTTCCCTAGATCCTTCTTTTATCAAAATTCCTCGAACAAAAACCTTATGAGTCTCCCAGATTGTAGCTTCCGACATGCCCTCTGTACTATTCTCTCTAAAAAATTGTTGCAACTCCCACCTTATTTTCTTTTCTATTTCCTTATCTAATAACAATTCCTCGTTTAATCGCCAGTTTGATTTTCGATTGTCTTGCTCCCCTATTCTAAATACTCCCTATTTTCTAGTACACAATAAAGAAAAACATACCACCCTGCCTTGTCTATTCTGCTCTGCCTGCAGATGAATGCCACTCCTCTTCTTACCAACACAGTCACACCCATAAGAGGTGTTTACCGAGTGATATTGAGATTGGAACTTCTTACTTCGAAATTGTAACTTAGTGGCTTTAGTTAGTTGTGTCTCCTGCAGGCAGACCAGTCCTACCTAATGCGTTTTCAACACATCAAACACTGCAGCTCTCTTGACTGGGGTGCCCATGCCGCGGATGTTACAGGAACCTATATTCAGTACTCTACACTGCATAAAAGATTGAGAAACAGAAAAAGAGGGCAAAAAGAATCCTGAGAGAAACCAAACCAACAAAAACCCTGTAAACAAAAATCATCCTAGATATAATCATCCCCCTATGTAGCACAGTGCCCAGTATTCTAATTTTTCCTATAATTTCCCCCTACTATCATGTGAGTTGTATCTTTATTCTGACCCTTCTGCATTGTCTGTGCCAACCCTCAATTGTGTCTCACCACCTCCCTCGCCCCCCATCTCAAATGTTCTCCATCTTCCCTCCCTACACCTTTCTAGGTTAACCCTAAGGGCTTTTATTGTGACCAGTACATACATCCCCACACTCTCCTCACCCTTGCTTGTATCACTCTTCCTCCCTCCCCCTGTGATAATCAAGCAAGTTTTTTTTTTTTATACATTTTCCATGCATTCATTAATCTTCTATTATACAGTGTGTCTCCCACCACCCTCCAATCCATATGCATATTATTCTTTTCAGGTGTATCCCATCTTTAATCCAAATGTCCCCTCATTTTATTAACAGCTGATCCTTTCTGTCCTCCAGCCATGCTATCACTCCTGCGGGGGAGTTGAAGAACTGTGTCCCTCCCAGTGCTAACACTCATAGCTGGGCTGGGTAAAGCGGTGCGTATGTAATGTTACATTTTTGAAGTCTGCATTTAGTTTTTATAAACTCTGCCCTGTGCTTCTGCATATCGGGTGAGAAATCAGGGTACATCGAGATCTTAACTCTGTTGTAAGAGATATTCCCCATCTCTCTGGCCCTTGCACAACACAGTTACTTTTTTATTTATAATAAAAAAAAATGGGTTGTTTGTTTGTTTTAGTCATATTTTAGTCATCTGAATTGTTTTAGTTTTAGTCATATTTTAGTTGACTAGAATCACCAGTATATTTTAGTTGACTAAAATTGGAAGGGTTTAGTTAAATTGTAATTAATTATTTAAGCAATTCTCTAGAATTTCCAGGCTCCTTATATACTCCTGGAGTATAAATCTAATACCATGTAGGGATGGGGAAGTAAAGGGGAGTAAGGGAGCACACAGGGCAGAGAACTGGTCTGGGGAGGCTGTTATTTTACACAGTGCTAAGGGAGCCATCCCTGCCAGGAGAACACAGTGATGATTGCTAATGGCCATAGCTGCTGGCAATAATTGCATCCTAAAAATCCAACATGCTGGTTGTACCCAAGACAATCAATGGAGTGACTTGCTTACAATCAAGCTGCCCATACATGGTTTATATCTTGCTCGGTCCCTAGTTTATTCATTTTAATCATCATTTTAGTTATCTGAATTGTGTTAGTTTTAGTTGCATTTTAGTTGACTAAAATCTTTAGTACATTTTAGTTGACTAGTTACTCCTGGAGTTAAAATGCAATAACATGTAGCAGGGATGGGGAAGCAAATGGGAGTGAGGGAGTGCACAGGGCAGAGAACTGGTCTGGGGAGGCTGTTATTTTACACAGTGCTAAAGAAAGCCATCCCTACCAGGAGAACACAGTGATGATTGCTAATGGTCATAGCCACTGGCAATAATCGCATTCTAAAAAGCCAACATGCTGGTTGTACCCAAGACAACCGATAGATCGACTTGTGTACAATCAGGCTGCTCATACATAGTTCAAATCTTGGTCGGCCCCTATTTTAGTCATCTGAATTGTCATTTTAGTTACCTGAATTGTGTTAGTTTTAGTTGCATTTCAGTTGACTAAAATCTTCAGTATATTTTAGTAGGGAAACACTCACCACGTGGTTTACAGGGCATTGTTCCAGAACACCTAGGCAGCAGATAGGCAGTCTCTCAGCCAATGCAGCTTATCAGGGGGCTGGAACTTTAACAGACAGGCAGAGAACTGAGGAAAGCGGAAGTTCAAATGGGTAAACATGCCTCCCTCACATATTTGTTCTGTTTTTTTTTTATTTATTTTTATTGGAATTGATTTTTGTTATAGCTTTCATCAATTAAATTAATTCACATTTTATTCTCATTTAGTTTTCATCACTGAAAACACGCAGTTGACAAAAATGATGATGAAAATAACTTCACGTCAATGAAATTAACACTGCTTTAAAAAAAACAAAAAAAAACGAGGAAGCATTTGAGTAATGCTAAAGCCAAATGTATGCTTAAAATTAGTTGTTTATCTTTTAGACAAGTCCAATTTGGAAGAAAGTCTGCTGAGGTAGTACAGGAAGGATTTTGTTTACATTTCAGATGTTGGACTTGATATTTTTAATTTGGATGTGCAGTCCTGTGTGGAGCCGGTGGTGGATTGGATTTGGTGCCACAACTCACATCTGGCTTTTGAGGACTATTTCAGTTTAATGTTAATAGTTGTTTTTATGAGTTCAAGCCTTTGTGGCTGAGTTATTTATTAAATGCATTTATGTTTTTTTTTATTATTATTAAATTGTCTAATTTAGTAGTTATTTCATAAGAAAATATACAAATAATAAAGGAGTATTATTAACTTTGCATCCAGTAAAATGTGTTGATTTCTTCTTTATTGAAGTTCAATTCAAAATCCATGTTTGGTTTTCAATGCTACATATATTCCCATGCCAGGATGCATGAAATTAACCTCCCTGGCAGTATGATTCTTTCTAATTTGGCGTTTTATACTGTAGGCTTGTAATTGTTAGGAATAACTCACTTAAATCTGACCAAACACGAGTCTAATAGGCATCCCGGGTATGAATTAAAAAAAATATATATATATAAATTATAATATAATAAATACTTTTAAATAATTATAAGAAATAATAATATAATTATAATAAAAATTATTCAATAATGTAATCAACTCAAAAACACTGAAATTTGCTCAGTTGCAGAATTGTCGCTGTCATTATTTTTATTTTTTTATGACGAATTTCCCCACAAATCGCTATCGCTCAATTCTGCAAGTGATTATAATTTATTATCGCTGTTTTCTAGCTGATCTAAAACCGTTTTTGACATAAAGGGACACTTTTGGTTGCTATGGACAATCTACAATTTCCAGGCAGAAAGAACATTTTTTATTATATAAAAGAACATGCAGGGCACAGGGCAGACCACTAGAGACAAGGGGGGTGTGTATTTTTTACATACAGTACTGTAATCTATACGATTACAGTATACTGTATGTAATGTGTTTGTTTACTTTTTTGAATTTGGCGCCGTTCTCCGCCCCCGTGCGCTGTAACATCGCAGGGAACGGAGATCGACGGCACACAGGGACACTGTGTGAATCGAGCGAGCACCCGCTCGCTCACACAGCGCGGATGCATCGCTGGATCCAGGAACAAGGTAAGCCAGCGCGTGCTGCAGGCCCTGCATAGCTACCCCGAGCGTGACTCGGGGATACCGATCTTAGCACAAAAAAAACACCCCGAGTCACGCTCAGGAATACTGCCAGGGGGGTTAAACATACCCTACCAAATGGGAATGCTGTAGCCCAACCCAAGTAATATGTATGTATGTGTAATGTATTGTTAGTGTTGCATTTCCACCTTCCCTTCTTTAGTGTGTTTTGGCTTACCTGCTACTTCAAACGATCATCTGTTTGCAAAGTCAATTACTCATCCATGAGACTACATTGAGTACTATAATGCTGCGTATACACGATCAGAAATTCTGACAACAAATGTTTGATGTGAGCTTTTGGTCAAAAATTCCGATCGTGTGTAGGCTCCATCAGACATTTGCTATTGGAATTTCTGACCACAAAAATTTGAGAGCTGGTTCTTAATTTTTCCGACAACAAAAGTTCTTGTTGGAAATTCTGCTCGTCTGTATACAATTCCAACGCTCAAAAATCCTACGCATGCTCGGAATCAATTTGACGCATGCTCGGAATCATTAAACTTAATCTAGCTTGTTGTAGTGTTGTACATCACTGCGTTCTTGACGGTCAGAATTTCCGACAACATTTGTGTGACCGTGTGTGTATGCAACACAAGTTTGAGCCAACATTCCGTCTGTAAAAAATCCACAGTTTTGTTATCGGAATTTCCGATCGTGTGTATGCTGCATAAGAGAAAAAACAAACAAACTGCCTACTTTGTTGTTTATTTAATAAACTAAGATAACATGACATTGGCCAAATTTACATCCACTAGAATTTGTTGCTTTACTTTTTTATTAAAGTTCAATATAATATTCATGTTTGCTTATTAGTGCTACATATTGACATTAATAATGTCAGTTTTGCTTCCCTCTATAAAAAAAATAAAAATAAAGTTGTGTTGGCAATTAGAAAAAATCATGTTTGGCTGCAATTTGAAATGGAACTTTAATTCTAATAACACATAATTCCAAAATGTAATGTATAACAATTATACTGTATATTATAAACTTTGCAACTGTGTGTTCCCGGGTCCTGTTTTAATGAAAGTTTGTGTATAATTACCCATGTCTTTTGTCTGAGCCAGCCTAATTACTACTGAAATACAACAATATTACTTTGTTTTGCTAGAAATGACAAAATAAAAAATTAAAAATAAATGAGTACGCGCACTGTATGTGAGATCCTGTTGACAGATCTAACGTGTTGTAATGTAATATGCTGGACAAAAAAGCAAAGCACCCTTCTGACACACAGTTTTCTTTATCGTACATCACGGGACACAGAGCGCATAGCCATTACACTTGGGTTATATGGGTACCTTCAGGTGTGGACACTGGTGTAATCAATTTCACAGGAAGTTTCCTCCCTATATAACCCCCTCCCACTGGGAGTGCTTCAGTTTTTTCGCCAGTGTCTTAGGTGTTGGTCACGTCTAGCTGTCCCTCGGAGGTCTCGGGACCCAGGATAGCTAGCCGGATCCGTCCGAAGTGCTTCAAAGCCAAGGTGTACGGTACCCGGGCCCTGCTGGAGTGGGGTTTTGCCTATAATGCCTCTCCTTGGAGGGCTGGATTCTGGGCTCCAGTGCCTTAGTCTCTTCCAAGAACTAAACGCTACTGATGCCAGGATGCTATATAGGTCCAGGTGTGTGGGTTCCTTAACACAGGACCCCGGTCCCTGAAGGTCCAAGACAATACCCACGGAGATGGGGGAAGGTTGGGCCTCTTGCATTTTGCAATACCCTGCGGCGTGGAGCAGGTAAGAGGGAACCTGCGGGACTTGGTTCGACAGTAGGTATCCCCCTGGGGGTTCTGGGTCGGCTAATGGTATGCTTGTGCATCAGCCACTATCTCCACTATGTCTTTTGAGGCAGGATGGGATGTACTAATGTTTACCCAGATAACATGTAGGTATATGTATGCTTTAAAGATATGTATTTACTACTCCCCCCAGATCTGCCTTCTAGCATGATACTGCAGCCCCACGTGCTATAAGGAGGAAATGCTGGCAAAACTCCTGTTTCTTAGGAAGCCTATGGGGACAGCTTCCTCTATGTGTGCACTACAATAAGATTAGTGTCTTGCCTGGTGTCTGTTGGATTGCTAGCGCCGGTCCAGGCTTCTCCTCTGCTTTCTGCTTCCTCCATGTTGGTTTCAGCGTGGGGGGGGGCGCGCGCGCCGCCTTTTACAGCGTCAGCGTGCGTGGGGGGGGCGGGCCAGCAGCGTCAGGTCTCAATTAAAGCAGCAAAGCATTTCCTGGCTGGTCATTCCCTCCTGAAAGCAGAGGAGGCTGAGGACACAGAGCGCGCAGCTGAGCTATTTCTGGCTAACAGTGACACCCAGTGGGGGTTTGTGGATCTTCAGGTCTGGACTTAGCTCCATACTGACCAGAAAAAAAAAGAAAAAAAAAAAAGGTTTTTTTTTCTTAAAGGGACTCAGCCTTAGATCTGGCAGTATCTGAGTCGGTGCAACCTTGGGCTCCAGCTAATGGGCATTGGTGTGGCAATACTCACAGGACCTTCCTCGGTATTGCCGCCTTCTCGGGCGTATGAAAATTTGGAAAAATTTTACCATAGCCTGTTCTTATTAATGGTTCACTTCTAGCTACAACAGTTGGGTGTTGGCTTTAGGGGTGTCTCAAGGTTGTGCAATGGCTCCCAAGGGATCAGGACCAGCTAAGGCTGCAAAAGGTACCAAAAAACTAAAGGGGTCTCCATCGGGGTCAGAGGATTTGGGCCAGGCTAGCGGTCCCACCCTCACCAGATAGACCACCGAACAGCATGTTGCAGGAGCCATTGAGGGTGCTAGGGGCAGAGGCGGCCCCCAATCAACCCATTCCCGTTTACGTTATGGAAGAAATGCTAGCGACCACCCTGGGTGGGCTAGAGGAAAGGTTAACTGCTTTAATTGCCCGCTCTTTGCCAGGTGGCAAACGGGCTAGATCCCCGTCACCTAGATTGGTGTTTTCAGATGCAGAGGTACTCTCTTCGGAGGAATTGGACCCACAGGGGGATCAAGCGGACCCGAGTCCCGACGGTTCAGACATTGAGGGTTCCACTATAGATGAAATTTTTTCGGCTTCTCAAGCAGAGAGCCTGTGGATCCAGTCTCTGACAGATATGGTTCGCACTGCTTTTAAACTTCCAGTGTCAGAACAATTAGCCCCCGCGGTATCCTCTTTAGGTTCCTTGAAGGCACCGTTGAGTGGGGCGTCTTTTTCCGGTTCACCCCCTTCTGGAGAGCGTGATTTTTCAGGATTGGGCTCGACCTGATAGGATTTTTATCCCTCCTAAAAGGTTCACTATTCTCTATCCTATGGAAGAAGAATTTGCAAAGAAATGGGCACTCCCTACCGTGGACGCAGCCATTTCCTGCGTAAAAAAATCCCTGACCTGTCCGGTTGAAAATGTCCAGATGTTTAAAGATCCAGTCGACAAAAAGTTGGAGACCCTACTGAAGGCTTCTTTTACCACAGTAGGTGCCGTGGTTCAGCCAGCGGTGGCAGCCATTGGCGTTTGTCAGGCTTTAAAGGATCAGACTAAACAGATATTAAGGGACATACCGGCTCAGCAAGCTCGTGAATTGGCTGACCTCCCAAGGGCTCTCTGCTTTGCAATAGATGCTATTAAGGACTCCATTTAACAGGCGTCCCGTTTATCTCTGCTGTTGGTTCATATGCGTCGCCTTTTGTGGCTGAAAAACTGGTCAGCAGAGGCACCCTGCAAAAGGCTTTTAGCAGGATTTCCCTTTCATGGTGGGAGACTATTTGGTGAAGACCTAGATAAATATATCCAGACCATATCAAGTGGTAAAAGTTCTTTCTTGCCTGTCAAGAAAAGATCGCGTGGGCCCGCGTTTAAGCGACAGACCTTCGCAGGCTCGGCCCCTTCAACTTCCCGTCAGTATCGACGGCCTCCCGGGCGTTCAGCATTTAATAGCCGCCCACAAGGACAAGCCACGGCAGGCAAGAGGCCATGGTCTCGCAAGCCGGTTAAACCAGTCATCAAGTCAGATTCATGAAGGGGCGCCCCCACTCTCTTGGGTGGGGGGAAGGCTTTGGTTTTTCTCCGAAGTGTGGGAGGCCAGAATTCCCGACTCTTGGGTACTGTCCGTGGTAGCCACGGGCTACAAGCTAGAGTTTCGGGAAGTCCCCCTCCTCATTTTCAGGGGTCAAGTCTTCCAAGCGACCCATTAAAGAGGGCCTCTCTTGTAAAAGCATTGGATCGTCTCTTGCTCCAAGGAGTAATTGTAGAAGTACCAACCCAGGAATGGGGTCTGGGATTCTACTCCAACCTTTTCATAATACCAAAGCCCAATGGCGACGTCAGGCCTATCTTAGACCTCAAATGCCTAAATCGCTTTCTAAAGATTCAGACCTTTCGTATGGAGTCCATACGTTCGGTGGCAGCCAGCCTACATCAAGACGACTTTCTAGCATCTATAGACATAAAGGATGCGTATCTGCACATGCCGATCTACCCGGCACATCACAAGTTTCTTTGTTTTATGATAGATCACCGTCATTACCAGTTCGTAGCCCTCCCTTTCGGGTTGGCAACAGCTCCGCGGGTATTCACAAAGGTGTTAGCCCCGGTGCTAGCCTTCCTAAGGACAGAAGGCATTTTGGTCCTGGCATACCTGGACGATCTTCTGGTTATCGACAGCTCAGCTTCCAGCCTCAATCATGCGGTAGTTCGCACAGTTCAGCATCTAGAGGAATTCGGGTGGATTGTGAACCAAGAAAAATCGATATTGAAACCCACAAAGCAGTTGGAATATCTAGGCCTTCGGCTAGATACAGACTGCCAGAGGATATTTTTACCTCAAGCAAAGGTCAGATCAATAACTCAAGCAGTTCAAGTGATCTTAGGCAAGAAGAGGCCGACTATTCGCCTATGTATGCGACTGCTGGGGAAGATGGTGGCCGCCTTCGAGGCAGTGCCCTACGCCCAGATCCATACCAGATATGTCCAGGCAGCCATTCTCTCTGCTTGGAACAAGTCCATTCAGGCGTTAGATCGTCCGTTAGTGCTCTCCCCAGGAGTCCGGCGCAGCCTGTTTTGGTGGCTGGTCCCTCAAAATTTGTCAAAGGGGAAATCCTTTTGCCCCATCACGTGGAAGATAGTAGCCACGGATGCCAGCCTGTCAGGTTGGGGGGCAGTTCTAGAAGGACAGACCCAGCAAGGGCAGTGGTCGGAGGCAGAAAAACTGCTTCCCATCAATATCCTAGAGATCAGAGCTGCTCGGCTGGCCCTGATCGCCTGGACTCTCCCCCTTCAGGGTCTGCCAGTAAGGATACAGTCCGACAATGCCACTGCGGTGGCATACATAAACCACCAGGGGGGCACGAGGAGCCTAGCAGCCCAAAGGGAAGTAAACCTGATTTTCTCATGGGCCGAAGCCCATGTACCCTGCATCTCGGCGGTGTTCATCCCAGGGATAGACAATTCTCAAGCAGATTTTTTGAGGCGTCAACAGTTGCTCCCGGGGGAGTGGTCTCTTCACCCCCAGGTATTCCAAGAGATTTGCCAAAGATTCGGAGTCCCAGATGTGGACATTATGGCAACGAGATCCAACAAATAGTTGGACAAATTCATATCCCGAGCCAGGGATCCCTCGGCCTACGGGACCGATGCGTTGGTTTGCCCCTGGCACCAGTTTTCTCTCCTGTATGCGTTCCCTCCACTGCAGATGATTCCCCGCCTTCTACGGAGGATCAGGGTGGAGCGCAGGCCTGTGATCCTGGTGGCCCCAGCCTGGCCCAGGAGGGCTTGGTACGCACTCATCGTGAAGATGTCAGTCGGGGCGCCGTGGCCGCTCCCCCTGCGCCCAGATCTGCTGTCTCAGGGCCCAATCTGCCACCCTGCTTCACAGCAGCTAAATTTGACGGCTTGGCGGCTGAATCCCTAATTCTTAAGGGCAGAGGCCTCTCAGCTCAGGTCATATCTACGTTGATTCAGGCTAGGAAACCGGTCTCCAGAAATATTTATTACAGAGTCTGGAGAACCTATGTGGAGTGGTGCGAGTCTCAAAAATGGCATCCTCGAAAGTTTTTTATTGACAGGATCTTGCGATTCCTCTAGGTTGGCGTTGACAAAGGGTTGGCTCTTAGTACTCTAAAGGGGCAGGTGTCGGCTTTATCGATATGGTTTCAAAGACCCTTGGCCACCCATTTGCTTATGAAAACCTTCTTGCAGGGGGTCTTGCATGTGAATCCCCCTATTAGAGCTCCCCTCTGCCCCTGGAATTTAAATCTGGTCTTGTGAGCTTTACAAAGGCAGCCGTTTGAACCTCTGACAGAAATCCCTCTTGTGCTACTAACCCGAAAGTTGGTTTTCTTGGTAGCTATGGCTTCGGCCAGAAGGGTTTCCGAGCTGGCAGCCTTGTCATGCAGGGAGCCATACCTTATTCTGCATAAGGACAGAGTGGTTCTGCGGCCTCAACCTTCTTTCCTTCCTAAGGTCATATCCAGTTTTCACTTGAATCAGGACCTAGTCCTACCATCCTTCTTTCCTACTCCCCAGTCCAGAGAGGAAAGACTGCTTCATACTTTGGACGTGGTTCGAGCCATAAGGGTCTATCTCAAGGCTACAGAGAAGATTCGGAAAACAGATGTGCTTTTTGTTCTTCCGGATGGCCCCATGAAGGGTCAGCCGGCTGCCAAGTCTTCCTTGGCTAGGTGGATTAAGCAGCTGATTTTTCAGGCCTATGGTCTGAAGCGCGTTCCACCTCCCTTATCAGTTAAAGCCCATTCTACGAGGGCCATGAGTGCCTCCTGGGCGGCACACCATCAGATCTCTATGGCACAGGTTTGCAAGGCGGCAACCTGGTCTTCCGTACATACGTTTACTAAATTTTATAAGTTGGACGTTGCAAAGAGTACGGACGCAGCTTTTGGGCAGGCGGTCCTACGGGCAGCAGTATAGAATCCTCTGGTCTGGGTCACGCCCCCTTTTTTTCTGTTGGTGGAGTTACTTTACTTCCTGATAATTTTTTGTTTGGCTATTCTTGGCCTTACGGTCTCCCTCCCTTCATAGAGCATTGCTTTAGGACATCCTAAGTGTAATGGCTATGCGCTCTGTGTCCCGTGATGTACGATAAAGAAAAAAGGATTTTTAATAAACAGCTTACCTGTAAAATCCTTTTTTTGAAGTACATCACGGGACACAGAGCTCCCACCCCTCTTTTGGGGAACATTGTGTAACCTCGGAGGAATTGCTTGCTACAAAACTGAAGCACTCCCAGTGGGAGGGGGTTATATAGGGAGGAAACTTCCTGTGAAATTGATTACACCAGTGTCCACACCTGAAGGTACCCATATAACCCAAGTGTAATGGCTATGCGCTCTGTGTCCCGTGATGTACTTCAAGAAAAGGATTTTACAGGTAAGCTGTTTATTAAAAATCCTTTTTTTTAAGAAAACATAATGGCTATACCGACAAACCTAAAAATGTATGTAAAAGTAAAACTTTTTTCTATAGTATAGAAGGTCAAAGTGTTAGAACCTATGTCATTGTTTTATTGCTGTATACCTGTGTCCCTGCTTGGGAGATTCAAGCTCACTATTAGTCCAATGTCCATTATCTCTAGTACAGAAAGTGATGGCTAATCCCACATTTTTGAGTTGTCGTATGAACAGAAGGGATATTCCCTAATCAAGACATCTGTTCTGGTGACAACTGTCTAAGGCCGAGTACACACGATCAGTACATCCGATGAGAGTGGTCCAAAGGACCGTTTTCATCGGTTAACCGATGAAGCTGACTGATGGTCTGATGTGCCTACACACCATTGGTTAAAAAACACACCATCGGTTAAAAAGATCGTGTTAGAACGCGGGGATGTTTACGTGTTTTAACACAACGACGTGCTGAAAAAAACTAAGTTCAATGCTTCCAAGCATGCGTCGACTTGATTCTGAGCATGCGTGGCCTTTTAACCAATGCTTTTGCATACTAACGATCGGTTTTGACGCATCGGTCAGGTGTCCATCGGTCAAATTTTAAAGCAAGTTCTCTTTTTTTTTATAACTGACCGATGGGGCCCACACACGATCGGTTTGGACCGATGAAACGGTCCTTCAGTCCGTTTTCATTGGTTTTGACCGATGTGTACGCGGCCTAAGAAGTGATGTCTCCTCTCTTTGAAGAGATCACCTCTTCATTCTTTATCACTGGGACAGCAAGTGAAGAGCAATTTCCCCAATGGGACACACAATTGTCTGCTCTATCCAAAACTTCACACTTTAAAGCCTAACTCCAGGCAAATATTAAAATTCACAATTAAATACATATAATGGCTCATTTATGTAGTAGAAAGGCTTTATTTTCTTGGAGTACATCAATGCAGGTCAGCAAATTCCTATTGACTTCAGTGGAGTAAGATAGTAAGATAATAAGAGAGAGTCGGCAGCAACCAGAGAAGGTGGGAGTGGTCTGCTTGCTGTCTAGGAAAAAGTTGCAACTAGCCCTAATGCTGGAAATAGTCTGCCCCTAAGCTGTCGAGGCCTGGAAGAAGCTACAAGGGGCCTCTGTCATAGTGGAGTCTGGAGAGATGTTGAAGTGCCAGGGGAATGGCTGGTGGACAGAATTCTCTCCACGGTCCATTGGGGCAAGGTACTGGTTCAGCTGAATAACTTGAGAGCCACATCAATTCTCCTGCCTAGTTGAATAATTCTTACAGATATCTATGTAGTGCCCAAAAACTGTATTGCAGGCTCCCAACCTGTAGTTGAAGCCATATATGCCCCCTTTCAAGCCTCCCCTAGGAGACACCCAGTATCAACAGCTATTAGTTAAACTGGTTTTTCCCTTTTAGGTTTTTCCACTGTCCCAACAACGAATAATGCACCAGCTGTTAGAGTAACGCATGCTGGTGCTTGCTGTTAGCCCAGAAGACACTGCATGTACCGAGACTCTGGACCACCCCATCCACATAGGGGACACAGTGCCCATCCATAAGTGGTATTGTTATTCTGCAAAGTGGGTTGTGAGGCAAAGTCATAGCCCCTGGGTCTGGTCCAGAGGAATAGGAATGAGCCAGATTTTTTAGTCGAGCGTAAGTTCGACTCGAACATCGGGTGTTCGCCTGTTTGCTGAATAGTGAACAATTTGGGGTGTTCGAAAGCTGCGGAACACCCTTTAAAAGTCTATGGGAGAAATCAAAAGTGCTCATTTAAAGGTCAATATGCAAGTTATTGTCATTAAAAGTGTTTGGGGACCTGGGTCCTGCCACAGGGGACATGTATCAATGCAAAAAAAAGTTTTAAAAACAACAGTTTTTTCGGGAGCAGTGATTTTAATAATGCTTAAAGTGAAACAATAAAAGTGAATTATTCCTTTAGAATTATACCTGGGGTGTCTATAATATGCCTGTAAAGTGGTGCATTTTCCCTTGCTTACAACAGTCCCTGCACAAAATGACATTACTAAAGGAAAAAAAGTAATTTAAAACTACTTGCGGCTATTATGAATTGTCGGGTCCCGGCAAAACAGATAAAAGTAATTGAAAAAAATGGCATGGGTTCCCCCAAGTCTATTATCAGGCCCTTTGGGTCTGTTATGAATAAGGGGAATCCCGAACCAAAGTTTAAAAAAAAATGTGTGGAGGTCCCCCCAAATTCCATACCAAGCCCCTCAGGTCTGGTATGGATATTAATAGGAACCCTGCACCATTTTTTTCTTAAATAGCGTAGGGGGCCCCCTCAAATTCCATACCAAGCCCCTCAGGTCTGGTATGGATTTTAAGGGAAACCCCACGACAAAATAAAAAAATGGCATGGGGTTCACCCTAAGAATCCATACCAGACCCTTATCTGAGCACGCAACCTGGCAGGCCGCAGGAAAAGAGGGGGGATGAAAGAGCGAGCCCCCCTCCAGAACCGTACCAGGCCACATGCCCTCAACATGGGGAGGATGTCAGGTGGCCCCGCCCTCAACTATTTAAGATTTGTCACGGCGGGTCTCGCGTCATTCGGCGGGCATCTCCCATGGGGCCAGAATCGATCATGGCAATGTGTATCGGGTCGTGGAAGGATTACATTGCTGGAATTTTTTTTCTTTTTTATTAAAGGATTTGTCCCAAGCTGTGTGTTTGTTCTTTTTACCATTTTTGTCACATTTTTGGGTGAAATGGTAGGGGTACAATGTACTCCGTTACCAATTCACATAGGGGGTCGGGATCCACTTTGTTAAAGGGTGCTTCCAGATCTGATCAGCCCCCCGCCCGCAGACCCCCGCAACCACTGGGAAAGGGTTATGGGGATGAGGCCCTTGTCCCCATCAACATGGGGACATCCTCCCCATGTTAAGGGCATGTGGCCTGGTATGGTTGCGTGCTCGGATAAGGGTCTGGTATGGATTTTTTGGGGGGAACCCCACCCCATTTTTTTTTTGAGCGGGGTTCCCCTTAAAATCCATACCAGACATCAGGTCTGGTATGGATTTATTTTTATTTATTTTTTATTTAAGGGCAAAACACAGGTACAAGCATACAAAGGAACTTCAAGTTGTTACGAGGTTACAATGAGCATATGGGATATAATAACCTTACCAATTCGTCACAGTTGAGTAAAGGTCAACATTCAGTTAGCGACCTATTAATCGCTGAAGTCCAATACATGGTAGTCCTAAACACCTGTGCTCAGCCCGTTTTATTTGAAAAAGGAAGAGAGAGAGAGAGAGCGCAAGAGGGAGCAAGAGAGAGAGAGAGAGAGAGGAAAAGAGAGAGAGAGAGAGAGAGAGAAAAAACAGGAGGGGGGAGGAGGGGTGACAGGAGGGGAGGGGTAAGTACTCTCCAGGAGTCATGGTACCTTTTCCGTGATAGGGGGGTAAGATTAAGAAGAACTGCGGCCGGGTTATCCTGGAGGGAGACATCCGTGAGTTTCTGTATGAGCTTCAGTACCGGTTGCCAGAAAGTATGGAGCACAGGACAATCCCAGAATATGTGCATTAGCGTGCCAGGGTATAGGCCGCAACGCCAGCATCGATCAGATTGCAAGGGAAAAATCTTAGCCACAACAGAGGGAGTCCTATACCAACGCGTTACTATTTTATATGTGGTCTCTTGGTATTTGCTGCAGAGAGAAGATTTCTGCGCAAAAAAAAGGATACAATCTTTCTGGGGTTCTGTGAAGGTAATATGCAGGTCTCTTTCCCACTTAGCCAAGAGTGATGGGTGTTCAGTAACGTGGAGTTCCAGTAGGGATTTATTGGAGGTAGATAAGGACTTCCGGATCGGGCCCTCTCCCATACAGAGCTCCTTGAAAGGATGACGTTTTCTGAGGAATTGGGCTGGCTTGGGCAATGAGCCTAGAAAGTGAGACAATTGGTTGACCATCCAGCGATCTATAGAAAGTGGGGCCCGGTCTGAGAGCAAGTCCTCTGCAGTGAACCACCCGGTGGGACGCAGAAATGAGGAAGCCCTCATGAGACCCTATGGGGCTTGTGAGGTAAAAGACGAGTCGGTAAGGCCAGGTGCAAGACCTGGATGACCAATGATCGGCGTCAGCGGGGAAGGATAATTTTTCAGCAAGGCTAAACGGAAAAACCTTTTCAGTTCCAAGAGTGTGGGCCCGATCAGTGGGTGTGTAGAAAGATGTGCGGCAGGCATGTTCCCTGTCCAGGGGAGTCCCGCGAGGGGTGCCCCGGCCGCCTCCCTCTCCAGCGGCACCAGTCCACCACCCTGGTCATGTGGGCTGCCATATAGTACACGGTTGGATCCGGGAATCCAAGACCTCCCTTGATCTTTGGTCGCGTTAGGAGTGTTCTGCTAAGACGCGGATGTTTACCGCGCCAGACGAATCTGATGAATATGGATCGTACGGAGTGGAAAAACGTTTGAGGGATTTTTATGGGCAGTGCCTGCAATAAGTACAGGAGTCTGGGCATTGCATTCATTTTCAGTACATTGCAACGGCCGAACCAGGAGAGGGCCAGAGAATCCCACTTCCCTAGGTCCGCCGCAAGAGTAGATAAAAGGGGCTGAAAGTTCTGGGCAATGATGTCTTGTAAGTTAGCAGAAATTTTTGCTCCCAAATATTGTATTGAGCGGGTAGCCCACTTAAAAGGGAAGAAAGGGCGTAAGTTGGAGATGGTAGAGTCCGGCAGAGCAATGCTTAGGGCCTCTGATTTCTGAAAGTTAACTTTAAAATTGGACAGGGTGCCATAACGCTTCAACTCTTGCAACAGGGAAGGTAGAGAGGTGAGGGGCTCGGTGACGTAAAATAAAAGGTCATTGGCTGAACACCCCTGATAGACTGATTGCCTCTGATGTTGTGCAAGAAAGGCTCTAGGGAAAGGACTAACACTGGTATGGATTTTGAGGGGGACCCCTAAGCCATTTAAATAAAAAAAAGGGCAGGGTTCCCCTTAATACCCATACCAGACCTGAAGGGCCTTGTGTGGAATTTGGGAGGGAACCCCACACATTTTTTTTATTTTGGTGAAGGCTTAATATTCATACCAGACCCAAAGGGCCTGGTAATGGACTGGGGGGAACCCATGCCGTTTTTTTCAATTACTTTTATCTGTATTGCTGGAACCCGACAATTCATTATAGCCGCGAGTAGTTTTATATTCATTTTTTTTTCTTTAGAAATGTCATGTTGTGCAGGGACTGTTTGAGACATAGGAAAAATGTGCCACGTTACAGGCATACTATAGACACCCCCAGATACGAAATGTTATGGAATATTTTTCTTTTATTGTTTCACTTTAAGCATTATTAAAATCACTACTCCCGAAAAACCCTGGAAAAAAAATGCAGTTTTTTAAAAAAATATTGCATTGATACATGTCCCTTGGGGCAGGACCCAGGTCCCCAAACAATTTTTATGACAATAACCTGCATATTAACCTTTAAAATTTAGATTTTTCACATTCGTGTTTCTCTCAAACTTTAACGGTGTTCGCGAGTTCAAACAAATTTTTTGCCTGTTCACATATTCTGCTGCAAACCAAACTGGTTTTGGGCCAAGCCTGCTATTTTTCCACCTTTTTCCAACCTTCCCTGGACTTAGTGTGTAATTTCTCCAACTTGGGTACCAACCTGCTGGCCTCACCCACACACTTCCTAACAAGGAACTTGTGAAGGATTGCATCACTTCCTGTAGATGGTAGCACCCTTTCATCATCTCCCTCTAATGCAGAGCAAGAGACTATGCAAGATGGCATATGGATAATAGGAAATAAAGAGAATGCAAAGGACCACACATTAGCAAGTATGCTTGCATGCACAATTTTAAAATGTAAAAGTTTTGCATTCAAACAAATATATACTTTTTTTTGAAAGATATATATCTTTTTAACCACAATATAAACAACAAGGCAATGTCACTGTCTGCCTCTTACACTTTTTTGGAGTAGTGCAGTGTCAGAATTTGCGATGATGAAGAAGCTATTTCAAACTTGCTTACGTGTCACCAATTGTGTTGATATAGTATTGATCTACAACATTAAAACATCTGGCATCAGTTTATGGAGAGACACTCCCAGTAATTGACAGAGCAGGGGCTGACAGATTGGATTTAAAACAAAGCTGCATTATAAGCTGAGCTCTGAGAGGAGCATGGTACCAGCCAGAAATCTCTCCAGTGCCAGACAAATGATGTGTGTATAAACATGTGGCGTTTGAAGCTCAGTCGTTTTCTGACCACACAAAGTTTTGCTATGGGATATGATTTTTGTTCTGTGGCTGAGGTCAAAATAAAATAGCGATGTGATACATTCTGCTGATGGATATATCCTCATTTATAACAAGTATCTTGAGTAACTTTGTAAATATTTCCAATACAAGAAATGTATCATGTGAAATTTGAATTGTGTGTACCGTATATTATAATCTTACATTATATTTTACATATCATTAAAGTAGAACTAAAGGCAATTTAATTTTGAATAAGGGAGGGTCAGTTTTTTTTTTCCATCTATGTCCAATTGGGGGGATTTACATTCTTTTCCTGTCCCACAGCCAAAATAGGAAGTACAAGGAAATCCCTTCAAAGTGACGGAATCCACAGTTAATCAGGGTCACCAGAACTAGTGGTGATAATGGTCAACATCAACAGTACAAATAGAGAGGGTAAATCTTCTTAATAGGAGCACAAAGAAAATAAAAACCTATGCAAAAATCAAAAAAAAGAAAAGGTTTTGCCTTTAGTTATACTCTAACTTAGATACCGTGTTTCCCCAAAAATAAGACACCGTCTTATATATTTTTTTCCTCAAGAAATCACACTATGGCTTATTTTTGGGGGGTGTCTTATTTTTATTACAGAAAATAAAGGTTGCCTACCTGAACCACACTTGCGCTTCTTAGCATTTCCTCTGTCCACCTGTAGACTGAGATTATCGTATTCTGCACGACATTTTTGGACCATTCGGATATCTAACTTCTTCTCTTTGCACTGGCTGTACAGAAAGATAGGCCAGCAAAGCTGATGTGGAGCACAGTGGAGCTGGGGTGATCTCTTTGGGCTCAGTATGGTAGCAGCTTTTCCCCCTATCCCCTGGTGTTTGTGTGGGGTGAGAGAGGGGTTTGCTGGGAGAAGCTTTACAGCTTTACAGAGCGTTCTTCTCCTCACTTCACCTCCTGAGCTCCGCACCAGTACAGTACCGTACGCCTATCACGTGTTGTTTACCGCTCCGCCCTGCGCCACTACGCATTCGACGCGCCCATCACTACGTCTTATTTTCGGAGATTCGACACACCATCGCTACGTCTTATTTTCGGAGGGGTGTCTTATATTTCGATCTTGTGTCGAAATCCCGCTACGGCTTATTTTCGGAGTACGTCTTATTTTTGGGGAAACACGGTATTTAAAAAAAATGTTTTAATAGAAATCTAAACTATTAAAAAAGAAGGGTTTTTGAATAACAGCTTACAGTGCCTGCCGCCGAGAATGTGTTTTTAGCGCGACAGCATCGCGCTGACTCTCGGCGACAGGGTGCCGACATCTCGCACTCGCTGGAATAGTAAAAGTACATTCCAGCGAGCACGTCATAGAAGCGACGGGGATCCGACGTGGATTCTCGCCAATTCTACACGTAGGCGGCGCTTGTTATGAATCCTGAAGGGGAAGTCCCCGCCGGATTTAAAAAAAAAATCCGGCATGGGTTCCCCCCTCAGGAGCATAACGGGCCCTTAGGTCTGTTATGGGTTGTAAGGAGACCCCCTACGCTGAGCCATTAGTCTTTACATAGTGGGATATCCCAGAGCAATGCTCCACATGAAAAATGGGAGACACAGATCTATCAGGCCGCCAACGGACAAGAAGCCCTAGATCGCTGCCTGCAGCACACTACGCCCGAAGGCAAAATCCTCATGTCCTCTCACATCTATTTGATATAATTTTGTAAACGTATGGACTGAAGACCAAGAAGCAGCTTTACAGATCTGACCCATTGAAGCCTGGTGATGCACTGCCCAAGAGGAACTGATCGCCCTGGTTGAGTGCGCTTTAACAGGAAAAGTAAGAATTACCTTCTTTAAATTACTAATCACTTGACGAATCCACCTGGCAATGGTGGATTTCGATACCGGTTGGCCCTTTTTTGGGCCATCTGGTATAATGAACAGAACATCTGTTTTACGTATCTAAGCCGTAGCCTGCAGATAAACTTTAACTGCCCTCACTACATCCAGAGAAAGCAGCAATTCTTCCTCCGCTGTCTGCGGTTCAGGAAAAGGAAGGCAGCACAATGTCTTGATTTAAATGAAATGCCAATATCACCTTTGGCAGAAAGGTAGGATGAGGGCATAGTACGATTTTGTCTTGTGACAAATTAAATAAGGTTCTTTAAAAGAAAGAGCTGCTAACTCTGATACCCTTTCGGCGGAAGAGATAGCAATCAAAAAGGCTACTTTCTTGCTCAATAGAATCAAAAGAATCTGCTGAATAGATTCAAAAGGGTGCTCTTGCAGAGCTGACAATACTAGGTTCAGATCCCAAGGGCACAAGGGTGATTTGACTGGTGGATTTATCCTCAATATTCCTTGAATAAACGCCCAAACTAGGGCATGAGATGCCAATGATTTCTGAAAAAAGACTGATAGAGCTGATATTTGACCTTTGATAGTACTCAGGGCTAATTTCATATCCACTCGGACTTGGCAAAAGGCAAGAATTCTATTTATGTCATATTTTAAGGGATTCCATTTCTTGGATTCACACCAAGAAACATATGCTTTCCAAACTCTATAGTAGATTAGCCTAGAGGCTGGCTTTCTTGGACTAATGAGTAAAGAAAGTGCTGGACCTGAGACTCAGTAGCCAGACCGTCAAACTTAGCTTCTGTAAGGAAGGATGGAATACAGGACCTTGTGACAGAAAGTCGTGTCGGAGCGGAAGTACCCAAGGTCTTCCTACTGCCATCTTTATGATTTCAGCGTACCAGGGTCTCCTGGGCCAATTCGGGGGCAACTAGAAGCACTGGTATTCTCTTCTTCTTGATCCTGCACAGCAATCTCTGTAAGAGAGGGATCGGAGGGAATGCATAGATCAGTGAGAACTGATCCCATGGAATTGTCAATGCATCCGCTCCGTAGGCCTGCGGATCTCTTGTCCTGGAAAAAAAGCTGTCCAACTTGTTTTTTATATTTACATTTTTATTAGGTTTAAAGATATACAGTAACAAACATACAGTTGTCATACAACAGCAGAGTAAGAAATATAACAGGTGCGTATAATAAGGCCTCAGGTAATCGTTGAGGGTGGTACTTAAGGAAAGCAGGAATGCAAGTAAAACAAAGGCATTACATAGTTACATAGTTAGTCAGGTTGAAAAAAGACACAAGTCCATCCAGTTCAACCATAAAAATAAATAAAAATAAAACAAAGTAAAACACAGTACATCCTCCCATACACCCAACTCCACACCCACAGTTGATCCAGAGGAAGGCAAAAAACCCCAGCAGAGCGATGATCCAATTTGCTACCGGAGGGTAAAAAATTCCTTCCTGATCCCCCGAAAGGCAATCGAATTTACCCCGGATCAACTTTACCTACAAAACTTAGTACTCAGTTATATAATGTGCATTTAGGAAAGAATCCAGGCCTCTCTTAAAGCAATCTACTGAGCTGGCCAGAACCACCTCTGGAGGGAGTCTGTTCCACATTTTCACAGCTCTTACTGTGAAGAAACCTTTCCGTATTTGGAGGTGAAATCTCTTTTCCTCCAGACGTAAAGAGTGCCCCCTTGTCCTCAGTGTTGACCTTAAAGTGAATAACTCAACACCAAGTTCACTATATGGACCTCTTATGTATTTGTACATGTTGATCATATCCCCCCTTATTCTCCTCTTCTCAAGAGTGAATAAATTCAGTTCCTCTAATCTTTCCTCATAGCTGAGCTCCTCCATGCCTCTTATCAGTTTGGTTGCCCTTCTCTGCACTTTCTCCAGTTCTCCGATATCCTTTTTGAGAACTGGTGCCCAAAACTGGACAGCATATTCCAGATGAGGTCTTACTAATGATTTGTACAGGGGCACAATGATATCTCTATCTCTGGAGTCCATACCTCTCTTAATACAAGAAAGGACTTTGCTCGCTTTGGAAACCGCAGCTTGGCATTGCATGCCATTATTGAGCTTATGATCAACTAAAACACCCAGATCCTTCTCCACTACAGATTCCCCCAGTTGTACTCCCCCTAGCATGTATGATGCATGAATATTCTTAGCCCCCAAGTGCATAACTTTACATTTATCAACATTAAACCTCATCTGCCACTTAGTCGCCCAATTAGACAGAGCATTGAGTTCGGCTTGTAAATTGGAGACATCCTGCAAGGACATTATTTCACTGCATAGCTTGGTGTCATCTGCAAAAACAGAAATTTTACTTTTGATCTCAGACCCAATATCATTTATAAATATATTGAAAAGTAAGGGACCCAACATTGAACCTTGGGGTACACCGCTGATAACCTTGGACCATTCAGAGTAAGAATCATTAACCACAACTCTCTGAATTCTGTCTTTCAGACAGTTTTCTATCCATTTACAAACTGATATATCTAATCCTGTAGACCTTACCTTACACATGAGCCGTGTGTGGGGAACTGTATCGAACGCTTTTGCAAAATCCAAGTATACCACGTCCACTGCTACGCCTCTGTCCAGGGTTTTACTTACCTCTTCATAAAAAGAAATCAGGTTTGTCTGACAACTTCTGCCTTTCATGAATCCATGCTGTCTGCTGCTTAAATAGTTTGTTTCCAGCAAGAACTCATCCACGTGGTCTTTTATTAAACGTTCCAGTATCTTCCCAACTATAGAAGTTAAACTAACAGGTCTATAGTTACTAGGTAAAGACTTTGTTCCCTTTTTAAATATGGGCACCACATTGGCTTTATGCCAATCCAGTGGTACTATTCCTGTCATTAATGAGTCCCTAAATATTAGATACAGTGGCTTTGAAATTTCAGAGCTCAATTCTTTTAGGATCCGTGGGTGGATGCCATCTGGTCCAGGTGCTTTATCCACCTTTATTCTGTCTAAATATTTCTGGACCATATCACTTTTGAGCCATTGTGGATTTGGGGCTGTGTCACTCCCACCCCCTATATTGACATGAGCTCCCCCATTCTCCATTGTATACACAGAGCTGAAGAAAGCATTTAATAAATTTGCCTTCTCTATGTCCTCAGTCACCCACTCTAGATTATTTTGTAAAGGGCCTACATGCTCAGACTTGACCTTTTTACTATTAATATATTTAAAGAATTTTTGGGGGTTTGTCCTACTATCTTTTGCAATCTGTCGTTCATTTTGAATTTTTGCATCCTTGATTTCCTTTTTACATATTCTATTATATTCTTTGTAACATTTAAACGACACTAGTGTTCCTTCATTTTTATATTTTTTAAAAGCTATTTTCTTATTGTTTATAGCTTTTTTAACTTTGACCGTGAGCCACATAGGTTTTATCTTTAGCCTTTTAAACTTATTGCCCATGGGAATATACTTTGCAGTGAGGTTCCAAAGAGTCTTTTTGAAGAATTCCCATTCCCATTCCCATCCCATACTATATATTTCAAATAAAGCCTGCATTCATCTAAACGAGCCAAAAGTCCTAGGCTAAATGATGCTACAAGTGTATGACATGGGACAGAAAATACAAGTAGAAGTGGAATTGAACTAATAAACTGAAAAGAAGAAGGAGAGAGAAAGAAAAGAGAAAGCAAAAAAAAAAAAGAAAAAAGGAGGGAATCACCAAAGGGGGGACAAAACTAAAGGGGGGGGTGAAATGGACCATTGGATCGCGATAAGATTCAAGAAAGTGTTTTGATCAGGGCGGGGGGGGGGGAACCTCCATATAGAGTAGAGTAAACATTCAAGAGATCAGTAAGAAGTCAATCAACCACGGATGACTCGCACTGGTTTATTTAGTCCACTCCGTCCAAGCCTGACATTTTTTATCAAAGCTACTCCTCTGTCCAGCTCTAGAGGCTATCAAAGATTCATAAACGTAGTTCTCACGGGTGAGGGCGATCACCTCTAAAAGATTGGGGACTGTATTAGATTTCCAATTACGAGTGATGAGAGATCTAGCTGCAAGCAGTAGATGTGTCACCACTGTGCGGAACTGTGGAGGGAATAGGTCAATGTTCAAATTCAGCAGGGCTAATTCAGGTCCTGGCTTAGTAAGGACACCCGTAATTGAAGAGATACATCTAAACAAATTGTTCCAGAAACTCGTTAGTTGTTTGCACTTCCAAAATATGTGCAAAATATTATCCACCTCTCCACAACCCCTCCAGCACATAGGGGAATTGTCTTGGGAAAATGTGGACAGCCTGTAAGGCGTAAGGTACCATCTTAAAGAGATTTTGTGGGCAAGCTCCCAGTGGTTGGTGCATTTAGAGGCCTTGTATACTGAGTTGAGAGCTACCTGCCACTGTGAGATGGAAAAGGTACCACCCAAGTCTATCTCCCACTTCAAAAAAGGGGGGGACTTGACAAAGGTTCGTCTGTGCTGGAGAAGGTTGTAAAAATGGGGGATTCCTTTAATAGAGGGGGAAGGGGACCTAAAAAATTTCCAAACCGGGGTCGGGAGGACTATTTTGTGACTGCGAATGGAATTAAGAAAGTGAGAGACTTGACGGAACTTAAACATGTCCTTTGATGAGAGATTGTATGTGGCCTGGAGGGACTGGAAGGACGCAAGCCGGCCTTCCTGATAAAGGTCCGAGACATGGGTAATGCCCTTGGCGCTCCAGTCTCCCAGATTTATGTCAGGGATGGCCTCAGTCAGGACATCAATGGGTATTGGGACTTCCACTAACTCACCTAGGGGGATGGATAAAGCTCCCAGATCCCTCCACGCCTCCAAGGAATGGACAAGGGAACCTGTCTTATGGGAAAGGGTCTAATCCGGTCAAGGAGCAGAAGAGACCGAAGGTCCTTGGTGGGGCTCATTGATCTCTCTATACCACACCACGGAACTGCTGGGGGATCCGCAAACCACGCCTTGAGTTGGTTTAGAAGGGATGCCCGGTAGTAGTCCTTTATATCTGTGAGGCCCATCCCACCCGCTAATCTATGTCTTGTTAGCAAAGCCTTAGAGCATCTGGGTCTGCGTGCGCTCCACACATAAGACCTTAGAATAGCGTTCAAAGATCTCAGGTGTTGGGGTTTTAAAGGGACTGGGAGGGTATGGAAAACATATAGAATCTGGGGTAGAAGCAACATCTTGAAGGATGCAATACGCCCAGACCAGGAGATCTCTATTTTAGCTAACCTAGTGGACTCTTTTAAAAGTTTTCCTATCAATACAGGGTAGTTAGCGTCTGCCAAGTCAGAGGGGTCCGCAGTAATCTGTAGGTCTAGATAGGAAATGCTTTTCCGTGACCATGCATAGGGGTACGTTTTTTCTAGAGAGCTCTGGACTGAGGGAGGTAAGTGCATAGGCAAAATGACAGACTTGGAGCAGTTGACTTTATAATATGAAATATCGCTAAAGGACTGAAGGACTTTTTGAACGTGGGGGAGCGAACTGTTTGGAGAGGTTATGGACAGAATGATGTCATCTGTGAACAAATTAATTTTGTGGGACATGCCATGAATAGAGAAGCCGGAGATGTGGGAGTGGGATCTGATTTTTTCCACCAGTGGTTCGATCAAAAGGTTGAAGATCGAGGGGGACAGTGGACACCCCTGACGGGTCCCATTCGAGATCAGGAAAGGGCGGGAAAGACAGTTGGAGGTATAGAACTGAGCTAGGGGTTGGGAATAGAGGGCGAGGATAGCTGACAGAATAGGGCCCTGGAATCCGAACTTAGTTAAAGTGTGAGACATATAACCCCAATGGACGCCTTCTCCGCATCCAAAGATAGGAGCAGAGAAGGCGTCCGAGAGGCCCAAGCGTATTGCACAACCCCAATAATCCTGTGCGTGGCATCAGAGGCTTGTCTCCCAACAGTAAAACCGGACTGGTCCGGGTTGATCAATGATGGTAGAATATTTAGGAGCCTATGGGCGAGAATTTTAGCGTATAGCTTGACGTCTGTGTTTAAGAGTGAGATAGGACGAAAGTTAGAGGGGACATCAGGGGATTTGCCCGGCTTGGGGATAATTTCAGGGGGGAACTTCGCAGAAGACATAGCTTGTGAAAATACAGAGCGCACTGTGGGGGTGAGAAGTTTACTGAATGTTCTGTAATAGTCGTTTGGTAGGCCATCAGGGTCAGGGGATTTACCGGGAGGCATCTTGGTGATAATTTTTGGGATTTCCTCATCCGAAATGGGGGCGTTTAGTGTTTGTAACTGTAAAGGTGACAGGGAGGGAAGAGATAAATCTGCCAAAAAATTCTGTATGTCCTGATCAGAGGGTGGCGGGGTGGCACTGTCCTCTTAAAGATTGTACAAGGAAGAATAGTAGGTAGCGAATGAGTTGGCAATATCCTTAGGATCATACATTTTGCTATTATCACTTGGGTTACGAATAAAGGGAGTTTTCGTGCGAGTCCTCTGGTCTTTAAGGTGACGAGCTAAGAATCTGCCAGCCTTGTTGCCAGAGGAGTAGCACGTCAACTTCAAAGCATTAACATATTTACTATAGGATTCAAGCAGTAAGCGCCTGAGATCACATCGAAGTTTAACCAGATCATTTGATAAAGCTTGGTTAGGAGAGGCCATGTTCTGCGCCTCCAGAGATCTAATCTCTTGTAAGAGCTGGTCTACTTTCAGGGTCCTCTGGCGTTTCAGTTTCGAGCTGATTTGCAGTAGGATGCCTCTGATGAAGGCCTTGTGGGCGCACCACAAGACCGTCGGATCCGAGACAGATCCTTTGTTAACCTCAAATAATTATTTCAGGTGCCTGGTGATGGCCGTCACCTGTTCCCGTGTCTGGAAGACACCTACGTTGGCCCTCCATAGCCGGGTGGGGCTTGAGGTCTGCTCCTCCACCAATGACATGGAGACAGGGGCATGGTCCGACCATGAAATGTCATGAATGGTGGAGGAGGAGACCGCCCCAAGCAGGGATCTGTCAACAAGAATCATATCGATGCGGAGTAAGAATTGTGTCTGGAGGAATGAAAAGTGAAATCCCGCTCACCAGGATGCTGGCACCTCCAGACATCATAGAGGTCTTCCCTGAGGAGGGCGGGGAGCAATGAGGGGAGGGGGCGAGCAGATTTAGAAGTTGTATCAACACTACAGTCAACCGTCAAATTGAAATCTCCACAGACAATAACCTCTCCTTTCCTGACAGACAACAGTTTTTTAAACATCCTATTAACAAAACTGACCTGATTAACATTTGGAGCATACAGATTTACAATTGTATAAGTGCGACTATTGAATTCCCCCACAAGAATTACAAATCGACCAGCTGGGTCAGTAAGAACTTCATCAAGTTTGAACGCCACCAAGTCTTTTACTATCGTGATGACTCCCCTATGCTTCTTATTGGGGGCAGAGGCAGAAAAAATGTGGGGGAAGTTCCTATGTTTGAAACTGGGGGGCTTGGAGGAGAGAAAATGGGACTCCTGGATACACAGAATGTCCGCTTGTAGTTTCTGGGCTTCCTTCCACAAAGCTGATCTTTTGGCAGGGTGGTTCAGACCGTGAACATTAAAAGAAACTACTTTAATTACCATGGTTAAAGGGGGAGATGGAGAAACAGTACCTCAGGTTGAAGAAACAGTCAGTACTTAGCTGATATCCAAGGTGTTGAGGCCTGGGGCAGGAGATCCACCGCGTCCTTGATTGTAGAAGGAGGTCCATCCCATGACAGGAAAAAAGAAAAAAAAAAGAGGAGGGGGGGAGAAAAGGAGAACAAACACAGTCAAATAACAAAACAGCTTTGATCGAGCAAACCTGAGAGGTAAAAAGGGAGATTCACTTCTGAATCTGAGAACAGCATTGCTGAACATGTATTACAGGGGGTAAATCAACATAGTCAATAGGAACTTGGTAGTGCAATAATGTATTGGTGGCTAGGGCACTTAGGACGACTTTTTTTTTCCTCTCTTCTTATTGGTCACCGTGTGCCAGGAATCCTGGGTGTTAATCTTGGAAGCCGAGGAAGGGTCATCATCCGTGTTCTCAGGGAGAATGTTCCAGGATTTTAGGAGGGCCAGGCCCTCCGAGAGGTTGTTAATCACGGAGGTACGGTCATCTCTAGTGACAGTAAGTTTGGCTGGGTATCCCCATCTGTACACTATTTTGTGGTTGCGCAGGGCTTTGGTAACCGGGAGGAGGGATCTGCGCCTTTGCATAGTAAATTGGGAAAGATCCGCAAACAGCTGGATGGAAGAGTATTGAGGTTGCGGGTTTTTGTTCTTTCTGAAAGCCATCATGAAGCGATCCTTAATCTGGAAGAAGTGCACCCGCATAATGACGTCTCTGGGGGCGGTGTCAGGGAGATGTGACGGTTTGGGCAGGCGGTGGATTCTATCAATAGCTAAGTCAGCATCAGATAGATCAGGTACGCCTTCATAAGGTCTTGTGCATAGTGCAGCAACTGATGGGGGAGGACAGATTCAGGGACCCCACGTATCTTAATATTGTTTCTCCTGGATCTGTCCTCGAGGTCTGAGACCTTTGCTTTGAGCCACGTCAGTTCATCATCTTGTTTGTTGTGTGAATCCACCAGGGAGTTGAAAGAAGAGGCAAACTCCCCCATCTTCTGCTCCACATGATCTACCCTTCCACCCAAATCCTGAACATCAGCCTTAAACCCCCTCATGCAGTCCATCATATCAGCATGGAGAGAGCTACGGAGGGACATCAACATGTCTTTTAGCACAGTGTCTGAGAGGGGTTTGTCCGCAGTAGGGAAGGAGTTAATGGCCTCTGCCAGTTCTCTGGTGTCATTCAGGGAATCTTGTAAAGTGACCCGTTTTCCGCCTGAGCATTCAGGGGACAGCCGCTGTTTTGATTTTGCCGGACTCCTAGTCAGCGGCGTGGAAGCCTCCGGGGATCCGTGTGCTACTCCCGCGAGTGTGGCTGGGCTGGCCGGGGAGGAACCGGAGCCGCTGGAGGAGGTCGGCAAGGCACCGTCGGCGCCATCTTGGGCTAGGTCGCGAGGTGTCGGGGGGAAGAAGTGCGTGAACTTCTGTACCTGCACGGTCGTTTTCCGTTTACGGGCCATCCCGGGTGTCCAGGCAGATCTGTGAAGCTGTGAAGCTGTGAAGCGATCCAGGCAGGATTAGGTCGTCTGTGGTGCCGCAGCCCGTCGCTGTTCCTACGATTGGCACGGAGCTCTCTGCTTAGGCGTCCATGCAGGAGCTCGGTAGCCACGCCCCCCCGCTGTCCAAATTTTTGTTGAGTCTGGAGGCTAGCAGGTCTATATCCGGGGTCCCCCATTTCTGGCATATTGCCTGAAAGACCTCCGGGTGGAGTGACCACTCTCCTGGCAGTAATCGCTGGTGACTTAGATAGTCCACTTGCCAGTTCTCTACCCCTGGAATGAAAATCGCAGACAGACAAGATATATGTCTTTCTGCCCCAACTAAAATCCGATTCACCCCTTTCTGGGCATCCCGGCTCCGGGTGCCTCCTTGATGATTGATGTAGGCTACAGCAGTAGCATTGTCGGATTGCATCTGAACAGGGTAACCATGTAACCTGTGTGTCCAGGTTTTGAGAGCTAAATATACTGCCCGAATCTCAATATGTTGATGGCCAGGTTCTCTCCTGTTTCGGCCCAGGTACCCTGGGCTGAGGCCTCCTCTAACACGGCTCCCCAGCCTAACAGGCTGGCATCTGTGGATACCACTTTCCAAGCCACTGGAAGGAAGGACCGTCCTATTCGCAAGTTTTCGATTTTCAACCACCAACTGAGGCTTTGGCGCATCTGTGGAGACAGGTGCATGGGGAAATCCAAAGTTTGGCTCTTCCTGTCCCAGGCAGCTAGATGGCCGCTCTGTAGATGCCTCAAATTAAACTAGGCGTAAGGGACCGCCTCGAAGGAGGCCACCATCTTCCCTAATAGTCTCATGCACAGGCGAATAGATGGTCTCCTCTTTGTCCTGACCCTGTGGATTAAATCCCTTAGGGACTTGACTTTTGGTTCTGTCAGGAATACCCTGCCTAGGGTTGTATCTATGATCATGCCTAGATACTCTGCTCTTCTTTAAGCTTGTAGAGAGGATTTCTGTTGGTTTTTACACCATCCTAACCACTCCAAGTATTTCACTGTATTGAGTATGGCGTGTTCTAGCCCTGCCTTTGACTGATCTATTACAAGTAGATCGTCTAGATAGGCTGATACCGTTACCCCTTGATCTTTGTAAACACCCTAGGTGCAGTTGCCAAACCAAAAGGTAGAGCCACAAATTGAAAATGGCGATGCTCCACCACCAACCTTAGGAATTGTTGGTGAGCGGGTTAAATAGACACATGTAAATAGGCGTCCTTAATGTCTATGGACGCCAAAAATTCTCCACCTTGTAGGGTGGCGACCACGGACCGAATGGTTTCCATTCGAAAATGGTGAATGACCAGATGCTGGTTTAGACCTTTCAGGTCCAGAATGGGTCTGACGCGTCCATTTGGTTTTGGAACTACAAAAAGGTTTGAATAAAACCCTGAACCTTGTTCCCTTAGGGGAACCTCTTTGATTACCCCCTGAGACACCAATTGATCCAAACTGCGGAAAAAATACTTTTTTTTTTCCTTCCTAAAATAATCAAACACCGTTGTTTCGGTGAGTACATCATACACATATGCATGCATTTTTTCACTGTTTTGCCTATTACTTAGGCTAGTATGCAAATAAATACTATGGGCCAGATTCAGGTAGATGGGCGCTTCTTTACTTTGGAGTAACGTTTCTCGTTTACGTTACTCCACCGTAACTTTAGGAGCAAGTACTGTTATTCACAAAGCACTTGCTCCTAAAGTTGCGGCGGCGTAGCAAAAATGAGCCGGCGGAATTCAAATTGGGCGGGTAGGGGGCGTGTATTATGTTAACTATGCGCGATCCCACGGCGAATGTACTGCGCATGCGTCGACTGTCAGTGCGCATGCTCCAAATTCTTTCAGGGAACGTCAATGAAGTCAATCCTCATTCACGGACGTTTTACGCAAACGACTCGAATTTTTTTTATTGCGACGCGATGACGACAGCCATACTTAACATAGGATACTCCACTAGGGGGCTGCTTTATCTTTGAGCCGCGTATCTCTTACGGAAACGTCGGAAAGTCACTGCCTCGCGCCCGAATACGAATTTCCGATTTCCGCTGATTAACATATTCTCGGCGTTAATCAGCGGGAACGCCCCGCGCGCCATTTTTAAAATTGAAGTTACGATACGACGGCGAAATACAATTACGCCGCTCGTATAGTAACTCCAACCCGGCGTTTCATGTTTTCTGCTTACTGAAAACAGAAATGCCGGCTCAAAGTGAGAGTTAGGCTGGAGTATCACTGATACTCCAGCCTAACTCTACCTGAATCTGGCCCATTATTTTCAATCTAATGCTTATGTATATATCTGTTTCCTGATATTTAGAAGCTCCTGAAGAAGCGACGCAAATACAGTCGCGAAACATGTAGAGCAACTTTTATATCGTCTAAGAACCAACCAAGGGTCCTCATCTGAAATCATCTCCCCACCCAGCGCCTATACTGTTTGAATTACATATAGCCCTGTGGCTAACAAGTGAATGTTTTTCAGAGTGACCTATGTGGTTCTTATTATTTATGTGTTTTTCTACTTTATCTTAAATGTATAGTACAGTGTAAATGTCATGCTGTATATTCTGTGTTTTTTTCTATTAAATATCTTTTTTTTTTTTAATTGTGCCTACAAAGTCCAAACTTTCCCAGCTAGAAACATGTTCTCATGCTTCTTCCTAAAAACCCATATCATTTAGGATGTGGCACATATTTATTAGTGGGTGAATGATTACCACCCCAAGGCGACTGTAATCAAAATAACTCTACTTTAAAGATCCCAACGTGGGCACAGGTGAGAAAGTTAGCTCAGAGGGAGGCAACTTAAATGCAGAGCGTACCATCTCAGTATAATATTGCACTTTCAATTGTTCAGCCCGGGAGGCAGAAAAATATTCTTCCGAAATATCTGATGCCTCGGAGTCCTCATCTTTGCCATCAGATAAAGGTATGTCCTCTTCATCCTCATCAGACTTCTCTGACAGGAGATATGAAGCAACTGAGGGAATTTTACCACGCTTATTAGCCCCCTGCGAGGATTTAGCAATTAAAGAAGCAAGTCCCCCTTCAGAATTGCTGAGGGCTACCGCCAAAGAATCCTCAGTGACAAATGCAGACCCTGACACCCCAGGAGAGGTTATGACCCCAGCCGGAGTCAATGGCTCATCCTGCACAGGTGCATCATAAATCACCGGAGAGGAGGGTACCAAGCGGGCCTGGGTAGAGGCTCTCGTCTTAGGTGGCAATGGTTTCTTGTCTTTTTTTAGTCCCTGTATTTTTCCATTGGGAAGACATAATACCAAACAACAAAGCCAAGGTACTATCAACTGCATATACTTCTGTGCTAGTTAAGCCTTTTACATACAGTATGCAACTAATCACACAGTTTCATGCTAAGTGGGTGTCCTCTCATGGGGGTGCCAGATAACCATCCACATAGAGACCTTACATGTCTTTGGCTGCTGTGTCCCATCCAGGGAGAGCTGCAGGGCTACCAGGCTTTTTAAAACCTTTCTGCCTGTCACAAAAAACGCTGTGATGACGTGCACGGGCACGCTCACGTGCATGTCCAGGCCCCCCCAGTCTTCCCTGCCCATAAAGCGCACTCCCGCACTCAAGCATAATGCTGCCCCTTATAGTTCTTAACTTGGGGAAGGATTTCTGCTCCCATTCAGGGCTTTTTTATGCCCTTCAACTTGAAGCTGTGCTGGGGAAACCAGCCCTTCCCTGCAGGAAGTAGGGGATGGGTCGGAAGGCAGAGTTCTGCAACGAGGAGTGTTCTGGCTGAAAAGACCTGACACTGTATGAAGATTTAGGTTAGTGAGACTCACCTCTTTACTACCTCTAGTGGCATTTTTGGAGAAGACACCCACTTTATAAGAAAAAAGTCTATAAGTTAAAAATGTAATACTTTTTTCTGCTTACCTTGTCCACGCCGCAGGTTTTGATGAAGGTCAGCTAACAAACCAATCTTCACCCATCACCGTCGGTATTGTGTGCCAACCTTCACGGATATGGGTTCCTACTTAAAGAATGCCTCTTTCCTGGGACTTGTAAAAGACTCTGCCAGGACTTTTAGCATTTGAAAAAAGCGAAAGTGCTGGACCCCAGAGCCCAGTCCTCCGAAGAAAGACATTACAGGCGATGCCTCATGCGTGAGGCCCGGATACCATCCAATGGGGCGTAATAAAATAAGCATCTTGGAAGGACCCGAAGTGTAGCTTTTTGCCCAAAGGGCCTCCATGGCAGAGCTTTCTGAGCACTTATTCTTATCACATCCAATCTTCTTAGACACTGGGGAAAAAACTGAGTTGCATCCTGTATGGGAGGGGTTATATGGAGGGAAACTTGTTCTCATAGGTTGTGCCAGTATCCAATCACCTCTGGTGACCATACAACCCACTATGTAAAGACTAAAGGCTCTGTGTCCCGTGATGTACGATAAAGAAAAACTGACAGCTCTACTAACAATCCGGTATTAGCACATCAATCTACCCTGCTGTTCTATTGCAGGCAGACTTCCCCCTGCCCCCTCATGAGCCAGAACACTCTGGTCAGTGCTAATCAGGAGTCAGTTGGCTGCTGGTACTCCAGCATGCTTGTGCTACAAAACCCGAATGGCCAGCATCTGTCTTACCGGCTGCCCAACAATGTCAGGCGACTTTTATTGAACCGGCCGATGTCGCCCTACATTTGGTCCGTGTATACTAGGCTTAAGACATTAACCCATTAATCCCCTGTTATATTACTTTCTTGTTTACTTGGACCTCCTTCCTAGACAAATGCTGTCACTACATATGAAATCACAAGCTACTGGAAAAAAAGCTAGACAATCAAATAGACATATCAATCAAAATGTATAATCCTTTAAACACTGAGAAAAAACAGTAGCATTCAGTGTAATAGAAGACCACAATGCTGGTGCATTTGTCAAATTGCAAAAAGGGCAGACTGTTAGCTTGCCTTTTTTATGCTAACACTTGATCTTTTGTTTCCTGAAATGTTATCTGTGGTGAAGTGTCTACAGTTTGCAATGACTTCCGTGGCCTATGTCCTGTAGTGACATGGAGATTAGGGGGAGGGGCCACTGAGTGCTGAAAGGGTCACTCTTGGAAACGTTGGTTTGTGAAGAGAATTTGGGGAGCCAATTTATTTGCAAAAGACCAGCGTTGAGCATACAGGCAGTGAGCAGTAAAGCCTCGTACACACGGATATTTTTCCCAACGGGAAAACTGTGAGGAGAGCTTTTGGCCGGGAATCACAGCCATGTGTATGCTCCTCGCAGTTTTTTCAGCAGAAAAGCTGCCCAAAAACCGCCGGACAAAAAAAGAGAACCAGCTCTCTCTTTTTTCCCGACGGGAAAACCGGCAGACTTTTGCCACATGGTTTTTGGCAGTTTATCTATGGGATTCCTGACCAAAGCTCCTTGGCAGTTTTCCTGTCGGGAAAACCTCTCGTGTGTAGGCGAAAAGACTGCCTGAGCAGGTTCTCGGCTTTCCCCTCGGGATTTCTGACCGGGAACTTTTCCCATCTGAAATCCCAGCAGTGAGAGGCAAGCTTTTCTACAGAAAACAACTTTATTTGGAATTTTATTTAAGCTCAACTCCAGTCAAAAATTCTATGTAAATAGTACATTGTGCATCAATTACCTTACTCCTCTTAATTGCAAACCCCTCTTCGTAAGCCATCCTGCCATCCTGCAGTGTAATGGATCAAAGTCACAATTTCCTCTATGAGCCAAGCTAATTTCCTTCCCTTTGGACCATACAGTTTTCCATGCTTGCTATCTTCTTGGGCACCAATCTCACCAGCTCCACAAGTCCTCCTGCCTCTGATACATATGAGAATGGACCCATACTCTGAATGTGTCACTTTCACCACTAGAAGATATACACATCACTGCCTGAGTAAAGTAAAAAGTGCCCTGGAAGAGAAGAGAGAAGGCTTTTCATGTGATGATAGATTCAGGAAGGGCCTTTGGATAGGTATTTTTTCAGACAAGTTGTTAGTTAGGGGACTATAAGGGAGAGGTGGGGGTAGAGATGGATATATACTGGAAATAGTCTTTAAGCAGCAGAGCTTTCAAAAAATATATATGTGCAAACCATATATTGTATACCAAGCATTTTCCCATTTCCAAAGTATTGAACCCCTCTATAAAACAAAGGAGAGAAGAAGAAAAAAAAAAAAAAAACGTACCAATGGATGTATACAATACATAAATAATGTATGTAATCCATACACAAGCATTTATTTATCAATTACATCCTCACGGCTGTCACAGAACTTAGAAGTGCTAAGAAGCACTTTTCAAACACAAACAGATATGTTCATATTCATAGTAGCTAATTTATTACAAAAATTGCGTACAGCAAATAAATCTTTCCTTAACTTAGATTATAGAGAAAAGAAGCAACAGATAAACCACTGCTAACAATAAGACCGTTTTCATAAATGTCCCTAGTGTGTGTTTGGACTGTGTGTGTTTAGACTGTGTAGCTTCACAAATTATTCATGATTTTTGAACAATGATCACTGCTTGTTTTGAAGCCCTACTGTCCTGTTTCAAGTCTTTTATATTCTATTACATTTAAATTTTTTGAAGGACACAGGCATTGAACTAAAAATATACTGTACTCTGTTGCAAAATGCTTACAGAACATTGCAATCTCATGTTGCAGATGGGTTTAGATATTTTAAACAATCTCTAAGGCCCCATTCACACCTCAGCATTTTGTAGCTTGAAGCATGAAGCTCCAAAACGCTGGAGGTGCAAAAATACATTATTCTCCATGGAGATGGTTCACATCTCGACTCCAAGCTGCCTAAAGCCAAACGCCTGAAGCTCAAAAAAGTTCTGGAGCTTTTTTTGTAACTCGAATCTGGCAGATTTGAGCATCTTTGGCGCATTTTTATTCCCATAGAAATGAATAGAAATCCGCCAATTGTGCATTTTTTGTGCGCATTCACATGTTTTGTCTTGATTTTCTGCTCAAATTAAAAGTTGTAAAACAAAGAATTGCAAAAATATATGAATACATAAATGTAAACTAAATTCACAAATAACTTAAAATCATCATAAATTAATAAAACAAATTAATAGTATGTACCGGTAATAATACATAAATAAATGATAAAAGAAAAGGGGATACGGCGCTTAGTGATTAAGGAGCTGGGATCAAGTAATGCAGATCGGGCTCAAAATAAACATGAACAAACATCAATAGTGACTGTGATGAATAACCAAAGAAAAAACACTCAAGTGATACGTGAACAGCCTAAGTGTGTTGAAATAAATATGGTGAAAAAAAGTCCTTAAACAAAGTCCAATCAATTAGGAGAAGAAAAATTCCCAAAAGGAAAAGTCCAATTGATAAGTCCAATTAGTCATCCATGTGTGTGGGGTGAAAGTAGAATGAAACCGATCCACCGTAGAAAAACACCCGAGTGTGGTAATATAGTCTCCTTACCATGTGTTTTGACCCCTGTGTGGGTCACTCTGTGCGCGGGGGTTTAAGGTCTCCCTCCTGACCCTCTGTACTGTCACTGTGGTATTCTCAATATTGTCGCGATGTTAACCGGAACATAAAAGAAAAATGGGACCATAGCGTGATACCAGAGAATATTTTATTTAAAAGAAATAAAAGCTAATGCACTCACATTTGAGATGTGGTATGACCAGCGGTGTATCAAATTATAAAGAAGCCGGCGGCCGATCGTCTCTCTCCTGCTCGTTTTCGTTCTGGCTTCCTCGATAGGACCAGCGTGATGGCGTCAATACAGCAAGCCACGCTGGTCCTATCGAGGAAGCCAGAACGAAAACGAGCAGGAGAGAGACGATCGGCCGCCGGCTTCTTTATAATTTGATACACCGCTGGTCATACCACATCTCAAATGTGAGTGCATTAGCTTTTATTTCTTTTAAATAAAATATTCTCTGGTATCACGCTATGGTCCCATTTTTCTTTTATGTTCCGGTTAACATCGCGACAATATTGAGAATACCACAGTGACAGTACAGAGGGTCAGGAGGGAGACCTTAAACCCCCGCGCACAGAGTGACCCACACAGGGGTCAAAACACATGGTAAGGAGACTATATTACCACACTCGGGTGTTTTTCTACGGTGGATCGGTTTCATTCTACTTTCACCCCACACACATGGATGACTAATTGGACTTATCAATTGGACTTTTCCTTTTGGGAATTTTTCTTCTCCTAATTGATTGGACTTTGTTTAAGGACTTTTTTTCACCATATTTATTTCAACACACTTAGGCTGTTCACGTATCACTTGAGTGTTTTTTCTTTGGTTATTCATCACAGTCACTATTGATGTTTGTTCATGTTTATTTTGAGCCCGATCTGCATTACTTGATCCCAGCTCCTTAATCACTAAGCGCCGTATCCCCTTTTCTTTTATTCTGTTTATTGTTTGTATCACAAATCACTGATACTGGCTGCTTTCCATTTATATAATAGTAATTTTTAGTTCATTCTCCTTAGTTTTATCTAGCGCAGTGTTTCCTTCCGGATTTTTTAAAATAAATAAATGATAATTAACCCTTTAAAAAATATGTAATAAAGAATACAAGTAATAATAATAAACACCCAAACCTGAACAAACAAAATGTATTATTATTATTATTATTATTATTATTAGTAGTAATGTATTTATTTATTTTGTGTTGGGGTTAGGGTGTTTAGTTATTTTTTATTATTATTATTATTATTTTATTTTTTAAGGGTTAGGGATTATGGTTAGGGGTTAATTATTTATATACTATTACTTAGTATTCATTTATTGAATTTATTTATTTATGATTTTATATTTTATTTGTGTATGTATTTTACATTTGTTTATTTATTAATTATTAGTATTATTATTAGTAGTAGTATGAAAACCCTAACATAAAATGTAAATAAATAATCCTATGACACATAGCTAGTTCAGCTAATACATATTCTCATGCATCTAATGCAAAATCTTCTGCAGGCTAATATCCAGTGTGTAAAAAAAAAAAAAAAAAAGGAAAAGAAGTGTGTCCTATGCAGAAAAACTGCTAATATCTAGTATGCACTGACACGTAAGCATCGCCGGATCATCCTGTTGTCTTACCATGTATGACCCTGACTCACCTTGACTACATCTCTGACTGTGACAGTCACCTTCTATCAAGCTACTGGCACCCATGCGTCTTTGAGCTTTGTTCCTCTGTCACCACATTCAGGGGTGCTTGGAACCAGAACTGCAAGGGAAGCCCTCTTGTCAACTCGGCCTTCAACCAAGGTACATAACACCCTAACTCCTAACCCAAACCCTAGCCTAACCTTAACGCTAACCCCTTACCCTAATGATTTATTTTTTTTATAATAAATGAATAAAAACTATTTAAAAAGAAAAAAAAGCTAAGGGGAAAGCTAAAAAAAACTGAATTTCCTATCAACAAATGATGCAATAGATAGTTTTCCTCTATTGGCTAACAAAAAACTCAAAGCTCAAAAAACACATGGAGTCACGCATAAAAGCGTGCCAAAGTGGCGCTTAAAAACACATTAAAAAAGGGCAGAAAAATGTTCACAGACGCTACACTCAGGTGGGAATGCAGCTTAAACCCAAAACAAAACCCAAAACAAAAAAATATTTGCATTATAGCTTATCAATTGCTAAAAACATTTTTTGTATGTACAGAAAAAAAACGTTATCTTGCCAGAATCCCTGTGTTTTTTCAAACTGATATATCAATCTACCCAAAAACTGTTAAATCCTAACAAGTTATTTTGATTACAAACCCTTGTGCTTTTTCATGCCCGGGGTGCTGTTGGTTGCACTTATAGCTACCAATACAAGCAAATAGCTGGCCATACGTGTGTAAATGGCAATCCCTTTTGTATTGCTGTTTACCTGTGCTTCGGACATATAGCGTATTTACCCAATTATGCCACTTCTGCATTTGGGGAAATATGCCGTACACACATGTTAGTAAACACTGATGAGAATGCTTGTCAACATGCAAACATCTTTATGCAAGTGGCCTAATCGATATCTTCTGTATAATGTACATATGACAACTATGGCTTCCTTCAAAACTATAGCTGAGAAGTGGGCATAGCCACTCTAAAAACAAATGTGTGTTCTTTACAGGTTAAAAAAATCTGGGGAAAAATAACTTGAAAAAGAGAACTAATGCAGCCAACACATTTAGGCTCCATGCACACTGGACTTAAAAAACGTTGATTCTACAGGTGTTTGACGTTTTTTTCTCCTGCCACTAGAAGCACTTCTATTGTGCTCTATGTGTCTTTGCACATTATTGAATGCTACAGGCGTTTTCTGTCAGGGACGTTCAGAGGCAGGAAAAAAAAAAACTTCTCTATCGCGTTTCCTGGAGGAGTTTAGGAGCTGTAAAAACGTCAGTCTCTTCTAAACTCCTCTTATCTCTTCTGAACCTCAAGTGTCAACGTTTTTTTAGGTGTGTTGTGGGAGTAAAAACTTTTGCAGAGGGGAGTGTAGTGCAAAAAATGCCTATAAACTCTCATAGACTCGCCTAAACTCTCATAGACTCACCTAAACTTTGTACAATATGCTTTCATTTTGCATCTTTTATGCCACGTTTTTTCAAGCTAAAAACGTTGACGTTTTTTCTCCTCCTAGTGTGCATGGAGCCTTAAGCACTGATAAGTTACAATCTAGCTAATTTTTGTTTTTTGTTTTAAATACTCTTAGACAGTGCCCATTGCATTCTAATGCTTCAACTGGGCAATAGGAAATAACATTTCTTTACTATTTATATTCTAGGAGAGTATACTGCCTTGAAGTGGCCATACCCCTTCAGAGCCATGTCATAACATAATACTTTGAATTTGATTAACTGTCCCAATGAAAACTATAGGTTAATACATTTTTCTTGCAGCATAGCTAAAAGATCAGTTTGGTTCATAGAAAGTCATGGTCTACTTGTTTTAACACTACAGATCTAGTTAATATTGTACTTGACTGTTTTTATTGGGTTCCATTCATGAAAAAATTCTGTATAAATATGTCCTAAATAATACTATCGGTTTAGTTTGGCCTTGCAGTTCGAAAGTCCCTCCTATGTAATATAGCAGTGTAATTATTTTGAATCATCTTGCATTTTTAATATTAGCCTATGCATTGGTTCCAGTTAGACCAATCGTTACTACTCATTTCACTGCATTGGTGTACACAGGCCATGTATACAGTATATCTACACTGACTGAACTAAGCATATGCTTAAAAACAATGCTATTGTAAATATTAAAGTGGTAGTGAACTCCGTCTGGACATTTGTTCCTACAGGTAAGCTTTATTATAAGGTATTAGGTACAGTGAATATCTCCTAAACTTGCAGTGTTTAGGAGTAGGGATGAGCTTTATGTTCGAGTCGTGTACATGTGGTTAGACTTTCCACGGGCAAGCCTCCATCGGAATGTCGACCGTATGTACGTGGCATTAAGAGCAAAATTGCTCCTCTGCCCTAATGCCCCCATGCTACGGCATATATGCTCTTTTTTTTAACTGTGGTGGTAAAATCACCTCCTACAGCACTGGAGTCACGACTTTATGTATCGTGGGAGCAAACACTGTTGCTGTCAAGATAAATAAAACAGCTGAATGGCGTACCTGAAAACAGTAAAGTAAATTACATACCTGAAAAGCAAGAATGATCAAACATAATAACAATAAAACATTGCAGAATAGAATACAGTAAAAACGAGCAGAACAATAGAGAGAGAATATAGAGGGAACAATAAAACAACAACTATTTTTGTTTTTTTATTTTTTTATGTTTTTTATTTTTACTTTTTTTTGTAACTGTAACTGTTCAACTTTTGGGTTCCAGGTTTGGGTCTCTCAAAATTCGATGGAATCTTGGGAGACCCTGTATAATTCTGTCCTAGCCTGTGAAATGCTTTACCCTACGCTAAAACTTCACTAGTGTGTGGTAGCATTCAAAACATTTCCCAATGCAAAGACCAGGATTGTCAGGACAGCAGGAACAATAATAATGTGTCACGCCTATATCCACGCTTTCTACAGACACAACATTTTCTTTGGGGGGCTCGTTGGGTAGGGGTACTCTCGAGGACAAAAGGAAAATGCCTATCATACAGTCGGCTTACTGCATTTGGTTGGGAATGGTGAGGTGCAGAACCGCCTGGATTCAGGAGTTCTGTGATGAGCTCATCCTGGAATTGAAGGAAAGATCCAGTCTGTCCTGAAACTCTGTATATCACATGAGCGTTCAGCAAAGCCAATTGAAATAAGTATAGAGACACTTTTTTGTACCAGCGTCTCGCCTTACGGGCAATATGATACGGCACCAACAACTGGTCGTTGAGGTCCACCCCTCCCATATTTTGGTTATATTCGTGGACACAGAGGTGTTTCTCCACAACACCAGCCGCCGTACAAATTTGTACTGTCATGTCTGCATGAAGGGAGGTAAGAACAAAAACATTCTTATTGTACCTCCACTTCACAGCAAGCAAATTGTTACACCTTGAGCAGGCTCTCTCCCCCAGCCTAAGATGGGAATCTACAAGCTGCTAGGGAAAGCCCCGGCGATTAGGTCGCACGGTACCACATGCTCCAATCTGATGAAAAACAAGTGACTAAGAAGTGGCACGATCTTGTAATAATTGTCCACATACAAGTGGTACCCCTTTCCGAATAGGGGGGACACCAAGTCCCACACAATCTTGCAAGTGCTCCCTATGTAATCTGGGCAGTCCTCCGGCTCTACCTGACTATCTTTTCCCTCTTAAACCGTATAGCCTGTTGCTCTGTCACATAGCTTATAGATCTTGACCCCGTATCTGGCATACTTGCTGGAAAGGTACTGTTTGAAAGACAAGCAGTCAGAAAATTTAATTAGGCACTCCTCAACGCAGACAACTTGATGGGGAGTATACAAGGCTGGTTTATGAGGGGCCAAATAGAGCCGGTCGTATTCAGGATCTCCACATGGACGACAAAGTTCATTGTCGTTGAAATGCAAGAACCGTAAGATCGCCTCGTATAGTTTCCTGACCATGGAAGCAGAGAACACAGGCATATGTTCATGTGGACGTGTGGACCAATACGTCCGCAACTTCGGAAATTGATGTATGCCCATGTTGAGGCAAAGGCCCAGAAAGGTCTTACATTCGGAAACCGTAAGTGGTTTCCATTCTCTGGCAAGGACAGATAGGGGATTAGCGGCAATGAAATTACCAGCATATAAATTACTCTGGTCCACAATAGATCTATAGAGATCCTCCGTGAAAAACAGTGAATAAAAATCAATTCACAGGTAAAAAATCACCTGACCTGTCAGCAAATGTAGAAAACGCTACCAAAAAAACCTGTTAGCGATCGCAGGGATCAGGTCTGTCTGAATGCTGCAGTTATGTGTGTTGTGTTTTGTAAGTGACAGTGATCGATCGATACTGCACTTGGGTGGGTTGGGCTGGGCGGAGGGGCAAAACACAGGCGCTAGCGGGTATCTGGGCTGATCCCGCTAACAATGCGTTTTTGGGAACCCTAAACTGCTGGGTACACTAGTATAGATCTGATCAGATCAGATATTGATCTGTTCATATACTATACCACTAAGGGAGGTGTTTGCGCGTGGGTGCAAGCGTTACTGGCACTACCCTGGTGCTGCCTGGGGCGACGCAGACCTTGACTGATGCTAAAATGTAATTGATATCACCCGCCGGGCGATCAGGGGGTTAAACCTTTATTGGGTTATATACGGCGGGTGCCCTGATGCTATAAACAGCAAACTAACCAGCGTCACCCGTAACACTTATACGGTGATCACTGGTAAAATGGTTAACTAGGGGCAACCAGGGGGTTAAAACCTTTATTAGGTAATATATGAGGGTACCTCTCAAGTTCCACTGTACCGCAAGTACCATAGCCTATGTTTAAGCTCTGCTACTAAGCTGAGGTCAGTTGTCTTGCTCTCATATCTCACTGCTCTGTACTGTTGTTACCAAGTATTGCTGGAAGCCTCTCACGCCTGGTCAGCTATACTCAGTTACCTCTGTTGCCATAACCTCTCATGCCTGGTCAGCTATACTCAGTTACCATTGTAGCCATAACCAGTCACGTCTAAGAAGTACTGCCACTTACCCTTCTGGACTGTAATACTCTAGGAAGTACCTGAGGAGATTGTTCTTGACTATTACCTTAATATTGAACTCTTAAGTCCTGTATCATTGTGCTGGTCCCTCTCCTCCGGTCCCACACGGTCCCATCATTTCCCCAATTCATAGTCTTTAGTTACACCTACTTGGCTGGCGCCTATGAAGGAATATGCGCCAACTACTTAACTGAGGCTGTGATGCGTAGAACCCTAACTCTCTGCATAAAAGAGAGTGAAACCTGTGTTCAAACCTGAGAAGCCTCCGCAGTTGCGATCCAGATATACACCCAGATAGGCGAACCCTTACAGTGTATGAGGCCTGACACTTATACGGTGATCACTGGTAAAAGGGTTAACTCTAGGGGCAATCAGGGGGTTAAAACCTTTATTAGAAAATATATGGGGGTACCTGACGCTATAAAAACCTGGAGGCAAACTTAAAAAATAACTGGCTACCTAGCGGCACCAGCGACACTAATACAGCGATCAGAAAAACGATCGCTTAGTGACACTGGCTATAGGGGTGAAAGGAATAACTGTGAAGGGGGCGATCAAGGGGTTAGACCGCGGGGGGTGAAAGTGTGCCGATCAGGCCCCCGACCCGCAGAAAGGCAGGAACGTACAGGTCCTTAACCACTTAAGGACCGGACCAATATGCTGCTAAATGACCAAAGGTGTTTTTACAATTCGGCACTCCGTCGCTTTAACAGACAATTGCGCGGTTGTGCGACTTGGCTCCCAAACAAAATTTGCGTCCTTTTCTTCCCACAACTAGAGCTTTCTTTTGATGGTATTTGATTGTCTCTGGTATTTGATCTTTTTTGCCATATAAATGTAAAAAGACCGAAATCTTTGAAAAAAAAATGATATTTTCTACTTTTTGTTATAAGAAAAATCTAAATTTTAGTCAAACATTTAGGCCAAAATGTATTCAGCCACATGTCTTTAGTAAAAAAAAAAATCGCAATAAAAAAAATAGCTACTTATAGCGGTAACAGTGACACTAATACAGCGATCAGAAAAATGATCGCTTAGTGACACTGGCAATAGGGGGTGAAAGGGTAAACTAGGGCGGTGATCAAGGGGTTAAACACTTTATTAGGGGGGGTAGGGGGCTACCCTGGACCTAACACTAACTGCCTGTCACAGTAACTGTCACACTGACGCTAAATGCAGTGATCAGTAAATATATGATCACTGCAATCAGTGACAGTGTGACAGAGGGCTGGGGGGGTGATCGGAAGGGGTTAATGTGCCTATGTGTGTGGTGTCAGTGTAGTGTTGGTGCGACTTACTTGTGATGTCTTCTCTCCTCTCGGCGCATTGAAAATACCGCCGAGAGGAGAGCTGAAATCACTTTCTCTGCCTGTGTTTACATTATACAGGCAGAGGAAGTGCACTGCAGGGAGGGAGCGGATTGGCTGGGAGCGATCCGGAAGGGGCGGACAAAAACGAACAGCCGCTCCCTCATCCCGGATCGCTCCTGCAGCCACGGGGACCGCCGCAAGTACCGGGGGGGGGTCCGATCAGACCCCCGACCCACGTCTAGGCAGGGACGTACAGGTACGCCAATGTGCCTGTCCGTGCCATTCTGCCGATGAAATGTACATGCAACGGTCCTTAGGGGTTAAAGTGGTGTTCCGGCTGAAATTACACTTTAAAACAAAAAAAATACCCCTATAATAAACAAGCTTAATGTATTCTAGTAAAGTTAGGGCCAGATTCAGAAAGATCATCTGATCTTTCTGCTGGCGTAACGTATCCCTGATACGTTACACCGCTGTAACTTTGCGCGCAAGTTCTGTATTCAGAAAGAACTTGCGCCTTTTTTTACGGCGGCGTAACGTATGTGTTGCGGCGTAAGGCCGTGTAATTCAAATGGGGATTTTGTGGGCGTAATTGATGTAAATGAATCATGACCCCACGTAAATTACGTTTTTTTTGGATGGCGCATGTGCGGACGTTGGACGTTCCAAGTGCGCATGCGCCAAATCACGTCGCTATCTCTCAATGTAAACGATGTGACCGTAACTTACGCCGAGCCCCTTTCTGAATCGACTTACGGAAATGATGTAAACGACGTACAATACAACGCTGTCCCGACGTCCATACTTAACATTGGCTGTGCCATATATGGCATGGGTAACTTTACGCTGGGCCGACGCCTTACCTAAACAACGCAAATAGATACGCCGGGTGCAACTACGCTCGTTTGCATATCCAATGCGCAAAATCAATGGAAGTGTCACCTAGCGGCCAGCGTAAATATGCATCTAAGATATGACGGTGTAAGCGAATTACGCCGTCCGTATCTTAGAAGAAATACGGCGGCCATTCTTAGTATTTACACAGCGTATCTATAGATACGCTGGCGTAAATGCTTTCTGAATCTGGCCCTTAGTCTGTAAACTAAGGTCCATTTTGTTTATTACAGCATTTTGAAATTTATAAACTAGCATTAGACCGTGGCCATCTTAAGTGTGGGCATTTGAAGCCAGACTGTATTACTTCCTGGATTTGAGCTTTGCAGATCTCGCACATGCTCAGTGCTGCACAAGCAGTGAATTAGGTTTCTGGTCAGGTTTCCATAGCAACAGCAGTGTCAGAGGATGTTGCAAACCTCTCCTCCCCCTCCTCCCTCCAGTGAATATACTGTAAAACAAGCAATATTATTCAAGAAATATATATATATATATATACATATATATGTATATATATACATATATATTCACACCTCTTGTTATATATTTATCTTGTTGTATGTATGTATATATATATATATATATATATATATATATATATATATATATATATATATATATATATATACATACATATAAACACACACATATATATCTACACTCAGCGGCTACTTTTTTTCTGTACAGCTTTTCATTTAAAAAAATAATAATAATCTCAGCAAAAAAATTCATTTATGCATCTAGATGTATTGAAGACGACTTTATGAGGTTCAAACTGCGCATAATAATGGTGAAAATAGGGCTTGTGTTCGGGTGTTATATGGGATGGGGGGAGGATTTCAAAAACTGCTTATTTACAACTATTTGCATGAACAGCTTTGTCAATGTTATATAGATAATCGTTGAAATTGAGTAAATATTCTCTCATCACTTAGCATCACCCCCCCCCCTCCACCAAATTGCATTGCCTCCCACCAAATCGCATTGCCCCCCACCAAATCGCATTACCCCCCACCAAATTGCATCACATCGCACCATCACGTTGTATTACCCCGCCACTAAATCGCATTGCCCCAGCACATTGCATTGCCCCCCCGCCAAATCACATCACATCGCACCAGCACATTGCATCGCACAACCACCAAATCGCTTTGCCCCAGCACATCACATTGCCCCTGCCAAATCGCATCACATTGCACCAGCACATTGCATCGCCCCCCGTAAATTGCATCACATCGCATCCCAGCGCATCGCCAGCACATTGTCATTACATGTTACATTGTCAACATTACATGTCCCCCAGCACAGCACATTGTCAATATTACATGTCCAACAGCACATCGCCAACATTACATGTCCCCCAGCACAGCACATTGCCAACATTACATGTCCCACAGCACATTGCCAACATTACATGTCCCCCAGCACATTACCACCATTACATGTCCCCCAGCACAGCACATTGTCAACATTACGTGTCCCCCAGCACAGCACATCGCCAACATTACATGTCCAACAGCAAATTGCCAACATTACATGTCCCACAGCACATTGCTATCCTCAGCCGACGATCTTGCTGCTAAGGACTGTAGGCGAATACTGGCAACAATAGCCTGGTTGCCCTCAGTTAAAATGGCGCCGGCGTCATTTCCGGTTTCTCATCATCTCTGGTTTTCAAAATAACACGATATTACAGCCCAGGGACGGCTATGACTTCTGAGATTGATGACAAACATCTCCCAGGAGGCACAGCAGTCCATGGGTGACGCTCTGAGGCTGCTGAGCAATAATAGTGATATAACAGTGAGTTAAAAAAAAAGAAAAAAAAATCATATGCCAAATCGGAATAAAGGGACAGACCTACAGGGGATGCAGCAAAGTGTAAAAAGAGGGTGGAGCTCCAATTTAAGTGGTTAATATTCATTCCAGACCCAAAGGACCTGGTAACGGACTAAGGGGGAACCCCTTCCATTTTTTTCAATGACTTTGATCTGAATTGCCGGGACCCGACAATTTATGAAAAGCCGCAAGTAGTTTTAAATTACTTTTTGTCCTTTAGAAATGACATTTTGTGCAGGGACAGTTTTAAGCACGGGAAACACGCGCCAATTTACAGGCATACTATACACACACCACTGGTACAAAATTTAAAGGAATATTTTTATTGTTTAACTTTAGGCATTATTAAAATCACTGCTCCCGAAAAAACTGTTGTTTTTAAAACTTTTTTTTGCATTGATACATGTCCTCTGGGGCAGGACACAGGTCCCCAAACACTTTGTTATGACAATAACTTGCATAATAACCTTTAAAATTAGCTCTTTTGATTTCTCCCATAGACTTTTAACGGTGTTCCGCGGCTTTTCGAATTTGCCGTGAACACCTCATAATGTTCGCTGTTCGTCGAACGGGGCGAACAGCCAATGTTCGAGTCGAACTTATGTTCGATTCGAACATAAAGCTCATCCCTGCTTGTGATCAATGCCAACAATTCTCTTGGGTCACCTTGAGTGATGAAGTGGCCAGAGGCTGTCAGCATATGTTGATGTCACTTTCTAGAAGTTTTTTTTTTTTTTTAAATACACCACATAAACCAAATGCAGTGGTAAAGAGCATATGAGCTTAGTACAATATAGCAGTGTACAAGTCCAAAAACAAACCATCCAAACATAATCCAGTCTTCAGGCTTTAAGACTTTATTGCAGCATGTCTGATAAAGAGGTCATTGATGCTAGCTGCATTTCGGCCAATACTCACCTAGCCTTTAGCAAGATATCACTAGACTGACTTCCTTTTATGGTTCCATCACCATTCTCATTATCAAACCTTCACACAAAGAGGTTGATTTACTAAAGGCAGATAAACTATGTACCTTGTGAGTGCAGTTGCACTCTGCATGGGCATTTCTCCCAGAGTTTAGTAAATGAGGCGAAGCTTCACTTTGCAAAAAATACCCTATCATATGCAAGGAAAAGAAAACAGCATTATTGCTTGCATGTGATTGGATAATCAAAGTCAGCAAAACTTCCTTTATTTAGTAAGTCCTGGTGCAAATTCCCTTGCAGTGTGCAATTTCACTTGTAAAGTGCACAGTCTATTTGCCTTTAGTAAATGTAGTAAATCAACCCCACAGTGTGCACCAGAGTCAAACCCTCCATACAAAGGAAAGCCAGCAAGGAACTACAATTTTTTTTAACCATCAAAAACAACATTAAAGCAAACTACAAAAAAAAAAAAACACATGTAAACAAATATGTTCACATTTATACCAGTATAGAAGCATATGTGTTTTCAAGAATATAGAGAAAAAGCAAGAACGATTAAAAAGAACAAAGTTGCAAGCAAAATATTATTCACTATATAGGTAAATCAATGTCCCATCTAAAATTGAGACCATGTGGCATTCTGGTTTGTAATCCAAGGCACTTCCTGTAGAAAGCAATGTCGTCAGTCTCCCTCACACCAGGAACCCTCTACTTTCTATATACCATGGAACATAAATGACTGCATGTCTCTACAATAAATATTCCAAAAATAAATGTCTGGATACATTAGCATTGCTTTTTAAATCAGAGCTTTGGCCTGCAGTGGTCTACTTGTGCAGCCCACATGCTGTATAGAGATGGGCCAAACACCCCCCTGTTCTGTTTGCGCCAGACCTTTAAAACATCGCACATGTTTAGAGCCAAACAACAAATCCTATTAAAGTCTATGGGACCCAAACCTGAAAAAACAAAAGTGCCCATTTTGAAGGCTTATATGCAAGTTATTGGGCATTCAAAGGGAATGGAGGTCTGGGTACTGCTCTGTATCAATGTATCATGTATCAATGCAAAAAAAGTCTGCAAAAAACATCTAATGTAATATAAAATATCTGATTTAATGATGCTTAAAGTTAAACATTAATAGCCCTCTTTCACCTCTATTATTTGTGCTGTCCCTTGAACCCCTTCTATCTAGAATACGTAAATGTCCTAAAATAAATGGAGTTAGGGTGGGTAAAGAGGAGCATAAACTGTCTGCATTTGCTGACGATGTGCTCTTCTACCTAACCAACCCCAAAACTTCCATCCCAAATTTATTACATTTATGTAATCAATACGGGGAAATCTCAAACTTTAAATTAAATATAAATAAGACTGAAATACTAGGCGTCAGTATACCAAAGAAAGATACGCAAATCCTTAGATCAGAATTTAAATTTCCATGGGTAAACGAGCTCAAATATCTTGGCATCTACCTGGCAAACACAGATAAAAAAATATATGAAATTAACTACATCCCCTTAATAGAAGAAATTAAAAAGGAGATAATTAGGATAAAAAATAGACCAATCTCATGGTTGGGACAAATACATTTCTGTAAAATGGTGTTGATACCAAAGATTTTATACAAGTTTCAAATGATCCCGATAAAACTCCCAAAACTACTGCTGCGAATCCTCAAAAACTTAATCATGAATTATATCTGGGGAAATAAGAAACATAGGATATCGTTTCAGACCCTCAAACAAACAAAAAATAAGGGGGGTCTGGCCATCCCAGATCTCAAAAAATACTATGAAGCAATAATCCTGTCGAGAGTAGTGGAATGGGCCAGAGTAAACACAGAAAAAAGATGGGTTAATTTGGAGAATGCACTAGCTAAAGTGAAATTAGAAAAAATAATATGGAACCCCCCCACAGTTTAAAGCATTGGCACTGATACACATGAAATAACAAAAAATGCACTCAAGGTTTGGGATGTAACACAAAAAAAAATAGATACAAATTTCAATTCACCCCTAATTTCACTAAAGGACAACGACTATTTCCCTCCGGGGAAAGTGGAGATAGGGGGAAATTGGATCAAAAATGATAAGGCACAAGTAAGAGATATAACACATCAAGGACACTTATTAGCATTTAGGCAATTACAACAAAAAGAAAATTTAATGACACTTAATAATTGGAGGTACCAACAGCTAAACCATTTTATTCAAAAATTACCCCAACCTCTAAGAACCGGGGATCAGCTCTCAGACATAGAAAAACTATGTTCCTCGGAAAGTGGAAAAGGAAGTATATCTAAGATCTATAAGATCTTATTACAGCTTGAGGAACCAGACGTACCCCCTTTCATTAAAAAATGGGAGAATGAATTAGGGACACATAAAGATAGGACCACAATTAATAATATTTTAAAACTGACCCATACCTCAACTATCGACAGCCGAACAGCCGAAATGAATTTTAAATGTTTATCAGGCTGGTATATAACACCAGTAAAACTTAGTAAATTCAAGATTGGCCAGTCAGCCGACTGTTGGAGGGGCTGTAAATCCCCTGGAACCATGGCCCACCTTTGGTGGGAATGCCCAAAGGTTAAAACATACTGGGAAAAGATTTTGAGAATAATAGAAGATATCACAAAGGAAAAAATAAAAAGAGAGCCATGGACGGTACTCTTCCATGGAGGGGGAGAAGGAATAAAAAAATATAGGAAATCACTGGTACCACACCTACTAAATGCCGCTAAAAGGTTGATACCAAGGAAGTGGCAGGAAACAGAATGCCCCACGATATGGGAATGGATAGACACTGTGGAGGAAACATACTGGATGGAAGATCTCAGAGATAGTCTAGAAGATAACAGGGACACTACAAAATGGGAAAAATGGAGAGCCTTTAATGGGAACATGGAGCTACGTTGAGAACCTGCAGACAGAGTAACAAACTCGCTCGATAAGATAAGAGAGCATTAAAAGGTGTGGCAGGGGGAGGGAGGGGCGAGAGGGGCTTGGAGGGGGTGGGGTGGGTGGGATTAAAGGGAATGAATATATATAAAGTATTCAGAAAATATACAAACATTGATAACTTCATAACGTTAACATTTATATTAAAAAAAAGGAAAAGAGAAAGAAAAAAAAAAGGAAAAAAAAAAAAAAGGAAAAAAAATAAGAAAAATAAATAGGGGAAAACTTCCACAAATGATGCAAACCTGAAACAGAGACGAAAATCAAGCTCCTCTACCATGAGCTGGTCTCTTGTGTGCAGTTAAGGCTGAATGTGGAATAAAAAAATAAAAAAAATAGCCAGATTCAGGTAGATGGGCGCATCTTTGTGCCGGCGTAGCACAGCTCATATGCACTACGCCGACGAAACCTAGAGAGGCAAGTACAGTATTCATCAAGCACTTGCTCCCAGCGTTGCACAGGCATAACGTAAATTTGAAGGCGTAAGACGTCATAAGTGTAAGTGGGTGTGACCTTATGGTAATGATGGGCTGAGCGGGGAGCCGTGGTTTACGCCCGGCGTATCTTCAATGGAGCAGTGACGTGGACGTATGATCGCTTCCCTGTGCGCATGCTCACAACTTCCTGGGATACGCCGGCCCACCGGCTTAGGCCGAGCGCATAAATACGCCCAGACATGCGCCCGTCCGACGCAAAAGTACATCCTTCCCCCCCAAGCAAGGTACTTTTTGCTATGCGATGGCTGCTGTAGTTTCAGTGAAGGAGAAGAGGAAGAGGAATTTCTCACCAGAGGAGACGGCAGTCCTCATCTATGCCATTGAGAGGTATGTTGTCTTCCTCCATGGTGCCCAGAGTCGTGATACCAGCCGTGCCAGGAAACAGGTCATCCTGGAGACTATCGCCACTCAAGTTAATTCCCTTGGCAAAGAGACCCGGACAGCCAAGGACATTAGTAAAAAAAATGTATTACGTGAGGCGCAAGGTTCGGGAAAAGGTGGCCGCTATCAGGAAGCACCAGAGGGGCACAGGGGGGTGGACCACCATGTAATGTGAGTTTGACCCCGGAGGAGGAGGTGATCGCCTGGTGTCTGGAGAGGGAGCAGTTGGAGGGCGTGGAGGGCTTTGATTACCTTGATGATGTCTCGAGAACAGGTAAGTGTTTTTTATCCCCTATCCGGTGTGTAGCATGTGAAGGGAAAATGTGACAAGTGTGTGGGTCCACCAACATGTGAATGCTTTGTGTCATCCACAGATGTGCAGGAGGGAGCAGTTCCATCTGCTGCCGGTGATCATCCCCGAAACATCATCAGCCTGACCCCCTAGGAAGCCAAGATCCAAGGGTGGGGGGAGTGGCCACACCTCTTCTCTGGTGGTTGAGGAGGAGACTGTGAATCTTGCGTAGGCTTGCCTCTATTTCGAGGAGTCCTCTGTTTTGCCTGGGACCTCTCAGACCTCCACCCTCATCAGGGGAAGCCCCTCTGGCTCAGCCACCAGCAGGGGAAGCCCCTCAAAGGCCTCAACATACAGCCGGTTCCAAACATCTTCTGCCCCCAGGAAGGCGACATGAAAGACCAGGGGTGTTCCTGATTCCGTGCAGGAACAAATTGCAAGGGACCAGGCCCGGCAGACCCGGCATATGGGAGAAAAAGCCGTGCACCTGCATCGGCTGGCAGACAGCCTGGCCTCCTCGGCACAGATTCCTGATGGCCTGCAGGATATCAGCGCCAACTGTGCTGCAGTGTTCACCAGCCAGGGGGAGCTGCAGGCCACCACAGAAAACCTTGTGGCAGAGGTTCAGACCCTTACTGGGGCAGTCCAAGCCAACACAGCTGGCATCCAGTTGGAGGGGAGGCAGAGGCAGCGCAGAGGCAGCGCAGAGGCAGAGGCAGCGCAACCAGCAGCACAACATCACCCGCCAGCTGAGGATGCAGGCCCAGACCAATCGCTTCCTCAGCCGCATTGCCGTGGCTTTGGAGGGCAGGCAGCCATCACCTGCCAGGAGTGGCAGACACGGGGATGAGCCACCTCCAAATGCCCCCCACCCGAGGCTCCCCCCAGGCAGCTGAGGAGCCAGAGAGGTGGCACCAGGCGCAGTCCATGTCAGGGCAAATTAGTGCCTTTTTTTTGTGCTCACAGTATAAGCTGATTTATGTTGTTTATGTGCTCAGGATATGAGTTATTTTATTTTAGATATGCTCAGGTCATGATTATTTTTTTTGTTTTATGACTGCACACGGTCAGTAGTGCAGACTACAGTGTGACTGGTGTGTGAATGTGGGGGGTGACACTCCTGCCAGTAAGGGGTGTCACCCTGGGTCGTCGGAGAGAGGTTATCCCCATGACCGTGTGCTACTGCTTGGTGGACTTGTGCTAATCCAATGTGAGGTGAATGTGGTGTGTGTGAGCTAGTGACCACAGTGGTGTGCATGCGTGCATTGTCCGTGTGCCATGATAAATGTGTGTTTAACGTGCAAAGATACGTTCCATGAGGCACCTCCTGACTGCTGTTCCCTCAGCAGACCGGGTAGCCTCAGGCAGGGGGGGACTGTGTGGTTCAGGGGTCAGATCATCACATATGTCAATCTCCAGGCCCTTTCTCATGGCGTAGTTGTGCAGCATGCTACATGCACCGATGATCTGGCACACGAAGTTTGGAGAATATAACAGAGCCCCCCCGGACTTATCCAGGCATCGGAAACGGCACTTCAGGAGGCCAAATGTGCGCTCCACCACTGCACGGGTACGTATGTGTGCCTTATTGTATCTTCTCTCTCTATTCTGGTTTGGGGATTCCGTTATCGAGTCAGGAGATGGGGCCCAAGTGCATATGCCGAGTCACCTGGAAGGGAAAAGACAGGAGGATGTTAGTTGTGCATGTGCCCCTCGTGATGTCTGCATCATGGGGTCGGACAGTCATGCCTGACTTCCATGTCACTCACCAACCAGCCAGCTGTCCCTGTACATGTTCTGTTTGAATTCTGTTGGGATGTTGCTTTGATGGTATATGTAGCTGTCGTGGCTGGACTCTGGGTGTTTGGCACGGACGTGCTATATGAGACATTGAGCATCGGCTATCACCTGTACGTTGATGGAATGCCAATGCTTACGATTACGGTATATGTGCTCTGTGGCACGGGGTGCCGTAGTGCCACATGTGTGCAATCAATGGCCCCGATGGTGCGTGGGAATCTGTCAATTCTGTAGAAATCCTGCATTGCCTTCTGCCGCAGATGCTCATGGATGGGTCTGATGATGTGGTGGAACATGCGTCTGAGGATTGCGGGGACAACCTGGTGCACACATTTGCTCATGGTGGATTGTGACATCCCAGACACGACTCCACTTGTACACTGAAAAGATCCACTGGCGAGGAAATGGAGTGTTGCCAGTACTTTGACCGGTGGCTGCACTGCGTGTGGGCGTTTTGTCTTGCTGGTGATGTCATCATGCAGGGCTGTGGTTATTTTCAGGATGGCATCAGAGCTGAATCTGAAGATGCGATACACCTCCGAATCACCCATGCCAAAGACGTTCATGCACGTTTGGTATATCTTTTCCCGTTCCCTCCTACGTGCCGGTGGACACATCAGTAGTGCTAGGACCACGGCTGCCCCTGGCATGCTGGCAGACAGATGTGTTGTCCTGCAAGTGGGGTTGCTCAGCTTGCTCAGCTCATCCGTAACAGTGCTGCTGTAGCTGCTCTCTAGTGCAGAGATAAACCAGCTTTTTGATGGAACAACTTTAGGCCGGACGTATGACTAAGGCGCACCGCGCGTAGCCTGTGTCGGGCGCACGTACATGCGTGAATCGCCGTATCTCCCTCATTTGCATATTTGAATATGAAATCAATGGGAGCGCCAGATGCGTCTAGCGTAAATATGCGCCCACGATACGCCGGCGTAGGAAAGTTACGTCGGTCGGAGGAAGCCTACTTTTAGGCGTATATCACTCTGTGGGTACGGCGCATGGATACGACGGCGCATATTTACACTTACGCAGCGTATCTGTAGATACGTCGGCGTCAGTCTTTCTGAATCTGGCTATAAAAATTTAGTCTGCCTGTAAAGTGGCACATCGATACCATGTATAAAACCTGCTGCAGAAAAAATGACATTTATAAATTAAAACAATAACATTTTCCCTGCAAGCTTTATTTATTTTGTAAACAATGGCTTGGGGAGTCAGTCTGTATGATAAGGCCATAATTTACTGCACTCAGAACAGAAATAGAGATTTTTGGGATACATTCTGGTGCCTCTTTTGCAGACTTTGGATAGAAGTAACAGATGTGGAAAAATTGGTCTATATATATATAGAAGTGCATAGTATTTTGTATTTCCAGACAGATACTTAAGGCAAGAAGTATTAGAAATGATATGTCCCCTAGACAGACAAGATGTCCCCTGAAGCACTGCATGGCATGTTTTAGCATGACTCATTGAATAACACCTTGAAAGCTTAGGGGTTACTGGTGGTTCATAGGACAATTCAGCAGAGGAGGGCATGGAAGAGGAGGAGGAGGGGGTGGAGCTGACAAATCTCATATCATCCCTACCAGCTGTATGGATATGTGGTGACAAACAAGCTCCATAACTGAGTTCTGTTCTGCATCCTTCCTAGTTGCAAGCAGAGTTACCCAGTGTACTGTGAATGAAATATAGCACCTTGCTTTGCTGGACCATGTGTCAGCAGTAAAATGGACCTTGCTGCTGACTGCCTTGCCCAACAATTCCACAACATTGCCTTCCACATAATGGCACAGAGCTGGAATGGTCTTACGTGCAAAGAAATAGCGACTGGGAACCTGCCATTGTGATACAGCACATTCTTCAAATTCACGAAAGGGGGCAGAATCCACTAGACTAAAAGGCAGGAGTTGTAAAGCCAGCAATTTGCACAAGCTGGAATTTAGATGCTGGGCATGTGGGTGTTTTAATTGGGTTCCATTAATGAAAAAATTCTGTATAAAAATTTCCTAAATAATACTATTGGTTTTGTTTGGCCTTGCAGTTTGAAAGTCCCTCCTATGTACTATAGCAGTGTAATGATTTTGAATAATTTTGCATTTTTAATATTCACCTATGAATTGGTTCCAGTTAGACCAATTATTACTACTCATTTCACTGCATTGGTGTACAAAGGCCATGTATACAGTATATCTACACTGACTGAACTAAGTACATGCTTAAAAATAACGCTATTGTAAATATTAAAGTGGTAGTGAACTCCATCTGGACATTTGTACCTACAGGTAAGCTTTATTATAAGGTATTGGGTACAGTGAATATCTCCTAAAGTTGCAGTGTTTAGGAGTCGGGATGAGCTTTATGTTCGAGTTGAACATGAGTTTGACTTGAACATTGGCTGTTCGCCTTTTAGCTGAATATCAAACAATTTGGGGTGTCCGCAGCAAATTCGTAATTCGTAATCTGCGGAACACCCTTTATTTAAATTATATGGGAAAAATCAAAAGTGCTAATTTTAAAGGTTAATGTGCAAGTTATTGTCATAAAAAGTGTTTGGGACCTGGGTCCTGCCCCAGATGACATGTATCAATGCAAAAAAAAATTAAAAACTGATGTTTTTTCAGGAGTAGTGATTGTAATAATGTTTAAACTGAAAAAATAAAAGTGAAATATTCCTTTAAATTTCGTACCTGGGGGGTGTCTATAGTGTACCTGTAAAGTAGTGCATGTTTCCCTTGTTTAGAACAGTCCCTGCTCAAAATTACATTTCTAAAGGAAAAAAAGTAATTTGAAACTACTCATGGCTATAATGAATTGTCGAGTCCCGGCAATACAGATAAAAGTCATTGAAATAAACAGCATGGGTTCCCACTCCCAGTCCATTACCAGGCCCTCTGGGTGTGGTATGAATTTTAAGGAACACCCTGAACCAAAATAAAAAAAAATGGTGTTAATGTCCCATAGACTTTCACGTTGTTCGCGTGTTTAAACAACAAGTTCTGCTGCGAACCGAACCGGGGGGGGGGGGGGGGGTTGTTCGGCTCATCCCTAATGTAAACATTTATGTTCTATGATATGAAGAAGGTGCATAGTTACCAGTATGGTGCTGACTTGCGAATAATGTTTTGTAAAGATTTGATCCATAAAAGAAAAATAGTCCAGCGAGATTTAGCTAGTGATTAACCACTTCAATGCCATGCACTTACACCACTTTTCCTGCCCAAGCCAATTTTTAACTTTCTGTGCTGTCGCTGTTTAAATGACAATTGCGCGATCATGCTACACTGTACCCAAAAAGAATTTTTATCATTTTGTTCCCACAAAAAGAGCTTTATTTTGGTGGTATTTGGTGGTATTTGATCGCCTCTTGGGTTTTTATTTTTTGCTATACAAATAAAAAAAAGACCAATTTTTTTGGAAAAAAAAATTAAGTTTTCTTTTTTTTTCTGTTATAAAATGTGGTAAATAAGTAAGTTTTCTCCTTCACTGATGGGCACCGATAAGGCAACACTGACGGGCACTGATAAGGCAGCACCAATGAGGTGACGCCATTAAGCTGGCACTGATGGGCACTGACTATGGGCACTGATATGTGGCACTGATGGGCGCTGGTAGGCAGCACTGTTGGGTGACACTTATATGCAGCACTGATGCGAGTGTCAGACACGAGTGAGGAAAAGCTGATCAGCGGCTCTTCCTGTTTACATTGTGATCAGCCATGATTGGACACGGCTGATCATGCGATAAAGAGCCGGAGGCTCTTTACGAGATCAGTGTAGTGATGTGTCAGACTGACACACCGCATCACTGATCGCTGCAATGCGCCCCCCCGGGAGCGGTGGCTGTTATCCTGCAGGACATCAATAGACTATGGCCTTACGCTAATTTCAAAGAACATTAGTTTGATCAACTATATAAGAGTTTGGGCCAGTGACGACTGGTGGTATATTTTTGGGGGGCACCCCCCTCTCGGTCAGTCGGCCCCAAACTTAAACCATCTAGGTCCTCCTCTGGACGGTGGTCAGCGATTTCTCCCGCGTCTCCTCCTTCACTGCACCATGCTGTGCATCTCCTCCCTCCTCTCCTCTGTGCACTGTGCGTCTCCTCTCTCCTACTCCTAGGTGGCCAATTGGATCGTGTCTCTGTTCATCCAATCAGGTGACGGGTCTCAGGGCCCGCTTCCTGATTGGCCAGGAGGAGAATCAGGAAGACAATAGCAAATATTAATCCGCTACTGTCACACAAGTGGGTGTGCTCAGGACCCACCCTTTTTCAAAGCCTATTAGAGCCATTCAGGGTGATGTGGTCATAGGCCTTTTCCCCAATGTCTATTTTTAACAGCAATATGTGGAATCAAACTGCTTTACATAAACTGTGATATTGTGGTAATAAACAAAAACCTAAATCAACAAAGCGCTTAAATCCAGGAATTAATATAGAGCTATATACAGCAGAAAAAACACTAGGACTAGGACTAGCCATGAGGAGAAAATAGCATGAGCTCCTCAGGCTGTCCCCAATCAAAGTCTCCCAGGTGTCATTGATCACACACAAGGCTTACCAAATATTGTGACTCTCCATAGAAGAAAGGTCACAAGCGCATAGTGAGATTCTCCCAGGGAAAGAGTGTTCTTTCCATCCTCCACTCATCCACAGAGACACCAGAAATGTTGCTGTCAGTTGTCACGAAGGATGAGCTCAGGCATGTTCATAACCTGCACGTGCAAAGCCCGCCAGGAAGTCGGCACTGCACATCGCTAATCGCAGGCAGTGAGACATTGTCCCGAAGCTAGGCTGCAGAGATGGGCTGCAGTGCTGACTTCCTGACAGGCTCTTAATGTGCAGGTTACGAACACGCCTGAGCTCATCCTTATATGTCACCATATACATCCACAACTTGCAGGGAACTGCTACATCACCGGGAATTAGCTCAGAAAGACCGATGCACATATGATAAAAGAGACACTCCCCACGGTGTAAAACCACCCATAAAAAGGAAAAGTAACACAGCATATCTCACTGTACAGCACAATGGATTTCAATGCTTAGTCATATAGCTATGACTAAGCATTGAAGCTCAATGCGAAACGCGGCAGCTGTTTTTTGTTCCCACTGTATGCTTTCTTTGTAGTGCATCCATTTATTTTACCACAATAAAGGGCTATTTTTGAATTTTACCTATTTTTGAGTGCGGCTGTCCAAAACCTCTTCTTCTGATTGCCTAGTGCATTGCCGGCACCTGCCTGGGTTCTAAACGGACATTGATTGCCTGGAGCTCACCTGGAGCGGTTGTCTTTCCCACTATGGATTTCCAGCATCAAAGGTGGTCACCATTCCTTTGCACATGCTCAGTAGTGTGTATTCAGGTCTGCCCTACCATTTCTATCACAAATGAGATCGTTAGGAGTTTAAGGTGACAATTTAACAATCGATTTTGACTAGAGGAAGCAAAAAAAATTAAAGACAATGATGAAATTCTTTTTTTTAAATCTAATGGGAATTAAGACATTTCTAATTGTTGAATTAGCTCCTGGAAGAGAAAAATCATAACTGGTTATATACGACTGCACTTTTTAAAGTTAATTATGCATGCACTTCTCAAAGTTAATTACGCATGCCCTGCACTTTTCAAAGTTAATCCAAATGTAGAAAATTTGTTATATGGAAATTGAGACATTGACATGGTCCAAACGTAGTTCAAAGTCCATGAAGGCACCATTGAAGAGTTTGTATACTTTCTAATCTGAATATTCAAATTAAATTCTACAAAATTCCACAGGTGTAAGGCCAGCTTGGATGGATTAAAGGATACATTTACCTTTGGAACATGTTACATGTTCCCCTGCATTTAGAGTGGAACATGTAACATCCCTCTCTGTATGAGCAAGTGGGGGATCTTTACCGACACCTACAGTCAAAATTTAAAAACAGCATGGCTGTGCGGGGCTACACGGCCATATCTTTCATTTGCAGAGTTCTGTGAATGAAGGAACTACAAGTGCCTTCGGACTCAATGAACTACAAGGGCACTGGTGAGCATTCTCATAGTCCATTGGCTCTTCCTGCCATTCAGTATCTATCTGCCTGTATTGTAGGTACAGGCGGACAGTGTAATGAGGATCCGCAGGATCCTGGCATTGCACCTGTGATCTACTGATCACTGGTTCAATAAAAATAAAATATACCCATGTTTTTACCTGCAAAAATAAGTGCATTTGATCACTTTTTATAAAAAACAAAACAAAAAGAAAACTTATGTTTTAAGGCAGGATGGGTTACTAAGCAAATTAGCAGCATTGGCCTAACCATCACTTTGATTGACATTGATAAGGATTACATTAGGCACAGAGAAACCACCTCATTTGACTGGGACAGGTATTGCCCAATCAGACACCATCTGCCTACAAGTGCATTGTCCCATATGATATGAAGTGACAGGAAGACACACATATTTGACCAATTACATTATTTCTCTAGTTTTTCAGAATAAAGAGTGTAGCCATCCCCCATGAACATCCACTAAATCCTGAGCTCCTGCTTTTTAGATGGTCCATTCTGCTGATATCTCTGCTAGAATTGTACTTGTAAAGCCCAGTACACATGTCGAGTGGTATCAGCTGGTTTAATAGAAAACGGCTGACATTCGGCCCGTGTGTACTGCAGCCAGTCGTCTGTCGAAGAGGAATGACCAAAAAAGGTCTGCTGACTGGCTCCCAATCAGCACTCTCAGCCAATGGCTGAGAGCCCTGTCCAAAGTGTACAGGTGGGGGGTGCAGATTGTTAGTACAGCAGCTCCGACCTGGGCTGCTCGTTTTTTTTTTCATTCAGCACCCTAGCAGTGTGTCCTAGGCTTAACTCTGTACTCGTGCAAAAATGTGTCCAAAAACTTTCAGTACATGCGATGGCTTTGTGAAAGTTTTTTTTAAATACTTCAAATTTTGAAATAACATTCGATTTTGGAACAAATGAAAACCACATACGCTGTTTGTTCGATCCCAATTTTTTTTTTTTATTTCTCCTTCAAATTTTCTCATCACTGAGGTTGAAAACAAATATTGATTTGACCTCGCTAAAGATTTGAAAATGACCTTTCCTTTAAAAATAAATTCTACTAGTATATAGCCAGCCTAATGCCGCGTACACACGATCATTTTTTGCGATGAAAAAAAACGACGTTTTTTAAAACGTCATTTAAATTGATCGTGTGTGTGCAAAATGTCGTTTTTTGTCTTCAAAAAAACGACCAAAAAAAAATTCCAACATGCTTGAATTTTTTGTGTCGTTTTTCAAAACGTCGTTTTTTGTGTCATAAAAAGTGATGGTGTGTGGGCAAAACGATGTTGAAAACAACGTTTTTAAACCCGCGCATGCTCAGAAGCAAGTTATGAGACGGAGCTTCAATGGAAAAGAGTGCCGTCGAACGTGGTGTACGTCACCACACTTTGCTAGAGCTTTGTAGAAAAACGATGGTGTGTACACAACGTCGTTTTGGAAAATGAAGTTTGAAAAACTTTTTTTTCATGATTTAAAACGTCGGTTTTTTTCATCGCAAAAAGTGATCGTGTGTACGCGGCATTGGGATGGATGAAGCAAGTGACAAAAAGGAAGACAATTTTTTTTTGCATGGAAAACATTACTTCATGAGCTCATTTAATATACCTCTCATTTAATAATGCACCATGACTATTTTGATCTACGAGTTTAAACTTTAATTTTGGTTTCAGCTCAGCACCAGCCTTGCTTTTAAAATAAATGAGCTAAAATGTGATTTCAATTTGATTTTGGCTCCACATCTGATACTACATGTGGGGAAGCCCAGAAGTATGTGAAAATGCATTTCATTCCAAAGATGTGTCCAGAGCAGCAGTAGAAAGTCACCTAAATCTATTTTTGCAGATGAATACACTTTGTAACCCTTTATTTCCTAAATGCTCCAATACTTTGGAATTATTTGCTTAAGAGCTCTACAAAACATCTGATGTACCACATTTTTTTATTGAAATTGTAATAAAAAGCTAAAAGTTAGACAAACACACCTACACCCCCCTCACATTTTTGTAAATATTTTATTATATTTTTCATGTGACAACACTGAAGAAATGACACCTTGCTACAATGTAAAGTAGTGAGTGTACAGCTTGTATAACAGTGTAAATTTGCTGTCCCCTCAAAATAACTCAACACACAGCCATTAATGTCTAAGCCACTGGCAACAAAAGTGAGTATACCCCTAAGTGAAAATTTCCAAATTGGGCCCAAATAGCAATTCCCCCCCAAGATTGCCAAGACCCTGAAACTGAGCTGCAGCACGGTGGCTAAGACCATACAGCGGTTTAACAGGACAAGTTCCACTCAGAACAGGCCTCGCCATGGTCGACCAAAGAAGTTATGTGCACATAATCAGCGTCATATTTAGACACAAGGGGTGAGGGGTTAGCCTATCGCTGCACACTGCATCAAATTGCTCTGCAAGTCTCTTCTAAAGATGATGCACAAAAAAGCCTGCAAACATTTTGTTGAAGACAAGCAGAATAAGGAAATGGATTACTGGAACCATGTCCTGTGGTCTGATGAGACCAAGATACACCTATTTGGTTCAGATGGTGTCAAGCATCAGTGGGGCATCCTTAAATGGAAGGTGGATGAACGCAAGGTCTCTAATATCCACCAGCTCTATGATGTCGTTATGGAGGAGTGGAAGAGGACTCCAGTGGCAATCTGTGAAGCTCTGGTGAGCTCCGTGCCCAACAGGGTTAAGACAGTGCTGAATTGTGGCCACACAAAATATTGAAACTTTGGGCCCAATTTGGACATTTTTACTTAGGGGTGTACTCCATTCCGTTGCCAGCAGTTCAGACATTAGTGGCTGTGTGTTGAGTTATTTTGAGGGGACAGCAAATTTACACTGTTATACAAGCTGTACACTCACTACTTTACATTGTAGCAAAGAGTTATTTCGTCAGTGTTGTCACATGAAAAGATATAATAAAATATTTACAAACATGTGAGGAGTGTACTCACTGTTGTTGAGATAATGTATTACTCTGTTTTCAGTGTTATCACTCACAATATATTGCAACGCAGTATGAGAGCGGTAGATGAGCAACCACCAGTATGTAAGTTGGCCAGACACTTTGCAATCCCCTTGTACAATCCCATCTAGGATTTACTCATTTGAAAAAAATTCAAGCAATCATTTTAGTAGCTTGTTCCACTACATAGTTGTTCCTAAATGTTTGTACAGAAATTTTACAATCAAATTTATTCTATGGTCAGCTTTAGAGAGCTACAGAATACCTGGCCAGGCAGACATCCTAAAACCCAGAAGCAGAGCCATTCTGTTTTTCTTTAGGGTGGATAAGACTGCATAAGAAAACATCACATGGGCTTAAAAAATAAATTGCAAACTGCTGAGAAAATAGATTATGAAGACCAAGAGGAAATTGTAGATGTAAGTATCATATTGGCCAAAGTTATTCAATGTAGATATTTCTTCTTTTAATCTAGCACAATTATTACTTGTTGTTCCAATGCAAACTGTCCAAAAAGAAACTTGAATACCTAAATTAAAGAAAAATATTGCACCCTTATAATTTACATTTCTGTTCTACCCCAGGAGGCCCCCTTCATGTAGGTTATGGTGTACATATGTTATGCTATATTTATATGTTTATCTTTTGCAGATATCTTCAGGCAGGTTTAATGATATACAGTGTCCTCTTTGCTCATACTTCTGCTTGTAAGCAATCTTTAATAATGCCGAGAGTGGTGTTAAATAGAAATGTGTTTTGTTTTGTTTCGTTATTTACATAAATTTGTTTAGTTATTTGTTTCATTAACTTAATTTGTTACATGCATTTTCAGAATTAATTTTGTTTATTTGTTTTTGAATCCTTTCGAAAAGTTTTTGAATCAATTTCAAATAGTTTTCGAATTTCAAAAATAATAGAAATGGAATAGAAAAAAAAGGCATACAATAGAAAAAAAAATGTTTCTTTTTTTTTCTATTCTATTCCTTTATTTTCTATTCTATTGTATTCTGTTTGTAAATTGGAAAACCATTTAAATTAAAAAAAAATCAAATTCGAATCTGAAAACTATTCAAATTTGTAAAGTATCCGAAAACTATTAAAAAACGATTTGAATACAAATTTTCTTATTTCGGATTCGTTTAAATTCGGTACTATTCTAATTTGGAAGTTCTGATACATCCGATTTTCAGAATAACAAAAATGTGTCTGAATTTTGTCCGCATTTTAATTTGGAACAAAACGTACATGTCTAGTGCTCAAGTTAACAGTTTAGCAGTTCAGTTTGGCTCTCTGAATCATTACATTGTGAGTAGAGTTGAGCGGACACCTGGATGTTTGGGTTCGGACCCGAACCCGAACTTTAAAAAAAAAGTTTGGGTTCAGGAACCCGAACCCGGACTCCGAACCCCATTGAAGTCAATGGGACACAGACTTTTATTAAAAAAAATGCGTGGGGGTCCCCCAAATTCAATAACCAGACCCTTTAGGTCTGGTATGTATATTAACCACTTAAGGACCGCCGCATGTACATTTACGTCGGCAGAATGGCACCGACAGGCACATCAACGTATATATACGTTGGTGCCTTGGGGGGGATCGGGGGTCTGATCGGACCCCCCCCCATACATGCGGCGGTCCGCGCGGCTGCAGGAGCGATCCGACAAGAGGGGGCAGCTATTAATTTTTGTCCACCCCCTCCGGATCGCTCCCAGCCAATGCGCGCGCTCCCCCTGCAGTGCACTTCCTCCTCCTGTGTAAACACAGGAAGGAGGAAGCGACGTGATCTCTCCCTCTGCGGTTTTTTCAACCACCACTGAGGAGAGATCACAACACAAGTAAGTCTGCACAACACTACACTGCACCTACACTACACAAAAAACACATTTAACCCCTGCGATCGCCCCCCCCTCCCCCCTGTCACAGTGTCACTGAATGCAGTAATCATACATGTATGATTACTGTATTTAGTGTCAGTGTGACAGGCAGTGTAAAAGTCAGTTAGTGTTAGGTTCAGGGTAGCCCTGTACCCCCCCCCTATTAAAGTTTTAACCCCTTGATCACTGCCCTAGTTAACCCTTTCACTCCCTATTGCCAGCGTCACTAAGCGATCATTTTTCTGATCGCTGTATTAGTGTCGCTGTTCCCGCCAGGTAGCTCATTTTTTTTATTGCAATTTTTTTTTACTAAAGACATGTGGCTAAATAAATTTTGGCCTAAATGTTTGACTAAAATTTAGTTTATTGATTTTTCTTATAACAAAAAGTAAAAAATATTGATTTTTTTTCAAAAATGTCGCTCTATTTTTGTATATAGCGCAAAAAATAAAAATTGCAGAGGCGATCAAATACCACCAAAAGAAAGCTCTATTTGTGGGAAGAAAAGGACGCAAATTTTGTTTGGGAGCCACGTTGCATGACCGCGCAATTGTCTGTTAAAGCGACGCAGTGCCGAATCGCAAAAACCCCTTTGGTCATTTGGCAGCATATTGGTCCGGGTCTTAAGTGGTTAAGGGGAACCCCGACGTCAATTTAAAAAAAAATGACGTGGGGTTCCCCCCAAATATCCATAACCAGACCCTTCAGGTCTGGTAGGGATTTTAAGGGGAACTCCACCCCAAAAAAAAAAAAATGGCATGGCGTTCCCCCTAAAATCCACACCAGACCCCTTATCCGAGCACATTGACCTGGCCGGCCGCAGAAAAGAGGGGGGGACAGAGTGCGCCCCCCCTCTCCTGAACCGCACCAGGCCACATGCCCTCAACATTGGGAGGGTGCTTTGGGGTGCCCCCCAAAGCACCTTGTCCCCATGTTGATGGGGACAAGGGTCTCATCCCCACAACCCTTGCCCGGTGGATGTGGGGGTATGTGGGCAGGGGGCTTATCAGAATCTGGAAGACCCCTTTAACAAAGGGGACCCCCAGATCCTGGCCCCCCCTGTGTGAAATGGTAATGGGGTACACCATTTCACGAAGGAAGTGTAAATAGTAGTTTTCAGGAAAAAACACACACACACACCGTAGAACAAATTACTTTATTAATTAAACCAAATAAAAATCCAGCAGTGAAAATAGACGATCGATGCTGCTCCCTGCTCCAATGTTGTCTTCTATCCAGCGACGGGTGATCTCTCCAGCGATGGGTGATCAGTCCAGCGATGAGAAGATCCATCCATTCAGAGCACAGCTCAGCGAATGACGTGCCGGAGCTTTGACATTTCTTTTATAGGGAAGGCGGGCCACGCGTCACGTGACCGCGTCCTGCCACCGGGCAAGGGTTGTGGGGATGAGACCCTTGTCCCCATCAACATGGGGACAAGGTGCTTTGGGGGGCACCCCAAAGCACCCTCCCAATGTTGAGGGCATGTGGCCTGGTGCGGTTCAGGAGAGGGGGGGGCCGAACTCGTCCCCCCCTCTTTTCTGTGGACAGCCAGGTTAACGTGCTCGGATAAGGGGTCTGGTGTGGATTTTAGGGGGAACTCCACGCCTTTTTTTTTTAAATTTTGGGTGGAGTTCCCCTTAAAATACACACCAGACCTGAAGGGTCTGGTTATGGATATTTGGGTGAAAGCCCACGTCATTTTTAAAAAAGAATTGACGGCGGGGTTCCCCTTAATATCCATACCAGACCTAAAGGGTCTGGTTATTGAATTTGGGGGGACCCCCGCACATTTTTTTTCCCGAACTCCGAACCCGATCCTGAACTTTCAGCAATTATTCGGGTTCGGGAAAAACCCAAAGTCCGTACCGAACCCGAACTTTACAGTTCGGGTTCGCTCAACTCTAATTGTGAGTACAGGGTGTTGCGGCTGAATCCTTTCATGATGCTTATTACTTACAGTATAACACTGGCTATCTTTAAAGTGGTGGAATTTAATTACTCCATGGGACAGCACCAGAGAGCAGGTGAGTATTGCAGTCAGAGAAACTTTATTATTATTATTGTTATTATTATTATTTTATTGCTAAGGCACCATTAAAATGGGCTTTTAATGACTGTACTGATTGTTTCGTAGAAGGCACGATGAGGTGCTTTCTTTTATCTTTCCTGCATCCACCTATGCTAGATCCTTCCCCAAAACTCTACAAAGTTTTTTGAACAGTTAGATTTTGTAAAAGTTGAAACCTGTACAGGGCTATCCAAGCTTCCTCTAGCCTCAATTTCTAAAGATCCTGCTTGGATATTGGCTACTTCAGCACCAACCACTGATTTATGACATGCTCACATATCCCCTCATACCTAGAACTGCTTTCTATTTTACCTGGACTCTTGTGGCTGATATGACAGCGGGGGAATCCTGGAAAGGTAAGAGCAGGCATATTATTATAGAAGACAACAATGTTATTTTTCTTAGGCCTCGTACACACAATGAGATATGTCCGCTCAAACTTGTCCGACGGACAGTTTAGAGCGGACATGTCTCATCGGATTTCGGTCCGATGGCGTGTACACACCATCGGATCAAAATCCCCGCTGGCAGACAACGTGGTGACGCGGCGGTGACGTTGACGCCGCCACGTCACCGCTACGTCACGCACCAGGAAGTAAACACTTCCGCGCGCATGCGTCGGATCCATTCACAGGATACAACGCATGTGCGGGAGGATATGTCCGCTGGTTTCCCGTACTAACCAGCGGACATATCCGACGGACAGGTTTGTAGCGGACAAATTTCAAAGCATGCTTTGAAATTTGTCCGATGGACAAACCTGTCCGCTAGCCCGTACACACGATCGGATTTGTCTGCTGAAACGGTCCATTGGACCGTTTTCAGCGGACAAATTCGATCGTGTGTACGCGGCCTTAAAGTATACGTAAGCCCAGCTACTGAAATCTCATGTATTAACATTAATGAAATTTTATGAAAATAAAATTAAATATATTTAAATCCACAGCTTTCAATAAATGAATACAATGGGCCAGATTCACGTACATTGGCGCATATTTTGACCAGCGTAGCGCACCTCCTTTACGTTAGACCGGCGCAATGTAGAGGCGCAATCACCGTATCCTCGTAGTATTTGCACAGAAATTTGCGCCGGTGTAATGTGGAGTAATTCAAATTGGGAAGGACGTGGGCGTGTTACATTGAAATGAGCCGTGACCCCATGCAAATGCCGGATCGCGCATGCGCACATGAAGCAGACCATGGTCAGCACCTCTCTGCGCATGCTCACAACTCGGGAACGGCGCAATCAGTGAAATTGGAAGTGGACCCGGGCAACTTAGTGAACTACGCAGAGAGCTTAAATAGACAGACACAAACACCCTTCCTTTGCAAAAGTACATAACTTTGTATCCCTTCCTATACAGCAAGGTGCTTTTGTTCTGTTGTGTGTTCCCGTTTGTTGCGTTGTGACTTGTCTTTGTGATATTTGTTGACTGTTTGATCTAGTGTTTTGTAGAATCGATTTGATAGTGTCTTTTGGTGAGTGGTTGTGAGACTTTTTGGTTGATAGATTTTGGTTTGTTTGTTTTGTTGCTTGATTTTTCCTGCTTGTTTTGTGAGTGATTTTTGGTGATTGTTTGGGAGAGAGTTGTTGTATGAATATAACTGAGAGGAAGCGCAAGAGCAATTTTACTTTGGGGAAGAAACAAATTATTGCCTGGGCCCTTACCCTAATATGGGCGTTTCCTGCACGGCCCAGAGAGTGCCAACACCACCCCGGCCAGGAAGAAGGAGATTTTGCAGAACATTATTGACCAGGTAAATTCATTGGGGGGGGAGACCCGGACACGCGAGGGGATCGTCAAGAAGATCAATGATCTCCGGCGTCTGGTCCGAAAGAAGCTGCCCAAAATGGCAGCCCATGCCAGGGGCACTGGAGGGGGCCCACCATGCCCTGTTTGGCTGACAGCGGAGCAGCGTGTGGTGGCCCAGACCTTTAATAGGAAACAAGTGGAGTGCCTGCCTGGCTATGACTCCAGTCAGGAGCCCGTGATGTCAGGTAAGGTTTTTTTTTTCCTATCTGGTGTGTAGCATGTGTGGGGGGGGGGAAGGGAATCTGTGGCAAGCGTGTGGATCCTCCAACCTGTGAATGTTTTGTGTCATCCACAGATGTGCAGGAGGGTGCTGAGCCATCTGGCCTGACTGCACCATCCCCGGGACACCAGCCTGATGAGGACCCCTAGACAAGGCCAGAGTCCTCGGAGGAGTTTGAGTTGGAGGAGGAGGTCATGTCAGCCAGTGGATTGTTATTTTTGGAGGAGTCTTCCCCTCTGGCTGGCAGCAGCCAGCCCTCCATAAGGGGTAGCCCCTCCCACTCCTCCCCCAACAGGGCTCCCCTCCCAAGGGCCTCCCCTTCTCCCTGGCCACAAGCATCAGCTGAAGGCAGGAAGTCGTCCCAGAAGACCAGGGGGGGTGGCCGAGGTTCTGCCCGCCAATCTCAGAAGGGACCAGGCCCTTCAGACCCACCATCTGGGACAGGTCAGCCAGAATTTGGTGCGGATGGAGGAGAGCCTGTCCTCCATAAAGGATACGCTTGGGGACCTGGACTGCCACTCCTGGGCTCTTACAAACTGCCTAAACGAACTGCAGACTACTACAGCAGACGTTGGGCAGGATGTGAGGGCCCTCACCCAGGCTATCCAGGCCAATACGGCAACACTAAGTGCTGGCCTGAACAGAATTGCTGTGGCCTTGGAGGGCAGGCCGCCAGGTGGGCAGAGACCAGGGCCTTCCCCGGATTACCCCCCCCCCATGAGTCTCCCCTGAGGAGCCGGGGCCGTGGCCGTGGGCGCCCCAGGCGTGGGTCACGCCAGCGGCATTAATTTGGTTTCCCCCTTTTTTTTGTGCTGGACAATTTTTTGTTTTTTGCTGGACAATTTTTTTTTGGGTTGTGAATGAATTTGGAATGTGGGGGTGACATTCCTGCCGGAAAAGGGGTGTCACCCTCATTTGTGGTGGAGAAGGGTTCCCCAGGACCAGGGAGAAGTGATCCCCAGGTCCATGTGAATGGTGTATGAATGTACAGTGACATAATTGGAGCCATGGCGTGGCGTTGCTGCTCACAAGTCCTGCATGGTGGGCTTGTGCTAATCCAATTTGATGAGGATGTTGGGTGTGTGTGCTAGGGACCACAGTGGTGTGCATTTTCATTGTGCCATTATTAATGTGTGTGTTTAACGTGCAAAGATGCCTAATGTGAGCTGTCTCCTGGCTGCTCTTCCCTCAGAAGATGGGATATCCTCAGTTAGGGGGGGATTGTCTGGTTCGGGGGTCAGATCATCACGTATGTCAATCTGCAGGCCCTTTCTCATGCAAAGTTGTGCAGAATGCAACATGCACCGATGATCTGGCACACAAAGTTTAGGAAATACAATAGGGTCCCCCCAGACTTATCCAGGCATCGGAAACGTGACTTCAGGAGGCCAAAGGTGCGTTCCACTACTGCACGTGTTTGGGCGTGGGCTTCATTGTATCTTTCCTCTCCTGGGGTTTGGGGGTTCCGGAGGATGTTAGTCATGCATGTGCCCGTTGTGATGTGTGCATCATGGGGGGGACAGTCATGCCTGTCAACATGTTACTCACCAACCAGCCAGGTGTCCCCATACACGTTCTGTTCAAATTCCATTGGGATGGGGCTCTGATTGTATATGTAGCTGTCATGGCTGGATCCGGGGTGTTTGGCACGGATGTGCCATATGAGGCCTTGGGTATCGACTATCACCTGTACGTTGATGGAATGCCAATGCTTCCGATTGCGGTATATGTGCTCTGTCTCATGGGGGGGCTGGAGTGCCACATGTGTGCAATCAATGGCCCCCACGGTGCGTGGGAATCTGGCAATTCTGTAGAAATCTGTCATTGCCTTCAGCCGCAGGTCCTCAGTGGTTGGTTTGATGATTTGGTTGGCCATGCGTCTGAGGATTGCAGGGATAACCTGGTGCACACATCTGCTCAAGGAGGATTGTGACATCCCAGCCACCACTCCACTTGTTCTTTGAAAAGAGCCACTGGCAAGGAAATGGAGTGTTGCCAGGACCTTGACCAGTGGCTGCACTGCATGTGAGCGGTGTGTTGGGCTGGTGATGTCCTCCTGCAGGGTTGTGGTTAATTCCAGGATGGCAGCAGGGGTGAATCTGAAGATGCCATACACCTCAGAATCACTCATGCCAAAGAGGTCTATGCATGTGCGGTATATCCTCTCCCGTGCCCTCCTCTGTGCCCTCCTCCGTGCCCTCCTCCGTGCCCTCCTCCATTTTTGCTCCTCTAAAGTCAGTAGTATAGCTATGAGCAAGGATGCCCCTGGCATCTTTGCATAAAGTTTGTTGTCCAGCAAGTGTGACTGCTCAGCTCCTCACTAACAGTGTTGCTTTAGCTGACATCTAGACGGATTGTCTAATTTTATTCCACCTTTTATATGTTTTAATTTTAGACAGGACGTGCAGCTGTTGCGTACAGCGCGTAGCCTGCGCTGCACCAACTTACTTTTGTGGTTCCCTGTAACTCCCTCATTTGCATATTTGAATAGCAAATCAATGGTGCGTCTAGCGCAGTTTTGCGTGGACAGATACGCCGGTCTATCGAAATTACGCCGGTCCAAAAACAGTAGATTTCATGCGTATATCGTTTTGGGGATGCGGCGCATCGATACGCATGCGCAGATTTAGACTTACGCCGCGCATCTCCTGTAACGCCGGCGTAATGGTTCTGTGAATCTGGCCCAATGTGTTCATTGCCATTATAGCCCAGCTCAGGTACTTCCTGTTATAGTGTGACAAAACTCTATTACTGTATGACAATTGTGCCCCTGCATTGTCATACAGGCTTCAGATGTAGACTACAAGTGGCATTTTAACACACAGGCATGATCCACTGGTGTTACCATAAGAAAACCAACCCTGAGAAATTACATGTAGCTATTACTGGAGTGCACGTATATACAGTAAATATATACTGGGAGTGGCTGCAGAAAAGCTGGAGGAGATCAGTAGCACTAAGATGCAATCAAAATGAGGTGAAACCTGTAATTTATTAAGAAAATTTTACTTTTTCTGATACACAGCTCTTAATAAAACTAAATGTCAGTTCAAATTGTAATCTACTTTATTCTGACTTAGCACAGAGTAGCTTAATTTCTTGTCTTGGAGATGCAACAGGAAGGAAATCCCATCTTATACAATTGTCACCAAGACATTTGTCCCTGTGATGGGAGGGCCCGTGGAACCCAGAATTCTTTGGAAAATATGGGAAACCCTTGTTTCAGCACCCCATGCATCTCATATTTCTAAGTCACCCTGTGTCCATTAGGGACACAGGGTCCCTGAGAAAATATGACTTGGATTACTTAAAATTGGACAGAAATACGTATCCACAATATCTCCCAGGATATATATAAAGACTATTCTTGGTTTATTTGATTCTGAACTCAACATGTTAATTGAAAGAGCTGATCACATTGGCCTCTGTACAATGTAGGAGACAGGCCGACTCCTACTGGAGCTCTTGCTATTGTGAGAAGGTATCCTGTGTTTATACTTATGATAATGTATAATCTACTGTGTGAAGATCGGTGACAACAAGTCTGACCTGTAGTGAAATCCTGATTAATCACAACATTGGCTAGGTGGGCCGGAGTCACATCAGCTGCTTAAAGGGATTAGTTAATTAGCTCATGTTAATTAGGTTTCTGGTTACAGGTGTATTGTTAGAGTAATATGAGCAGGAGGGGGGAACCTCCTCGTCAACTGTATTTTAGACTGAATTATTGTTCTAATAAACAGTTCATGGTGAGCAACCAAAGGAGTCTTGCGTGTGGTTGTTAGCGGTCGGAATAACTGATATCTATATTCAGACTGGAAGGAATCGGTATAAGATGAAAGCACTCAAGTGGAGTGTGGGACGTTTCGTTACAATCCTCATTGAAATATTTACTTAAATTTCCCAAAATAGCTAACCTCTACTTAAAAAATAATTGTCAATCAATTGGCAAGTGCATAGTAAGTCAATGTTTAGTTCAGGGACTAAAGTGGTTGTCAAGCAGCCACTTTTTTCTTACTATAGTTTCCAGTGTTGGATAACACAATGCTTCCCAATGTATGTAAGAATTGAGCTCTGTAATTTAAGTTTGTAGTTTTTAGGGACTCATTAATGACAGGAATAGTACCACTGGATTGGCGTAGAGCCCATGTGGTGCCTATATTTAAAAAGCGAACAGTCTTTACCAAGTAACTATAGACCTCTTAGTTTAACTTCTATAGTTGGGAAGATACTGGAGAGTTTATTAAAAGACCACATAGAGGAGTTCTTGCTGGGAAAAAAAACTATTTAAGCAACAGACAGCATGGATTCATGAAAAACAGAAGTTGTCAGACAAACCTGATTTCCTTTTATGAAGAGGTGAGTAAAACCCTGGACAGAGGCGTGGCAGTGAACGTGATATACTTGGATTTTGCAAACGCATTCGATACAGTTCCCCACACATGGGTCATGTGTAAGGTAAAGTCTACAGGATTGGATATATCAGTTTGTAAATTGATAGAAAACTGGCTGAAAGAAAGAATTCAGAGTCGTGGTTAATAATTCATATTCTGAATGTTCAAAGGTTATCAGTGGTGTACCCCAAGGTTCAGTGCTGGGACCCTCACTTTTTGATATCTTTATAAATTATATTGGGTCTGAGATCAAAAGTAACATTTCTGTCTTTGCAGAAGACACCGAACTATGCAGTGGAATAACGTCCTTACAGGATGTCGCCAATTTACAAGCCGACCTCAATGCTCTAATTGGACAACTATCTGGCAGATGAGGTTTAATGTTGATAAATGTAAAGTTATGCACTTGGGGGCTAAGAATATGCATGCATCATACATACTAGAAGGAGTACAACTGAGGGGATCCGTAGTGGAGAAGGATCTGGGGGTTTTAGTTGATCATAAGCTCAATAATGGCATGCAATGCCAAGCTGCGGTTTCCAAAGAGAGCAAAGTCCTTTCTTGTATTAAGAGAGGTATGGACTCCAGAGAGAGAGAGATATAACTTTGCCCCTGTACAACTCATTGGTAAGACCTCATCTGGAATATGCAGTCCAGTTTTGGGCACCAATTCTCAAAAAGGATATCAGGGAACTGGAGAAAGTGCAGAGAAGGGCAACCAAACTGATAAGAGGCATGGAGGAGCTCAGCTATGAGGAAAGATTAGAATAACTAAATGTATTCACTCTTGAGAAGAGGAGAATAAGGCGGGGATATGATCCACATGTACAAATAGATAAGAGGTCCATATAGTAAACTTGGTGTTGAGTTATTCACTTTACGGTCAACACTGAGGACAAGGGGGCACTCTTTACGTCTAGAGGAAAAGAGATTTCATCTCCAAATACAGAAAGGTTTCTTCACAGTAAGAGCTGTGAAAATGTGGAACAGACTCCCTCCAGAGGTGGTTCTGGCCAGATCAGTAGATTGCTTTAAGAAAGGCCTGGATACTTTCCTAAATTTACATAATATAACTAGGTACTAACATTTATAGGTAAAGTTGATCCGATTGCCTCTCGGGGGATCAGGAAGGAATTTTTTCCCCTGCTGCAGAAAATTGGATCATGCTCTGCTGGGGTTTTTTGTATTCCTCTGGATCAACTGTGGGTATGGAGTTTTTTATTTTGTTTTTATTTTATTTTATTTGTTTTTTATTTTGTTTGTTTATTTTTTTGTGGTTGAAACATATGAAAACAGTGTTCAAACCGCACATGTGAGGTATCTCCATGATCGTTGGAGTGAGAGAAATAATTCTAGCCCTAGACCTCCTCTTTAACTCAAAACCTGTAGAATTTCTTAAACGTCGCATTTGGAGATTTTTTTTATTGTAAAAGTTGGTCGCCATTACACAATTTTGAAGTGTGACGTGTTGGGTATCAATTTACTGTAACATTATCTTTCACAATGTAAAAAAAATTGGGCTAACTTTACTGTTGTCTTATTTTTTGATTAAAAAAAGTGTATTTATTTCCAAAAAAGTGCGCTTGGAAGACAGCTGCGCAAATACGGCGTGACAGAAAGTATTGCAACAACCACCATTTTCTTCTTTTTAGGGTGTTAGAAAAAATATATAATGTTTGGGGGTTCTAAGTAATTTTCTAGCAAAAAACAAAGGGCCAGATCCATAGAGAGAGTACGCCGGTGTATCTACTGATACGCCGGCGTACTTTCAAATTACCCACGTCGTATCTTTAGTTTGAATCCTCAAACCAAGATATGAGGGCATCTGGGTTCGATCCGACAGGCGTACGCCTTCGTACGCCTTCGGATCGTGAATGCAATACTTTGGCGTCCGCTGGGTGGAGTTCTCGTCGTTTTCCGCGTCGAGTATGCAAATGAGCTATTTCTGACGATCCACGAACGTACGCGTGGCCGTCGCATTCTCTTACGTCGTCTCTAGTCGGCTTTTTCGGGCCTATAGTTAAAGCTGCTTTTTTGTGGCCTATAGTTAGACTTGCCATGTTAATTATGGCCGTCGTTCCCGCATCGAAATTAATTTTTTTTTTTTTTTTTTTTGCGTAAGTCGTCCGTGAAAAGGAATGTACGTAATTCACACTACTTAAAAAAAATAACGTTGTTGCGACGTAATTTAGCGCAATGCACGGCTGGAAATTTCTGAACGGAGCATGCTCGATCGGCGTGGGGACGCGCTTCATTTAAATGAAACACGCCCCCTATCCGCCTAACTTGAATTCCGCACCATTACACTGCTTGAGATACACTACGCCAAAATCTTTATGGATTCGAACTAAAGCCAGGTAAGGTACGGTGGCGTAGCGTATCTCACATACGCTACGCATATCTATTTCTAGGTGGATCTGGCCCAATGTTTTTAACTTTTAAACATCAAGTTTGAAAAATAGTCCTGGTCTTAAAGTGGTTACATCAACATTTACTGGCTGCTCATTCCCTTACACTGGTCTGTTTCATTACCAGAGGTTCCTGCATTGGAACTGGTACATTTGTGGGGAGTGTATTGCACCACATATTGGACTCTTGTATAATGTCTAAGGTTGTTTACAATTATTTTATTTTATTTGATCAAATTCTGGTATATGGTGCAATATCTACCTTTTATTATTTTAAAAGCATATTTTGCATAAAATGTGTCCTCGTATTTTTAATAAATGAACATTAATATTTGAAATTAATAACAAATGCAGGTAAACATAGAAACCTAGGGCCAGATTCAGAGAGCCATTACACCTGTCTAACTGGTGTTAGACTGGAGTAATTTCAAATTACGCGCGTTTTCTAGCTAGTCGAAAACCTCAAAGCATGAATAGACGGCTGCAGGCTTCAATTCGACTGGATTACGTGTTTGTACGCCTTCGGATCTACGCTGCAATAAAATTGCGGCCACTGGGTGGACTTCCCGTAGTTTTCCGCGTCGGGGTATGCAAATGAGCTTTTGCCGGCGATCCCCGAAATTACGATCTTCAATCGCAATCTCTTATGGCATCTTTAGTCATCTTTTCGCGTAAAACTATACCAGCTTTTTGCTGCTCTAATATTAGACAGCCCATGTTAAGTATGGCCGTCGTTCCCGTGTCGAATTTCTACGTTTTCCGACGTCTTTTATTATTTTTTACGTAAGTCGTCCGGGAATAGGAATGTTCGTAAATGACGCTACTCAAACAACGAATGACGTAACGACGTGATTTCGCGCAATGCACGGCGGGAAATTTCAGAACGGAGCATGAGCAGTTCGATCGCCGCGGGGACGCGCTTAATTTAAATGCTTCACACCCCCTAATCGCGTATTTCGATTACACGGCGAGAAATAGACTACGCCGCCGTAGCGTACGGGCAAAAAATCTACCAGGATTCGGTGTAGAGCCTGGTAAAATACGGCAGCGTAGAGTATTTCGATTACGCAGCGCAATATTAAGTGTATCTGAATCTGGCCCCTAGTAATTTTGTAAACTGTGCCAGATTCTCTAATTCAGTAATTCAGCAATATTCATGTGTTAGTATTTTCCAGTCAAAGTCCAAACCAAATTCCAATTGAGAATCTGTGGCAAGACTTGAAAATTGTTGTTCACAAACGTTCTCCATCCAATCTGACAGAGCTTGAGCTATTTGGCAAAGAATGAGCAAAAATGTCACTCTCTAGATGTGCAAAGCTGGTAGAGACATACCTAAAAAGACTTGCAGCTGTAATTGCAGCAAAAGGTGGTTACACAAAGTATTGACTCACAAATTCATGCCACACTTTTCACAAATTGATTTGTAAAAAAATAAAATAATAATTTATAATTTTCCTTTCCCTTCACAATTATGTGCCATTTTGTGTTGGTCTATCACATAAAATCTATTTACATTTTTAGATGCAACATGACAAAATGTGGAAAATTTCAAGAGGTATGAATACTTTTTCAAGGCACTGTATATCAGGTAGTCTTCCCATATATATATTCTGTAGGGGGACTTTAACTTTATTACTTTATGTGTAGTGTGATGTACTGAGGTGGGCGGTCTCCTCTGAGAATGCTTGTGTACTCCGCAACGATAGTTTACCACTGCTTAATAAACAGGTTTATTTAAAGTTGTTTAAAGTTTGTCAGTGATTTTCTGGTACTGTAATCTCGCTATGTCTCGTGAGGTTACAGTAACAGGAGACATTCTCCACAGTTAGAAGCATTTGTAAATCTCTTCACTACTTAAAAGAAGAAGCAATCTACACTGCTTCATAAACTGGATGTCAGGGCACCAATTCTGCGGACTTTGATCTCGCGGACATGCGCAGTAGAGTGGCGCGGCCGCGCGTCTATATTCAGCGCATGCGCGCACACGTGCGCGGGCACGGTCCGGCGGCGCGGCGTGTGCGGGAGCGCGCGCGCGGCGCGAACACACGCGATCCCGTCGGAGCCAATCACAGGGCTCACCACCCTATTTAAACCTGCCTCTGACACATGGCAGGTTGCTGGTTTGTCATCAGCTCCTGTATGTGTCTCACTGCTGTGAACCTGTTGTCCTGAACCTTCTGGCTTACCTGTTTGAATCCCTGATCTCGGCCTGCCTTGGACTTTGCTGACCTCTCCAATCCTTTGACCCCGGCTTGCACCCCTGGACTCCGCTGACCTCTCCAATCCTTTGACCCCTGCTTGCATCCTTGGACTTCCGCTGACCTCTCCGATCCTTTGACCCTGGCTTGCATTACTGGACTTCCATCGATCACTCTGACCCTTGGCCCACAGCCAGTACCTTGAACCTGTTTGGCCTATTTGGTCCCCTGTTCCTGTTTGTTTCACGGACTGTCTCCTCAGCCTGTCTGCAGATCCTGTGTCCCGGATATCATACTCATCCACCAAGCATCTCCAGGGACTTCCGGTGCCTTCCTTGATCTACGCCTTGACTCAGTTTCCTGTTTCCGGTACCGGTGCCTCCTGGTGCTGTCACCCCTGTGTTTCCACCACCAGAGGAGCGGTCAGCACTGGTTCGCAAGGGTGAGCCGTCTGCAGCATCTCGGCCTCGGTAAGTTCCTTAGACTCTGACAGTACAAACCAGCCAGATGTCTGAGGCCGACCGGGCGCGCTCACCATTCGAAACCCTCTGCAAACAAGTCTCCGCCCTGACCGAAGTGATGCAAAAACTACAGGAGGGGTACCTCCAGATGGACGGCCGTGTACAGCAAATAGCCACTCCTCCCAGACCTTCTGCGGCACCTGCCGTCCAAACTACAGGGCACACAGCTCCGCCATCCTCCCCGGGTCCAGCAGTAATGGTCTCGCACCCTGAACCCCGAGTACCTACACCCGAACGGTTTGTAGGTGACGGAAGGAAGTATCGGGCCTTTAAGAATGCCTGCACCTTGTATTTTGCCCTACAACCAAGGACCTTTTGCTCGGAAGCTGTAAAAGTAGGGTTTGTCATCTCCCTTCTCTCGGATGAGCCCCAGGCCTGGGCCCATGGCTTAATGGAACAAAGAAGCCCTGTTGTGGACACCATTGACGCCTTCTTCACCCACATGGCCAAGCTCTACGACGATCCGCTGCGCTCTGCCACCGCAGAAGCCACCCTCCACAATCTGAATCAGGGTCGGCGGCCCATAGAGGACTATACTGCTGAGTTCAGGAAGTGGTCAGCTGACACAGGTTGGAACGAAGTGGCTTTAAAGTACCAGTACCGCCAGGGTCTCTCCGAGGCCCTCAAAGATGAACTTTTGCACGCTTCACTGGAAGGCCTGATCCAGGCTGCCACCAAACTGGACCGACGCCTGCGGGAGCAGCGTTCTGAGCGGTTCCAGACCACCCGTCTCAGCTGGGCTCCACCAAGACAGCCTTCAGTACCCATTCCTCCACCTGCTCCATCCAGTTCCTCATTGCCGGATCCAGAGCCTATGCAGCTCGGCGTAGTCCGAGCACCACTCACCCCAGAGGAACGACTGCGCAGGCGATGGGAGAATCTTTGCCTCTACTGTGGAGCGGGTAACCACTTCCTCCTCAACTGCCCCGTCAGGCCTAGTAAGTTGAAACCTTCACCGGTGTTTAATTACCATGCCTCCCAATTACCACAGACTTACATCGTGCTTTTTCTTTCTCTTCAGCTTCCGGACGGGGAGACCCGCCTGCCGGCAATCGTTGATTCTGGAGCTTGTAGCAGCTTCTTGGACTCTACTACGGCCGGAAGTTGCACGTCCCCTGCCGCACTAAAGACATTCATCTTCAGGTCCTCTTGGCTGACGGTTCCCGTCCTTGTTCTGGTCTGGTCACCCAGGAAACTCTCCCTCTGCTTTCTACCACGGATTCGGGACACCAAGAGCACCTACGTCTGGACCTCATCTCATCTCCTATGTATCCCATCATCCTGGGTCTTCCGTGGTTGCAGCTTCACCAACCCTGTATCAATTGGCTCACGAAAGAAATAAACCTTACCTCCTCATACTGCTCCCAGCACTGCCTTCCACTTCCTCCGGTCTCCTGCTCTACCATTCTAAAACCACCAGAAAGTCTTCTGCACGTTCCTCCGGTCTACCTGGAATTCAAAGACGTTTTAGATAAATAACAGGCCGACTGTCTGCCCCCACATCGACCTTACGACTGCCCCATCGATCTTCTGCCGGGCGCCGAGATCCCTTTTGGCCGCGTCTTCCCTCTCTCCGAGACCGAGTTAACGGCTCTCAAAGCCTACATCGACGAGAATTTAGAGAAAAAGTTCATTCGACCTTCCTCCTCTCCCGCGGGGGCCGGGATCTTTTTTGTCGAAAAAAAGGACGGCTCCCTTAGACCTTGCATCGACTACAGAGAGCTAAACAAGATCACCATTAAAAATAGGTACCCATTACCACTCATCCCAGAGTTGTTTCAACGATTTCGCTCAGCACAGGTTTTCTCCAAGCTCGACCTCCGGGGCGCCTACAATCTAGTCAGGATCAGGGAAGGGGACGAGTGGAAGACGGCGTTTAGGTCTAGATTCGGACATTTCGAATACTTAGTCATGCCCTTCGGGCTCTGCAACGCCCCGGCCACTTTTCAACATCTGGTCAATGATATATTTCGCCAACATCTGGACGACTTTCTCGTCGTATACTTAAATGACATCCTCATCTTCTCGGCCACGTTGGAACTTCACCGAGATCACGTCAAACAGGTCCTCATGATCCTCAGAAAACACCGGTTATATCTCAAAGCAGAGAAGTGTGAGTTTGAGAGGTCCTCAGTACAATTCCTGGGTTTTATAATATCTACAAGTGGGGTTGCCATGGACCCCCAAAAGGTTAAAGCCATTCAAGATTGGCCGGCCCCGACAGACAAAAAAGGCGTTCAAAGCTTCATTGGCTTCGCCAACTTCTACAGAAGATTCATTGTCGGGTTCTCCGCAATCGTCTCTCCCATCACCAAGTTCACAAGGCAGGGAAGCCGTTTTCAATGGTCCCAGGAAGCCCAGGAGGCTTTTTCCAAATTAAAGACATCTCAATGGACTTCATCGTGGACCTGCCACCTTCTGAGGGATTCACCACGATCCTAGTCGTGGTCGACCGCTTGTCTAAGATGGCGCATTTCCTGCCCATGATCGGCACACCCTCAGCCTCTGACACAGCTAAAATGTTCTTTAACGAAATCATCAGACTTCACGGGGTCCCTAAGAGCGTCGTATCCGATAGGGGTACACAATTTACGTCTAGGTTCTGGAAGGAACTCTGTAAGTCCCTGGAAGTGAAAGTCTGCCTGTCCTCGGCCTACCATCCTCGGAGCAACGGCCAAACCGAGAGAACCAATCAGACTTTGGAGCAGTACCTCCGCTGTTTTTGTTCAGCCTCCCAGGATGATTGGCGATCCCTACTAGCCTCTGCTGAGTTCGCATACAATAATTTGGTTCATGCAACTACCAATCAAACCCCATTCTGGGCCAACTGTGGCTTCCATCCCTCCTTCCTGCCAGACCTCATTCCTGAAACACCCGTTCCGGCCGTCCAGGAACGTGTAACTTCCATTAAACAGAACTTCCAGCTATTACAAAAAGTAATGCGGCAAGCTCAGGAGGACTATAAAAAATTCTTTGACAGAGGAAGAAAGGACTGCCCTACATTTCAGGTCGGCGAGGAAGTTTGGCTATCCGCTTCAAACCTTAAATTACCTATTTCCTCACAAAAATTGGGCCCAAGATTTATTGGCCCATTCAAAATTAAACGCAGGATCAACTCTGTGGCCTTTGAACTGGCGCTACCCAAGTCTTACAGGATCCATCCGGTATTCCATGCTTCCAACCTCCGCCCCCCCCAGTAGAGGTTGAAGGTGAAAGAGAATTTGAAGTGGAGACTATTCTGAACTGCGGGAAGAGAGGGAGACAACTCCAATACCTCATTAAATGGAAGGGCTATCCTCCGGAGGACAATTCATGGGAACCTTCCAGGAACATTCATGCCCCTCGATTGATCTGGACCTTTCATCGAGAACATACAGAACTAATGGCCAGTTTGGGCGTCCGAAGTCCGCCCCTTGGGGGGGGGCACTGTCAGGGCACCAATTCTGCGGACTTTGATCTCGCGCACATGCGCAGTATAGCGGCGCGGCCGCGCATCTATATTCAGCGCATGCACACGCACGTGCGCGGGCACGGTCCGGCGGCGCGGCGCGTGCGGGAGCGCGCGCGGCGCGAACACACGCGATCCCGTCGGAGCCAATCACAGGGCTCACCACCCTATTTAAACCTGCCTCTGACACATGGCAGGTTGCTGGTTTGTCATCAGCTCCTGTATGTGTCTCACTGCTGTGAACCTGTTGTCCTGAACCTTCTGGCTTACCTGTTTGAATCCTTGATCTCGGCCTGCCTTGGACTTTGCTGACCTCTCCAATCCTTTGACCCCGGCTTGCACCCCTGGACTCCGCTGACCTCTCCAATCCTTTGACCCCTGCTTGCATCCTTGGACTTCCGCTGACCTCTCCGATCCTTTGACCCTGGCTTGCATTACTGGAATTCCGTCGATCTCTCTGACCCTTGGCCCACAGCCAGTACCTTGAACCTGTTTGGCCTATTTGGTCCCCTGTTCCTGTTTGTTTCACGGACTGTCTCCTCAGCCTGTCTGCAGATCCTGTGTCCCGGATATCATACTCATCCACCAAGCATCTCCAGGGACTTCCGGTGCCTTCCTTGATCTACGCCTTGACTCAGTTTCATGTTTCCGGTACCGGTGCCTCCTGGTGCTGTCACCCCTGTGTTTCCACCACCAGAGGGCGGTCAGCACTGGTTCGCAAGGGTGAGCCGTCCGCAGCATCTCGGCCTCGGTAAGTTCCTTAGACTCTGACACTGGAACTCAAAGGAGAGAGATCTTCTCTGAGAATGCCTAAGAACTCATTAGTGGTTATTTAATGCTGATAAACGGACACCCTGGTCTGGAAAATCTTTTGTTTATTTGAATAAACTGTAAAATACAGTATTATTATTTGTTTAATTGTATGGCTACTTGGGATTTCTATTTTAACTGTTACTAGGTTTACATGATCAGAATCATATTTTTACTAAGGTTTATTATCAGATCTTACATACAGAATCTTTTTGATTTAATTAATTACATTAATATTTTGCATACCAAGTGTGGACACAATTTAAAAAATGTACTATTAACTCCTTATGGACCGCCGCATGTACATTTACGTTGGTGCCTTGAGGTGGGTCGGGGGTCCAATCGGGACCCCCCCCCGGTACATGCGGCGGTCCCCGCGGCTGTACGAGCCATCCGTGCAGAGGGGGCTGCGGTTCGTTTTTGTCCGCCCCCTCCGGATCGCTCCTAGCCAATGCGCGCGCGCGCCCGCCTGTGTGTCATTTCCTCCTCCTGTGTAAACACAGGAAGGGGGAAGTGATGTGATCTCTCCCCTCAGCGTTTTTTTCATCCACCGCTGAGGAGAGATCACATCGCACAGTAAGTCTGCACAACACTACACTGACACACACTACACATAAACACATTTAACCCCCGCGATCGCCCCCCTCCCCCCTGTCACAGTGTCACTGAATGCAGTAATCATACATGTATGATTACTGTATTTAGTGTCAGTGTGACAGTCAGTTAGTGTTAAGTTCAGGGTAGCCCCGTACCCCCCCTAATAAAGTTTTAACCCCTTGATCACCGCCCTAGTTAACCCTTTCACTCCCTATTGCCAGCATCACTAAGCGATCATTTTTCTGATCGCTGTATTAGTGTCGCTGTTCCCGCTAGGTAGCTGATTTTTTTTTATTGCGATTTTTTTTACTAAAGACATATGGCTAAATACATTTTTGCCTAAATGTTTGACTAAAATTTAGTTTATTTGATTTTTCTTATAACAAAAAGTAAAAAATATTGTTTTTTTTTCAAAAATGTCGCTATATTTTTGTATATAGCGCAAAAAATAAAAATCGCAGAGGCGATCAAATACCACCAAAAGAAAACTCTATTTGTGGGAAGAAAAGGACGCACATTTTGTTTGGGAGCCACGTCGCACGACCGCGCAGTTAGTTAAAGCGACGCAGTGCCGAATCGCAAAAAGGGGCCTGGTCATTTACCTGCACTTTGGTCTGGGTCTTGGAAAAACAATGATAATGTGTGGTTAGCTTTACAGCACACATTTTCTGCTTGCATTAAGATATCTTAGGGTATGTCAAGACAGTGCCTTTGATCCACGTTTAATCCTTCCTTTATCTCTAAAAGCATAACAAAAAAATGCAACACAATGCATCCCTTTTTTCTGTCTACCCATTTATTCACATAAATGTTAGTTAGCATTATTTCTTCTTTATTCAACTCTGACATATAACACCGCATTTTACAGAGTACATAGATTAATTTGCATTAGTCCTTGTCCCCCAAAGCAATTCCTAATCTAACGAATCTAACGTCCCTGGCATACTCATACTAGGGGCAATTTGGGAGGATGCCAATCAACCTAGCAGTATGTTTGTGAATTGTGTGAGGAAATAGGAGCACCCAGAGCAAACCCATGAAGACCCAGCAAGAAGACCAATAGCTGTAAGACAAAAGTGCAAACCACTTTGCATTTTCTCATTTAAAAAATAAATAAATTATTGTCTGTTTTCCTTTATTCCCCGACATTTTTTATTTTTTGTACGTTGTCACTGTTAAGAAGCAGATAAAAAATACAGTTTGTTTTTCATCCATCACTTCTAGTATTGTACAATGTACAAAAAACTAGATCAAGAAAGGTCGAAAGACAGAATAAAGACTGTGCAAATGAATGAGACTGAATTAAACTACAGACATTTTTTAAAAAAACAGATTAAAAATTGATCGAGGTCTGGGCAAGGATGAACAAGTAAAATATCCTGCATTTTCCCCATCTTTTATTTATGCTTTTTCTGTGCCCATGCATTCTACCTATTCATTTCTACTAAATATTGTTCATATTTTTTATCATTGTTTGTAATGGTTAGCATTGTCACATTCAAATTAATAATCGCTGTGTTATGTCGCTTTTATTGTGCCCTACTTATGTCAGTACAGTGTCACTTATGTATACACAGCTACATTGTGTCTGCAGTTTGGCTTACACTGGCCACATCACATGTAATAGCTTCTGTCAGCTGGAACAAAGCTGGAGTGCACATTGCCAATCTGGGTCAGCTAGAGTCATTTATTATAGCTTAGACACACAGCAATGAAGTACTTGATGAGGATGTATATCCCTAAACTGCACCCATGTCTTTTGCCATAAACATTACAGTTTTGTTATACATGGAACATTGGTCCTTAATCCAATCCAGTCCCCACAGAGAATTGACTGAATTCTTGGTAATAACGAAAACAGGATATTATCCCATTGAGAAATCACCACACCAAAGCCAAACATTTTAATTCATCGTTTGTTCACGAATGCTGGGGCTAAATATGTTGCAAATTTTGTCTGTTTCTTTACTTTTAAAAATGTATATTCGAGAACTAGAGAAAGTGCAGAGAAGGGCAACCAAACTGATAAACGGCATGAAGGAGTTCAGCTATGAGGAAAGATTAGAGGAACTGAATTTAATCTCTCTTGAGAAGAGAAGATTAAGGGGGGATATGATAAGCATGTACAAATATATAAGGTGTCCATATAGAGAACTTGGTGTTGAGTTATTCACCTTACGGTCAACACAGAGGACAAAGGGGCACTGTTTACGTCTAGAGGAAAAGAGATTTAATCTCCAAATACAGAAAGGTTTCTTCACAGTATTGTCGCATACACACGTTCAGAATTCCCGACAACAAATGTTCCGTGTGTATGCTCCATCGAACATTTGCTGTCGGAACTTTGGACAACAAATATTTGAGAGCTCGTTCTCAAATTTTCCGACAACAAAAGTGTGTATACAGTTCAACGCACAAAAATTCTACACACGCTCTGAATCAATTTGACGCATGCTTGGAATCATTGAACTTAATTCTTCTCATCGTAGTGCTGTACGTTACCGAGTTCTTGTCGTTCGGAATTTCCGACAACAATTGTGTGACCGTGTGTATGCAAGACAAGTTTGATCCAACATCCGTAGGAAATGTATCCACGGTTTTGTTGTCAGAATGTCCGATTGTCTGTACGTGGCATAATAGCTGTGAAAATGTGGAATAGACTCCCTCCAGAGGTTGTTCTGGCCAGCTCAGTAGACTGCGTTAAGAAAGGTCTGGATACTTTCCTAAATGTACATAATATAACTGGGTACTAACATTTATAGGTAGAGTTGATCCGGGGAAAATCCAATTGCCTCTTGGGGGATCAGGAAGGAATTTTTTCCCCTGCTGTAGGAAATTGGAGCATGCTCTGATGGGGTTTTTCGTCTTCCTCTGGATCAACTGTGGGTATAGAAATGGGTATATTGGATTGTACTATATTTTTTGTTTTATTTACTTTGTGGTTGAACTGGGTAGACTTGTGTCTTTTTTTAACCTGCCTAACAGTGTACTATAATCTGTGTACTGTGTAGTATCAAAAGAGAAATGCTAGCACATGATCCTTGATACCAGGTTTATTGTACTATGACTAACAATCAAAGCAGATGTTAACGTGTTTCAGCTGATAGGGCCTTAGTGAGCTAAGAGTAAGGCCCTATGTGCAGAAATGAGTTAGCATCTCTGTCATGTTTTGATTTATAGCTGCATTGTAATAAATTGATTATCAAGGATCAGTTACCGTGTGCTGGCATTTTTCTTTGTATTGAACGTTTACTGGGCTTGTAGGAGCCTGGCTGTGCACTGGTGTGTTGTCTTAATTAAATAAGGGTTAAAAAGGTTTGAGTACCCTCATTCTTTTTCTATTTTTTTTTTATATAGATGTCTTTGTATTAGACAAAAAAATAGGGCCTTCCAGAAGAAATTTTACATCCAAAACAATTCCATGGATGCAAGTGTTTCCCACTGCGCACTGAGGTTCCATCCATAAGCCTCTACATCACTATAGGAGGGACTGGCAGATGGAATTACAGAGTGCAGCATGGGATGCAGGCAACGGACACACACAAAAGAGGTTCAAGAGGGGAGAGATCAGAGAAACCAAAAAATTAAGGTAAAGGGATTGTTAAATGTTAAACATTTTTCCATGTAGAGAGAGAGGTTCACTGCAGTATCTTTCCTTGCTTCTGGACACCCCCAACATATTCCCACACCTCTCCAGAGCAGCAACCCTATCAAACAGGCAGCAAACCATAGCCCTTACCCTAAACCTGGACACCACTGAATACAGCTGGCAGATTTAAACCACATCTCACACAGTTCAAACAATATCCCTGTAGCTCCTCTTCCAGTCCTGAACCTGCCACCCAGTGCCACATCTTACGTGTCCAACCAGTAGATCAAAACTCCAGATGCATAGTTGACCATTATGCAGGTGGCAGATCAAAGGGACCCCTGGAAAGTTGCTTCCGTCAGGGTACCCAACACTTGGAAACCAAGCTATCTGCCTGTTCCTGAGTTTTCAGCTCCCTACTCCCACCAGAGCAGCTGCCCAAGCACAAAGATGCAATCCCAAGGTAATGTGTGGCCATCAGGGGGTGATAATATTTGCACAACAATAACAACTTGTACATGCCTCCTCTCTGCACCTTTTCTCAGACCTGTCAAGGCCCTAAATCCCGATCACACTTATTGTGTGATAAGAAGCCCATAGTGGCATCATCTATCTTTTAAAAGGGCTGACATGGCTTAGTCTATTGCAACATATCTCCAATCTCTAACTATACTTGAAGCAGCCTCTGACAATCTCCAGAATTATGTCTAAAGTTTCTGAAGATTGTTTGTAGTAGGGTTGTCCCGATACCACTTTTTTAAGACCGAGTACAAGTACCGATACTTTTTTTCAAGTACTTGCCGATACCGATACTTTTTTAATGTCATGTGAAAGTGACGCATTGATGTCAAGGCTATATGAAAGTCATCTTCATATGTTTTTTTGAGCCATGGATGGGTCAAAATTCAGCTGGTTCGACAATTCACCCATGATCGAAGGAAAGATGCCCATCCTCTCATGCCATTTGACAAAAGCATGCCTAGCAGCCCAACAAACGGCCACAATTGACCACCAAAATCCCCAACATCAATGCAATTTGCCAGTTTTATGGTCTGAGCTAATGACATTTTGAATAATTTACTCAGTACTACTAAAGTGATTACTTCCTTAATAAACCTGTGCCAGGTGAAACCACACCTCTCCCCCCTTTTCTTACTTCTATGACCTGAGCAGATCCGTTTAGAGCTAAACCCAGGCCATATTATCTTTGCACATGTGCCCTTTTCTGATGTCTACAACCAGCTGGAAGCTCTGGATGTTATAGAGAACAATAGTTCTTTATGCTACCCCACTAGACTCTCCACCCATCTCACAATTCTGCTGCACGCTGTTTACTAAATGTTATGTCATGGGCCACAGTTGAGGCTCTGTATATCTAGTAAGTTAACTAGAACTCAAAATTTGAAAAAGTCTTGCTAGCTACCAGAAATAATCACTTTGAATGTCTTTTAAATATGTGAGCGCAGTAATTTTCCAGCTGCTGGCACTGATCACATTCCCATATAATTGTGCTAAATATTTAAATAAACTTATGTGCCATGCTGTGCTCTGCAAGCAACATAAAATATATTATTATAAAAAATTATAAAAAAACATATGGGAAAATATGTATAGTGTGTTGAGTCAACTATTAATTTAAATTAAATAAAATAACAATACAAATAAGAATAATATATAAAAAAATATATACAATATATATTTTTTATTGTTTATAAAACTAAAATATTTTATTATTTATTTTATTAGTATTCCAATTGACTAAGCATACTATCAAATAAAATAAAATACAAATAAAAGTAAAATATTCAAACATTATAGAATAAATAAAAAAATAAAAGGTATTTTTTAATATAATAAAAATATTTTTATAATAAACAACAATCCATTTGACTATGTCAACTGGGATAAAACTATTGATCTGATATAAATATATAAATTTGGCTAATTATTTGGTATGTGGAATTATGATTGTGATTTATTATGTATACGTTAACTACACAGTCCTCAAAATAATGTTTAATTGTCTGAAACAGTAGTAGGCAGGTATACACATACACAGTAGTGGCTGTGCTATGTAAAGGCGCAATAAGCATCATATAGGACTACAAGTAAATAGCGTGGGTCTGAACTACAAGAAAATGGCCGCAAAACCACACTCTTTATTTTGATCTAACCAATCATCCCATCACCATGCCCCTGAGGAAGATATGTCATCCCTGTGTCAACACGTGTTGGGGAGGGGACAGGACAGTGAAATAAGCAGCTGCATTGTTAGGAGGAGTAGCTGTGGACAAGCATACAGACGTACGGCAACATATGGAATTGATATAGTTCTGTTTGATACAGAGTGGTGCGCTACAAGCACCTTGAATGTGTGAGTACCCTGGATAATATACTTTTAATAAAATAATTTTAAAATGATAAAGCCCTATGTAGCTTATCTTTCATGTATGTATTGAGGATATTACCATTAAACAGCTAAGGATCCTGAAGAGTCCACACATCACAGAGCCTAGGGGTAGTTCAACTGCGTTATCACACCAAACATAATTGTACGGTCACACACACTGGGGTGAGAATAATCACATGGGGGGAGCACAAGTTTGCTGACACTTTGGATAAGTTTGGAACACCATCACAAGGACTCAACTCAACTGAAAAATCTTTAGGATATTGATTGATGGACTTATATTATTGAGCACTATAGTACACATAAAGGGCCAGATCTACAAAGAATTACGGCGACGTATCTCCAGAAACGCCACCGTAATTTCAAATTCCCGCCGGCGTATCTTTGTTTTGTATCCGTAAAACAAGATACGCCGGAATTACGCTAAGACACGACTGGTGTAACGTTATTACACAGTCGTATCTTAGTTGCATACTTACGCTGGACGCTAGGGGCGCTTCCGTCGTTTTTCTGCGTTGAATATGCAAATGAGCGAGTTACGGCAATTCACGAACGTACGAGCGGCCGGCGCATTCCTTTTACGTCGTTTGCATAAGCGTATGTCTGGTGTAAAGTTACCCCTGCTAAATAGAGGCGTACACCATGTTAAGTATGGATGTCGGGCCAGCGTCGAATTTTCCGTCATTCACGTTGTTTGCGTAAACCGTTCGCGAATAGGGATTTGCGTAAGTTATGTTCACGTCGTTTTCATTGACTATTTGCGACACGATTTCACGCATGCGCACTGGCATACGTACACGGCCGGCGCATGCGCAGTTCAAAAAATATGTTGTTTGCGTCGGGTCATTCATAATTAAAATAAAACACGCCCACCTCTTGTTCATTTGAATTACACCCGCGAACGCAGGCCCATTTACGCTACGCCGCCGTAAGTTACAGCGGAATTGCTTTGAGGATAAGGATACGGTTACAGCGGCGTAGAGTAAATGGGACACGCCACGCCGGCGGGGCATGTATGTGGATCTGGCCCTTGGGATTTAACACTATATATAAATGTATTTATATATGTACTATATACATTGTTTGCACATAAGCATTTTAAGCGAGTATATTATATAATGTATTATTCACTTTTTTGATTAATATTGCACAGGTTCACAGGAAGGAATTTTGCTTGCAGAGCACAGCACGGCACCAGGGCATACCTACTAAAGCATTTGGCACCCGGGGAAGATCCTAAATCTGGCACCCCACCCCCTCCCCAGGCCGACAGGCAGCGCATGTCGACGTCAAGTGATGTTAGCTGCCTCGTGAGATCGTGAACATTCCCGAGTGACAGCCTAACATGTTGAGATGACAGGAGAGTTACAGACAGCCTCCTCCACACTGCTGGACTCTGTGCTGATCCGATCAACTTTTTACAAAGTTGTGATGACAGGGAAAGTGCAGGGGCCCCACATGCACCCCAGAGTCCCTGGGCAGCGCCTGACACCTCCCAATGTGTGTCACTCGGGGTGGATCTGCCCCCCCTGCTCCCCCTTTAGTATGCAACTGTGTGGCACATACGTTTAATTACGTTAACCACCACCATTGTATAGTTTGTGGGAGAGACAAGCAAGGAGAACTGCACTGTGACTGATAGACAGGAGTCTGAGCTGAGGCTGGGCTCTGTATGTGAACAATGAAATAGCTGCACAAATGATGGAATGTGTTTGATCCTGGGATAACTGTTCTGCCCCTACCTATGGCAGCTGTTACTAATTTTCAATGCTGGGCCTGCCATGGGTTGCCAGAACCTGCTGGTTTATACTTGCTGTTTGTTGCTATGTACACCTGGGGCCTGCTATGTGTTGCTAAGGAATTCTGGCATGTGGTTCACCAGCCACATGCTTCTAAGGACCGCTGGGACTTGTAGTTATATGCCACCTTTGTGTTGCTAAAGATAACTTTGATCTGAAATCCTGCATTGTATGAGCATTATCCTTGCCATTCTGGCCCACAGCTGATACTTCTCTAGCATTCGACTCTTGTTTGTGATTTATTGAACATTTGACCCCCAGCTTGCTATATTATGTTCTTGCTGCCCTTATGTGTAACAAATACCTTCAATAAGAAATCCACACATTGGGTGTGCTTAACCTCATTGTTCTCTCTCTCTCTCTCCCCTCCTAGCTCATCACAGGATCGCTTTAAAAAAAAAGAGAAATCCAGCTAATGCATTGTTAGATTTGAACATCAACATTTTGCCTGAACAGTGCTTCAAAATGTTTTCAAGTGTGTATTTAACTTGGCAGTGGCAACATGCAACATCAGCTAATTATTTCGGTAATTTTTACGCTGGCATAGCTTCTATTAGATGGTTGCTTTAACTGCGCTTTTCTCAAGGCTGGAGTATGTGATAAGGTGGGTCTGTGCAAAGCCTTTTAGAGTACTTTTCTGAACTGCAACGAATTGAAATGGCATACTGGGATGTAGCTATCCTCCCCACAAGTTTTCAACAGAATATCAATGCCGAGGAGCAATCCAAATACAGTGCCTTGAAAAAGTATTCATACCCCTTGACATTTTTCACATTTTGTTATGTTACAACAAAAAAACTAAATGTATTTTATTGGGATTTTATGTGATAGACCAACATAAAATGGCACATAATTGTGAAATGAAAGGAAAATGATAAATTATTATTACATTTTTTTACAAATTAAAATATGAAAAGTGTGGCATGGATTTGTATTCAGCCCCCCTGAGTCAATACTTTGTAGAACCACCTTTTGCTGCAATTACAGCTGCAAGTCTTTTTGGGTATGTCTCTACCAGCTTTGCACATCTAGAGAGTGAAATTTTTGACCATTCTTCTTTGCAAAATAGCTCAAGCTCTGTCATATTGGATGGAGAGCGTCTGTGAATAGCAATTTTCAAGTCATGCCACAGATTCTCAATTGGAATTCGGTTTAGACTTTGACTGGGAAATACTAACACATGAATATTGCTGAATTACTGAATTAGAGAATCTGGCACAGTTTTCTAAATTACTAAGTTTCTATGTTAACCTGCACTTTGCAGCACATGTTTCACATACTTGTGAAGTGGAAGGAAAATTATAAAATGGTTGTTAATTTTTTTTACAAATAAATATATGAAAAGTGTGACGTGCATTTGTATTCAGCCCCCTTTACTCTGATACCCCAACTAAAATCTAGTGGAGCAAATTGCCTTCAAAAGTCACCTAATTAGTAAATAGAGTCCATCTGTGTGTAATTTAATCTCAGTATAAATACAGCTGTTCTGTGAAGCCCTCAGAGGTTTGTTAGAGAACCTTAGTCAACAAACAGCATCATGAAGGCCAAGGAACACACCAGACAGGTCAGGGATAAAGTTGTGAAGAAGTTTAAAGCAGTGTAAGTTTATAAAACAATATCCAAAGCTTTGAACGTTCAATCCATCACCTGAATATGAAAAGAGTATGGTACAACTGCAAATCTACCAAGACATGGCCGTCCACCTAAACTAAATTGCCTGGGAAAGTGGAGCATTAATCAGGGAAGCAGCCAAGAGGCCCATAATAACTGTGGAGGAACTGCAAAGATCCACAGCTCAGTGGGAGAAGTGACAAGAAGAAAGCCATCATTGAAAGAATGAAGTCCTGTTTTCAGTTTGCGAGAAACCATGCAGGGGACACAGCAAACATGTGGAAAAGGGTGCTCTGGTCAGACGAGACCAAAATTGTACTTTTGGGCCTAAAAGCAAAACGCTATGTGTGGTGGAAAACTAACACTGAACATCATCCTGAACACACTATCCCCACTGTGAAACATGGAGGTGGCAGCATCATGTTGTGGGGATGCTTTTCTTCAACAAGGAAGCTGTTCAGAGGTAATGGGAAGATGGATGAGCCAAATACAGGGCAAATTTTGAAGAAAACCTGTTAGGATCTGCAAAAGACTTGAGACTGGGGTGGGGGTTCACCTTCCAGCAGGACAACGACCCTAAACATACAGCCAGAGCTACAATGGAATGGTTTAGATCAAAGCATATTTATGTGTTAGAATGGCCCAGTCAAAGACCAGACCTTAATCCAATTGAGAATCTGTGGCAAGCCCTTCAAAATTGCTGTTCAGACTCTCTCCATCCAATCTGACAGAGCTTGAACAATTTGCAAAGAATAATGGGCAAAAATGTCGCTCTCTAGATATGCAAAGCTGGTAGAGACATGCCCAAAAAGACTTGCAGCTGTAATTGCAGCTAAAGGTGGTTCTACAAAATATTGACTCGGGCGGGCTGAATACAAAAAAAAATATATTTGTAAAAAATGTAAAAAAACATTTATCATTTCTCTTCCACTTCACAATTATGTGCCACTTTGTAAATTGTGAGAAAAACAATCAGCGCTACAATACTAATAAATTACTCCTATAAATGACGTGAGGAAAAAAAACACACAACAAAAATAACCCACTAAGTGTCTACACAGCTGCTGAACACTTATAGTGCTACACCACACCTACTACAATATACATTTTGTGAAAATAGTGCAGCGCTGCGTATCTATAAATCTTATATAAACAAGTAATTAAACATTCCTTAAAAAATTCTGAAAAAAGAAAATAAATAAATTATAAAAACAGTTCATGTGTAGGTTTCCAAAGCTGTCACCGCTGTGAAAATCCTATGTAAATGGTTCCACCACCTGCTAAAATGCCTGCTCGCCTCAAGGATGAGTATAAAACTCATAGACAGATCACTCCTTGAGTCCACCATGATCAGTCCACTTTACCAATGGTAGCAATTTCTACAGTCTCCAGACTGCACCTCTGTGTGGGTAATCAATGTATAAATTGTCTCCAAACACCACCTTCCTCCATTTGCTTTTTAATTATTAATTCCACTTATCCAGGGGTTAAGGACATGAAACAAAAAACACAAGTACTATAGTGTTCTCTGCTTTTGAATTTATTAAAAAAGCCCCCCTAACAAGTTACACTTAAAGAAATAACAATAAAAACAGCATGTATTAAATCACTAGCTCATCACAGATAAGACTCCTCCCTTCTAAACGCGTGTCAGCTTCTCATTGACCTTCATCAGTAGATGTCAAGGGGTATGAATACTTTTTCAAGGCACTGTATAAGACTTTCTAGTTCACCTCTCTAAATCATTGGAGGCACTTTGTTCAGAGCTACCTTAAGACGCGATGCTTAAAAAGTTGAAAACATTTGGCTCACTGGCCTGTTAACCATGTCAATAGACCCTAATGCCGCGTAAACACAATGTTTTTTTTCCAATAAAAAAAGTCGGATGCACTTTTTTCATCGGAAAAAACGATTGTGTGTGGGCCCCATCAGACTTTTTTCCATCGGTGTAAAAAAATAGAACATGTTTTACATTTTTCCGATGATAAAAAAACAATAGGAAATTCCATTCGTCTGTGTGGACGATGTGAAATCTACGCATGCCCAAAATCAAGTCGACGCATGCTCGGAAGCATTGAGCTTTTTTGGCTCGTAGTAGTGTTTTACGTCACCGCGTTTTGGACGGTCGGAATTTAGTCTGAAAGTGTGTAGCCAAGACTGATGAAAGTCAGCTTCATCGGAATTGAAAAATTACATTGGATTTTATTCCATCAGAAATCCGATCATGTTTACGCAGCATTAGTCTCCAAATTTTTAAATTTTAACTTTTCTTTATTGGAATTTTTTTTTTACAAGTTAAATAACTTTCTCAATATTTTATCCTTTAGCTTTATCCTGGTGCGGTCCTATGGTATGTATAAATGGATAAAATTTTGAGTATCTATTTAATTTAAATGTCTGTTAAAAGTAGATGACATTGGTTAAATTATGCCATTATTGCAAACTGCATTGGAATCAATGGGGCAGGCAAAATTTAAGTGGTTCTAAAGATTTTTCTTTTACCTTAAACTGGTTGTAACCCTTTACATATACCCAGTGAAGTAACTGACCTCAGGTAATAAACAGTTATGAAGCAAAGCCTACTACATAAGTTGTACCTGTTTATCTGCACTGTTCTCTACATCTGTTCAAAGTATATAATTGATATAGCTTGTCTGTGCTGTCAGAAAAAAGTGGGTGGACAGCTGAAGAGCTCAGTAAGAAGAATTCTTGGAAGGGATACCCCCCCTTCACACAACACCCAGGTACTTAGTTGGGGCTGTCAATCAGCTGGAGCTCCTGTTAGAAAATTTGCATATACCCCTACAGATCAGACAGTGAACAGTCCACATGGGCTTTGCTGCTTAACTGCAAACAGGAAAGAGGGACCTTTTAGTATCAGAGAAAAGACACTAGAGTTTAACCATAGAGCAGCTACAAACTTGCAAACACTGCTATCTACTGGCTAATGTAGTTGTTACACAAAATACATGAACATTGAATTCCAACACCCCCACTCAACAACTACTCCTTATATTAATTCCATTTGGGATCTCAATTCACTAGAATTAAACACTAGAGTTTAACCATAGAGCAGCTACAAACTTGCAAACACTGCCATCTACTGGCTAATGTAGTTGTTACACAAAATACATGAACATTGAATTCCAACACCCCCACTCAACAACTACTCCTTATATTAATTCCATTTGGGATCTCAATTCTATAAATCTGTTTCTTGTAAGTGGTTTTGTCAAATTTTCTGATCTGTTTTTTTTTCTCATGAGTTGGAAGTCCTTGCATAAATCGGTCTCTGGTTTTAATGCTAAACATGCAACATAGGACAGTCATTTGGCTGGGATGTCTTTATTGCTTCTGGATTTTCTAATTGAAGCCTTTTGTGGCCTGGTTTCTTCTTTTACAGCAATTTCTATATCTTTGTCACTTCGTTGCTCGTCTTCATTTAACACTGACATGGAATTTCCTTCAATTTGAAGTGATTGTGTTAGTTTATGAAATTTTGAACGCACCTGAAGTTTCATCGACGATTGACGACTGATGCTTACCTTGTTTGTGTCTTGAGGTAGAATTCTGTATCCTTTTTGAGATTCACTGTACCTCACAAGTACACTTTTTTTGTGTAAGCATCCTAATTTGTACGTTTTTCTTTTGGTACAGTACGTGCACATAGACTTTTATTTCAATGTGTTCCATCTGCTAATTCACTAAGCTTGTTGTGTTTCTTGTGGCTCTGACAACTGGGCTTGTGCTGGTATTACTTCTGGGTCTGGTTAGTAAAAAGCTAATTCACATGTCAAGTTTGCCATCATTGAGATAAAGCAATTACCGATCAGCATGACACAGAAAGCTAATAGTTTTTGTTTTTAAATTATTTGTTAAACATTTTGATTAGAATAAAAAAGAGGGTTTCCCAAAAGAAAAAATGTTGGAACAAAATATTTGTATGGGTTGGTATCTGAATGGATAAAACCTAGCTATATGGAAGTGTATAATATAAGCCAGGGGCGTGCAGTGAGGTACGTGACTGGTGAGGCACTGGCTAGTATCAGAGCCAGATACACACAGGTTACATAAGGCGCGCAAGCAATAATTCTAGCATTAGACCTCCTCTGTAACTGTAAACATGTAACCAGTGGAGATTTTTAAGTACTGAAGTTTGGTGCCATTCCACAAGTGTGCGCAATTGTAAAGCGTAACATGTTGGGTATCGATTTACTTGGCGTAGCATCATCTTTCATAGTATAAATTCGAGGGAAACTTTACTGTTTTTTTTTTTTATTCATGAAACAGTTCCTTTCCAAAAAAAATGCGTTTGGAAAATTGCTGCACAAATACTGTGTAACATAACAATTGTATTCCCATTGTGTTCCCTATGGTGTCTGCTAAAACAATATATATAATGTTTGGGGTTCTGAGTAATTTTCTAGCAAAAAAAAAATATGATTTTTACAGATAAGTGTCAGAATTGGCCTGGGTGGCAACAGGTTAATTACCATAAGTAAGTAATATCCAAATAATTATTATATATTATTTTTAAGGTAATTTACTATATTTTTAAAAACTCTACTCAAGCAGGTGGCTTAACCTCCCTGGCGATATGATTCTGTCTGGAATTATGTACCAAAACGGTAGATTATTTTGCATGAAAATTTGCCATTTTATACTGTAGGCTTGTAATTCTTAGGAATAACTCACTTAAATCTGTCCAAACCAGAGTCTAGTAGACATCCCGGGTATGATAAAGTTTGAAACACAAAATTATAATATAATAAATAACTATAAATAATTATAACAAATGATAATGTAATTATAATAAAAATTATTCAATAATGTAATCAACTCAAAATCACTGAAATTTGCTCAGTTGCAGAATTGTCGCTGTCATTACTTTAATTTTTTTATGATGGATTTCCCCACAAATCGCTATCGCGCAAGTGATTAGGCATGTGCATTTCGTTTCGTTCCGAATCGAAATTCGGACAAATTTTCCATTATTCGGACATTCGGATGCATACGAATCCCCGAATTGCTATATTAGCGAAATATTTCGACCGTTTTCGGAATTTGTTCGTTTTCGACCGAATTTCGAAAAAAAATGGTCGAAATCGAAAATATTTCAACCAGATTAGAAGTCTCTTTTCTAATAGAATTTTTTTTTAATTAAATTCGAAAATATTTTTTTTTTTCTAATTCCGAATCGAATACCCGCGGACTAAATTCGATCGGAATTCGAAAAAAAAAAATATTTTCGGATTTAATTCGAAAAAAATTCTATTCGAAAAGAGACTATTTGTTTTCTAATCTGGTTGAAATATTTTCGATTTCGACCGTTTTTTTTTCGAAATTCGGTCGAAAACGGACGAATTCGAAAAACGGGCGAAATATTTTCGATTTCGACCGGATTTTTCGAAATTCGGTCGAAAACGAACGAATTCCGAAAACGAATTCAACACATGTAACGAACCTAACTTAACGAAATGTATTAAATTACGAATTGAAACGAAACGAAACAAAACAAATTTTTCACTTTTGCACATGCCTACAAGTGATTATAATTTATTATCGCTGTTTTCTATCTGCTCTAAAATCACTTATGACATAAAGGGACTCTTTTGGTTGCTATGGACAATCTACAGTTTGCAGGCACAAAAAAAAAATGTTTTTATTATATAAAAGTACATGTAGGGCACTGGGCAGACCACTAGGGACAAGGGGGATGTGTATTTTTTGCATACAGTACTGTAATCTATACGATTACAATATACTGTATGTAATGTGTTTGTTTACATTTTTGAATTTGCCGTCGGTCTCCGCCCCCGTGCGTCGTAACGTCGCAGGGAACGGAGATCGGCGGCGCGCCGGCACTGTGTGAATCGAATGGAGGACGCCACTCGCTCACACAACGCGGATGCATCGCTGGATCCAGGGACAAGGTAAGTACAGTACCCTGCCTGGATAAAAGGTAAGCCAGCGTGCGCTGCAGGCTCTGCATATACACCCCGAGCGTGACTCGGGGTTACCGATTTTTGCATTGAAAATCCACCCCGAGTCACGCTCGGGTTTACCGCTAAGGGGATTAAGGCACAAATTACTGAAGTTTGAAGTTATAACTAGTAAATAGATAAATAATAAATTATTATCTTACATACAGCATAATGATGTGATTTAGTTTGTACCTTTTTTGCTGCAGCAGATTCTCATTCTCCCTATTAACTGCGTGATAAAAACATGGGATTATGGGTAAATCTTATAACCATAAACACATGTTTTTTCCTTCTAGTTAAGAGGGCTGGGCTGGAAGGGAGTCTTTTAGACACATGCCCCCTTCTATGACACTGCAGTCAGAGGCATGCCTCTACTGCAGCATTTTTATTAGACAGCATGTTCCAATGGTTCTTTACCATTAGTCCAAGACTCCAAGCTGTCCATTGAGCTCAGAGCCTCTGTCAAGAAGTGAGGAGAAGCACTATGAGCTCATCCTCTCAGTCTGCTGTAAACAGAGTGTGCCAGTTAGAATTTAAACTGTCTGCTCTGTATTTAGCTTCTGACCGGCTGTGCAAGGATCCCCTTATCTCCAGAACCATGATAGGAGCCCCAAATTGTGACCAGTGGTGGGGTAGGACTTTGGCTACATACCTCATTATTTCTGAGCTACCACCCTTAATGTCGATTTTAATTTCATGCTTGTGGCTCTGCTTCACCTGCCTCCTCTGACTGCACGTCCCTGATATAATCCCATATTTACTTTAACATTAAAGGGGAAAGTCCACTTTAAAAAAGTGGAGGAAACCTATAGGAGGGAGGAGCTGAAACCTGGAGGGGTGGATGACAGCGAGGATACACGCAAGAAGTGGGGACCATGGAGAGAATAAAAAAAAACTGGAGTTGTGCAGAAAATCTAAGAGTACCTTGAATATGGAGGAGGAAATGGATTTAAACCGAGGGGGTACACTTGGGTGGGAGAGATAGTGGAATCACGAGATGGAGGGAGGGAGAAGAGGGGAGGGAACTAGCCCGGTGGCGGGGGTGTGTGACCCCCTGGATTGGTTCACTACACACTGAATTATACAAAGAGGCTGCCGAAGACGGTTAAAAACAAAAGGGCCAGATCCACGTACATCGGCGCATATATAGACCGGCGTAGCGCATCTCCTTTACGTTACGCCGGCTCAAATTAGAGGTGGTCTCATAAATGGTTGAAAGTATAAAGGAAAGAAAGAAAAAGTGGCCACATAGCGTGATACCGTATGGATAAATAAAAAGGTTTATTACAGCTGTCAAAGCACTTTGCCACGAAACGCGTTGGGAGGACTCCATTGCCGCCCCACTTGTATACAAGCGCATTTTATCTCAGCCAAATGTAAGTTTTACAGCTGTAATAAACCTTTTTATTTATCCATACGGTATCACGCTATGTGGCGACTTTTTCTTTCTTTCCTTTATACTTTCAAGCATTTATGAGACCACCAGCCCAGGGAATATTATCTCCTGCATAGCTTCCCATCCACTTCCATTCATCCATCCTGGAGAGGAGTTGATTACCAGCTGAGTTGTGACCATCTGTGATATTATCACTATAAGCCTTTTTAGACTTTTGGTGGCGTATGTTACCTTAAGTCCATTGGCTCTGGTAAGCCTGCATTACTTTCGGTGATGGGATTACTGCACACTTGAAGAAAGTCACCTGTTATTTTCCATTCACTTATTCACTTGATTGTTTTGGATTTATATGGACTTTATTATATTCTTTGTGTGTTAACAATTGCACTATCACGTCTCTGTGTCTTGATAGCGGTGTGACATACATACGCCTTATTTCATCATACGGACTTCTTTTCATATATATATATATATATATCTTTTTTTTTGTTTGATCTAATATTGATGTTTGCATATATTATTGATGTGAATCATTGTTTTATGCTCCATTAATTCACAATGTTTTTTCATAATTAGCATTGTGTAAGCGCTACACACTCACACTCTTTTTGGCTTTATTTGGTTTTACTTCATACAAACCGTGTTAGCAGCTATTACATTTCATCTTGGCAGTGCAGTGTATCCACCACCTTGTTTGCATCTTTGGCAATAAGTGTCTTACCCAAAAAATCTGTATGTTACTGGCCTGACTCCCAGCCTCGGTCTGCTGTCTCTGAAGTTGTTTCACGATGGCCTCGATTTGCTGCTGGTGAGCAATGCTCTCTTAGTAAACCTGTTGTTGAGCTGCCATGCTCTCTTGGTGAGCTGCAAGGCTCTCTTGGTGAGCCTGTTGTTGAGCTGCGTTAGCCTGTTGTTGAGCTGCAAGGCTCCGCTGCAAACCTGCATTTGTCTGCTGTTGATTTGCATTTGTTATAACCAGCTGTTTTAGTATCTCCTCCATTTTGGGTTTACTTTAACTGCCCACATTCTCCACCATGTGTAAGGGGTTAGCTCGGTAGCAGGGGTGTGTGACCCCCTGGATGGGTTCACTACACACTGAATTATACAGAGAGGCAGCCGAAGACGGTTGAAAACAAATGGGCAGATCCACAAACAATTACGGCGGCGTATCTCCAGATACACCGCCGTAATTTCAAATCAGCGCCGGCATATCTTTGTTTTGTATCCACAAAACAAGATACGCTGTTTTTTTGTGTAGATACACCGTCTTACGCCGTCCTATTTAAGTTTAATATTTACACTGGACACTAGGGGCGCTTCCGTATATTTTTCCACGTTGAATATGCAAATGAGCTATATAAGCCGATCCACGAACGTACGTATGCCCGGCACAGTGTTTTTACGTTGTTTGCGTAAGCGTAGGTCCGGCGTAAAGTTACCCCTGCTGTATAGAGGCGTACGTAATGTTAAGTATGGACGTCGGGCCAGTGTTGATTTTTCCATCGTTCACGTCGTTTGTGTAAACCGTTCGCAAATAGGGAATTGCGTAAGTTACGTTCACGTCATTTTCATTGACTTTTTTCGGCATGATTTCGCGCATGCACACTGGGATATCTCCACGGACGGCGCATGCGCCGTTCAAAAAATACGTAATTTACGTGGGGTCAAGCTGATTTAAATTAAATCACACCCACAGCTTTGTAATTTGAATTGTGTGGCCTTACACCGCAACAATTGCACTACGCCGCCATAAGTTACAGCGGAAAGTGTTTGAGGATGCGCCACTGTAACTTACAGCGGCGTAGTGTAACTTAGATAGGCTACGCCAGCGCCAGTTCTTTGTGGATCTGGCCCAAAGAGTTTGGTTTATTCTTCCATATTGCTGGAAACAAGTGCAAGCATCCAAACAGCATAAACAAAACTAAACATAAAATAAACCCTGGCCACTTGGGGTGTCTACCTTCACCACACAGGAACCTATCTATTGAGTCTAGGACAGCCTACTGCTGGCAGACACTGCTGGTCATACAGCAGAGAAACCATAGTATTTTTGATTTTTATCACACAGAAAAATCAACAACCACCTCACCTCTTCAGAAGTCTTTCTCACTGCTCTCCGTAACTCAAAAATCCTCACGATGCAGCAATCAGTAGTCATCCTCTGGATGACTTATATAGGCCTTAATTGCCTCATTCTGAACAGCTGAAGTTTTCCAACGCCCTAAACCTTTCTGGCTACTTCTGCAGCAGACACCTGGTAGTAATTGGTGTGTTGTCTAAACAAGGCAAATAAGTATCTCCCGTCTGTGACAACACCCACAGATTTACCTGACTTCCTGTCACAATATATATATATATATATATATATATATATATATATATATATATATATATATATATATATATATATCATATAACATTGGCACAAAGCCATGATTTATTGTTAAAAATTACCTTTCCATTTCAATCTGAAGCACTTTTTCACACCTATAAATTATTTTTATGAAATATGAAAACTTGTAGGTTTTCTGTACACAGTTGATGTATAGAATACCTCTAAAAATGTAATATCTTCCTTGTGTGTAGGGATGAGCCGAACATACCCGCGTTCGGTTGGCACCAGAACCGTCGAACAGACCAACCGTTCGTGCGAACATTTAGAACCCCATTGAAGTCTATGGGACTCGAACGTTCAAATTCAAAAACGATAATTTTAAAGCCCAATATTCAAGTTATTGTTGGAAAACTCTTTTGAGAACCCGGGTCTTGCCCCAGGGAACATGTATCAATGGAAAAAAAGTTTTCAAAACTGTAGTTTTTTCTGGAGCAGCGATTTTACTGATGCTTAAAGTGAAAAAAAAGGAGTCTGAAGACATGATGGAGGAGAGACAGCAAGCTGCAACCAGGCAGGAGACAGGCCAGGCACATACCAGGAGGAGCAGGAGGTACAAAGCCACCAACATGAGCTTTGAAGAGATGGTTGAGATGGTGGCTATTTTAAAAAAGGAGGACTACGACGGCAAAAAAGGGCCTTACAAAAACCCCAATAAACTCAAGGCCCAGAACATGGATAAGGTACGGAGGAGTATCCATGCAAAATTCGGGGTGCAGAGGTCCAGGGAGCAGTTGCGCAAGAGATGGAGTGATTTGAAAATCTGAGAGCCAGAGCAGATGGAGAGAATTCGAAGAGTCCTCAGAAGACGTAAGTAATTTTCATGTGTACTCTAAATATATATATATTTTTTTTTTAATTTCAAAAAAAGGTTTTATTATGAAACATCACAGTACAATATAAAGCCCCAAATAGGGCAACAATCTTTGACAAAGGATAAAGTCAGTGTACAAGAAAGATGTCAACTTGTCATAAACCATCACATCTTCCAACCACAAATACCAAATATTACTTCTTATGCATCAATGAAGGGATTTGACATAACTTTACAAGAGTATTGTGGAGCAAGCTACTAAGGATCACCGGGCCAAGCGCCCCATGTGGGTGCAATCATAGCCTGGAACCGGTTAAAAAAAATGTCTTAGACTAATCCCTCCACTCTCATTAGGGTCACTCCCTGGAACCAAAAAATAACAGCGGTCTCCCGGACCCAGCGAGCAACCCAGAATCTAACCTTACGGGGGAAAAAGAAAGATTCCGATGAAAGAAGAAAAAAAAAACACCCTTCAGTTCGTTATAAAATAAAAGAAAAAGAGTAACACAAGGTTCCAAGGTAGACTCCGTATAAGAAAAAACAAGAATTAAATAATAAAAAAGAAAAAGAAAAGAAAAAAAGAAACATAAAAAAGGCTACAGAGGCAAAGTATCCACTCAAGGAGGTGAGGATACCATACAAAAAGTAAGATGGTATAAACATATGTAAATATACATCTTCCAAAATCCAACGTTTAAAAAAAAAGGGGATAGAAAGAAGAAAGAAATAGAAAAAGAGAAAAGACAGAAGTTGCCAGCCAGGAAGAGAAAAATTAAATTGTAGAAAGTTACTTCACGATCACTCCAGGAATTAAAGAAATTCCCATATGAGAGGCCCAAGGTTCCCATGTTGCCTCAAAAACATTAGTGGTCTTCATAATACGGCTTACCAATTTCTCCTGTGTCATCAACCATGATATCTTTCTCTTGGCAGCTGCTAGAGACACTTTTGGTTGTTTCCATGCTTTAGCCAAGGTAAGTTTAGCCCCCAGGAGCATAAAATTTATCAATTTACGGTTATATTTAGAGGCCTTTGGAATATCAGCATTTAATAGAGCTATTTGGGGAGATTGTTGCACGGAAATGCTCGTAACTTTCCTTATAAGACAGAATAACCTATTCCAAAAGCCCCTAATTTTAGGGCATTCCCACCAGATGTGCCACATGGAACCCTGAGCCTGAAACCCCCTGAAGCAATCCGAAGAAGTGGACGGAAACATCAATGCAAGCCTGGTAGGGACCAGATACCACCTCATTAAAACTTTAATGTTAGCTTCAATCAATTGCACATTTAAAATACCTTTAGAGGCTCTCGATACAGCTGTGTGCCAATCCTGTAGATCCCAGGTCTCCTGCATATCCGCCTCCCATGCTTCCATAAAGGGGAACTTGGCAACGGGCTCCTTCAGTGATAAATAAATAATAGAAATGCCTCCTATATATTCTTTTCCCTGCCCACACCATTGCTCATAGGGCGTGAACCCTGGAGGTTTCGATTTATTCTTCCAAAGGGAAGAAAGAAAGTGAAAAATCTGGAGGTGTCTAAATTTTTCAGAATCTGGCATACCTAACTTGTCTCGACAATATTGAGTAGAAAGTGGTCCCGAGGAGGAGAAAAAATGACCTATTCTGTACATTCCCTTATCTAACCACCATTGGAAAGATTTTATGTCCATTCCCGGGCCAAATGATGTATTACGAAAAATATGAGCTAAAGGTTCAATATCAGAGATTAGAGATTGACATTGCCTCAACCCATCCCACAGGGCCAGTGACTGAGATAATGTAGGGGATAAGATCGAGGGTCTGGACTTACGGGGACACCAAAGCAAGAAGTCCAAAGTGAAGGAGGGAGCTGCCTGCCTTTCAATATTTATCCAATCTGGCTTTTCGTATTTAAAGTAGATCATTGAGAGTTGAGCTAATCTAGCCGCCTGGAAATATTTAAAGAGGTCAGGTAGACCCACTCCCCCCCGCGTCTTGGGGCTGAGAAGAACCGAACGGGAGAGCCTATAACCTTTTTGCCCCCAAACAAATTTGATTATTCCCCCCAGGAAGGATTTAAGATAACCCCTATTAATCCCGATAGGGAGGCATCTAAATAAATACAAAAGTCATTTTTATCGCGTGAACCTTACCCAACCAAGATATATTATTGCAAGACCACAATTTAAGGTCACTTTCCAATTTCCTGTACATCGGGGGAAAATTAGCATCATACAATTGGTCAAATTTGGGGGATAAATTAATCCCTAAATAACGAATCGAGGAAGAGTTCCAGTTATGCTTAAAAGAGGACATTAAGTGAGCAACCATAGGGGGCGATAGAGAAACATTTAGGGCCTGAGATTTAGACATATTTACCTTCAAACCGGATACATTTCCAAAGGTGTCAAGGAGATTATTTATGGCGGGAAGAGAAGTACTTGGGGAAGTGATGAAGAGGAGGACATCGTCAGCAAAAAGCGCACATTTGTGCATTGCTTGTCCACATCTGACGCCCTCAATACTTTGATGGGATCTAATAGCTATCGCCAGTGTTTCGATCACTATGGCAAAAATTAGAGGCGAAAGAGGACACCCTTGCCTCGTACCCCTAGCAATACGAATGGGGTCAGAGTAGTATCACTGCAGCTTAATCCTGGCCTCCGGATTAGAATAGAGTGCCCTTAGTAGTCCTAAAAATTATCCTCCAAACCCCCAGCATTTTAAAACAGAAAATAAATATGACCAAGACAAAGAGTCAAAGGCCTTCTGAAGGTCGAGCGAAAGAAGAAAGCCTTCTTGACTAGGGCCCCCATCCCACCCTGAGTGAAGAATAGAAATGATGTCAATAGCTCTCCTAACCTGGTCAGGGCCCTGCCTACCAGGTATAAACCCCACCTGGTCCTTATGAATGTACAAATTAATAAAGGAACTTAGTCTATTGGCTAAAATTTTCGTAAGGATCTTCAGATCATTATTAATTAAGGAAATAGGTCTATAGTTTTCAACAAGGTCATGATTTTTGTCGGGTTTGGGAATCACCGAAATGTAGGCCGAATTGAGATGAGTCTCCATAGGATCACCAGTGCTTTTAGAATTAAAAAATGTAGTTAAAACGAGGGGAAAGGGTATTCATAAAAGTTTTATAATATTGAGTAGAGAATCCATCAGGACCAGGTGCTGACCCAACTTTCAATCCTTTGATCACCCCTAAAGTTTCTTCTATAGTAATCGGAGAGTCCAGTAAAGCCTTATGCTCCTTGCCTAGATTAGGAATAGAGAGGGTATCCAAGAATGAATTAATGGATGAGATCCCATCAGAATCAGAATTTTTATATAGCGTAGAGTAGTATTCCTGAAAAGAGCTTAAAATACGCTGGGGGTTATGAGTAATAGCACCATTTTGTAGCCTAATTTTAGGAAGAGTATAAGAGCGAAACTTAGGGGAGAGTTTATTAGCTAACATGGTACTCATCTTGTCAGAGTTCAGGTAAAATTTTGCCCCCGACCATTTGATAGAGTTTTCAGCTTTGATCGTAAGTGCTAAATTTAATGCCAGTCTAGCACTAGAAAGTTTAGCTGCAGGTATTGAACTCAAATCCATTTTATGCTGTTTACTGAGAGTCTCGAACTCCTTCTCGAGTCTCTCAATATCCTGAGCCCTTTCTTTTTTCCTTTTGGAAGCTAACTGAATGAACTTTCCACGGATCGAGGCCTTGTGCGAGGCCCACAGTATTTCCGCAGAAACCCCATTCGTATCATTAATCTGAAAAAAATCTTGAATTGCTTTTTCTATTTCCGCAACAATTACATGATCATCAAGTAAAGACTCGTTTAGTCTCCAATGGGATAAATGGAGTTTATTGAAATTTCCGTTTAGAGTCATAATTACCATCGAGTGATCCGATAAAACCGTATCTCTAATGAGGGCCTTTTGAACAAGAGGAGTATAGACGGATCCTATAAAGATATGATCTATCCTAGAGTAACTTAAATGGGGATTCGAAAAATGCGTATAGTCCCGCCTTGTTGGATTCATTTCCCTCCAGACATCAACCAGGCCGCGTTGGTAAAGTAATTTCGCTACCTTAGAACTAATCCTATTGGGATGGGTCAGTTGTTTAGATGGAACCCTCGATTTGTCTAACCCCTGATCAAAAGCCACATTTGAATCGCCTCCAAAAATCACTATTCCCTCCAACAATGCCTCCAAAGTAAGAAACATTGTTCGAAAGAACCCCGTCTGGCCAGTGTTAGGAGCATAATAGGAAACAAATGAAAACAATTGATCCTCTAATAGCCCCTTCACCAAGATAAACCTCCCCCAGGATCCTTATAAACCAAAGATTCTTTAAATTTACAAGTTTTAGCAAATAAAATCACTACTCCCTTAGTTTTGGTATCCGTACTTGCCAGAAAAAATTGTGGAAAATGCACATGAAGGAAGGACGGGGAATAACTAGAAGGAAAATTAGTTTCCTGTAAAAGTACTACCTCCAATTTTTGTGCTTTATATAAGTTAAAAGTTTTCCTCCTCTTAATTGCCGAATTAAGGCCTTGCACATTGTGTGAAGCCACTTTTAACACTGGATTTGACACTTTGTTATGAGACATCGTGTGTGGGCAGGGAAAATCTAACAATATAGATGGAACTCACCCACCCCAACCGAAAGCAGTGGTCCAAAAATCGGGCCACATATTCATCCCCAGAGTATGTTAAAACCATAATCAGAGGATGAATGGAGGCACATGACTGCTGCCCCGGCCAAAACCTACCCTACGAAATCTTAAGATAATAATAAGAGAAAAATAAAATAAAATAATTAAAAATCAAGCCAAAAGCTACTTAAAATATAAAACATTGAACAACAAGAATGAATCCACTTTCCAAGTAAAACTGAAGACCAATAAAGAGGAAGCACGGACCCCACCTAAGGGAATCCATACTTCCCAGACTATAGGTGCCCGATCACATGCAGATTAATAGCAAAACACAAAATATTCAATTAGTCTCCCTATAAAACATAACCTCCCTGTGGGAAAAAATTGAAAAAAAACGAACCTGAAGACACACAAAAAAAAAAAAATTCACAATCGACCTCAGGAAGTCCCAGTTAAGTTTGCATCCAGGGAATGATGTGCCCACTCCAGGAACTCCACAAAAGATGAATCAGTTCCCGAATAATAAAAAACGACAAAAAGGAGAGAAAAAATGACAAGCCAAAAGTTCAGATGTCCTCAGCATCAGGTGGGAAACGAAGCCTTGGTGCGCCTGGACTTGGTGGATTTCCATAAGGGGGAGATTGGACTAGTAGGTGTAGGACGCTTCGAGGAAGATGTTTGCAAATTCGAAGTGTCCATCGCAGATTCTTGCGTGATGAATTTGAGGTCCAATAAAATCTTTTCACCCTCGGGAAATGAAGAAAAGGAGTATAGTTTTCCCTTAAGTGAGAATTTAAGAGCAAAAGGGAAAGCCCACCAGTATTTAACGTTCTTTTGAGTGAGAATTGAAAGCAATGGTTTAAGAGCCCTGCACCTCTGGATAGTCAGGGGGGATATATCCGCAAAAAACTGGATGTCATGACCTTGAAATGTTAAGTTTGAGCTTTGACGGGATATTTTCATAATATCTTCCCTCACACTGTAGAAATGGGGTTTCACCACCACGTCCCTGGGGGAACCATCTTTCCTGGGAGGCCCCAGAGATCTGTGAGCTCTGTCCAGCTCCAGCTTGTGTGGGAGTATGGAAGGTAAGAGGGATTGAATTAGATCCCTGACAGCTGTAGGAACATCCACAATGGATTCTGGGAGTCCTCTTATTCTAAAATTATCCCTTCTTGATCGGTTCTTAAGGTCATCTAATTTACATAAGGCCTCATCTAATTGCTCCTGGAGGGCCTGAATGTGATCAGTGTTCTGACTGGCTCTTGAGACTGTGATATCCAGTTTGTTTTCAATGGCCTCTATCCTAGACCCCAAAATTTTGAAAATCCGAACGGATATCATTTGTTATTTTGCTTGCAGTATGAGCAAGACCCTTTTCCAGGAGCTCAAAATCCCCTGCATTTTGAGGAATATCTGAGACAGAGTCTCCCGGAGTGACAACATCCTCCATGTGGGGAGAAGCAGCTCCTAATGGAGTAAGTAGGCCTGTTCCTAACGTGCGGCCTAATAACGATTCTGTGGATGAGGGAGAAGGAGTGACAGCGTGGGGGACACCCTGTGAGGCCTGAGGGGTGAAGTTCAGCGTTGCAGGAGCAAGTACTTGCCTGCCTCCCAAGAGGCTTCCGCCGAGTGCTTCTCGCTGCTGCGACGCGTCCGCCATCTTAGAATCATCCACGGCCCCCTCGGCGGTGAAACTTGGGCCCAAATCCCGCCGGACCGAGCTGCCAAGCATGGGTGGAAAGCTGGGGTGATCCCCAATCGAGTCCTGGAGAACGCTGGCTTTTTTCAAGTGTGGATTCGGCTTAAGGGAGGTAAGTTGGCCGAGGCAGATCAGAGCTCCCGGACTACGCAGCCATTCAGGGAGCCTTGCGCATGCGCTCTCCCCTAAATATATTTTTTTAATTATTTTGTGGCATGTGCTTTTTATCGCAGGTTGTGTATATATACAGTTCAAGAATAGATGTTTGAAGGTTCATGTTTGTGTGGGCATAATAATTGGTTGGTCATTCTATTTAAGACCTTTTTATGTGAGACCAATTTTTTTATTAATGTAGATGTGTTATTAAGTAGATTTAAATAATACAACTTAAGTCAATATACATTAAAAGGAGAGTATGCTCAGCAAAGCAGTTGATTACACATATGGACTCAGTAGCACAATGGTTGGCATGGCCGTTCCGCACTATAGGCTCAATATGCAAGCCGCTTAGGGCCTCGCAAAGCTGTGAAGGGCCCCCCAAATAACTAGAGGCCCCGCCTGGTAAGAAGTAATTTTCGCCCCCTAACCCCTGCTTCTCAACTCGCTGGCTGCATTGGAGAAGAGGCAAGAAGTCAGCACCCCTTGCTTCTCAATTTAATGTAAGATGTAATTTCCGACAGCAGAACACCCCCTCCCCTCACTTCTCAACTTTCTTTAATGTGACATGTCACTGTCGTTAGCGCCCCCCGCTTCTCATTTTTAATGTGCCATGTCATTTTGCTTCGGGCCCCAGGGAGGTCAGGATCGGCACTGAGTGTTGGTCACAAGAAAAACCTAGTTAGTTAGCATGTCACACAGTGTCAACTCGTTGTTTTGCCATGTAGGAAACTTGGCCAAAGATAGAGAAATGCAGCAGCTTTGGTAATGGATAAAATCTTGTGTTAAGCTTAGGATTGTAAAAACAGACAATTGTACGACACTTTTTAAAAAGAATGATTGATATTCCTCTTTCAGGCCTCTAATCTTTTTGATTCATCTATTCCTTTTTTTACAATCTCATAAGCCGCAATCAAGCTGCAGCAGTGGAGCCGACCAACCCCACACAGTGCCAAGCCCCACCCTCGCCGGATGTGCAGGAAGTGCAAAATGCCACCACATCAGGTCAGTGTCATACAGCACAGCTTCAGGTAATACATGTAGGCCTGCATAATTTTAATACATGTTTTTTTTCCAAATTTCAGGTGTACGAGCTGTTGAGGGTGGCTTAGACACCGACAGTGCCCAGGTGCTAATTGGGGGGATAATTTGCTGCATGGATGAAATAGAGGACACAAACCTCGCCCTCGAGAAGACCGTAAAGAACAACAAGAAGGTGGTCCAAAACCTGAAAAATCTTATTGATATTCTGGGGAGAGTTTTAAAAAAAAAATAATAATAAAAATAAATAAACAATTTCTATTTTGATATTTAAAAAAAAAATGAAAATCACACATTTTCAGTGTGATACAATAAATATTTTTGGATACTCAACAATGTCTGGCTTCTTATTATATCAATGCTGCCTAAAACACTGCAACACCTCAAAGAGGCGTGGTGGCGGAACAACCTCCAAAACTACTGTACCTTCCCTGCGTCCTTCCCAGCTGCCAGCAGAGTCACCCAATGCGCCGTAAAAGAGAGGTAACGTCCCTGTCCATGCCTGCTCGACCATGAGTCAAAAAAGTGGCGTTTGGGTACTTGCCACTGAGGTACTGCACATTCCACGAACTCACGGAAGGGGGCAGAATCTACCAACTGAAAACTACCTGAAAAGGTAGCAGTTGAAGTGCTAGCAATTTCGCTAAGCTAGCATTCAACTGCTGGGCATGTGGATGGCTGGGAGAGTACTTCTTTTGGCGCTGCAGCAGCTGGGGCAGGGAAATTTGTCTGGTACTATCAGTAGATTGCCCGCATGTACTACTACTACTAGGTTGTGACACACCTATTTCTACACCTTCAGTGCAGGCTTCGAAGAGGACTGAGGGTCTAGTGGGGTTGGAGGTCCCAGAAGGGCAAGGGGAGGTCTGCTTTGGTTTTTGGTGTGGGTCTTTCTGGTATGCTTGCCAACGAGCTGCATGGCAGGTCGACATATGTCTGGCCAAGCATGTGGTGCCCAAGCTGGTGATGTTTCGGCCACGCGAGATACGCTTGAGACATATGTTGCAAATAGCAAAGGTACGATCTGATGGACATGTTTCAAAAAAGGCCCACACCAAAGAACTTTTGCTGTACCGTTGAGACACAGCAGCGCCATGCACAAGCGTAGATGTGCGATGTAATGCAGTTGGTGTGCTGCCCTTAAGCTGATCCCTGGAGGGCATCCTGCCTCTTTGGAGATGTGCCTGTGCCTCGACCTCCTCCTCCTCCCCCTCTTCCTCCTCCTCCTCTCTCCTATCAGGCATCCATGTAGAGTCAGTGACCTCATCATCCCCTCCCTCCTCATCACTGTCAAAAACCTGGCAGTATGCTCCAGCTGGGGGAACATCACTGCCAGATTGCTGTCCCTCTCAGCCACCCCCTTTCCCTGGGCTCACATCAATGCCTTCCTCTATCTGTTTTCCATCATCGGAGCCTTCAAAACGCTGTGCATCTTCATGTAGCATGTACCCAACATTGTGTTGAAACAGTTCGGGGGACTCCTCAGGAGGACATGGTGGGACTAGGGAAGGATTGTGTGATGCCATTGTGCAGAGGGAAGAGGACACCTTGGCAGCTGCTTTGCCAGACAAACTAAGATCAGTCTGTGTGAGAGAGGATGAGGAGGATGAGGACGGCTTGGTCATCCACTCTATTATTTCTCTGCATGTTGAGGCTCAACACGGCCAGCTCCTGAAAAGAAGGACGAGCAGCCACGGCCACGTGCTGAAGAGGATGCACTGCGTCCACCACCAGCGTTGCCTCTAGATGCAGAGCCTGCTTGCCCTCGTGACATTTTAATGCATTTAGGTGATATTAAACAACACACGTGCAATTACAGCAAATGCGTTTAGGTGCTATCAAACAGCAAAGGTTCAGTTACACCAACTGTGTTTAGGTGCTATTAAACAGCAAATGTGCACTTACAGCAAATGCATTTACGTGCTATTAACCACTTGCCCACCGGGCCTGTTTTTCAGATTCGGTGTTTACGAGACTAAAACTGTTTTTTTTGCTAGAAAATTACTTAAACCCCCCAAACATTATATATATTTTTTTTCTAACACCCTAGAGAATAAAATGGCAGTCATTGCAATACTTTTTGTCACACCGTATTTGCGCAGCGGTCTTACAAGCGCACTTTTTTTGAAAAAAAAAACACTTTTTTGAATAAAAAAATAAGACAACAATAAATTTGGCCCAATTTTTTTATATATTGTGATAGATAATGTTACGCCGAGTAAAATGATACCGAACATGTCACACTTAAAAATTGCGCCCGCTCGTGGCATGGCGTCAAACTTTTACCCTTAAAAATCTCGATAGGCAACGTTTAAAAAATTCTACAGGTTGCATTTTTTGAGATACAGAGGAGGTCTAGGGCTAGAATTATTGCTCTCGCTCTAACGATCGCGGCGATACCTCACTTGTGTGGTTTGAACACCGTTTTCATATGCGGGCGCTACTCGCGTATGCGTTCGCTTCTGTGCGCGAGCTCGTCGGGACGGGGCGTTTTACATTTTTTTTTTTGTTTTCTTATTTATTTTTAATTGGTTTATAATTTTATACATCGAAATAAATAAAAAAAAAAAAATATCACTTTTATTCCTATTACAAGGAATGTAAACATCCCTTGTAATAGAAAAAAGCATGACAGGTCCTCTTAAATATGAGATCTGGGGTCAAAAAGACCTCAGATCTCATATTTAGGCTTAAATGCAAATTTCAGAAAAAATAAATGTTTCTTTAAGACGCTGGGCTGGACTGACGTTTTGACGTCACTTCCGCCCAGCAGAGCTGTGGGGGACGGGTGGGGGCGATTTTTCCCTCACTCGTATCCCAACACAGCCAGCAAGAGGACCCGATCGCCTCCGCCGTTACCGACGGCTCCGGTAAGCGGCGGAGAGCGCGGGAGAGCGGCGGGAGGGGCCCTCTCCCGCCACCGATAACGGCGATCTTGCGGCAAATCCGCCGCTGGGACCGCCATTATCGTGTACAGCACTGCCCACGGAAAATATGGATATCTCGGTTGTGGCAGCAGCTGCTGCCGTTACCGAGATATCCATCTTTAAAATCATGACGTATTTTTACTATGACGCCGTGGGCAAGTGGTTAAACAGCAAACGTGAACTTACAGTAAATGTGTTTACGTGCTATTAAACAGCAAACGTGCACTTACAGTAAATGCGTTTATGTGCTATTAAACAGCAAACGTGCACTTACAGTAAATGCGTTTACGTGTTATTAAACAGCAAACATGCACTTACAGCAAATGCGTTTACGTGCTATCAAAGAGTAAATGTGCACTTACAGTAAATGTGTTTACGTGCTATTAAACAGCAAACATGCACTTACAGCAAATGCGTTTACTTGCGCTTAAACAGCAAACGTGCACTTACAGCAAATGGATTTACGTGCTATTAAACAGCAAATGTGCACTTACAGTAGATGCGTTTACGTGCTATTAAATAGCAAACGTGCACTTATAGCAAATGCGTTTACGTGCCATTAAACAGCAAACGTGCACTTACAGCAAATGCGTTTACGTGCTATTAAACAGCAAATGTGCACTTACAGTAAATGCGTTTACGTGCTATTAAACAGCAAACGTGCACTTACAGTAAATGCGTTTACGTGCTATTAAAGAGCAAACATGCACTTACAGTAAATGCATTTACGAGCTATTAAAGAGCAAACGTGCACTTACAGTAAATGCGTTTACGTGCTATTAAACAGCAAACATGCACTTACAGTAAATGTGTTTACGTGCTATTAAACAGCAAACGTGCACTTACAGCAAAAGCATTTACGTGCTATTAAACAGCAAACGTGCACTTACAGCAAATGCATTTACATGCAATTAAACAGCAAACATGCACTTACAGCAAATGCGTTTACGTGCTATTAAACAGCAAACGTGCACTTACAGTAAATTGGTTTACGTGCTATTAAACAGCAAACGTGCACTTACAGTAAATGCGTCTACGTGCTATTAAACAGCAAACGTTCACTTACAGTAAATGCGTTTACGTGCTATTAAACAGCAAACGTGCACTTACAGCAAATGCGCTTAGGTGCAAATAAACAGGACAAGTGCAGTAACACCCAGTACGTTTAGGTGTAAACTAAACAGCACACAGGCAATACAACACTTTAGAGCACTGCAGCTATGCACAATCTCCTATATATACAAAGGAGAAAGGTGCGCAACAATGTGACATATATAAAAATATTAAATACACAAATTAATTGTAAGGAATGGAAACTAATAAAAACAAAGTCCCATATATGATTCCAAAATGGTATGTGCTCGAAAAAGTCCTATCAGGATACCATATACCAGGACTATCCAGTGACTGAGCCTCCTTTCCCGGTAGAAGCCCGTTTGGATGAAACGCCGCGTCGGGTGGAGCCTAGTATTGCAGACGTCACCACATTCACTAACTTGCCAGCTGATCGGTCAGGACCATAGCTGGAAGTAACTGAACACTAATTTGTATCTTGAGGATTCACATACGTGCAGGGTGGAGGACTGTTTTTAACCTATGTCAGTGCAAACTGAATAAATGTCATTCCTTTTAACCCGCTGCACTATGGAGTTCTTTTTTCTAATCTTAATTTCATGACACATTCTATCTATCTGAGTGCAAAGATCTTTGAGCCACGTCCTGGAGTACATGGTGGGAAATCTTCTGTCCATACCCCTGAGTGTTCCGGAGTGACCCTGAGAGGACAACAGTGGAGCAACCCCCATGACCCAGCAGTGGATATTAATGTTGAGTGCCTGACTGACCCTTGGAAGGGTCCATCATTGCGGTAAGCGGCCATCTATTACTCGTTTGAACAGAGCAGATGTTGTCCACCAGCTGATTTTTTCGATTAAACATCTACATGTCATTAAGAGTTTTTTCCCCTATGAACTGTGTATCTATGGTATCCTGATAGGCCTTTTTCGAGCACATACCATTTTGGAATCATATATGGGACTTTGTTTTTATTAGTTTCCATTCCTTACAATTAATTTGTGTATTTAATATTTTTATATATGTCACATTGTTGCGCACCTTTCTCCTTTGTATATATATACGTTGTGTGGAGCCCCATATTGGGCTTCTTTGTATTGAGGTGCAGCACTTTCATTCATTTTTTCACTTTATTTATGATTTATTTACCATTTCACTAAGGGGGTTAAGCGCGAATTGCTTTTGTCTTTATGCACAATCTCCTGCCTGATAAATAGGAATAGCAGATCTAGCTAAGCTATACAGTGTATAAATATATGTACCTAGGGATGTATATATATTCTCTACACACTGTAATTAAAGCTAAACTGACTAGCCTGCTCTATCTAGCTATCTAAAAAGACAATCTCTCTGTCTCTCTAACTGCTCTCAGTAACAACCAGGAACACACTACAGGAGGCCGCCCGGAAGGCGGCCTTATGTAGTGTGGGGCGTGTGCTAAAGCCCTGAGGCATAATTGGCCAAGGCCACCCAGGTTTGGCCAATTATGGCTCTTCGTTTTTTGCACGCTGTGATTGGCCAAGCATGCGGGACATACAGCATGCTTGGCCAATCATCAGCGCGCAATGCCGCAGTGAATTATGGGCCGTTGTGCGTCACTTGAATTTGGCGCGAACTAACTGTTTTGTTCGAATTTCGTCGAACATACAAACAGACGATGTTCGAGTTGAACATACGTTCGTATCGAACACGAAGCTCATCCCTACTTGTGCGATTGACTCCACATTTCTCAGACATCTGCACTAAAATGTACACCATTTTTTAAGCATCATCTGCAACAGAAATTAACATTTTAATAAATGAATCCCTTATGCCGCGTACACACAATCATTTTTTGTAAAAAAATATGTTTTTCAGGCTCTAGAAAAAACAAAGTTTTTTTCAACCCGATCATTAAAACGAACTTGCCTACACACGATCATGAAAAAAATGCTCTAGCAAAGAGCGGTGACGTACAACATGTATGACGGCACTGTAAGGCTCCATTCAGACCTAGGCGTACACTGTAGCGGCGTATTGTGGCGACAAATCAATAGGCGTTTTGTCCCCACGATTTGCGGCGACAAAACGCCTATTGATTTTTTGCAGAAGAGGTGAATTAACATTGCCGGCTATGCCCGTACGCCCGATACGCCTGAAAAAAAGGGTCCGGGACTTGTTTGAGCTTCAGGCGTATGGGCGTTTGGGCATTCGGCGTGGAGATGTGAACCATCTCCATAGCCGACAATGTTAATTCGCCCCTCCAGCGTATCACAGGCTGCTGCAGCGTCGGGCTTCAGGCGACAAAACGCCTAGATGTGAATGGAGCCTAAAGGGGAAGTTCCATGCGGATGGCACCACCCTTGGAGCTGCTTTTGCTGATATTGTGTTATTAAAAGACAATTCACGCTTTTCAGTCTGTTACTGTGTGATGAATGTGCTATCTCCATTACGAACGCTAGTTTTACCAGAACGAGCGATCCTATCTCATAACTTGCTTCTGAGCATGCGCAGTTTTTTCACGTCATTAAAGCCCACACATGACCATTTTTTACAATGTTAAAAACGTCGTAAAAAATAGAGCATGTTCGAAAAAAAAATTGCCCATTTTTTAGAACCCGAAAAATCCTCTGAAGCCCACACACGGTAGTTTTTAATTACATAAAAAAAACGATCGTGTGTACGCAGCATAATAGTTAAAGCGGAAGTAAACCCATCGATTTAACAGTTTCAAAAAGCAGTTAAATTTCCGGCATGCCGGGATTGCCAACTGTCACATTGGTTGTGCTCTCAACCAAACTGTCAAACCATCCAATGGCTGGTGTCATAACTGATCACATGTGCAGCACCACGGCAGTTGAAGATTAAACATAGGCCAAGATGGCAGCTTCCTTGGCTGAAAATGATAGAAGGGTTTACTTCCACTTTAACTACTTTCAAAGGGATGTAGACATTGCATGTTTACTCATTAGAACATTAACATATAATTAGTGCAAATCCTTAGTTTCAGGAGTCAGTCTTACAAGGACATTGTGGAAAAGATAGGTTCAGAATGGAAAGTAGTAGGACTCTGTTACAAAGTTTGTTAAAATCCTTACAATGTACATAGATCAACCAGAGGTAATTTTTTCAACACTAAATTGTTGCTTGTGGCGTTCAAGATATATAATTATTTTCTGTGAAGGCTGGAAGTGTTTGTTTTTATAGTATGTTGGCATTGTGCTGGTTATTATTTGGGGTGTGATGTCTGTTATTTTAACCTGTGTTATTTATTCTTATTTTATTTGTTGTATTTTAAGTGTATGAATGTTTTCTTTGTAGTGTAGTTTTAATTTTGTTATTTGGTGTCAATGGCTGTTATTGGTAATTTTGTTGTGTTTTTTCATCTTGTTCAGTTTATTGTTGTGATCTTGTTTTGTCTTTTAAGTGTGTCTGTGTCGTAATAATTTCCCAAATTCCCTTTGGGATTAATAAAGTATTCTGGATTCTCTCATAGAGTAAGATAAATTGTAATTACAAATCCAATTAATAAAGTAATTTACTACCAGGAAGCCCCCGTATATATAAAAAACATTGAAGTTTGTTCTCCCCAACTTACATTTGTACTGATAAATAGTTATGGCACAGGATGGATTAAGCAAGCAGACACTCGTGGTTAATTTATCTTTGTGTATCAGTACTGCTTAGACCTTGGAAGAAGGTGGTATACCCTGGTGCTTGCCTTGAAAATGTAACAGTTAGTACAAATTTAAAAAAAAGAACATGGACACTACAGTGTTTATTGTACAGTAAAGATTTCAAAACCTTGTGTTACATGAAAGTGGAGGTGGTGCAAAGAAACTCTGTATTGTTTCATCAGGGGAAGGGGGCAACTCACCTGCTCTCCTATTAGGCAAGAAAGTTGCATAAAACCCACTTAAATTCAAAAGTTCTACAGACTAGGAGGAAATACAAGAATTAGGGGTTATATAGTAACAGGTGGTTAAAAAAAAAAAACAGCTCTGTTTTTGGAGAAGAGGCTGGTGACATGGCTTTGACAGGTCATGTGACTGGACGGCCCTCCCAGCTTTTTATTTCTTTTTTTAACCAGTTAAGGACCCCCGCACGCCTATGTACGTCCACAACATGGCTCGTACAGGCACAAGGGCGTAAATTTACGTCCTCGCCTTAGTGCGGTTCGGGGGTCCCATCGGGACCCCCTCCGCGGCGTGCGGCGGTCCCCCTGGCTCTGGGAGCGATCGCCGACGAGCGGGCGGATGTCCGTGTTTTCCGCCCCCCCCGCGATCGCTCCCAGCCAATGGGAGCGCGCTCCCAGCCTGTCACTTCCTCCTCCTGTGTTTACACAGGAAGGAGGAAATGATGTAATCTCTCATCGCAGCGCTGTTTCCCAGCGCTGCTGATGAGAGAAGACATGACAAGTAAGTGTGCACCAACACAACACTGACACACACTCACATAGGCATATTAACCCCTTGTGATCGCCCCCCCCCACCCCCCTGTCACAGTGTCACTGAATGCAGTGATCTAATCACTGCATTTAGTGTCAGTGTGACAGGCAGTGTAAAAACAGTTACTGTTAGGTTCAGGATAGCCCCCCCACCCCCCCTAATAAAGTTTTAACCCCCTGATCACCGCCCTAGTTAACCCTTTCACTCCCTATTGCCAGCGTCACTAAGCGATCATTTTTCTGATCGCTGTATTAGTGTCGCTGTTCCCGCTAGGTAGCTATTTTTTTTATTACGATTTTTTTTTTTTACTAAAGACATGTGGCTAAATAAATTTTGGCCTAAATGTTTTACTAAAATTTAGTTTATTTGATTTTTTTTTATAACAAATAGTAAAAAAATAGTGATTTTTTTCAAAATTGTCGCTCTATTTTAGTTTATAGCGCAAAAAATAAAAATCGCAGAGGCGATCAAATACCACCGAAAGAAAGCTCTATTTGTGGGAAGAAAAGGACGCAAATTTTGTTTGGGAGCCACGTCGCACGACCGCGCAATTGCCTGTTAAAGCGACGCAGCGCCGAATTGTAAAAACACCTTGGGTCATTTAGCAGCGTAAGTGTCCGGGTCTTAAGTGGTTAAACTCCAATAATTTGTACAGAAATTCACTTGCTTCAGAACCTTGCTGCAGGTGGTGCTCTAAGATTTGTGACCTGCACAATTTCAACTATAAGGCCGAAGGACCGTTTTCATCGGTTAACCGATGAAGCTGACTAATGGTCTGATGTGCCTACACACCATCGGTTAAAAAAACGATCGTGTCAGAACGCGGTGACGTAAAACACAATGACGTGCTGAAAAAAACTAAGTTCAATGCTTCCAAGCATGCGTCGACTTGATTCTGAGCATGCGTGGATTTTTAACCGATGCTTTTGCATGCTAACGATCGGTTTTGACCTACCGGTTAGGCGTCCATCGGTTAAATTTTAAAGCAAGTTCTCTTTTTTTTGACCGAAGGATAACTGACCGATGGGGCCCACACACGATCGGTTTGGACCGATGAAACGGACCTTCAGTCTGTTTTCATCGGTTTTGACCAATCGTGTGTACGCGGCCTTACTGTGTTGTGAGGTCACGGTCAATACAATTACCATAACATGAAATAGAATGATATACTGTAGATATGCGTCTGTCTTTGATATACTGCATATGTCCTTTGGCAACCAAGAGATTGGTTTCATTATTGTTTTTCTATTAGTCTATCTGATAAAAAAAAAAAAAAATGCTTAGCTTACATACAGTAAGTAGAGTGATTTCTTATAAATACAATGGAAGTGGCTTTTAAAAGATGGCTTTGTCAGTAAAAAGGTCATCCCAATTTGAAGGAATTATTTTTAACAGCCTGTAAATATCTAATGGCACATCAATGCAGCATTGCAATTAATAAACTAATCATTAAAAAATATTCCAATATTTTAATGGGGCAAAAGCAGGGTTGCTGCTGGAGCAATGACAGCCATTTGGTAGATTCATAGTGCTGGGATATTGGCTTTGTCACTCAAGACTTTTGCCAGGGAAATCTGTAACACTTTACTAAACAAAGAGTGCATGTTTCATTGGAAGCAAAAGAGAGAGGAGGCATTTTTGCTTTGTGGGGAGGGTCTCCCGGAGATGTCAGGACATCCAGACACTAATTACAATTATCCAATAGCTCCCTTTGTTATCAACAGATGGAGAGTAATGACAGTGTTTAGGAGCCTGGACGGATTACAGCATTTAGCCTGTCTGCCTGAACAAGTCACGATCAGCACAAAACTCAGTGCATTGTCCCCCTGTCACTACAGCTAAGCTGGAGAAGGACAACACTGCTGACCACATGAAAGCACCGGCAGCTCAACACTCCTCTAAATCACTCATAATGCATCTGTAAATGATAACTATATTATTTTATGTTTGCTTTATTCAATAAGATCCTCTGTTCTTTTATCTGCCTGAAAAAACAACCTTAGTGTTTAAATGTAATGCATTTCTCTTTGATAGCCATTCCAACTATGTAAAAAGCAATAAGAAGTATTCAGTGCTGAAAAAATCATACACAACAAAAAATAAATAAAAAATGCAAGCCAGCACTCAGGATAAATTCATAATAAAGTCCCCTAACAAAATATACACTAAAACAGTGCAGCGCAAAAAAAAGAATATTAGTAAAAACACAAGTCCTTATACAGAAAAAAGTTCATAAGTGCATGTGAAGAAAGGCTCAATTAATTCACAGCATGCAGTGCAGGTAAATAAAGGTGGCCAGATATCCTCCACCACACACAAGATGGCCTCTCACCTCACACATTCGACCTTAAAAAGGTCATAGGGCATATATCTCAACAAAAAGATCCTGATCGCACATGTCAGAGGGATGACTGATGAATCAGTATGTATCACAATGACACTAAATCCTGCAGTTTCGCTCCACCATATAAATGAACAAAAAAGGCAATCTAGTACTCTCTGGTATGACAGTTTAATGGGGTTAAAAACATTTTAAAATAACTCACATGCTGAAGCACTCTGACCGTGAGTGCCAACAGATACAGCGTGCAGCATAACTATGTAAACACACACAGGCAGCGGTGATCGTGGGTGACGTCCTAGGTGGCTCCCCCCATACGCGTTACGTCCCATGGGCGGGACTTCATCAGCGTAGGGCAGGAAGTCACGCAGATGTCCCGCTGTTGATGGCTTATATGATGTCATGGCAACCGCTCAGCTACCAATCGGACCCTCAGAAGGATATGGCCAATCATGGCTCACGTATCACACAAGATGAACATCTTTAATAGCAAAAAGGGTGCCCAATCACTGATTACGGATGTCAAGATAAATTAAAAGAAAAGAGGCACATATTATCAAATGCCTACAGTTACTGCATAGATAAGTAAAAAATTATTATAAAATTCTGTTCCCCTCGCTATCGAAATACATGACTAAATTATTTAATGCGCTGGGGACGGCGGCTAACTTAATGAAAGAAACTTTACTAGCTTACATCTCGGTTATACCAAAAGAGGGGAAAGATCTGGAAGTATGCGGAAGCTACCGGCCGATCTCCCTGCTAAACTTAGACGTGAAGATTTTCGCCAAGGTCCTGGCAAATAGGATACAACAGCATATCCCAGATCTGATACATCTGGACCAGGTGGGATTTGTCCCTACACGGGAGGCACGCGACAATACTATTAAAGCCATCAACCTGGTACAGATAGCAAACATAACTCAGGCGCAATGTGTGTTCCTAAATACAGACGCAGAGAAGGCCTTTGACAGGGTGAATTGGAGTTTCATGCAGGCAGTCCTACAACACGGAGGCTTTGGAAATAAAATAATAAAATGGATTTTCTCCATGTATACAGGCCTAACGGCCCAGGTAAGGGCCAACGGAATATTATCTGAGCCTCTACAGATTTCGAATGGAACTAGACAGGGCTGCCCCCTATCCCCACTCCTCTTCGCCCTGTCATTAGAGCCATTTCTGTGTACTCTGCGTCGGAACCAAGATATCTCAGAAATACAAATAGGGAAGAACCACTGCAAAATTACAGCATATGCAGACGATATGCTGTTTACCCTCACTAATCGGTTGATCTCAATTCCGAATTTGATGAAGAATTTGAGAACTATGGATATCTTTCGAACTTAAGCATCAATTTTAATAAGTCAGAAGCAATGGGAGTCAATGTCCCACAAACATCTATAACTCACCTAAAGAAAACATTTAAGTTCAAATGGACAGACAGAGCACTGACATATCTTGGCATACAATTACCAGGGAAAGTGGACAAGATTTTCGATCTAAACTTCCCACCATTATTGCAAAAGGTGAAGTTACTGCTTGACAAATGGAACCAAGCAGAGCTTTTTTTCTCAGAAAATAGGTGCAGGAACTCAACCACGACCCTTTCAGATTTCACAAACAGTAGAAGGGTCTTAAGGGGCATTAAATACCAGTATTGCATTACATACAATGTGCAGAGTTCAGGGGGTTACAAAGCAGTCACTTGTAAACACAGAAACCAGACTTCTGTGTTCACAAGTGATTGTGGTGAGCGGGCACCAAAGGGTCTGAGCCAAAGGTGGTGGAACTGAGTTCCACCAAGTTCCCCCAGAAAAAAAGCCCTGGAACCAAGGGTTCCATACTTGGCTGGGCAGATGTAATATCATTAAGATGAGTATACTCCCGAAAATTCTCTACTTACTACAAACACTACCAATACACATCCCAGTACAGTACTTTAAACAATGTCAGAGAGTTATCTTTGAGTTTGTATGGGCACACAAAAATCCCAGGATACAAAGGAGACAATTAATGTACACCAAACAACAGGGTGGACTGGGGGTCCCAGACATAAGGAAGTACTACTATGCTGTACACCTGAGTAGGCTAATAGACTGGAACAGGCACTCAGATACACAATTATGGGTACAAATAGAACTGTCCCAATCCAAAGTACCATTAGAAAGAGCACCATGGTGGTTTGCCTCACTACCTAAAGAAATAAATAAGAACCCAATATGGGGAAATACAGTGAAGATATGCGCAGTAGCGCTTCCTATGATTGGCATTGACCCCAGGACCTCCCCACTATACCCGGTAATAGGTAACCCGTTGTTTCCGACGGGATATCAAGATGGGGCCTTTCGACACCTACGGGACAGAGAACACACGCAGGTGGCTGACTTTATCCAAAGGGGAAAATGGGTCACTATAGTTGACCTGATGGAACAAGGGAATGTATTTTGTCTAAAGTTTTGGAATGCACTCCAGATGGCTCATTTCTTGAACACATTACCAAACCCGGGGGTTTTTGAGAGACCACTCACGAGATTTGAGAAAATGTGTAGTGAGAGGGGAACACTGCCACATACCCTATCGAGGAGTTACGAAATATTAGTGCGATCAGGGAACTGCCCCCCGAAGTGTGTCCAAGACTGGGAACGGGAACTAAAAAAGACATTCAATACGGAACAACGGCAACGTATATACAAACGAACGCATGAAACTTCAATTTGCGCGCGGATCCAAGAGACAAATTATAAGATTTTTGCAAGATGGTACAGGACACCAGAAAGACTAAATAAAATCTTCTCAGAAGTGTCAGATAAATGTTGGAGGTGCCAAGGAAGTAAAGGAACGATGTTGCATATATTCTGGGACTGCCCCTTGTTAAAGGGTTTTTGGTTAGAGATCAAAAGGGCCCTCCAACTCTGTTCAGAATATGAGATACCTGAAGATCCAGAATTTTACCTCCTACATATGAATCAAATCCCAGAAAAAGTATATAGAGAGATAAGTATACGCCATCTACTAGATGCGGCAAAAGCCTGTATAACAAAGAAGTGGAAATCACCAGCCCCACCAACTATAGAGATGTGGATAAATATGGTGAAAGAAATTAGTAAGCTAGAAGAACTTGTATTGACAGCACGACACCAACAAGAAAGATTCTTTAAAATATGGTCTTCCTGGGAAACCTTCCTGGTATCTAGGGTAGTGACATAAGGGTAACTACTATAGAGAGGGATAGGTATAAAGGGAGATAATAGGGAGGGGAGGGAGTTTCCCTTTCCATCCCCTTTTTTTTTTTTTTTTCTCCTTTCCCCTCGTCTTTTGGTTTGTGGTCCTTTTTTTTTGCTTTTTATCCCCCTTTTTTTTTTTTCTCTTTGTAGTGCGTGTTTCAGGTTTTCAAGTAGTGCTGCTGCTCCCCCCAGATAACCAGGTGGAGGGAGGGCTTAAATAGGGCTGGGAAGCAAGGACGATGATGACCAAGGTTTAAAGGGGCACATGACAGTATGTACTGTATTGTTGTATATTATAGGTTCAGTTGTATTTACCTGTACATGTACTATAATTTTATTTTCAAATAAAAAAAGACTTAAATCCCCCCCAAAAAAAAAGAAGGATATGGCCAATCATGGCTCACGTATCACACCAGATGAACATCTTTAATAGCAAAAAGGGTGCCCAATCACTGATTACGGATGTCAAGATAAATTAAAAGAAAAGAGGCACATATTATCAAATGCCTACAGACTGGTCAGTTACTGCATAGATAAGTAAAAAATAAATATATTAAAAAACGGAAAAGAAAATCCTAAACCAATATATCATATTCATACTCAATATTTCTAGAAGCAAAATTTGTATACATACTACACCTCTAATAAAAAACGAAAGGGGAACATCAAGATAACCCTTTCATTATAAAATTAGAATTAAGATGTCATCCACGATCACCATTAGTCCAATACAAAATCCTGAAAAATATATGTTAATTAATATAAATATATAAACAAATATATAAACAATATATATACATATGTAAACTTATACATAATAAAAAATGTAATTATAAAAATAAAAAATAGAAAATTCTTAAAATTAAAACAAAACAAAAGAAAAAAGGAAATATAATAAATAAAATATAATTTTATCTATTAGAAATAAAACAATTTAAATCAAAATCCACATTTAAGCCTGCAGGTGACATAACCTTAGTTTTGAATATCCAGAATAATTTGTGACGTCTAAGTTGGCGAATAAAATGTCCACCCCTCCAATGTTTGGATACTTTTTCGATCCCCCAAAACTTTAAACCTTTTGGGTCTCGTTGGTGACATTTTCTAAAATGTTGGGAAACGCTATGCGTTTTCACTCCTCTTTTGATATTACTAATGTGTTCACTAGGGATGAGCCGAACACCCCCGCGTTCCGTTTGCGTGAACATTTAGAACCCCATTGAAGTCTATGGGACTCGAACGTTCAAATTCAAAAGTGCTCATTTTAAATATTGTTGGAAAACGTATTTGATAACCGGGTCTTGCCCCAGGGAACATGTATCAATGGAATTTTTTTTTTTAATTTAGTTTTTTCTGGAGCAGTGATTTTAAAGTGAAAAAGAAAAGAAAAATTCCTTTAAATATCATACCTGCTGGGTGTCTACAGTAGTGGCACATGTTTAGAACTGTCCCTGCACAAAATGAGATTACTCTCAGAAAAAATAAATGTAATACTGCTTGTGGCTTTAATGTAATGTTTGGTCCCTGCAATATGGATAAAAATCATTGAAAAAAATATCATGGGTTTCCCCGCCACCACTCCCCCCAGGTCATTACAAGAGTGCCGAACCTGACCTCCCTGGGGCCCTAAGCAAAATGACATGGCACATTAAAAATGAGAAGCGGGGGGCACTGACGACAGTGACATGTCACATTAACTACTTAACGCCCGCTGCATGTATATGTACGTCCACAGAATGGCACGTGCAGGCAGATGGGCGTACATGTACGTCCCTGCCTTCTTGCGGGTCGGGGGTCTGATCGAGACCCACCCGCTACATGCGGCGGGCGTCTTACCTTTGGGAGCGATCCGGGATGAGGGGGCGGCTGTTCATTTCTCTCCGCCCCCTCGTGATCGCTCCCAGCCAATCCGCCGAGCCTCTGCCCTGCACTTCCTCTGCCTGTGTAATGTAAACACTGGCAGAGGAAGTGATGTCAGCTCTCCTCTCGGCAGTATTTTCAATCCGACGAGAAGAGAGAAGACATCACAAATAAGTCGCACCAACACTACACTGACACCACACACATAGGCACACTTAACCCCTTCCGATCACCCCCCCCCCAGCCCCCTGTCACAGTGTCACTAATTGCAGTGATTATATATTTACTGATCACTGCATTTAGTGTCAGTGTGACAGGCAGTTAGTGTTGGGTCCAGGGTAGCCCCGTACCCCCCCCCTAATAAAGGTTTAACCCCTTGATCACCACCCTAGTTAACCCTTTCACCCCCTTTTGCCAGTGTCACTAAGCGATCGGTTTTCTGATCGCTGTATTAATGTCACTGTTGCCGCTAGGTAGCTAATTTTTTTTTTTTATATTGCGATTTTTTTTTTACTAAATACATGTGGCTGAATACATTTTGGCCTAAATGTTTGACTAAAATTACTTTTTTTTGATTTTTCTTATAACAAAAAGTAAAAAATATAGATTTTTTTTCAAAAATGTCGCTTTATTTTTGTTTATATCGCAAAAAATAAAAATCGCAGAGGCAATCAAATAGCATAAAAAGAAAGCTCTATTTATGGGAAGAAAAGGACGCAGATTTTGTTTGGGAGCCACGTCGCACGACCGCACAATTGTCTGTTAAAGCGACGCAGTGCCGAATTGTAAAAACGCCTTTGGGCATTTAGCAGCATATTGGTCCAGGGATTAAGTGGTTAAAGAAAGTTGAGAAGGTGTGTTCTGCTGTCGGAAATGACTCTATATATACTTTGAACAGCAGTATACAGGCGGTGCAAACAAGACAAGGACTGCAAGAACAAAGAGACACATGCAATGTATTGCATACAAAATTGGGCCTTAGGCACAACACAACACTGCAACCCCTCACAGATACTGTAATTGGAGCGCAACAAAAAGCCACATGCAAAGTATTGCATCAACAATTGTTATTAGATGCCCCTGTTAAAAAGGGGCAGAAAAATTGGGCCTTAGGCACAACACAACACTGCAACCCCTCACAGATACTGTAATTGGAGCGCAACAAAGAGCCACATGCAAAGTGTTGCATCAAAAATTGGTATTAGACGCCCCTGTTAAACAGGGGCAGAAAAATTGGTCCTAACACTGCAACCCCTCACAGATACTGTAATTGGAGCGCAACAAAGAGTCGCATGCAAAGTATTGCATCAAAAATTGTTATTAGATGTCCCTGTTAAACAGGGGCAGAAAAATTGGGCCTTAGGCACTGGTGGCGAAGCCCAGAAACAAACATTTTCTTACTAGCTCTCTGCAAGATCAGTGAGGAGGAAAAGGATATTCAGTCAGCAGCATAACAGAACAGTGACTCAGCATCAGCATACGCAGTCTCCAAGGGATCTGACATTTCAAACAAATTATTCAGTTACATCAGCATCAGGTGCTTGGTAGCTGGTGTTGATCCAAGCCTGATTCATTTTTATGAAGGTCAGTCGATCGACGGAGTCGGTGGAGAGGCGCACCCTGTGATCGGTCACAAAGCCTCCAGCAGCAATTAATGTGTGTTCTGAAAGAATGCTGGATGCAGGGCAAGCCAGTAGCTCAATTGCGTACTGTGCAAGCTCTGGCCAGTGATCCATCCTCAAGACCCAGTAAGCCAGAGGATTTCGGTGGGGAAGGTGTCCAACTCTAATCTTGCCCCTAGGTAATCCTGCACCATGTAAACCAGACGCGGGCGATGGTTGCTGGAACCGGTCATACCGTGGGGCTGCGGACTAAAAAATTGTCTGAAGGCATCGGTCAGATGGCCACCTTCTCCACCGTTCCTTCTGTGACTCACCGAAGCCTCAGCAACACATTGTCCAGGACCAGGATTTGGCAATCCCCAGGTTCTGGGAACATGTTGCACAGACCCTTCTGCAAGGCCTCCCAAAGAAGTTTCATCTTCTGCTCCCTCTGCGACAGCAAGATAAGCTCCGCAAGCTTACTCTTGTAATGTGGATCAAGGAGAGTTGCCAGCCATTAATAATCCCTCTCCTTGATACCACAAAGATGAGGATCCTTACGCAGGCTTTGCAGGATTAGGGAGGCCATGCAGCGTAGGTTTGCTGAGGCATTCGGGGCACAGTCCTCTGGGTCACTGAGGACAACAGGATCCGCAGCCACCTCATCCCAGCCACGTAAAAGTCCATGGGTTCCTTGGGACTGTAAGTGATCCCTTGAAGACTGCTGCTGCTGATGCTGAGTTCTAGGCTCCACCTCCATGCTGCTGATACAATCATCCTCCTCCTCCTCTTCCTGTGTGCTAGGTGGGCAAGCAGGACCACTGTCTGAATAAAGGGGGCCTTGAGAGGTAAGGAAGTCTACCTCTTCCTCCCTCTGTTCTGCCTCAAGGGCCCTGTCCATTTTTGTCCTGTATTTCCTTATCCCATTTAATAGGTTTCGTTTTAAGTTCCCCCTGAAAGTTGAACAAATTCTGGAGTATCCTTACAGGGTTCAATGCGGTCAGTAATATCTTTAATCTGACTCTCAGGCCATTTCTTTTTACGTTGTTTGCGAGAGAGAAATAATCTTAACAGATCCAAACCCTTACTAGTAAAACATTTGCACCACTCTTTATTTGACTCATCATCAAATAGATCGTCATTAGGTGGCAAATCCCACCTTAAGCGTCTGGGGATAATCTGAGCAGCTATGTACAAACACAAATCATATGAACATAGATAACCTTTTTTGTTAGTAACAATTACCAATGTCATACAGTTGATTTTTCAGTCACTCATTTGTTATAAGGGATATAACAGAAAAATCATTTGGTAGGGTTCAAATTGATTTTGGCATCTGTCAGAAAGGTTGGAGTCACAGTTATGTGGTTTATTTTGATTATAGGTGTTCAGATGGTTCATATCTGTGCATTGTAGTGTGTTACAACACGTGTGTTGTGGTGCATTTTCATTGCATGGCATGTGCATTGCCATGGGCCAAAAAAAAAAAGGGTCTTGCGCCACCAAAACTTGAATCTCTCCAATTGGTCGAAAGAAGAAACATTTTATTAGAATAAGGAAGGGTTTGAACTGAATGCTTCGATTGCTGCCTGTGTCATCTTATTTATTCATGTGATAACTCCCCCCACCCATATCTTGAGAAAATCTCTAGGGGGATCACAGACAGAAAGACAAGTTAAAATAAATGTTAGGGTTAGGGTTCATTATGACTAGGTATAAAGTTTCAGGAATACATTTTGAAGTTCATAAAATTTTCTATGAAAATGGGACTAAATTCTGCAAGATTTACCTTATAGAAATGTCAAGTGTAGCGCTAACAATCATAAAATAAATTATGAAATAGGATATGTTGCATATACTTTTTAACAAAATAGCAAAACATACATGTCGCGTGGAACTCACGCCTCCACAATGTGACGCAGAGAGCGGATATCGTTCCCTGTCCTTTCCTAAAGGCGTTTCAAAGCGAGGCGTGGGATGCAAGCCATCGTGCCATCTTGCGGCATCCCGGAAGTATGTGTTTAATCACGATTTTCAGCAGGTGAGCTGTACTTTAGTTTCTGGGGGCTTGTTATTATATATTGGAGTTGGCTGCTATGGAGTGTCATCCCCAGAGGACGTGTATGAACACAAAACACGTCGGGAGACTCCATTGCTGCCACACTATTTCTACATGCGCATGTTTATTCATCACCATGTAAGTGCAATTGCTTATTAAAATTTGATTTTTTGGTACGGTATCACACTATGCCGCCTCCTCTTTCCTCTTTTTATTATGATTATTTCATCTGAGACACATCTGTACGGTTCATAAGCCACTGGTCATTCCGCATTTTGGGCTCTACATTTGCATCAGAGTTTCGTTCTTGGCATCTGGTTTGGATGAGACGTTCTTGGATTTCCTTCTGCTATATGCCTGACTGACTCTGGAAATATATGTTTCTACGAGTCCAGTCTATCTGGTAAGCTTGCATCCTTATTGGTGGAGGGCCACTTACCTACTCAAGACAACTATATGTATTTGGATATATTTTTTGTCTTCTAACAAAAGAGTGAACTTTCATCCTGTTGTAACACATTTGGTGGACATTCTTGTCATTTGCTATTTTGTTAAAAAGTATATGCAACATATCCTATTTCATAATTTATTTTAAGATTGTTAGCGCTACACTTAACATTTCTATTTTGTATTCTGCTTTTTCTTCATACTAGCCGTGTTAACAGCTTTCATGTCCTTTTAGCAGCGCAAAGTTATACACCACACCATGCAAGATTTACCTTCCCTGAATGAATAAGGCATCCGCAAGCTCCGTCACAAACATGTCCATCTTCACCTTGTTTTCTCCAGGATTGGGTATCTTCAACCATCTTGATTACACGACCCAGAATAACTTAAGCCCTGCAAATGCACACAAGAGTTAATTCATCCTGCCACCCAGGCATGCTAATGTACACTGAGCTGTATAGCCTAAAGTAAATTTTAAAGTGATATTAAAGTCTTTTTTTTAATACATGTTATACTTACCTGCTGTGTACAATGGTTTTGCATGGAGCAGCCTGGATCCTCCTTTTGTCGGGGTCCCCTGTCAGTGCTCCAGGCCCCTCCCTCCTGCCAAGTGTCCCCAGAGCAAGCAGCTTGCTCTGGGGGCACCCAAGTAGGCTTGCTCCCGAGCCATGGCTCTGCATGTCCATTCACACATTGCCCTGTCCCCATGGCTCACTAGCTGTGAATGACAATGGACCCCCCTGCTGCTTCAGTCAATGAGGAGTGAGAGTCCACAGAGAGCCAAGATTCTCGTGCACTTTGCTAGATCAGGGCTCAGGTAAGGAAAGGGGGGAAGGTCTGCTGCACACAAAAGGTTTTTTACCTTGAACTTTAAGGTTTCTTTCAGCTTTTTTTATTTGTATATTAGTTAGAAGTACTAGCATTCCAAATATACCATGTCTAAATTACCATCTAAAAAAGTAACTTACAAATCGATATACTGTTTATATACACAATGCTGTTAAAAAGTATTTGCCCCATTTCAGATTTTTTATATTTTGCATATTTGTCACATTTAAATGACTCAGGTCATCAACATTTCTTATTATTACACAAAGATTACCCGAGTGAATACAAAATGTAGTTTTTAAATGATGGTTTCATTTATTAAGGCAAAAAAGCTGTCCAAACCTGCCTGGTTTTATGTGAAAAAGTAATTGCCCATAAACCTAATAACTGGTTGTGCCACCCTTGGCGGCAACAAATTCAATCAAGTGTTTTCTATAACTGGCAAGGAGTCTTGCTGTGGAGCAATTTTGCCCCAATTATTTTAATTCAACCACATTGGAGGGTTTTCTAGCATGACTACAGCATCTCAATTCGATTTAAGTCCAGGCTTTGACTAGGTCACTCCAGGTCACTAGGTCACTCTGTTTGAACCATTTGGAGGTGAACTTGCTGTTGTGTTTCGGATCACTGTCCTGCTGCATAACCCAAGTGCACTTGAGCTTGAGGTCACAAACTGATCGCCGGACGTTCTTCTTTAGGATTTTCTGGTAGAGCTCAGAATTCATGGTTCCATCAATTATGGCAAGTCGTCCAGGTCTTGAAGCTGCAAAGCAACCCCAGACCATCACGCTACCACTACCATGTCTGACTGTTGGTATGACGTTCTTGTTATGAAATGCTGTATTAGTTTTATGCCAGATGTAATGGGATGCACACCTTCCAAAAAGTTAAATTTTTGTCTCATCAGTCAATAGAATATTTGTCTAAAAGTCTTGGGGACAATCAAGATGTTTTTTTGGTAAATGTGAGATGAGCCTTTGTATTCTTTTTGGTCAGCAGTGGCTTTGGCCTTGGCACTCTCCCATGGATGCCATTTTTGCCCAGTCTCTTTCTTATTATTGAATAATGAACACTGATCTTACCTGAGGCAAGTGAGGCTGGCAGTTCCTTAGATATTGTTCTGGGTTCTTTTATGACCTCCTGGATGAGACGCCGTCATGCTCTTGGAGTAATTTTTGAAGGCCTGTCACTCCTGGGAAGGTTCACCACTGTTCCAGGTTATCTCCATTTGTGGATAATGGCTCTCCTCGTGGTTTACCGGAGCTCCAAAGCTTTAGAATTGGCTTTCAAAAAACCCTCCCTAGACTGATACATGTACATTACTGTGTGTGTGTGTGTATATTGGGCAGAAGAAAGAAAAAGCAGTATAAATAAAAAGGAACATATTTTGTGAAATGAATTGTCATTTATAGTGTCCTAAGATGAAGTAAATTAAAGACTTCTCTAACCTACCCAGAGGGGAAAGAATGCTGTTCCTGCATTTGATTTCAGTTCAAAATAGGTCATTTTTTTGCCCATGTCTCTGTTTTGAAAAACCACAAAACCAAAGTGAACTGACAACAGAGCAAGAGCTTAGGAAGAGAAGAGATGGATATGTGCTGAAAATGACAAATATTAATGTGTTAAAAAATGGAAACATGTCATCTAAATAAAAAAATAATACATCTAATCTCTACAGAATCATGTAAAGCATTTTGTATTCCATGCTTGTTTGTGTGGATTTCAGCACTATATTATTTAAAGCAGTATTAAACCCAAAAACAAACATTTGTTATATTGCAGCCTACCATTTCTTAGATGTGTTGGCTGTATTTGTTTTCTGTTTTAGGTTTTCTTTCATGTATCTGCATCTGGTGACACAGCCAGAAAATCTGTTGTTTTTCAAAAGAACAAGCTCTCCAGAAGTGGCGACGCTGGGTATTGTAGAGTAACTGTTTTTGTTGCGTATTTTGAGTACCTGTGTATTTTGAGTGCACATGGATCAGTCCACATTTTTTGCCTGTCTCTTAGACTGATCTTTTACCCTGCTATGCTAGTGGGAACACAGGGGTCTCACATATGTGAGGGGCTCCAGAATTGTTTTTCTGGATGAAGAAAACACATTTTTTCATTTTCTCATTCCCGGATAAGGGTCTGTAAACTTGGAGGCTTCATAGAGTTTTGGGTGGGAGAAGCCTCTACCCCTGTCCCCATTATTTCCCGGCCTGCTACTACCAGGACCAATATTTTGGCACTGCTGGCAATGTTTCTACTTGCACTGGCCCTGGACTATATATGGACAGTATCCCTGCCTGTACTGACTGTACTGACTATGGACAATATTCCTGCCTGCTGCCTGGACAATTCCATTCACTGTTGCTGACCACATCCCTGCCTGATGCCTGGATCAGGGCTCTCCTCCTGTGGACAATTGCACTACTAAAACCACAGGTAATCTTTTGCTTACCCTTTTCTCAGCAGAATGTATTTTAGGGTGTAATTCTTGGTATGTACATGCTATGTATTAGAAATATGAAGGGCCTTCAAAATTGTGATAGATTGTAAGGAAATTTGGATGCGTAATTTATGTCCCTAGAACACCTGATTGTGCTCCTCCTTGGATGTGGCCAGGCTGTGTAAAAAGCTCACACATGTGGTATCGCCATACTCAGGAGGAATAGCAGAATATATGTTGGGGTGTCATTTCTGTACATGCTATGTGTTGGAAATATCTTATAAATGGACAACTTTGTGTAAAAAAAAAAAAGCATTTTCATTTTTTCCCACATTTTCCAAAAACTGGAAAAAAAATAACCATTCAAAAGACTCATTATGCCTCATAGATTATGAATTGGGGAGCTTGCTTTCCAAAATGGGGTCACTTTGGCATTATTAGTGGTGTCCTGGGACTCAGACCAAGGCTTAGCTATTTGTTTCTTGTATTTAAGCGGTGCATCAGAACGCCGCCCATATCCCGTGACAACGCCCCTCTAGTGATGAAACGTTGGGAGGAACGACGTTCTGACGTCACCGCGTGTGCAACAGTCTCGAATGTATATATTCCGTCTGGCTCGATTTATCTATATGCTGTTTTTACCTACATAACTGTACACACGATCAGTTTGTCTGATGAAAACAGTTTGTTTTATATTGGTTAAAAAAAATAGAACATGTTTTAAAATTTTCCTATGAATAAAAAAACAATAGAAAAAAACGATCTTCTGTGTGGAAGTCCATCGGTCAAAAGTCCACGCATGCTCAGAATCAAGTCGACGCATGCTCGGAGTCGGAAACATTGAACTTCTTTTTTCTCAACACGTCGTAGTGTTTTACGTCACCGCGTTTGGACACGGTCGGATTTTTGACCGAGGGTGTGTAGGCAAAACTGATAAAAGTCAGCTTCAACGGATATCCGACGGAAAAATCCATCGGGTTAGATTTCAACAGTGTCAATTGCCAAATTCATCTTGATTACCTTATATTTCATATGTTTTTTACATTATTGATACTACATTTTCACTATTCTCTCCAACCGTGAGTGCATTCATACCAGTACAGTGGGTGACTGCAGTACAGGTTCTTAAACATAGCGCAGCTTTTTTCTCTTTATTTTTTGTACCATAACTTTTAGACTCTAATAACTTTCACACAGACTAAATAATATCTACTAATTAGTTTTTTTTTTTTTTTTTATAAAAAATTATATATGTATACAAAGACACCACAATGAATAAATGTCCAGTAAATATAAAAAGCAGCGCTTAACCAGTGAAATGTGAATTCCACATATCTAAATAATATATAATCACCCTAAAAAATACGTGATAATATATTAATTACATAATATTGACAAAGAGCAGATGAATAATATATCAAAGTCCCGTGATAGTAGGTGATGAGGTAAATGAATGTTCATAAATAAAGGATTATCCTAAATCTTCAAAATCTTCCACCACACCGCTTGTGTACAGTGAATCCTCCACCCTTAGGGGATGCGCACTCACCACAATTCAATGCCTTACACTCTCATGTTTAGGCATAAAGGCAGGAAATCCAATCATTCAAAGGTGTTGATACAAAATTCCATTTCCAGTGATAAATTCCAATGTGTTCCACATGAATAAAGAAGAAAGTGTACAATAGTGTGATATTGTAAAACCAGTTTAATCCAACACTAAAAAATATTCACAAATTGCACTCACAAACGTAATCTTTCACCAAACTTTGAATTAACCACAAATCAGTGCTAGTCATAAGCTTCTATCCAAATAAGCCAGTGGTCACGGCGGACCCTCGATCCATCTGGGTGTACTCACAGCCCTTGGAAACAGCTAGGTGAAGAGGTGGTGTTTTCTGTAGCCTGAATCAGCTAGGCAAGTTTTTTTTTACGAAAGATATGTAGCGGTATACATTTTGACCCAAATTTATGAAGAACAATTACTTATTTGCAAAATTGTATAAAAGAATTTAAGAAAATGCATTTTTTTTTTTTTTACAAAATTTCCGGTCTTTTTTTATTTCTAGCACAAAAAAATAACAACCCAGAAGTGATCAAATATCACCAAAATAAATCTCTATTTGTGTGAAAAAATGGGTACAGTGTTGCAAAATGTGAGGGCACTGAAAGCTGAAGATTTGTCTGGTTAGGAAGGGGGTTTAAGTGCCCAGTGGTCAAGTGGTTAATGAACAAACAGCATCATGAAGGCCAAGGAATACACCACAGGTCAGGGATAGTTGTGAAGAAGGGTTAGGTTATAAAAAATATCCCAAGCTTTAACATTTTTAAGGAGCAATGTTCAATCCATCATCCGAAAATGGAAAGAGTATGTCACATCTGCAAACCTACCAAGACATGGCCGCTCACCTAAACCATCAGGCCGGGCAAGGAGAGCATTCACCAGAGAAGCAGTCAAGAGGCCCATGGTAACTCTAGAGGAGCTTCAGAAAACCACAGCTCAGGTGGGAGAACCTGTCTACAGGACAACTATTAGGCCTTATGCACACTAGACGTTTAAAATAACGTTATTAAAATGACAGTAGCTTTGTAGTAGTTTTTCAACTTTCTTCAGCTTTTTCAATGTTTTCTAGCGTCTATTAGCGTTTTTTAGCGCTTTTTTCCCAATGGATCAAAAATGTTAAAAAACGCTGGTGAGCTAAGTTTTTGAGCATTTATCAACGTTAATCAGCCTTAGAGCGTTTTTACAGCTGAAAAACGTCTCTCAGAAACCCACTAGTTTTGTTATTTTTTTTTACTGCTCAAAAACGCCACTGCCCAAAACTGCTGATAACAGCCTATGTGTGCATGGACAGGATAACATGATGGAGAGTTTAATGACTGTAGAAATTAACACCTACTGCCAAAAACAGCTGCTGTAAAAACATCCAAAAACATCCAGTGTGCATGAGGCCTTAGGCTTAATGTACACAGGACATTTTTACAACCTCTCCTGAACGATTTAACTTGACAGCTAGTTACCCACATTTACAATGTCCATTTTGCCGCGTTTACATACAGTGTTTAGCAGCATTTAAAAAAAAAATAGCCAAAAACTAAAATGCCTGAAAACGAAACGTGGCTAAACGCGGGCTACCATGTTTAGCAAAGTTTAGAAGCGTTTGACACTTGAAATGCTTCTAAACTCATCATCTGAACTCATTTTTTGGCTTTCCAAAAAAACCCTTCAAACTCAACTGCCTAGAAATGACTATAAGAATAAAGGTGGAATTTTGGGACTTTAGATGAGGCCGTAGACATAGTGGAGGTGCATGAATCAAAGTACATATTTATTGATCACATGGCAATGTAAAAAGCATATCAATAAAAAAAAACACATAAAGACATTATAATACTCGTGCACACACCCATATGTATGTATGTGTGCACTATGGGCAACAAGAGTTCATGCCGTAGTGGTCTACATTGATTGATTGATACATCAATCAAATACATGTACATGAAACATCAAAGCAGCACTTTGCGAAGAGAATAATGATTATATAAAAACAATGACATAATAATTGATAGTTGGAAGTTTCTGAGTTGATAGTTTAATTTAAACATATGTCTGCATCACAATTTTTTCAGACGCGTTTCGTGTAAAAAAGAACACTCATCAGGGGCAGGATGCTCAGAGGTATCTACAAAATATGATAATGTAATTAGTATGGTTGTAGCAGGGAGTGGCCAGTACTTACATAGGGTCATTGGGATGGAAATTGACAGACATATAAACCAAGGGCCAGATTCAGAAAGTATTTACGTCGGCGTATAAAGAGATACGCCGCATAAATACTAAGAACAGCTGGCGTGTCTTTTTTCTGTATTCAGAAAACAAGATACGCCGGAATTCTGCTAATATACGAGCGGCGTAAGTCACTTACACCGTCGTATATTAGTTGCATATTTATGCTGGCCGCTAGGTGGCGCTTACGTTGTTTTACGCCTAAAATATGCAAATTAGCTATTTACGCAGATTCACAAACGAACTTGTGGCCGGCCGTCATAGCTTACATCATTTGCGTAAGCGTTAGTGCGGCGTAAAGTTACCCCATGTTACCCCATGTTAAGTATGGATGTCGGGACAGCGTCAAATTGTACGTCGGTTACGTAGTTTGCGTAAATCGTTCGGGAATTTGGCTCGACGTAAATTACGTTCACGTCGTTGACAAATAGCAAAAGTGATTTCACGCATGCACACTGGGGTTCGTCCACGGACGGCGCATGCGCCGTTCAGAAAGAACTTCATGAGCGTGGGGTCATGATTCATTTACATGAATCACTCCCCCATCCTCAACATTTGAATTGCGCGGCCTTACGCCGGGCACTTTACGATACGCCACCGCATATTATGGAGCAAATGCTTTCTGAATAAGGCACTTTCCCATAATATTTGCGAAGCATAGCGTTAAGACCATACACTACGCCGCCGGATAGATACTCCTATGTATCTGAATCTGGCCCCAAGGCTAAAGCTAAACAGTGTTTAGCGGGATTTTGCCATGTTTAGAAGCGTTTCTAAAAATGATAATAAAAAAATATACATATATAAAAAAAAATGTAATGGCCAAAAACTAAAAACTAAATGTGGCTAAACGCGAGTTACCGTGTTTAGCTAAGTTTAGAATCGTTTGACGATTGAAATGCCTCTAAACTCATCGTCTGAACTCATTTGTTTGCTTTCCAAAAAAAGCCTCTAAAATCAACTGCCTAGAAACGACTATAAACAGCCCTGTGTAAATGTACTGATAAGATAACAGAGGAGGGTTCAGGAGCAGTTGAAAAAAAGGACTAACTGCTCCTAAACGTCCGTTTACCAGCAGCAGCACTGTACATGAGGCCTTAGTTGTGCATGCCACAAATCTGGACTTTAAGGAACACTGGCAAGAAGAAAGCCATTGGTGGAAAAAAGCCATAAGAAGTCCGGTTTGCAGTTTGCGAGAAGCATGTGGGGGACACAGCAAAAATGTGGAAGAAGGTGCTCTGGTCAGATGAGACCAAAATTGAACTTTTTGGCCTAAAGGCAAAATGCTATATGTGGCCGAAAACTAACGCTGCACATCTCCCTGAACATACCATCCCCACCATGAAACATGTTGGTGGCAGCATCATGTTGTGGGGATCCTTTTTTTCAGCAGGGACAGGGAAGCTGGTTCGAGTTGATGGGAAGATGGATGAGCCAAATACAGGGCGATCTAAGAAGAAAACCTGTCAGAGTCTTCAAAAAACTTGAGACTGGGGCGGAGGTTCAACTTCCAGCAGGACAACGGCTCTAAACATACAGCCAGAGCTACAATAGAATGGTTTTAGATCAAAGCGTATTCATGTGTTAGAATTACCCAGTCAAAGTCCAGACCTAAATTCATTTGAGAGTCTGTGAAAAGACTTGAAAATTGTTGTTCACAGATACTCTCCATCCAATCTGACAGAGCTTGAGCTATTTAAAAAAAAAAGAAGAATGTGCAAAAATGGCACTCTCTGGATGTGCAAAGCTGTAAGAGATATACCCAAAAATACTTGCAGCTGTAATTGCAGCAAAAGGGGGGGGGGGTTTATACCAAGTATTAATTCAAGGGGGCTAAATTTAAATGCATGCCACACAAATTTGAAAAACATTTATAATTTTCCTTCCACTTCACAATTATGTGCCACTTTGTTTTGGTCTATCACATAAAATACATTTACATTTTTGTTTGTTGCATGACAAAATGTGGCAAATTTCAAGGGGTATGAATACTTTTTCAAGGCACTGTATCTATTTATGAATATTTATTTCCCAATAAATGTTATTGTTTCAGTTGTCACAAAAAAATAAAGGCATTAAAGACATGAAGTATCAGGCAACAGTTTTTCCTCTTTCCCAAGCTAATTTAATAACTAAAATATTGTTTCAGAGATGGTGGTTGATAAGCATATTTATACTTCTTCTTATTATTATTATTACTACAGTCTAGGATCTTTATGTTTGTCTCACAAAAGGAGTAAGGAGAAAAAGTAGAACTCTTGGGGGTATGTGCCAATGATTTGGGTAACTCCCATAATAATCACGTGTCAACCCCAATGCACATCTGGGTGTTTTTGTAAAGTATTAAAATAAACTTTACCCATAACAACTTGATAGAAATAAATGTTCTATAGCAAGGAACATAAATTCCACATTAATAATCTTTTTTGCCCTCCAGATAAAGCTACGTGGATGGTGATGTAACACGTAGAGTTACTTTTATGTGTTGGAAGTTTTTTTGGAAACACACTGGGTCAGTTTGGAGGCACTAAACCGACCTGAAACAGCCGCTGCTGTCTCTCCTGTGGGAGCATTGCACTAGCAGGATGGTAAAAAAAAGTCCTGCTAGCAGCATCTTTGGAGCGGTAAAGGAGCGGTGTGTTTACCATTCCTCCACTGCTCCTGCCCATTGAAATCAATGGGGCACTGCGGCTATACCGCTGGCAAAGAAGGGAAATCACCGCTCCAGGTGGGTCTACTAGGCAACCAAGGACTGTTCAGGATACCAAAGGTGCTGGCAATGCACTAGGCAGGTAATGAATATATCAAAGGGATGGAAAGCCGCACTCCAAAGGAAACTCTCAAGTTGTCTTTAATTGTAAAAACAGTAAAAAAATGCACCACAGAATCACAGCAAAAAATCAGGAAAAGGGGATAGCCGACGCGTTTCACACTTGTTCAGTGCTTAGTCATGGCTTGCCGCCCGCATACCGGAAGCAGTGCGGACGCTTTATGGTGGTGCCAGACTAATTTGCCTTTCTGTCCAGTCCGCCCCATAAGACTGGCGCTACACTAAGGCCTCATACACACGAGTCAATCTATCTGTTCAAATCGGTCGGACCGACCGATTTGAACAGATCTGTCTGCTAGCATTTTGGTTTGCTCGCGTGTACACACGAGCAAACCAAAATCCCAGCCAGCAGACAGCGCGCTGACGTGTCGGTGACGTTGACGCCGCCACGTCACCGCACCAGGGAGTAAAACACTTCCGCGCATGCGTCGAAATCATTTGGCGCGTGTGCGAGAAGACATGTCTGCTGGTTAGCATACTAACCAGCAGACATGTCGGGCGGACGGGTTCCCAGCCGACAGATTTCAAAGCATGCTTTGAAATCTGTCGGGTGGCCAAATCCGTCTGTTTGCCCATACACACGATCGAATCTGTCTGCTGAAACGGTCTAGCAGACCGTTTCCAGCAGACAGATTTGATCTTGTGTACGAGGCCTTACAGTGTAGCGCAAGCCAGCGGGGACTCTTTCCATGCTGCCCCCCTGCAAAGTGCTGCCCAAGGCATGGGCCTTGTTGGCCTAGGCCAGGATACAGCGTTGGCTATACCTGTAAAGGGGCCAGCATGAAGTGATCTAGTAGGGTGAGACAGTATATAACTGGATTTTATGAGTATATATGCTTATTTTTAATGTTTTATATAGTTATACCTGCAAAAGGGGCCAGCATGAAGTGATCTAGCAGGACTTTTCTGACTAAAGTTCCACTTTAAGCTCTAGGAGGACATCTCCTCTCCTGCCCAGGTTAGGCACATGCATTAGTCATAAGCAGACATGTGGGTTGTCTGCTTTCTTGACTGTCAAGCTCTGCACTGCAAGTATGAAAAGAGAGAAGGATAGGGATGTGTTACTAACTGTGTAATTTTCTTCTTATTTACAGTACATTTACAAAGCTATATTGGACACAGCTGTATAGTAAGTTAGTATTAATCATTTAGTCTGCTGCTGATATAAATCATGAAGGATCATGTAACTTTCATTTTCAAGTTCAGAACTACCAGAATGATGACCACATTACCCCTACAGGAACTGCCATTTGGTTTGCATTTCTAAAATTTTCAGAAGCCCACATGATAGATAAAATCAAGACTAGATTGATAAAATTGTATAGGTGGTATATTCTATTTAGTTGTACTGCAGATAAAAGAAAAGACAAAACTACAGACTGGGTGGGATAAATGGGTTTGATGTTTTCACATATGGCACATTTGTATGGTTTAAAAGTTCCTAAAATATTGGTTTTGTTTGTGTTAAATTTAGAACATTCCACTGTCTTATGTCTATGTATGCTAACTAAGCTTTTTGGAGATTTAAATTATATTTTTGAAAAGTATAGCTTAGGATGAAAGTAAACACTGGTTTTAGAACTCTGTAAAGTGTTCAAAAACACATTAGACTGAAATGGAAAGCTTACAGTTGGGTGTTTAACTCCAAAATGACCACATCACAACCACTGTGCTGAGAAAATAGGGGGAAGCCATTGCTAACTACTCCTTCTGAAAATATAGCTTTCCGTTATACAGGATGAGCAATTCCGCCTGAGATTGGTTTGATAGTTTTACCCATTGTAAAGTAATTAAATTGCGAACCGTAATCCACTTTTGTAGTGTTGGGGGGGGGCATAGAAAGCTGGGCACTACCGTGGGACATGATGCATGCAGTGCTAAAAAAATTTGCAATGCAAGGGCAACATGGGGAAAAATGCCATTGCTTTCAAATACATGTTTAGGTGATACATTTAGACATTTATAGCCAGATTCAGAAAGACTTACGCCGATGTATCTATCTCCGCGTAAGTGTAAATATGCGCCGTACCCACAGAATGAGATATGCCTGAAAGTAGGCTTCCTCCAACCGACGTAACTTTCCTACGGCGGCATATCGTGGGCACATATTTACGCTGGACGCATCTGGCGCTCCCATTGATTCACGCATGTATGTGCGCCCGACGTAGGCTACGCGCAATGCGCGTAAGTCATACGTCTGGCCTAAAGTTATTCCATCAAAAAGCTGGTTTATCTCTGCACCAGACGTGCACAGGTCAGCTGGAGAACAGCTACAGCAGCACTGTTACGGACAAGCTGAGCAAGCTGAGCAACCCCACTTGCAGGACAACACATCTGTCTGCCAACATGCCAGGGGCAGCCGTGGTCCTAGCACTACTAATGTGTCCACCGTCACGTAGGAGGGCACGGGAGAGGATATACCGAACGTGCATGGACGTCTTTGGCATGGGGGATTCAGAGGTGTATCGCATCTTCAGATTCAGCCCTGATGCCATCCTGGAAATAGCCACAGCCCTGCATGATGACATTACCAGCAAGACAAAACACGCACATGCAGCGCAGACACTGCATTTCCTCGCCAGTGGATCTTTTCAGCGTACAAGTGGAGTCGTGGCTGGGATTTCACAATCCACCATGAGCAGATGTGTGCACCAGGTTGTCCCCGCAATCCTCAGACGCATGTCCCACTACATCATCAGACCCACCAATGAGCATCTGCGGCAGAAGGCAATGCAGGATTTCTACAGAATTGCTGGATTCCCACGCACCATCGGGGCCATTGATTGCACACATGTGGCACTACGGCCCCCCGTGCCACAGAGCACATATACCGCAATCGGAAGCAGTGGCATTCCATCAACGTACAGATGATAGCCAATGCCTCATATGGCACGTCCGTGCCAAACACCCAGGGTCCAGCCACGACAGCTACATATACCGTCAAAGCAATATCCCAACAGAATTCGAACAGAACGTGTACAGGGACAGCTGGTTGGTTGGTGAGTGACATGGGAGTCAGGCATGTCTGTCCGACCCCATGATGCAGACATCACGAGGGGCACATGCACGACTAACATCCTTCTGTCTTTTCCCTTCCAGGTGACTCAGCATATGCACTTGGGCCCCATCTCCTGACTCCATTCCAGAATCCGCAAACCAGAGGAGAGAGAAGATACAATGATGCACACATACGTACCCGTGCAGTGGTGGAGCGCATATTTGGCCTCCTGAAGTCCTGTTTCCAATGCCTGGATAAGTCCGGGGGGACCCTGTTGTATTCCCCAAACTTTGTGTGCCAGATCATCGGTGCATGTTGCATGCTGCACAACTACGCCATTAGGAAGGACCTGCAGATTGACATATGTGATGACCTGACCCCCGAACCACACAGTCCCCCCCTGCCCGAGACTACCCCGTCTGCTGAGGAAGAGCAGTCAGGAGATGCCTCGCGGTAGGCATCTTTGGACGTCAAACACACACATTCATCATGGCACACGGACAATGCATGTGGTCCCTAGCTCACACCCACCACATCCACCTCACATTGGATTAGCCCAAGTCCACCATGCAGGAATTGGGAGCAGCAACGCCAAGTCAAGGCCCCAATTATGTTGCTGTCCATTCATACCACATTCACACGGTCGTGGGGATAACTTCTCCCTGACGACCCAGGGTGACACCCCTTACTGGCTGGAGTGTCACCCCCACATTCACACACCAGTCACACTGTAGTCTGCACTACTGACTGTGTGCAGTCACAAAACAAAACAAAAAAACTCATGACCTGAGCATATCTAAAATAAAATAACTCATATCCTGAGCACATAAACAAACTAAATAAGCTCATACTGTGAGCACAACCAAAAAAATGCCACTCATTTGCCCTGACATGGGCTGCGCCTGGTGCCACCTCTCTGGCTCCTCAGCTGCCTGGGGGGAGCCTCGGGTGGGGGGTGGGGCATCTGGAGGTGGCTCATTCCCGGGTCTGCCACTCCTGGCAGGTGATGCCTGCCTGCCCTCCAAGGCCACGGCAATGCAGCTGAGGAAGCGATTGGTCTGGCCTGCATCCTCAGCTGGCGGGTGATGTTGTGCCGCTGGTTGTGCTGCCTCTGCCTCCCCTCCTCCTGGATGGCAGCCGTGTTGGCCTGGACCGCCCCAGTAAGGGTCTGAACCTCTGCCACATGGTTTTCTGTGGTGGCCTGCAGCTCCTAATGGCCGGTGACCACTGCAGCACAGTTGGTGCTGATATCCTGCAGGCCATCAGGAATCTGTGCCGAGGAGGCCAGGCTGTCTGCCAGCCGGTGCAGGTGCCCGGCTATTTCCCCCATAAAAGGTGTGGTATCTCGCGCCAATAAAAAAATTTATGTGACAACAACATATAATTATAGTGAATAAGCAGCTCCCCTAAGATAGAGACCTCATCAAAGGTCTGAACTGAACAGTAATGGTATATGGAGGGGGCGCTAATAATGAATAATAAGAGAATAAACAATAACGTGAAATGTAATAAATGGTCCGTCAACCAACAATAGCAGACTTAGTGAGCAGCAACACACTGAAAATGGTGAAATAGAAATAGATTGTACAAAAAAGATTGTACAAAAAAAAAAATGAATAAATAAATAAATAAACTCAAGTCCATTCAAAAAATGTTAGATAAAGTCCAATCAAGGCTAATCTTTCTCAGATGCAAATTGTAGAAAATGAATTGTAAAAGGTGTCCACCTTCACCAAGAAGATCCCCCAAATGTGCACTAATGGATGGCTCTTTACCGCACGGTGTTGACCTGATTGTTTAGAAAAGGTCAAATACAGCAGTTGGTCACTAAACCAGTTGAATGATTCAGCTGCGCAGCTCTATGTTTCCCGCAATCAAACACTCACATGAAGGAGGGAGAGGGGAAACCACCATAGTGAAGTACAGTTTATTTAAAATATGTCACAGATAAAACAGCATAGCCAAATGGCCTCTTACTTTAGTAGTGCCTAGGACCCGGCACTGGGGCTAGTCAGCATGGCAGGATGGGCTATGATGAGTGTTCCTCGCTGGGGAACTGGGGTGAAGTCCAAGCCGGATACGAGTTCCTCGCTAGGGAGCTGGCGTGCGTTCCAGGCCAGGGGACCAGCGGGACCGGAAGTGCGTTATTTTTACGTATCCAGGCGCTTCGACGTACGTTTTGTGATTAACACGTCGTCAGGGAGCATGCCTAGATACATAATGGACCCATAGAAATAGGTCTAGCAGTTGGAATGGGTGGGGTTGGCCTATGACGAGCCTCAGTTCCCAGGTGCAAACAGTTAGTTAACCCATGCTGGGTTCCACATAATATAAATATAAAAACATGTGTTCAAACCCACATTTAGAATATCATACACACATATAACCACTGATTGGCTGATAAATGTATAAAATATAAATATATAGAAGAGAAATAAAATAAAATAAAATCATTATTCATTGGTTAAAAAGCAGTTTAAATCCAACTCAATGTTTAACCCTAGTGGCTGCATTGTCCTTAAACGATGTATCCATTCCGTTTCGTTTTGCGATACGGCTTTTTTGAGGTTTTTTATATTTTATACAGTTATCAGCCAATCAGTGGTTATATGTGTGTATGATATTCTAAATGTGGGTTTGAACACATGTTTTTATATTTATATTATGTGGAACCCAGCATGGGTTAACTAACTGTTTGCACCTGGGAACTGAGGCTCGTCATAGGCCAACCCCACCCATTCCAACTGCTAGACCTATTTCTATGGGTCCATTACGTATCTAGGCATGCTTCCTGACGACGTGTTAATCACGAAACGTACGTCGAAGCGCCTGGATACGTAAAAATAACGCACTTCCGGTCCCGCTGGTCCCCTGGCCTGGAACGCACGCCAGCTCCCTAGCGAGGAACTCGTATCCGGCTTGGACTTTACCCCAGTTCCCCAGCGAGGAACACTCATCATAGCCCATCCTGCCATGCTGACTAGCCCCAGTGCCGGGTCCTAGGCACTACTAAAGTAAGAGGCCATTTGGCTATGCTGTTTTATCTGTGACATATTTTAAATAAACTGTACTTCACTATGGTGGTTTCCCCTCTCCCTCCTTCATGTGAGTGTTTGATTCCGGGAAACATAGAGCTGCACAGCTGAATCATTCAACTGGTTTAGTGACCAACTGCTGTATTTGACCTTTTCTAAGCAATCAGGTCAACACCGTGCGGTAAAGAGCCATCCATTAGTGCACATTTGGGGGATCTTCTTGGTGAAGGTGGACACCTTTTACAATTCATTTTCTACAATTTGCATCTGAGAAAGATTAGCCTTGATTGGACTTTATCTAACATTTTTTGAATGGACTTGAGTTTATTTATTTATTTATTCATTTTTTTTTTTTGTACAATCTTTTTTGTACAATCTATTTCTATTTCACCATTTTCAGTGTGTTGCTGCTCACTAAGTCTGCTATTGTTGGTTCAGACGGACCATTTATTAGATTTCACGTTATTGTTTATTCTCTTATTATTCATTATTAGCGCCCCCTCCATATTTCCCCCATATGCCGGGTCTGCTGGGCCTGGTCGCTTGCAATTTGTTCCTGCACAGAATCAGGAACACCCCTGGTCTTCCGTGTCGCCTTCCTGGGGGCAGAAGATGCTTGGGACTGGCTGTATGTTGAGGCCCTTGAGGGGCTTCCCCTGCTGGTGGCTGAGCCAGAGGGGCTTCCCCTGATGGGGGGAGGTGTGAGAGGGCCCAGGCAACACAGAGGACTCCTCGGAATAGACACAAAGCATTCACATGTTGGTGGACCCACACACTTGTCACATGTCCCCTTCCAACCCCTCACATGCTACACACCGGATGGGGGATAAAAAACACTTACCTGTCCTCTAGGCATCATCAAGGGAATAAAAGCCCTCCACACCCTCCAACTGCTCCCTCTCCAGACACCTCCTCCTCGGTCACACTCACATTACATGGTGGTCCGCCCCCCCATGCCCCTCTGGTGCTTCCTGGTAGCGGCCACCTTTTCCCGAACCTTGCCCCTCAGGTAATTAATTTTTTTATTGATGTCCTTGGCTGTCCTGGTCTCATTGCCAAGGGAATTAACTTGAGTGGCGATGGTCTACAGGATAACCTTTTTCCTGGCCCGGCTGGTATCGCGACTCTGGGCACCATGGAGGAAGACGTCATACCTCTCAATGGCAGAGATGAGGACTGCCGTCTCCTCTGGCGAGAAATTCCTCTTCCTCTTCTCCTTCACTGAAACTACAGCAGCCATCGCACAGCAAAAAGTACCTTGCTCAGGGGGGGGGGGGGCAGGATGTACTTTTGCATTGGACGGGCGCATGTCTGTGCGTATTTATGCGCTCGGCGTAAGCCGGTGGGCCGGTGTATCCCAGGAAGTGGGCCGGCGTAGTTGTGAGCATGCGCACAGGGAAGCGATCATACGTCCACATCACTGCGTATGCTCCGTTGAAGATACGCGGGGCGTAAGCCACTGCTCCACGCTCAGGCCATCATTACCATAAGGTCACACCCACTTACACTTACGTCGTCTTACGCCTTCAAATTTATGTTACGCCGGCGCAACGCTGGAAGCAAGTGCTTTATGAATACTGTACTTGCCTCTTTTGGTTTCGTCGGCGTAGCGCATATGAGCTGCGCTACGCCGGCACAAAGATGTGCCCATCTACCTGAATCTGGCTATTAGACTGTATATAATTGTACAATTTTCATAGATAGCGTAAGTGACACTCTGATCTACAAAAACAAATATGAGATATATTTGGGTTTTGTAGATTTTGTTTTACTTTTACAAAATTGCTAGGCTTAAATGCTGCAGCAGCAGCTTAATCCAATTAAAATTCAATCTTAAAAAGCGTCTTTCTTAGGTAGTCTTGCCTGCAACGCTAGATTTTTTAATCCAACGGCAATATGTCTGAACTAAATGGTGGCATGCAAAACCACAACAAATCTGAAAGCTCTAGGGACGTTTATTCTTAAAAAAAGCTAACACTCTTATCTTCATAACAACTAGCCAGTGGAAATACTGTTTCATCCCATAGCAGGTGCCCCTCTTTGTCATAATAACACACTGTATTTTCTAAATACCAACTCCCCTATGCACCAATATAGCATCCATGTACTATTTTTGCAAAAATATCAAAGCTTTCTATTAAATATACAGTCACTTACTCATCATGAAAAAAAAAAAACTTTTTTCAAACTTCATTTTCAAAAATGACGTTGCGTACACACCATCATTTTTGGAAAATGATGAACAAAATGACGGCACTCTAAAGGGGAAGTTCTATTTGCCTTGAGGCTGCTTTTAGCTGATTCCTTGTTAGTAAAAGACGATTCCTGCTTTTTTGTCTGTTACAGCGTGATGAATGTTAGTTTTACCTCCCGTCTCCTAACTTGCTTCTGGGCATGTGCGGGTTTAAAACGTAATTTTTTACGTAGTTTTGCCCACATACGATCATTTTTTATGACACAAAAAATGACATTTTGAAAAATGACATAAAATTTCGAGCATGTTCGAATTTTTTTTTTTGGTCGTTTTTCAGAAGACATAAAATGACATTTTTTTCCCACACCATCATTTTAAATGACATTTTTAAAAATGTCACTTTTTTTCATCACAAAAAGTGATCGTGTGTACGCAGCATTACTTTTCTTGTCCTAATCCACGTTTCCAGACTTTTCCATTAATAATGTCTTCTTCCTGATCAGACTTTAGGTCATGACCAGCTGACATTATTAACACACACTGTGTATCATCCACCCTCCCATTCCTAGGTGCATTTTAAATTAAATGCAATCAATCAGTGATCACCCGTCAGGAACACATTGCAACCAGATGGATGTGCACCTGCCAAACGCAGCCTGAACGTTGACTATTCTCTGCCTGCAGTTTATGCCTACTGATCCTCCGTGTATACCCTGGCTTGTTTGACCCTGCTCCAGCCTTCTGCTTTCAGCTTGCTACAGCATATCTGCACCCGCTGTCCTGCAGCTACAGCATACCTGCATCCGCTGTCCTGCATCTACAGCTTACCTGAACCAGCTGTTCCTTCCATCTTCTGCTGCTCAGAGATCAAGTCTTTTTCTTCTACTCATCAGCCACAACAGAGAACCTTGCAGGCACTCTTAACTCACTGTGCTCTCGCGGCCACTGTTACCACTCCAGTGACCCTTGAGCCGGGGCTGTACAAGAGATCTCCCTCGACTCAGGCTCTTCCAGATGGTACATAACATCATCCTTCTCTCTAAATACATGTAGCACCCACCCCAAATCCAGGGGCGCTATTTAAAATTTAGGGGGTTTGTTAAAAACAAATTTGCCTCTGTTCTGGCTGTGGTACTGCTTGATAGTTTCCCTTGTTGCCTGCAGGTGGTGTTGCCATCCTGGCCTTATTTTGGAGCACAGGTGTACCATGGTGTATCCTCCTGTATTGCTCAGCAGCGGTATGGGGGAGTGGTGACCCCGCTGTGCATGCTGGGGAAGGATACATTTTCTGGGGTGCTTCGCCTAGTGGCCCTTCTGGCGTGAGGTGTGTGTGTGTGAGCCCAACTTCGGGACCACGTTGGCCCTGAGTTGCTTTATTGTTTAGTAGGCCCAGCTATGCTGGCTGGGGCCTGCAATCCTAAAAGGGGATCCCAAGCTGTCTGTCCACAAGGGAGGAAGCTGTCTTAATGAAGAAAACTGGGGTAGGACCTGCCCTGGAGAAGACTGGCAAAGTGCTAGCGTCTCGGGTGAGGCCTAGTGACAGAATAAAGGAGGGATCCACTAAATTGAAAGCCCTGCAGTCTACCGGTATCGGCTTAGAGGCTTTTCTGTTGCATGGCTGGAGGTTCGGGACTTTGAAATCCTGTGGCAAAGGATTCCTGGATGCATCCACATACATTCAAAGGTCTGTGGCAGACACCAAATATATTCAAAGGTCTGTGGCAGAGACCAAGTTTATTCCAAGAGGTCTGTGGCAGAGACTGTCTGGACATTAGTTTGTCTAATCCCGTCTGCTAGGCCATGTGAGAGGGAACTATCCGGGTGAGCAATTCCCACTCAGTAGCTGAAAGTAGAGACTGATGGAATATTTCGAACATTCTGTACCGTGTGCCTGAACCTTCCCCTGCTCTTCTCCTCCCTTCTACTTTCTATACTTCAAGTTACCCTGCAGTAAAAATAAAGCCTGACTGTTGTGAAGGTTTTACATCTGCCTGGACATTACATTTCTTATGGACTTCCCCACCCTGACAAAAAAGCTATAAAGGTAACATGAAACCCAAAATTTAACCAGCAGCTCTTTTGGGGGTAGTGCTACATACACAATATACAATCAGATTGCATAGTGTATGGCCAAGTTTATGCACCTCAAATTACTAGTTGCACTTTCAGTGGCATTCATTTCTAACGGCACAGCAAACACAGAAGCAAACACACATTTTGCCATGTGAAAAAACAAGAGGCAAATGCTGCAAAATGCACAATAAAAAACCCACAACCCACAAAACGCCAACATGTCCCATTAACCACATGTAGTACAGCTAATTGAAATCAACAGACTGCCCTATGCATGTCACAGAAAAAAGGAGACACAAAATGTGTGCTCCCACTATGCTAGATGTGAATGAGACAAAAAAAGGTCACGTAAATTCTTTGGTTTTATTTGACATACGTTTGTCCTTCCAGTGCTCCTTGCTGTGAAGACCAGTTATAGGTAGGGGCAGTGACCTTTTTTGTATTGTTGTCATATTAGTCAGGTAAACGCACTAACACCTTTGCTGCCATTGTGCAATGTGCTGGGTGTTTAGTGTGTTTCTGGGTCTTTAAGGCTCCCTCCAAGTCATTTTCCCTTCATCAAGCTTCAAGACAAGATCATTTAAGGATTTGTCTAAGGAACTGTCCAGCATTCCAGGTGACTCGGCAAGTAGAGTCACCACCAGATACAGCAGAGGTCCTTGGTTTAAGTCCAGGTCCTAACAGTTCTCCCTTCTTTCCTCTTTCCTGGGTGTCTTAGGGCCAGGTTTCTATGGGAACCTCTGGTGGAATTTGCATTTAAAGGCATGAACATTCTCTTCCGGCTACCAAGAATTTTATTCTGGCCCATATCCTTCCCATTGATCCAGATATTGCAATTTGTTCCTAAAGATCCTTGAGTCAAGAATTCCAACCAAACAAAACTTTTGACCCAACTTAGCACATGGAACCTGAACCTTCAAATTTTTGTTAGATAACCAAACTTTGTCATCTATGTGAAAAGTGGGAATAGATCTACGATGTCTGTCAGCGGCCTTCTTGTAATATTCCTGAGCCTCCTTCAATGTATCAATCAATTTCTCCTGGATCTCCTGTAATGAAGTTAGTCTGTTGGTAACAGCAGAAATTGGAGTTGAGATAGGGAGATCAGGAATAAAAACTGGATGATACCCAGTGTTTAGGAACAATGGGCTTTGGGAAGTGGAGCTAGAGTTATTATAAGCGAACTCTTCTGCAGGAAGGTGGTTCACCCAGTCATTCTGAACATCAACAGTATTGATCCAGAGTTTGATTGGTCCTCTTGGTCTGACCATTAGACAGCATATGAAAATCCGAGAACAAATTGTTACACCCAAAGCTGAACAAAAGCATCTCCAAAATGTTGAGGCAAACTGTACTCCTCTGTCAGACACATTACCTCTGCAGTATATGTGGCAGATGGTACCCCCTACTGTAATAAAATGAGCCATTTTAGTGAGACAGTCAGGGACGTACTACCCGCTTCAGAAGGCGTGCGCCTATACGCATGCGCAAATCACAGACTTATACATGCTTTGGTGACCAATAGAAAAGACGCTCTAGGGATGTTGCCCCTTGCGGTTTGATCTGCTTCTGTTCCCTGTGTTCCTGATTCTGTGCCTGTATCCTGTTCCTGTGTATGACCTGGCTTCCCAAACTTGCTTCTGTATCCAGTTCTGACTTTGGCTTGTTTGACTCTGCTCAGCTACCTGCCTGTTGCCAAGACCCAGCCTGGACTCTGACTACTCTCTGCCTATTGTTTATGCTGTTTACCCTGATGTGTATGACCCAGCTTGTCTGACTCCTCTGCTCTGCTAATCTGCATCCGCTGACCTGCATCTGATGACCTGCATTCACTGCCCTGCTGAACTGCATCTGCTGACCTGCATCCGCTGCTCTGCTGACCTGCATCTGCTGACCTGCATCCACTACTCTAAGCAGTGAGGACCGAACAGGCACCCTTACCTCACTGTGCTCTTACCACCACTGTCTCCACTCCAGTGGTCTCCGAGCCGGGGTTGTACGGGAGGTCTCCCTCCGCGCATCAGGCTCACACCTAAGGTAAGTAACAGAGATGGTCAACGACTACCAGGATGGTGGGCATTCCTTTTTAAAGGAAAGATCGACCACAAAATCCATAGAAATTGACCTCTATGGTCTTGATGGAACAGGCAGTGGTTGAAGTAACCCCAGGGAAGATCAGGGTGTCTTATTGCGAGCACAGGTTAGACACAAAGCCACAGAACTCTTGACTAGGGATGAGCTGAACACCCCCTGGTTCGGTTTGCAGCAGAAACAGGCAAAAAAATTGTTTGAACATGCAAACTCCATTAACGTTTATGGGACATGAACATTAAAAATCAAAAGTGCTAATTTTAAAGGTTAACATGCAAGTCATAAAAAGTGTTTGGGGACCTGGCTCCTCTTCTAGGGGACATGTATCAATGCAAAAAAAGTTTTAAAAACGGGAGCAGTGATTTTAATAATGCTTAAAGTCAAACAATAAAAGTTAAATATTCTTTAAAATTTCATACCTGGGGAGTGTCTATAGTATGCCTGTAAAGTGGTGCGTTTTTCCCATGTTTAGAACAGTCCATGTGCAAAATGAAATTTCTAAAGAAAAAAAGCCATTTAAACCTATTTGCAGCTATAATGAATTGTTCTGGCAATACAGATAAAAGTCATTGAAAAAAATAGCATGGGTTCCCCCCCAGTCTATTACCAGGCCCTTTGGGTCTGGTATGAATATTATGGGGAACCCCAAACCAAAATAAAAAAAAATTGCGTGGGGGTAACCCTTAATTCCTTACCAGGTCCTTCAGGTCTGGTATGGATTTTAAGGGGAATCCCGTGCCAATCCATCACTGCTTCGATCTTATCAGGATCTATGCTTACCCAAGAATTGAATCTTAATCAGTTCAAACACGCATTTTTCTAGTTTGATGTAAAGCTGATTCCGCCTAATACCCCATGTCACTGGGATGCTGCTAAACGTACATCCAGAGACAGTTGAACGTTTTTTTTCAACTGCCCCTGAACTCATTCAATGTTATCCTATGTGACCATGTACACAGTCTTGTTTATTGTCATTTTTAGGTTGCGTTTAACAGCGTTTCTTTGAAAGCAAAAAAATTGGTTCAGACGCTGAAGATTTCCACGTTTCAGACACCAAACACAACTAAATGCGGCTAAACACGGTAACCCACATTTAGCAGCATTTTGTTTATAGGCGTTTTTCCTTTTTGGCCACTTAAAAATATATATATATTTATACAGTGGGCTAGATTCACATACAATCTGCGGCGGCGTAGCCTAAGCCAATTATACTACGCCGCCGCAACTTAATGGAGCAAGTGCCGTATTCCCAAAGCACTTGCTCTGTAGTTTGCAGCGGCGTAGTGTAAATGGCCCTGCGTATCCCCGCGTAATTCAAAGGAGGCGGCTTGTATTTAAATTAAGCTCTCCCCTGCGTCGATCGAACTGCGCATGCGCCGGCCGGGAAAAAGCCCAGTGCGCATGCTCCAGCTCACGTCGGAAAGCGTTGTTGCAACCGACGTCAAAATGACGTGATCGTCACTTACGCAATGCCCTATTCGCGAACGACTTAGTAAAACGACGTAACCGACGGAAAAAGACGACGCTGACCCGACGCCATACTTAACATGGCAACGACGGAACTTCGTAAACATACCCCTCATATAGCAGGGGTAGGTTTACGCTTACGGAAACTACGTAAACGACGACGGGCGGCATAAAAATGTTCGGGAATCGGCATATTAGGCTCATTTGCATAGGCAAATGAGAAAACAACGTAAAGGCCACCTAGCGGCCAGAAAAGTAATTACATCTACGATCTGACGGTGTAAGTGTTTTACACCTGTCGGATCTTCACTGTATCTATGCGTAAGTGATTCTAGGAATCACAGGCATAGATACCCAGTAAAAAAATTGAGATACGACGGTGTTTACTGCGATACACCGTCGTATCTCTTTTGAGAATCTGGCCCAGTATATATATATATATATATATATATATATATATATATATATATATATACTGTATATATATATTTTGCACTGATGGATTCCACTTGGTATCTGAAATCCAACATCAGAATTTAGTTATGTACGCTGCTACAGAGTGTCTACCCTGCCGTAGTAGCGCAGCAGTTGGGATCATGGAAAACTTGGTAGCAGATAAAAATAATTGAAATTATCCAGGATGACATCAGCTTTTTCCCCATAAGGGGAGACCCAGGCTAAGGCTTCCTCAGTCAGGAGGTTGATAATAAACAGCACCTTTTTTCCTGTCAGAAGTAAATGCAGCAAGTTACATCCACAATTCCATACAGCATTGATTAGGGAACAATCTATAATTAAAGTTGAGTGGTAGGGTCAAATTTTGGCACGGACAATTTTTATTGTTAAATTCAGCTGCCTGTGGGTAAATCCATGTCCAAATGATGACACAACTGGAAATGACGTTGCATTTTTTTTTTGAAGGCCACTCCTTTACCAACCTTTTTTTTTTGCTTAGGGATGCAGGCAAATGCCTTCTCTTGTAACAAAATACTAATCTTCTGAACCACCCCTGTTCCTAATTATTTTACTGTATGTCAAAATAACTTTCTGACATGTATCTACTAAAATACTGTTTTTTTATTCAGTTTTGACAAATTGCTTGGACTAATCTACCCTCACTTGGAGCGTCGGAACACATGCTACAGACCAACTATCCATCCTGCTGAAAGATTACTAATCACATTAAGGTTCTTTTCACCGCTGATGTCCTTTGACATTGGTAATTGTGAGCATGAAATATTAACGGTGATGAACTGTTCAGACATGTGTAATTGTAAATTTTGAAACAGACAAAAATTGTCAACATAATGATTTATTCAAGTGTCAACAAAGCATAAATTCAAAAATGGAACAAATGGAATAAAAAAAAGGGGCCTTACGGTCCACTTCACATCCAGCATAGAACGCAATACGGCGACGGAAGACACTGATTACATAGGCGCTTACTTATGTCTGACCGACCAATGGTTGCAGGAACAGAGGAGGACCTCTTCTGTGTTTGATGGCCACATATTTGAGGATATTTGGATTTGTGCTATATCATCAGTGCCCTCCTGTAAACCAATCTGTTCTTGGGTCTCCAATTGTGCCTCAGAATGTTCCTCCGGTTGGTCCTCTAAAACATCTTGTTCCTCCCAACTAGCTTGTGTCCCGTTTCACAAAAAAACTGTGTAAGTTAACAAGGCCTAAAAAAAGTTAAGAGTTTACCCGATACATTGATGATATAGCTGAAAACGTACTCCCTGACCTCTATAATGGGTTTTAGAAATTCAAAGTCCCCGGCAAACATATAGGGTACCCTAGGTTTTGCCCCCGAGCCATTCCTCGCTTCTTTGAGGTAGCGATGATATTTTCTGTAGGCATCCCATATGCTGCGCCGCCTTGTCTTTAAGTAGTGCACTGAAAAACAGAAGAATGAATACTAATGTTATTTCTGTTTGCTTTAGGGTACCTAGGTACATGAAATTCATTTGGAGGTCTGCACTATGAATACAAGGTTGGAAAATCAACTATTAGTGGCATTATTCATTAGACATGTGCACACTGAAATATTTTGTTTCCGAATTTCGTTTTCGGATGAAAAATAAATGTATTTAGTTACTCCCAAAATTAGTTTTTATTTATTTTGTTTCGTTAAAAATGCATTTGTCCAAAATCACATAAATTAAAGGGTCACTAAAGGAATTATTATTTTTTTTAAATAACAAACATGTTATACTTACCTCCACTGTGCAGTTCCTTTTGCACAGAGTGCCCCCGATCCATGACTTCTGTCTCTGGTCCTCACCGCAATTAGTCACCACAGTCATGCGAGAGCTGGCATGGTAGTCACTAATTGCGGCCGGGCTCCCGTGATACAGCGAGCGGCCATAGCCGCTCACTGTATCACTCGGCCCCACCCCTTGGCGCGCGGCGTCACTGGATGTGATTGACAGCAGCATCAGCCAATGGCTGCGCTGCTCTCAATCCATCCGCTCTAGCCAACCAGCAGCCAGGCTGAGCGGCAAAAAGGATATCGGGAACGTGCAGGACTTTCCAGGGGTCAGGTAAGTATAACGGGGGCTCGGAGGAGGTGGCAGCAGCAGATGTTTTTTCACATTAAAACACTTTCCTTTACAACTCCGTTAAGGTCGAATCTGTCATTGAAGGCTCATTGTGTCTGTCGAATGTTCTAAGAAGATTTGACGGAGCAGCTAAACTGTACAACGCCACAATTGTACATTTTCGGTCAAATATTCCACCTACAAGCTATAGAAGAATTCTAATGTTGTATGACACTAGTAATAATTATATTTATAAATTATTATTATTAGTCAACCAACAGTCGAATTCTTCTACAGCCTATGGGCCGAGCATTTGACCGGAAATGTATAATTGAGGTGTTGTACAGTTTAGCTGCTTGTCGAATTTTCGACAAACACCATAAGCCTTCAATGACGGATTCAACGTTTGTATATTTTTCGCTGCTTCGTCAAATTTTCGTCATTCATGTCAAATGGTCTACCCCAACACTGTCTCTATAATGTTGAATCTTTTCTCAATATATCGAATTTTTCCTCTCTATGTAGAATAATATTGGACTAATAGAGTTAAGGTTAGGCACATTCGACCACAGATTCAATAGACACACATTGCTATTGTCAGCATCATGTCCAATCTCCTATCTATATCGAACTATAAATGAAAATAAAGCATTTTTTTTATGTCGGATCTTTAGGATTTTGGATTTGTTTTCGTTTGTTAAAACAATAACGAAAATACCCGAAATTCGGACGAAAATGCATTCAGATGAAAAAGAATGCACATGTCTATTATTCATGAAACGTGCATAGTCATATGGGAAGAACTAAAAAAATTGGTGGTGAAGAAGCCAAACAAACAAGATTAGTTGGAGGTATCCGAGTTATTCGTTGCAACTTTCCCAACTGTCTAGGAGCCATCGATGGGAAGCACACCTGCATCCTCAAGCCATTTGCTAATGGGAGCCAATTTTTTAACTATAAAAAATATTTCTCTATGGTTTTAATGCCAGTGGCAGATGCAAATGATACATTTATTTATATAGATGTAGGTTCTTATGGCAGCAGCTTCGATTCAAGTGTGTTTTCTCATTCCTTATTTGGGCTAATGCTGAGGGAGAATACACTTGACTTTCCCAAGGATTCTTCCCTGCCCGGAAACAACTGAGCCTTCCCTCCCACATATTTTTGTAGGCGATGAAGCTTTTGCCCTTGGAGAACACATGCTCAGACCCTTTTCAAGTCGATTGCTGAACATTGAAAAAAAAGTCTTCAGTTATAGGCTCACTAGGGCACTCCAAGTAGTGAAATGTGCATTTGGAATTCTCTGCAATAAGTGTTGATTCATGCATACTGCCATAAACCTGAGTCTAGATCATGCTGTCTCTGATGTTAAAACCACCTGTGCACTGCACAACTATGTGTGTAAATGTGACGGCTATGTTTTTGAGGATTCCCTGAGCCATAACATGGAGGCAGCACAGTGGAATATTACTAGGGGCAATACTAATGGTACACTTATTCGTAAGCAATTCCAAACATTCTTTATGTCGCCAGCTGGTGAGGTACCTTGGCAGATGGATTCAATATAATCTGACATTTAGCTTATTTTTCTGAAAATATATTATTCAGGGCTTTACAAAGTGGAAAGTGCTCTGTTCCAAATAATGCAATTGTTTTGCTTTTTTTTTTTATTTTAAATAAAAAAAGGTTGTTCACATTTGTGGTGTATATTATTTGGCACACCTAAGTTAATCTTAGCTTCATAATTGTGCTTAATTCATGTCCTCCTCTGCTGTCTGACACCGTTATGTGTGTTCTGTTGTGGGTCATTTAAAAAAAAACAGAAGGGGCGTGGGAAACTTTCAAGGTCACTTATCAAGGCTGCCTCCTTATGACGTCTTTGTCCGGGTATCATGGGTCATAGCGTAACAAGGGCCTGACGACAACAGATGGCCACTCCCTCTAGGATCTGGGAACCACCTTGTTAAAGGGAGCTTCCAGATTCATTAAAGTTCCATGCACGCAGACACCCACAACCAATGGCCAGGGTTGTGGGAATGAGGCCCCTCTCCACATTAAAATGGGGACACGGTGCTTTGGGGGTGACCCCAAAGCACCCTCCCCATGTTGAGGGCATGTGACCTTGTATGGTTCAAGGGGGGGCTCGCTACTCCCCTTTTCCTGGCCTACCAGGCTGCATGCTTGGATAAGGGCCTGGTATGGATTTGGGGGGGGGGGGACCGCACGCTGTTTATTTTTGTATTATTTATAAAAGAAAACAACATGAATAAAAATAGGACAGCATCTACAGGTAGTGAAAGAGAAAAATAAACTTATACTTGTCAGCCTGAACTTAGGATGAGCACATGTTCCACTCTGGCAATATGATTTAGGCTATTTCAAGCCATGCTCATTTTTTTCAGCACGTTGTCCTTAAATTTAGGATGCTGGGTGTTCTGTTGTGGGTCATTTAAAAAAAACCCAGAAGAGGCGTGGGAAACTTTCAAGGTCACTTGTCAAGGCTGCCTCCTTTTGACGTCTTTGTCCGGGTATCATGGGTCATAGCGTAACAAGGGCCTGACGACAACAGATGGCCACTCCCCCTAGGATCTGGGAACCACCTTGTTAAAGGGAGCTTCCAGATTCATTAAAGTTCCATGCACGCAGACACCCACAACCAATGGCCAGGGTTGTGGGGATGAGGCCCCTCTCCACATTAAAATGGGGACACGGTGCTTTGGGGGTGACCCCAAAGCACCCTCCCCATGTTGAGGGCATGTGGCCTTGTATGGTTCAAGGGGGGGCTCGCTACTCCCCTTTTTCTGGCCTACCAGGCTGCATGCTTGGATAAGGGCCTGGTATGGATTGGGGGGGGGCGCACGCTGTTTATTTTTGTATTATTTATAAAAGAAAACAACATGAATAAAAATAGGACAGCATCTACAGGTAGTGAAAGAGAAAATAAACTTACACTTGTCAGCCTGAACTTAGGATGAGCACATGATCCACCCTGGCAATATGATTTGGGCTATTTCTGGGTGTCGTAGATCATAGATTTGTCCCTGACAACCTCACAATCCACAGATTTCCTTGACCTTTGCATGAACTTTTTTGTCCGTCTTTTGGACATGCCTGCTCACGTCAGCAGCAGCAAACAGACAGGCGAGGAACTGGGAGAAGGGGGAGGGGAGAGAACTTTCGTTCACACTGCAACACATCCACGAATCAGATGCATACCCATAGAACATAATGGGCCTGAATTCGCACCTGAGCCAAAACGCAAAGCTGAGAAAAAGCCCACAATTTTTGTGCATACGCATTGCGAATTATCCCTATATGTGTGAACCAGCCTCATTCAAATGAATGTATTTTAAAAAGTCATGAGATTTGGATGTGGTGTAAGCCACATCAAGTTCTTATAGGTGTGAACCCAGCCTGTAACCTTGAGTGTCCAAGCTTCTGCTTCAGTGGGTATGGCAAGTGTAGATAGTTTCCTTCTGATGACAGCATTCCTGAACTTGTAGTCTGAGTGCTGCTTTCAAGTTTTGGTAAGGTTGTCTTGGAGGTTTAGGGAAGTCCCAAATAAAAATAAAAATACCCCAGTGCACGTTAAACGTAGTTAGAATTTTTCTTCTATAGGCATCTTAGAGAAATATGTAATTGGACTAGGTGGCAGCAAATACTCCTTCCTTGAAGTTTTTAGTCCTGAGTTTACATGCTAGCTGGGTCACTAGCTGCATGGAGTTTGTATAATCTCACTTTGTGTGCATTTACACATTAAAAAAAAAATGGCGGGCCAACTGGCTTACTCCCAAATTGCCCCTAGTGTTTGTATGAGTATGATAGGAACAACAGATTGTGAATTCCATCAAGGAACCAAGACTAATGTGAACTGATCTATGTACTCTGTAAAGTGTTGTGTAATATGTCAGAGCTAAATAAATAAGACATTATGCTAACATTCATGTAGATAAACAGAATGAAAGAAGATATGTATTGTGCTGCAGTTTCCTTTCTTTTAAAAAAGGGATTTCAAGCAGATCAAAGATGTTGTTTGTGCGTACCCTTGAATGCCTTGATGCAAGCATAAATTGAGGATAGCTATTGATGTATATTGATTCATGTGTTCTGTAAAGTGCTGCATAATATGTCAGTCTTATATAAATAGTGGAAATTAATACATTTATAAAATAATTGTGTAGTGGGGTCATCCTGTCAGAGCCTAATGACAGGCCATCCCCGCTTGAACCTTATCCACGCTTGTAAATATGTATGATACCTTTAAGAAGTTGTGCATTGTGGGACTACAAGTAGCGGGAGATATGGACTCCATTGACTCTTAGGAGAAACAGACTACACTTCCCACAATGCCCTGTGTTATTGGAGCATGTGACACCTCCGCACAGACTTATGGGGGAGGTTACTTAAGGAAAGGGAGGGGCTGATCTCGCTCTCTTGGGACAGGCCTTTTCTCCTCTGCAGAGCTGTGGAGAGCAACTCAGCCATGCTGTTAGGCCTGAGGCCAAGGCCTGAATCCACCAGGAGACTATCCATTCTGAGGGAAGCAAGACCGCAGCACCTAGCTCGTGTTCCAGGAGACCGGAGAAGCTATACAGCTGACAACTGAAACAGTGGAGAGGGCGAGACCGGAAAGCCTTGTGTTGTGGAACAATGATCTACCAATGAGTCTTTTCGAGGAGAATAGAGGCTGGTCAGGCCTGTCGAGTCAGAGAGCACAAGCTCATCTTACAATTCTCCCTTAATACACACTATCTAGTGTCACCCTCCAAGCTGGAGACATGTGCTTGGCCTCCAGCTAACTTTGCAAGCCCTCTGATTTGATAAGCTGTTATACAGAAGTGCCTGACGCTGACGAGCGATCAGTTCCCCAGCATTGCTATTTGTTAACACGCCATTTGATTAATTTTATTTAATCGTTTATCCCTTTTGGATTATAAATCTAAGTGCACCAATGGAAAGAACAATATTGCGCTCGTTAGTGTGACAAAGAAAGCAGCGATCATAAAGTGTTATACTACACAAACAAACAATATACAAAAAAGAGATTGCGCTAAATATAATAAGTGTAAACTGATAAATGCTTGTTAGGCAATATCATATGGGAAATAAAATACATAGGTGAATCACAAAGTAGATAAGTCCATCAACATAGTGAAAAAGTTCATGATAAAGTGATCCCACGAGTGCCAATAAATCAAATGGAAAGAGTGCTGATATAGATGTAACCTCCACCGAAATCACAAGAAGCCTCTTACCAAAGATCAATGATCTCTTAGTGATAGGAGATCAAATAAAGCATGATACGGTCAGAAATACTCAATATCAGTCAATGGGAAGGTCCAATGGAGACAGCCTGGTTCTCAGATATGTAAATAACTCCCGATGGGTCATCCACAGGTACATAAAAAACAAATGCCTCACATAGCATAAAACCTTAATTTATTTGATTAAAAGAGTAGACTTGCACTTACATCAAAGTGAAGAAACATTGCGTGTTAACATGTCAGCCGGCCGGCTTAAAACAAACAGCCCGTATTCCAGGTAGAGAGATTACAGTGCGCGGTGACGTCAGAACGTCTCCTCCCTACGTTTCGTCTGAAAGACTTGATCACGGGATACAAGCGGCGTTCTGACTCACCGCAATATATGCAAAAAAGGCGTCACATGCAGCCTCGATGTGGATGAAACACCCAGCCGCACTGTCGCCATATTAGTTCCTGGAAAAAAACAGGCAAGAGTAGCGATGCTAGCCGCGCTCTGCCCATACTTAAATATACACAGAAAAAGAGGAAAAAACTAAACGGAAGAGCTGTCAGAGAGCATGTGACACTCCTAAGGGGAAAAAAACCCTGCATTAGCTAACTCTCTAAAAAATGTGGATAAAAGTGATCAGCTGCGTCTAATTCAAACGCGCTATCACACTATTCTCATGTATGTCATTAGAGAGAACAAGAGAACAATACTTCTACTAGCAATAACACACAGCGGCAAAGACAGCTATGTGCTGCATGTAATATTCAGCTAGCGAGCCTCATTATATAAAAAAGCTAGAAAGAATTAGTTACACAATAATAAAAAAATTATTATTTTAAAAACCCTAAACCATGAGACTCCATATAAGGAATAATTCATAGTATCTACAATCACAAAAAATCTCACTTATGGACATAAGTCTATGAGAAATATATATAAAAAATGGATGTTAAAATAAATCATAACGGTCAGTACCCGTAACGGAGGGAGACCTTGTGAGGACCTAACTAACCCCAATGGGTAAAAAGGAAAAGAGGCCTCAAACGTTGGTTGCACTCCACATCGAGCTTGCATATATTAACCTCTTTCCCACTGCGCCATAGGCATTTTACTGCTACGGCGCGGTGGAGTTATTTTGACACGACGTCCCTGCACTTTCGCGATTGCGCGTCCCCTGGGACGCGCTCGCGGACGTGTCCGTGCTCGCTGGGTCTAGAAGACCCGGCGCATCACTGATCACGGTAAATTGCCGCTGATAGCGGCCGTTTACCACGTGATCGCGCCGTCAAATGATGGCGCGATCACTTGTAAACAAACCGGCGTCATTTGATGACGCCAGTTCCTCCCTCTCCTGAGTCTCCTCTCTGTACCATTCGGTACTGTGTGCGAGGAGAGGGGGGGAGCGGGGTGTCAGCAGCATCTGTGGCTGGATCTGTGACAAATGCAGTCACAGATCCAGCCATCCCTCCATCCATCCCAGCTCTGCAATCCTCCAGTACTCTGCAATACCCCAGTACCCTGCATTACCCCAGTACCCTGCAATACCCCAGTACCCTAGTACTCTGCAATACCCCAGTACCCTGCAATACCCCAGTACCCTAGTACTCTGCAATACCCCAGTACCCTGCAGTACCCCAGTACTCTGCAATACTCCAGTACCCTGCAGTACCCCAATACTCTGCAGTACCCCAGTACCCTGCAGTACCCCAGTACTCTGCAATACCCCAGTACCCTGCAGTACCCCAGTACCCTGCAGTACCCCAGTACTCTGCAGTACCCCAATACTCTGCAATACCCCAGTACCCTGCAATACCCCAGTACTCTGCAGTACCCCAGTACTCTGCAGTACCCCAATACTCTGCAATACCCCAATACCCTGCGCGATACTCTGCAATACCCCAATACTTTGCAATACCCTGCGCGATACTCTGCAATACCCCAATACTCTGCAATACCCATTTTTTTAAAGCACCCCTGTCCCCGTGTGCTCGCATGCAGAAGCTAACGCATACGTAAGTCCCGCCCACATATGAAAACGGTGTTCAAGATACACATGTGAGGTATCTCTGCGAACGTTAAAGCGAGAGTAATCATTTTGGCCCTAGACCTCCTCTGTAACTAAAAACATGTAACCAGTAAAAGTAATTAAAGCGTCGCCTATGGGGATTTTTAAGTAGCGAAGTTTGGCGCCATTCCACGAGTGTGCGCAATTTTGAAATGTGACATGTTGGGTATCTATTTACTCGGCGTAACTTTATCTTTCATATTATGAAAGAAAATTGGGCTAACTTTACTGTTTTGTATTTTTTTTAGCACAAAACAGTTTTTATTTAAAAACACGCGTTTAAAAAAATTCTACGGAAATACCATGCGAGATAAAAAGTTGTAACTGCCGCCATTGTATTCTCTAGGGTCTTTGCTAAAAAAGCATATATAATGTTTTGGGGTTCTATGTAATTTTCTAGCAAATAAATGATGATTTTTACATGTAGGAGAGAAATGTCAGAATTGGTCTGGGTGTTCCAGAACGCCTGATGGCGTTCCCTGCATGTTGGGCCTCTGTATGTGGCCACGCTGTGTAAAAGTCTCACATGTGGTATTGCCATACTCGGGAGGAATAGCAGAATGTGTTTTGGGGTGTAATTTGTGGTATGCATATGCTGTGTTTGAGAAATTACCCGCTAATATGACAGAAACACAATTTTTTTAGTTTTTTTTACAGAATTTTCAGTCGTTTTTCTTTTATAGCACAAAAAATAAAAAACCCAGAGGTGATCAAATACCACCAAAAGAAAGCTCTATTTGTGTGAAAAAAAGGACAAAAAATTCAAATGGGTACAATGTTGTATGACTGAGTAATTGTCATTCAAATTGTGAGAGCACCGAAAGCTGAAAATTGGTCTGGTTAGGAAGGGGGTTTAAGTGCCCAGTGGTCAAGTGGTTAATAATAACAGACATAATATTATAGGTAAGATGTAGATCACACGTACATATCCCTCAAAATCAATTGGGCAGGACGAAACGCCCCCTACAGGTTCGACTAAATGAACATATTAATAACATTAAATAGGGGTATACCAAACATTCGGTATCTAAACATTACTTAACCACACATAATAGAAACCCAAAAGGTACTGTGTTCTTGGGGATTGACAAATTTAGCCCCCATTGGAGAGGAAGTCACCTGGTGAGGACCATCTCTAAATTAGAGATGTCCTGGGTTTATAAATTAAAAAGCTACACACCTTTTGGCCTCAATATAGAAGTTGATGTCAACTGTTTTATAGCCAATTCATGATTGATATGCTCTTATATTGTTTATTCCTTGTTTCTTTCATATAGTATTCTTTTGTTTTGTGTTTTTTATCTTCATATCTCCTCATTATATAGTACAGACCAAATGTTTGGACACACCTTCTCATTCCAAGAGTTTTCTTTATTTTCATGGCTGTGAAAATTGTAGTCACACTGAAGGCATCAAAACTATGAATTAACACATGTGGAATTATATACATAAGAAAAAAGTGTGAAACAACTGAAAATATGTCATATTCTAGGTTCTTCAAAGTAGCCACCTTTTGCAGCAGACACATCTCTAGAACAACTGTTAAGAGGAGACTGTGTGAATCAGGCCTTTATGGTAGAATATCTCCTAGGAAACCACTGCTAAAGAAAGGCAACAAGCAGAAGAGACTTGTTTGGACTAAAGAACACAAGGAATGGACATTAGACCAGTGGAAATCTGTGCTTTGGTCTGATGAGTCCAAATTTGAGATCTTTGGTTCCAACCACCGTGTCTTTGTGCGACGCAGAAAAGGTGAACGGATGGACTCTACATGCCTGGTTCCCACCGTGAAGCATGGAGGAGGAGGTGTGATGGTGTGGGGGTGCTTTGCTGGTGACACTGTTGGGGATTTATTCATACTGAACCAGCATGGCTACCACAGCATCTTGCAGCGGCATGCTATTCCATCCGGTTTGCGTTTAGTTGGACCATCATTTATTTTTCAACAGGACAATGACCCGAACACACCTCCAGGCTGTGTAAGGGCTATTTGACCAAGAAGGAGAGTGATGGGGTGCTGCGCCAGATGACCTGGCCTCCACAGTCACCAGACCTGAACCCAATCGAGATGGTTTGGGGTGAGCTGGACCGCAGAGTGAAGGCAAAAGGGCCAACAAGTGCTAAGCATCTCTGGGAACTCCTTCAAGACTGTTGGAAGACAATTTCAGGTGACTACCTCCTGAAGCTCATCAAGAGAATGCCAAGAGTGTGCAAAGCAGTAATCAAAGCAAAAGGTGGCTACTTTGAAGAACCTAGAATATGACATATTTTCAGTTGTTTCACACTTTTTTGTTATGTATATAATTACACATGTGTTAATTCATAGTTTTGATGCCTTCAGTGTGAATCTACAATTTTCATAGTCATGAAAATAAAGAAAACTCTTGGAATGAGAAGGTGTGTCCAAACTTTTGGTCTGTACTGTATATATATAAAGTAAACTCAACCTCTTTGGTTTAAATATACTGACTGTGTGGAGTGTATTTTCTTATCTAAAGGAACCACCCAAGAGCAGGTAATATTGTTATTGCATTGCCATTATATATTGTATGCCTGCTATTGTGACCTCAGCCAAGCAGAGGTCACAATACACTCACCAGACTTTTCTGATGTGTCAAGGGAGGGTTCGAGGTAGTTAAATAGGGGGTGAGCCAAGTCATGAGAGTAGATCCCAAATTAACCAGCGGCTCCTGATGGGGTATCGCTACAATTGTTTGACTTCATTATGCTGTATAACAATAAACATGATATCAATAATGTTTATTAGATTCTGGAATCCCCAACTATGTTCAGATCAATGTATGGTCAATGTCATCACCTATAGACCCTGTCCCTTTGCTTGACATTCGGTAAGTCAAGCGACATGTGTAAATATGAATTTTGGGGGGGGTCTGACATTTTTTTTACACTATCCCTGCTATTTGTTAACTCGGCCCAACACCTATTTTTTTAGCCGTTAGCACAGGACTCTCCATAGATTTGTGCTGAGGTCTTCCTCATATTATTTACCCTGTTAAATTTTTGTTTTGAGCCTGCAGTGTTATACTATTTTCCCTACTGGCTGAATGTTCTCTTAGCTTTTTTCCCATAGGATCAGTTGTTAGGCGAGAACATAATGTTTGCCCATGGAAAGGCAACAAAGGAAGGAACTATTTTACCCATATTACAAACATTTTGGGCTTTATACGTTACGCTTGTACAAATGGGACAACTTTTTTCACTCAAACCACTCGTTGACTTTCACATAGTAAAAAATATGTAAATATTTTGACAATAAATTATGGTGTTATGCCAGCAGCTAGCTGCCATACCCCTATATTGGTTTTTACTATGGCTGATTCTCTGTAAGATAAAAGTGGTCATGTGGGCAGATTCAATGCAGGATCACCTATAGAAACAGCAGGAGGAGTGCCCCCCCTCCCCCTGATGCTTCCTGGTAGGTCCCGGGCTTTCCTGACCTAGAACGATCTGATGCTGGCTTACCTAACCTAGAGCAAGTGAGGCGAAGATGGCCATCACTCATCTCTATGCTCTTGGAGGACTGGAGCAATGTCTGACATCACTTACGGTTCCCGGGCCATAGTAAATATTTTTTTTTAAAGTAAAAGTAAAAAATAAATAAATAAATTATTTTGCTTTTAGAGGTAAATGAGAGCTTTGGGGTCTTTTTGACTCTGGACCCCTCAAAAAAGAGGACCTGTCATCCTTATTTATATTACAAAGGATGTTTACATTTATTGTAGTAGGAATAAAAGTGATCAATAAAAATAAAAATAAAGGGACAGTAAAAAAAATAAAAAAAATAAATTAAAATTAAAATAATTAGGATACATTTTTTTTTAAACGTCCCATCCCTCCTTACTCACCTGCAGGAGCGAATGCATATGTAAGTCGCGCAAGCATATGTAAACGGCGTTCAAGCCACACATGTGAGTTATGGATGTGATCATTAGAGCAAGAGCAATAATTTTAGCTCAAGACCTCCACTGTAATGCTAAAAAGGTAACCTATAAAAAAAATGCCATTCCAGGAGCGTGCGCAATCTTAACCACTTAACCCCCGGACCATATTGCTGCCCAATGACCAGAGCACTTTTTTTTATTTTGGCACTGCGTTGCTTTAACTGACAATTGTGCGGTCGTGCGACGTGGCTCCCAAACCAAATTGGCGTCCTTTTTCCCCACAAATAGAGCTTTATTTTGGTGGTATTTGATAATGCCTGCAGGTTTTATTTTTTGCGCTATAAACAAAAATAGAGCGACTATTTTGAAAAAAATGCAATATTTTTTACATTTTGCTATAATAAATATCCCCAAAAAATATATAAAAAAAAACATTTTTTTTCCTCAGTTTAGGCCGAAACTTATTCTTCTACATATTTTTCGTAAAAAAAAAAAATCACAATTAGCGTTTATTGGTTGGTTTGCGCAAAAGTTATAGCGTTTACAAAATAGGGGGTGGTTTTATAGCATTTTTATTAATATTTTTATTTTTTACTAGTAATGGAGGCGATCAGCATTTTTTTTCAGTACTGCGACATTATTCACATTCGCTGATACCTTTGATCACATTATATTTTGGTCTCTCACTTTAGTGACGCCTATTATCAATCATTTTCATTTCACTTTAATTCACCTTCTTCACACTTTTCACATTTGGCTAAGATGTGTCTACATGCTTTGATACAATTTGCCACTCTCTTCTTTTATGTATGAATATATTTTTTATGATTGGATATTTTTATGGGTGCATTTTTCACGATTGTCGTCATTAAATCTCGGGTAACCCTTTACATCAACATTCCTAATTATGTCTATATGCACGTCACCAATATGGATGAATCCATCTCCAATATACACATAGATCTATTCTTTCTGCTATTTTCCATCGAACAAGCTGTTAGATAGATCTAGTGCTTCATTTCATTACATATGTTTTCATTCATATCGATATACACATTTACATTCATTTTCACTTTTATTCATATTTGTTTATTCACCATTATATATTTCACTTGCATAGTCTATCTTATGCTCTTTTTACAGCCTACTGTGGTTTGAATTGTATCGTCTTTAGCTTTTATTTTATTCATCTTCTTCATTGCCTTATGTTTTACCATTTTGTGTCACTTTAGTACTATGTATGTACCACATATATATAGGGCCAGATTCACGTACATCTGCGCATTATTGGACCGGCGTAGCGCACCGCCTTTACGTTAGACTGGCGCAATGTAACGGCGCAATCACCCTATTCTCGTCGGTTTTGCGCAGAAATTTGCGCCTGCGCAACGTTATTTCTGAGGCGCAAGGCGGAGTAATACAAATTGTGAAGGACGTGGGCCTGTTACATTGAAATGAGCCGTGACCCCATGCAAATGAAGGATAGGCCGTCTCGCGCATGCGCGCTTGAAGCAGACCATGGTCAGCACCTCTGTGCGCATGCTCACAACTCGGGAACGGCGCAATCAGTAAAATTGGAAGTGGACTAGGGCAAAATCGTGACCTACGCAGACAGCATAAATAGACAGACACAAACGCACTTCCTTTGAAAAAGTACATCCCTTTGTATCCCTCCCTATACAGCAAGGTGCTTTTGTTCTGTTGTTTATTAGCATTTGTTTGTTTGTGACGTGTCTTTGAGATATTTGGTGACTGTTTTGCTGAGTGATTTTTGTCTTTTCTGTTTTCTTTGTTTTGTTTTTTTCAATTTTTTTTGCTGGGCATTTTTTTTTCCTTGTGTTGTGAATGTTTTTGGAATGTGGGGGTGATATTCCTGCCGGAAAAGGGGTGTCACCCTCAGTTTTGGTGGAGAAGGGTTCCCCAGGACCAGGGAGAAGTGATCCCCATGTCCGTGTGAATAGTGTATGAATGTATAGTGACATAATTGTAGCCGTGGCGTGGCGTTGCTGCTCACAAGTCCTGCATGGTGGGCTTGTGCCAATCCAATGTGATGAGGATGTGATGTGTCTGTGCTAGGGACCACAGTGGTGTGCATGCATGCATTCTCATTGTCCCACGATTCATGTGTGTGTTTAACGTGCAAAGATGCCTAATGTGAGCTGGCTAGCCTTGGTTAGGGGGGTTCCGTATAGGAGTCATGAGATGGGGTCCCAGTGCATATGCAGAGTCACCCTGAAGGGATAAGACAGGAGGATGTTAGTAGTGCATGTGCCCCTTGTGATTTCAGTCATGTCTGCCACCCATGTCACTCACCAACCAGCCAGCTGTCCCCATACATGTTCTGTTCAAAATCTGTGGGGATGGGGCTAGGATTGTATATGTAGCTGTCATGGGTGTCATGGGTAGTGCCATGTGTTGGGCTCCTGCAGGGTTGTGGTTAATTCCAGGATGGCATGAAGGGTGAATCTGAAGATGCGAGACACCTCAGAATCACTCATGCCAAAGATGTCTATGCGTGTATGATATATCAAGTGAAGAGTGAGGGGCTTGTATCAGATAAGATTATTATATCCATCAAGGTTTTAAAGGGCTATTGAAAGATAGTGAGACCGTGTTTGTAATTTGTATGTATGTTATGTATTGATGTATATATGTATGTATATTTTTTGGTAAAAAAAAAAAAAATCCTCTCCCATGCCCTCCTCCGTGCCCTCCTCCGTGCCCTCCTCCTTCTCTGCTCATCTAAAGTCAGTAGTATAGCTATGAGCATGGATGCCACTGGCATGTTGGCATACAGTTTGTTGGGCAGCAAGTGTGACTGCTCAGCTCCTCACTAACAGTGTTGCTTTCTCTGACATGTAGACGAATTGTCGAATTTTATACCACCTTTTCTATGGTCTAATTTTAGACAGGCCGTGCAGCTGTTGCGCACAGCGCATAGCCTGAACTGCACCAACGTTCTTTTGTGGATCCCCGTAACTCCCTCATTAGCATATTTGAATAGCAAATCAATGGTGTGTCTAGCGCAGTTTTGCGCGGACGGATGCACCTGTCTAACGAAATTACGCTAGACAAAAAAAAAGTAGATTTCTTGCGTATGTCGTTTTGGGGATGCGGAGTATCGAAACGCATGCGCAAAATTAGACCTATGCCGCGCATCTCCTGTTACGCCGGCGTAATCGCTCTGTGAATCTGGCCCATAGTATTTTATATGTGCATTATGTTCATAATGCGCTATTATTTATGCATTTTGATTTTTGGTTTCACATTTGTGTGTATTTGTTTTGTCTTGCTTTGGTGTGCACAGGTGCAATGTGACTATCTCATTGGCATCAGGGGTTGTCCTAATACCATAGGCTCCTCTCGACCAATCAGTTGAGATTGGTCACATGTTCACCCTATGTTCTATATATACATAACAGTTTTAATGCTCCATTAGCCATAAATAAGCACTGATCCAGTGCGAAACGCGTCGGCTGTTCCTTGTTTTCTACTGCTGTGACCCTATTTTTGTACATGCTGTCTATTGAATAAAAGACCACCCATCAGGTTTTGGAGTGCGGCTTTCCATTTTTCTTTGTCCTCATTTTGCTTAGTGCACCGCCAGCACCCTCGGTATCTTGCACCACCTGTAACCACATAGTGATCCCACCTGGAGCGGTGACTCCTTTCTCTCACTGCGATATTATGGCGGACACTTCGAACACATTGGCATTTTTATAGCGATCAGTGCTTTAAAAATGCATTGGATTACTATAAAAATGCCATTGGCAGTGAAGGGGTTAACACTAGGGGGCGGGGAAGGGGTTACGTATGTTCCTGGGTGTGTTCTAAATGTATGGGGGTGGACTCACTAGGGGAAATGACTGATCTTCCGTTCATACATTGTATGAACAGAAGATCAGCATTTCTCTCCCTGACAGGACCGGGAGTTTTGTGGTAACACACAAAGCTCCCGGCCCTCGCTCTGTATTTTTTCCAAAAAAATTGCATTTGAATGACTGCTGCGCAAATACTGTGTGACATAAAATATTGCAATGGTTGCCATTTTTGTTCTCTAGGGTCTATGTTAAAAATATATATTTAATGTTTGGAGGTTCTAAGTAAGAAAAGGCCTGGTCTTCAAGTGGTTAAAGGATCACTAAAGGAATTTTTTTTTAGCTAAATAGCTTCCTTTACCTTACTGCAGTACTGGTTTCATGTCCTTATTGTTCGTTTTTGCTTTGAAGTTGCTGTAATCCTGCTCTGTTCTCCACACTTCCTGCTTGTCTCTTTCCTCATAACCACAGTGCTGGGAGCTTTCTCACGGTGGTCTAAGCTGTGTGTCTAAAACTTCCCAGAACTAATCAGATTCATTTTAAAAACAAAACACTGCCCTGGATTTGTTTGTTTTTGTTCTGTGTGTCTATTTCTACTTCACAGAAACATGAAGCCAGTTCAAACTAACCTGCAGGCACATTATATGATTGATTTTTATTTATTTTTAATCATTTTGAAAAGCAATCAGTTAACTTTTATGTCTCTATACCCTGTAAACAGTCATTTCAGCAAAACATTTTTTTTCCTTTAGTGACCCTTTAAGGCATGGTTAAAAGTCATCAGGCTTTTTTTTCCAGTCTGTGTCCCACTGTGGAAAGGGCAATGTCCTCTTGACAATTGTCGCCAGAACAAGTGTCCCCATTGAAAATTCCAGTTTGGATGACAATGCAGAGGTAATATTTTTACCCTGGCAATGGTTAAGAGAAAAAGAAGAGCAATATAAACTTGACCTTACTATTCTATCCAAAACTAAAAAAATGTCTAGGCATCAAATCTATATTAATATACAGTATATTAAAAATAATGCGTAAACAGATATGTAGAAAGAAAGAATAAGGGCTAGATTCAGGAAAGAGATATGACGGCGTATCTCCAAATACGCCATCCTATCTCTGCGTCTGAGCCCTCCTATCTATGCCCCTGATTCATAGAATCAGTTACGCATAGATTTCCATTAGAGCCGACTGGCATAAGTCTCTTACGCCGTCGTATCTAAGTTGCATTTTTACGCTGGCCGCTAGGTGGTGTTCCCGTCGATTTTTACGCGTTGAATATGCAAATTAGATAGATACGCCGATTCCCAAACGTACGCCCGGCCAGCACATTTTTTTACGTCATTTGCGTAAAACGTTCGCGAATAGGGCTTTGCATAAGTGACGTTCACGTCGTTTTCATTGAGTATTTGCGTCATGATTTAGAGCATGCGAACTGGGCTACGTTCCCAACCGGCGCATGCGCAGTTCGTTCGGCGCGGGGGCGCCCTTAATTTAAATACAAAGACGCCCCCTACCTTCCCATTTTGCATTACGCCGGCCTATTTACGCTACGCCGCCGCAACTTACGGAGCAAGTGCTTTGAGAATACAGCACTTGCCCATAAAAGTTGCGGCGGCGTAGTGTAAATAGCATACGCTACGCAACTTTACAATTACGCCGCTCCTACCTGAATCTAGCTCTAAATGTTTTGGTAAAATGCGTATATACAATAATGTACAGGAATATGCTTTAGCAAGAACATTTTTGATTTTGTTATAGGGTGAAAGGGTATTGTGTAACAATAAGACGAAAATAATAATAAAGGTCACTTCACAGTTCCATCTCTATAAAGTTTTTTTTTTTTTTTTACAGGTATTTGACTAAAAATAACTGAAGGAGGTATTTCTATATGAGGTATAGGAATATGTGGTATGAAAACAGAGCAGCATTTGTGGCATAGAATATACGTAGCTTTGTCAGTGTGGTTTATTAATGTTCATACTGACACTAGCCGGAGATTTTATCACCAGTAACGGCTGAGTATGAAGTCTCATTATGTGAGAGGTGAGAGCCTGTCATCAATGTGGAAGTGGTGAGGTGGTAATAAACCGTTAAACTAGTGGTTAGAGTGTTCATCTCTTGAGTGTTTGAAGACTAAAAAGAAAAAAACGTTGGAGAGAACTGAACCAGGAAACAGAGTACACTGAAAGCCTAGGCTCTACCAGGTGTGAAAGACAATGCTGATATGTATTGGACACATCATAAGCAAGTCTGACTTCAGTTTAAAGTTAAACTCCATTCTTACCTTCAGTCCTGCACAGTTATACATTCTCCTTTGTTGTATGGAAATTTCATACTCTGATTTCAGTGCACCCTGTGAATTTCTCACAGTGTGCACTGGAAGCTGCAGCAAATCAAATGGAGCCTACCTCATTGGGTTGAGGGCTCTTGAGAGATGTATTGAAAGCTATATACAGCACCCTGCTGAACCCTACCACACGACATGATATTCCCACATTGCATAGGACAAGGAACAAGAACAAGGAACATAGAACAAGGAGCTAGTGATGACTTCACTGCATTTAAAAAAAGGGAAATATTAAAAATGGAAACATTTTAGGAGAATGTTTGGGCAATCAGCAAAGGTGCAATATAAACATTTTAATGTTCAGCTTTCTGTAAGCCTCTACTATCCAGCATTGCTTCTTATTGGATTGAACAGCACTCTTGTTCAACCCACTTCCTTTGAGCCCAGGGTGTCAAGGACCCACTTGTAAGCAGGTGTACTGTAGGTTCTGTTCCAGCCTGTAGGTGTCATGTGCCATTGTTACAGGTGGAGAGGGTTTGATAAGGAAATGCTCCTCTTATAGACTCTGTCAGTGTCTCAGAGAAGCCAGCTGTCTGATTGGACGTTGCAATCTCTTGAGACCTCAGGCAGACTTCTTGATTGGGAAACTCCTATATAGGGTCTTCAACAGCATTAATTGACACCTGGACTGAGCAGTAGGTCAGGGACAGGTACCTGCTGGCCAGGGAAAGTGATTAGTGCAGGGAAAGGTTCCTGGCAAGTAGGATCAGAACAAGCACAACACCTGCAGCAAGGAAACTACACAGGAACCAGAATAGTGATAGGGGGCTTCCCCTAACAGTATTACAATACCATCCTGGTACATTGCAATCTGCCTTGGGCCATTGGGCCCCACTGCTGTCAATCAAGGTCAGCCAATTAGAAGAGAAGGGGGTGGGGCCAGGCCACGGCTCTGTATCTGAATGGGCTGAGGGAGCTGTGACTTGGCTCGGGTGCTTTCTGTGGGGGGGCACTCAACAGGAGGGAGGGGCTAGGAGCACTGAAGAGGGAGCCGAGAAAATAGGAGGCTCCAGATTGCTCTGTGAAAAAACACTGTATAGAGCAGGTAAGTATATATATATATATATATATATATATATATGTGTGTGTGTGTGTATATATATAAATGTTTGTTATTTTTACCTAAAAAAAAAAAAATCAAGGCTTTACATTAAGTGATTGGTTATCTCATGTAAAATATTTAGGGCCAATCTATAATTTTGCAATTAAAACCCTATAGATTTTTTATACCTTTTTGCCTTTTGAAACTTTTTTTCCTGTTGATGTATTTTTTTTTCCACGCGTCTGTGGACGTGTTTTCCAAGGAAAGATATTTACAGTTTTTTTTGCAAGGCTGTGTATATTAAATGGTGTAAATTAAATTCATAGGGCCAGATTCACGTAGTCCAGAGCATCTTTGCTCTGGAGTAACGCTTCTCATTTGCGTTGCGCTGCCGAAATTTTAGGAGCAAGTGCTGTCATTCACGAAGCACTTGGTCCTAAAGTTGCGGCAGCGCATCACAAATGAGCTGGCGGAATTCAAATGTAGCGGGTACGGGGCGTGTAGTATGCTAACTACGCGCGATCCCGCCGCCAACGTACTGCGCATGCGTCGAGTGTCAAAACATCCCCGTGCGCATGCTCCAAAATCTGTGAATGAACGTCAATGACGTCACATTCCCATTCATGACCGTTTTACGCAAGCGACGTTTTTTTTTTTTTTCCCGACGCGATGACGACGCCTATACCTAACATAGGATACTCCAACCCCATGTAGGTATATCTATGCGCCGCGTATCCCGTCCGGAAACGTCGTATCGTCATTGCGTCGCGCCGGATTTCGATCGTGAATTGCCGATTTCCGCTCATTAACATATTTTTTGAGCGTAAATCGGCGGGAACGCCCCCGGCGCCATTTTTAAGTTGAAGTAACGATGCGATGGCGAAACTCAGTTACGCTGCTCGCATCGGAACTTCAACCCGGCGTTTCTTGTTTTCTGGTTACAGAAAACAGAAACGCCGGCTCAAAGCCACAGTTAGGCTGGCGGATCACTCGATCCGCCAGCGTAACCTTTCCTGAATCTGGCCCATAGTGTGTTTTTATAAATAATTAATCATACATAAGGAAGGTGCTTTAACTGGAAGCCACAGCTAGCCTGTAGCATGCCTCTGTAAAAAAAAGGACCACAGTAAAATTGGAGAATGCTGAATAGTGCAGTGCCCATCAGAATTGGCCCTGGTACTTTTGGAGAAGTACCTGCTTTTTTACGGCAATATTGTGGGATATGATATCAGCATGTCGTAGGGCTGCACAATTGGAGATTCTGACCCACATGCCTGGTGTGCTACATATGTAATTCTATTACATTATTAACATAAAAAAATACAAGTTGAGTAAATATATCCCTATTAATACTAAAATTGTGTAGAAATGTAGTTTAAGTATTGTGAACAGATCAGGTCTGTCAATTAGGTGGTCAAATTGTTTTAACAGCTTCCTGTAAATGTGACATTTACCAGCAGTTTGTCACATTTAGACTGTAGGGTATCAAGGGACATGGATTTGCACCACTTGAAGGACTTGCACATTACCACTCAGCAGTAGGGATGAGCCGAATACCCCCATGTTCGGTTCACATCAGAACCTGCGAACACACCAAATGTTCGTGTGCACTTTAGAACCCTGTTAAAGTCTATGGGACTCGAACGTTTGAAATCTAAAGTGCTAATTTTAAAGGCTAATATGCAAGTTATTGTCCTAAATAGTGTTTGGGTACCTGGGTCCTGTTCCAGGGGACATGTATCAATGCAAAAAAAAGTTTTAAAAATTCAGTTTTTTTGGGAGCAATGAATTTAATAATGCTTAAATTGAAACAATAAATTGAAATATTCCTTTAAATGTCGTACCTAGGGGGGGGTGTAAAGTAAGCATGTGAAATTGTGCATGTTTCCCTCACTTAGAACTGTCTCTGCACAAGTGTCATTTCTGAAAGAAAAAAAGTCATTTAAACCGGACTCGCGGCTATACAGAATTGTCAGCTCCGCCCCAAAAAATGACATGGGTTCCCCCCAAATATCCATTCCAGACCCTTCAGGACCAGAGAGGAGATCACCCGTCGCTGGATACCGACAACGTTGGAGCGGGGAGCCGGGATCGAGTGCATTACCACCGCTGGATTTATTTTGTATTTTTCATAAAGGACTTTTTTCCACGGTATCTGTGTGTTTTATTACAACTATTTACACTTCCTTCGTGAAATGGTAGGGGTACAATGTACCCCATTACCAATTCACAGAGGGGGAAGGATCTGGGGGTCCCCTTTGTTAAAGGGCTCTTCCAGATTCTGATAAGCCCCCCGCCCGCAGACCCCCACAATCACCGGCCAGGGTTGTGGGGCTGAGGCCCTTATCCCCATCAACATGGGGACATCCTCCCCATGCTGAGGGCATGTGGCCTGGTACGGTTCAGGAGGGGGGGCTCTCTCTGTCCCCCCCTCTTTTCTGCAGCCAGACAGGTTACGTGCTCAGTCTGGTGTGGATTTTTGGGGGAACTCCACGCCATTTTTTTTTTATTTGGGATGGAGTTCCCCTTAAAATCCACACCAGACCTGAAGGGTCTAGAATGGATATTTGGGGGGAACCCCACATATTTTTTTTTTAAATTGACGGCGGGGTTCCCCTTGATATCCATACCAGACCTGAAGGACCTGGTAATTGAATTTGGGGGGACCCCACGCTTTTAAAAAAAAAAATTATGAATGAATTCTCTCTGAATTGCCAGGATCCGACAATTCATTATAGTCGCGAGTCCGGTTTTAAATGACTTTTTAAAACGTCAATTTACCGTATTTATCGGGGTATAGTGCGCTCCCGCGTATAGCGCGCACCCCTAAAGTGGCCCCCATTCCTGTGAAAAAAAAGTTTTTGGTTAGTTTTGTAGTTTTTTTGTACTTACAGTTTTGGTGTCTTGCACAGCGTTCATCGGCGGTCTCGTCGGGTCTGGCTGCGGCTTCGGGTGTCCTCTTCGTCGGGTCCGGCGTGCGTCTGCGGCTTCAGGAGTACCCTTCGTCGGGTCCGGCGTGGGTCTGCGGCTTCGGGTGTCCTCCTCGATATGTCTGGTGTGCGTCTGCGGCTTCGGGTGTCCTCCTCGACGGGTCCGGCGTCCTTCTGCGGCGTCCTCCACGCTCGATCTCCGCTTTCCCGCTCCAAATTTTGAATACTCCGCCTGCATATACCGAGCGCAGTACACTCGTGTATAGTCGGGCAGGCTCGGCTACTCTCGCGCTCACGTCCTGTACGTCCAGGACGTGAGCGCGAGAGTAGCCGAGCCTGCCCGACTATACACGAGTGTACTGCGCTCGGTATATGCAGGCGGAGTATTCAAAATTCGGCGCGGGAAAGCGGGTATCGGCGTATATCGCGCACCCACGATTTTGCCCTGATTTTACCATGTGGGGGGGGAAAACGTCGGTTTATGTCTTGTGAAAAACGACAAAAAAAAATTGAAGCATGCTTCAATTTTTTGTGTCGTTTTTTAAAACGTTGTGTTTGTGTCACAAAAAATCACCGTGTGTAGAAAAAAACGTTGTTTAAAACAAAGTTTTTCAACCCGCGCATGCCCAGAAGCTAGTTATGAAGCGAGCTTCAATGGAAAAGAGTGGTGAACGTAACCTTGCTTTGCTAGAGCATTGTGAAAAAACTATGGTGTGTAGGCAGAAAACGTCGTTTTTTTTCATCACATAAAGTGATCGTGTGTACGCGGCATAATGGTTTACCACCCTACACCTTTAACACTGCAAAACGGAAGAAGGGACTTTCCTTAATATTTCATTATTTATTTCATAAATGGCTAAATTTTTCACTAATCTACCACTTTTTAAAAAAATTGGTACACTTTTACAGCACTGTTTTTCTTGTCAAACCTTTAAATGGTAATAAGAAACAAAACAAAAAACACTGACATGATTTTTATGAAAGAAGCGACTATGTTGGTCATAAACCGTTCTCCCTGCCTGTTAGCCATTGTATACACTGAACCATGCATATGCAGCTCAGCATTCATTTATGGCAATGCTCTGTGCCATGATGATGTCACCCCCATGCATGATAATGCATGCAGGAGTGAGGTCATCGCAGCTCAGCTAACAGAATCTGGATGGAGACACAGAAAAGATGGTGGTATCCCTGACTGCCGGGATTGCTGACTGCTATTTTAATGACAGGTTTCCACTCTCAGTGGTTGTTAAGGATGCCGGTTGATGCAGGCACCGCCAAGTCTTTAATAACCAGTGAAGCATAGGATTCACCCTTAATTCATACCAGGACCTTTAGCAAAAATCAATAAAACGGTGCCCCCCCCCCCAATCCATACTAGAGCATTATTTGAGCATACAGCCTGGCAAGCTTCCCCCCTGATTTATACCAGACCACATGCACTTAACATGGGGGTACCTTGCCAGGAGGATGACTTCCCTGGCAAAGCACCTTGAATCCTGGCCCAGTGGCTGTGGGGGTCTGAAAGCAGGAAGCTTATTGAAATTTGGAAGCCCCCTTTAACAATACACGGTCCGCTAAATACTAGCCCCCTCTATGTGAATGAGTAAGGGATACAGTAGTACAGTAGTAGTAGTAGTATCCTTACTCATTCACAAAAAATGTAAAGTGTAAATAAAAACATAAACAAGTCCTTACAATGAAGAAAATGCAGCAGGATCCCAATACGATAGCCTGGATAAAAGTAAAGTTGTGTTATACACACATACACTATATTACCAAATGTATTGCGATGCCTACTTTTACACGCACATGAACTTTAATGGCAGCCCCGTCTTAGTCATAGGGTTCAATATTGAGTTGGCCCATCCTTTGCAGCTATAACAGCTTCAACTCTTCTGGGAAGGCTGTCCACAAGATGTGCTCAGACCATACCCTACACACTGCATCAAATGTTCTGCATGGCTGTCGTCCCAGAATGAAGCCTCTTCTAAAGATGATGCACAAGAAAGCCCGTAAACAGTTTGCTGAAGACAAGCAAACTAAGGACATGGATTACTGGAACCATGTCCTGTGGTCTGATGAGCCCAAGATAAACTTATTTGGTTCAGATGGTATCAAACGTGTGTGGTGGCAACCAGGTGAGGAGTACAGACAAGTGTGTCTTGCCTACAGTCAAGCATGGTGGTGAGAGTGTCATGGTCTTGGGCTGCACGAATGCTGCCGACACTGGGGAGCTACAGTTCATTGAGGGAACCTTGAATGCCAACATGTACTGTGACATACTGAAGGAGAGCATGATCCCCTCTCTTCAGAGACTGGGCCGCAGGGCAGTATTCGAACATGATAACGACCCCAAACACACCTTCTTAAGGACCACTGCCTTGCTAAAGAAGCTGAGAGTAAAGGTGATGGACTGGCCAAGCATGTCTCCAGACCTAAACCCTTTTGAGCATCTGTGGGGCATCTGCAAATGGAAGATGGATTAGCACAAGCTCTCTTTCATTCACCAGCTCTGTGATGTCATCATGGAGAAGTGGAAGAGGACAGTGGCAAACTGTGAAGCTCTGGTGAACTCCATGCCCAAGAGGGTTAAGGTAGTGCAGGGAAATAATGGTGGCCACACAAAATATTGACACTTAGGGGTGTACTCACTTTTGTTGCCAGTGGCTTAGACATTAATGGCTTTGTGTTAAGTTATTTTGAAGGGACAGCAAATTTACTCTGTTATACAAGCTGTACACTCACTACTTTACATTGTAGCAAAGTTTCATTTCTTCAGTGTTGTCACATGAAAAGATAAAAAGATATAATAAAATATTTACAAAAATGTGAGGGGTTTACTTACTTTTGTGAGATACTGTGTGTATATATATATATATATATATATATATATATATATATATATATATACACTGTATATATATATGTATAGATAGATAGATAGATAGATAGATAGATAGATAGATAGATAGATAGATAGATATAGATATATATTTATATATATTGTACAGTATATATTTTCTTTTGCAAAACCATTTTTATATTTTATAATTTCCCAGCATCTGCTCCGTTGGCAGCTACTGTGGTAATCTAGTTTAATAGTGCTCCAAGTGTTACAAGAATAGGGTGACAAGAGGAAAGAATGAAAATTAGGTATGTTGTCTGAGTTTTCCAGGTAATTTGACATTTTTATTACATTCCAAGTCGAAAAAGAAAATGCATTCCACTCAGGTCATTGGCTGGATCCTTGCTCACTCACTGAGCCTAGCCAACTGTTGGTTTGATAGTAATCCAGTTCTAGTAGAACTGTGACTGAAAATCAGAGACAGATGAAGACTATGGGCCAAATTCTCATAGCAGTTACGTCGCCGTATCTCGAGATACGCCGCGTAACTTCAAAGATGCGCCGGCGTATATATTTTCTGTATTCAGAAAACAAGATACGCCGGAATTTTGCTTAGATACTAGCGGCCCTAGTCTCTTACACCGTCGTATCTTAGTTGCATCTTTACGCTGGCCGCTAGGTGGCTCTTCCGTCGATTTACGCGTTAAATATGCAAATGAGCTAGATACGGCGATTCACGAACGTACTTGCGCCCGGTCGTCGTATTTTACGTCGTTTGCGTAAGCGTAAGTCCGGCGTAAAGTTACCCCTGCTATATGAGGCGTAGGTGAGGCGTACGCAATGTTAAGTATGGACGTCGGGACAGCGTAGAATTTTCCATTGTTTACATCGTTTGCGTAAATCGTTTGCGAATAGGGCTTTGCGTAAGTTACGTTCACGTCAAAACCAATGAGTACTTGCCGCGTAATTTTGAGCATGCGCATTGGGATACGTCCACGGACGGCGCATGCGCAGTTCGGAAAAAGCGTCAATTACGCGGGGTCACAATTAATTTACATGGATCACGCCCCCTACCTGCCTATTTTGATTTAGGTGCGGTTACGCTGGCCCATTTACGCTACGCCGCTGTAACTTTGGGCGCAACTTCTTTGTGAATACGGCACCTGCCTCTCAAAGTTGCGGCGGCGTAGCGTAAATCAGATACGCTACGCCCACACAAAGATAGGCGTCCCTACGAGAATCTGGCCCTATGTTTGTCCAGGACAAGCTAATCAAGTCAGATGTATTTTATAAAACCTTGGGAGAAGAGCAGATTATGTTAAGTAGATATAAACCCAAGCTGGAAAGTAAGAATGGGCTCAGGCATGTTTGCAGCTCCACGGGCCCAAATCAGCTAGGAAGCAAAGAGAGACACAGGGCAGTTGAACTATTGCGGTACAGGTAAGTATATAGAGTCAAATGTAGGAGTACATATATAGAAAGAATATACGTTTTTATTAATACAAAATCAATAAAACACAAACCAAAATGTACAATTTAAAAGCATAGTGACAAACCATACATATCACCAGAATAATGGTCCCCAAAGGGGGAAAGATCACAATGGGATTGAGGGTCATCGGGAGCATCTCAACAAAGTATTGTATTTGATTGTAACTCCTTGGGCTTAGCTGCTCTGCCTCCCCTGATCACCTCTAGTCGACCGGCCGTCCCAGTGTGTCTTCCTAGCGGCTGTCCCTCACTTGCCCCTGTACTGGCACGGGCTTCCGCCCTTTAGCATTAGCACACGGGTGCATGCGCACACGCGATACCATGTCATCATGTGGGTGGTCAGACCCAGTGACGCTGCATGCCAGCAACGCCCTCTGTACACCGGCGTCACTGAGTAGGGGGATATTTAAGAAGGCTGAGTCCTGCTTTTCAGTGTAATGGACGCCGAGTCCCGGAATTTCTGCTACTCCACCGAGTATACAGTAAGTTTATCTCCATCACCATGAAACATCTTCCCAGCCGGTTTCCAGTTACTATTGATCTTTGGGATTAAATTAAACTCCCATGGACTGTCATGTAAATTGCCACCATCCCTAGTGAATTAACAATAGGATTTACCTAAAAAAAAATAAGGATTTTGTGGGCAATACAGTAAATACAAAAAAGATATAGAAAAATATATATTTATTACAAAAAATATCAAAGACACAAAAACCACACAGGTGGTATCAATTAAAAATAATTATACATTGGAATGCATGAGCATATGAACCACGATAAAGAAGACTGCATGAAAACCCCAAGAACAATCGTGAAGGTTCCCGGAGATGCAAGCTGCTAGTACCAACGTGTTTCGAAGTTAAAATACAACGGGGATAGCAGCATCTCTGAAATTCCAGAATAGATTATCAGTGGAATAAATTCATATTGCATAACAACATTAAAGACTGTGAACTCATCGAGGTCTAAAAATGTAAATTACATATTTCAGTGCCTAATTTGGCGCCTATTGTATATTAAGTGCAGAGCAACTTACATGTCAATGCATTTACTCAAAATGAAACCAGTCCCTTCGTCCAGGACTTTCGCCAAGGTTCACCAATCCTTTCACAGCATTATGGAGTCCAAGAACAAAAAGTTCAATTTAGATTGCCCAACAAAGATAACCTTAGCATCTCAGGGGATCTCCTCAAACGCACCCATGTAAGGGAGAAAGGGACAAAAGACCTATGGAAGAAAAAATGTATAATAAATGGCCAAAACCCCCCAAAAATGTTTAAATCCATTTGTGACAGACATGGTAGAAAACATTCCCTTGATCGCCAAAGATTGCCCAATTTAAACAGAACAAAGAGGGCCATATAAATACTGAGGTAAACTAACTAAATAAACTTACTCATTGGAGTCTTGAAAAAAACAACAGAAAACAAGCGGTTGGAGAAAAAAGACCCAGAAATCACAATGTCACAACTAAGGCAGCAAAGAGGAGGTCCATGTCTAGTACCTTCCACCAGAGTGTCCAGAGGAAACTTAAATAGCCCAAAAAAGCGTGTCCAAAATGTGCCGTGAGTGGGCGGACCCCACGCGTCATCAAAGAGGCCATCTACTGGACGCATCAACTATACCTGAAAAGAAAGGGGTGCCGATCCGCCCGTGAACTTAGCCTAAAAGGAAATATCTGAACAAGGACAATCATGGCAAGACTACTAAGGATTATTTTATTGAAAACTGTAGATAGTAAATTACTTTTAAAATGAAATTATCATACTAATTATTTTTTTCAGATTTTTGTGATTGAGTTTACAGGTACTTTAAAGGAACAGGAATAGTAATAGGGAAATGTCCTTAAATAAGTGTTTTCTAGCTCTTACAATAATAAGAGGTTTTGCACATCAAAGATATAAAAAAGATGGCAAAAACAAAGGCAAGGTGTTTACATTCAGTCTTTTGACATCATTTCTATGATAAGTACTTTCATACCACAGGTTGTTATTTGTAAATGGTGGAGCAGAGAAAAATAAAAATTGCTTTCTGTGAGTAGCTGTCCTTCTGCACCCATATTGCCCACAACAACTATATGGTTGAACAGGTAGGCAGATGGAAACGATGTGATCATCAAACAAATAGATCCTTTCTGTATGCTGATGACAAACACAAAGCTGAAGTAACTGTGCCTCTAAAATCAAATGTTCCTTCTATTTATTTATTTTTCTCATTTAAGATTAGAAATCATCACCAAGCGTCCACAATAGGTTTAAAAAATCAGCATACTTTATTCCCCCATGAGACTGCAGTTTACATATAGGATGTGAGCACTGCAATAAACCATGGTCATTAGAGGGAGGGTACTACTGAAGTTGTGGATGTTCATTCATAACCCACAATCTGTCCAATGTATTTATTATATATTACAGGTACTTATATAGCACCAAGAATGTAGGCAACGCTTTACGCATTCATTCACATCAGTCCCTGCCTTCAAAGAGCTTACAATCTAAAGTCCCTAACTCAGATTCTAGGGCCAATTAAACTACCAGCATGTCTTTTGAGTGTGGGAGAAAAGCCACACAGGCACAGGGAGAACATGCAAACTGCGCAGGTAGTGCCATCTTTGGAATTTGAACCGATGACCCAGTGATGCTAGGCAGAAGTGCTGAGCACTTAGCCACTATGCTGCTCCGCTGTAAAACAAATCATTCTCTATCATAGGACACACAATGATATGCTTTAACCACTTAATCACCGCCCCATAGCCGAATTACGGCTATAAGGCGGTTCCTTAACTCTGGACGTCCATGGACGTCCTCCCAGAGAATCGTTCCCGCGTGCCCCCTCAGGCACGCACACGCGATCATCTGTGCTCACCGGGTCCACGGGACCCACAGCAACAACGATTGCGGTAAAGGGCCAATGAACGCGGCTCTTTACCATGTGATTGCGCAGTCTGATGATGGCACGATCACAAATGTAATCAAACAGGACACATGGGGTCAGTTTGAGTTCATCGCTCCCCTCTCTTCACACCAATGCAGCGTGAGAGAAGAGGAGAGAGGTTAAAGACAAAATGTAAGTGCTTTTTAGTGCCCAGCAATGCCCAGCAGTGCCCAGCAGTGCCCAATAGTGCCCAGCAGTGCCCAATAGTGCCACATCTGTGCCACATCTGTGCCATCTGTGCCCCACCAGTGCCACCAGTGCCCCACCAGTCCACACCAGTGCACACCATTGCCAAACCAGTGCCCATCAGTGCCGCCTGTGCCCACCAGTGCCACATGTGCCCATCAGTGCCACCTGTGCCACATCAGTGCCGCCAGTGCCCACCAGTGACGCCTGTGCCCATCAGTGCTCATCTGCGCCATTGCAGTGCCACATCAGTGCCACCTGTGTCCATCAGTCCCGCTTGTGCCCACCAAACATATGTAGCAGTATAAATTTTGGGCTAAATTTATAAAGAACATTTTATTTTTTGCAAAATTTTATAATAGAAATGAAGAAAAATTCAATTTGTATACACAATTTTCGTTCTTTTTCATTTATAGCGAAAAAAATAAAAACCGCAGAGGTGATCAAATACCACCAAAAGAAAGCTCTATTTGTGTGGAAAAAAGGACAAAAAATGTATTTGGTTAGAGTGTTGTATGACTGAGTTATTGTCATTCAAATTGTGAGAGCACCGAAAGCTGAAAATTGGTCTGGTTATTAAGTGGGTTTAAGTGCCCAGTGGTCAAGTGGTTAAACAGTGAGGAAGGTTTACTAAAATTGGTGCACACAGAATTTAGTGCAGCTCTGCACAGAAACTCGACTTTCAGGTTTTATTGTCAAAGCTTAATTGAACAAGCTGGAGTTAGAAGCTGATTGGCTATCCTGCACAGCTGTGTGGCTGGGCCATGATAACATCACTCCTGCTCATGTGTCGAGGGATCACTTCATCCCAGAGAGCTGTTTGTGGCATATGGGGTTTGTAGTAATAGGCCGATACATGCCCCCATGATCCACGACAAAATAGTGGTCACTAGATTATAATATTCTATTTGTACATTATGGGTATATTGTAAGTACCCACGATAAAATGTATTTTTATTATATTTTTTAGTGTTTGTGGCATTGTGCCTAATTAAAGTGGTTGTAAACCCTTTACAACCACTTTAACATACAGGTAAGCCTAGATTAAGGCTTACCTGTAGGTGCAACAAATATCTCCCAGACCTGCACAGTCTATGAGATATTTGCAAATCGCCGCACGACGGTTTGTTCTGCGCATGCAGCCGAGTTAGAAAGGGCACGCTGTGCCCTTTCTAACTTGGGTCATGCCGTGAGTGGAGTCTTCCGCGCGCATGCATGGGAGTGACGTCACGCGACATCATGCTACTCCGGCCACTCATAGAGCTGGAGTTGGCGACCCCAGAAGGAAGAGGGGTGAAGAATGGCTGCTCGCAACTCACGAGGAAGACGGGGACATCGCGGGCTTTTCCTACAGGAAAGTGTCACATAATGGCCTACTATGCATTGCTTCTGTTCACAGAGCTTCTGTGAACAGCAATTTTCAAGTCTTGCCACAGATTCGCAATTGGATTTAGGTCTGGACTTTGATTAGGCTATTCTAACACATTAATATGCTTTGATCGAAACCATTCCTATATAGGTCTGGCTGTATGTTTAAGGTCGATGTCCTGCTGGAAGGTAAACCTCCGCCCCAGTCCCAAGTCTCAAGTCTTTTGCAGACTCTAACAGGTTTCTTCTAAGATTGCCCTATATTTGGCTCCATCCATCTTCCCATCAACTCTGACCAGCTTCCTTGTCCCTGCTGAAAAAAAGCATCCCCAGAACATGATGATGCCATGAGGATGGTGTGTTCAGGGTGATGTGCAGTGTTAGTTTTCTGATACACGTTTTGTTTTTAGGCTAAAAAGTTAAATGTTGATATCATCTGACCAGAGCACCTTCTTCCACATGTTTGCTGTGTCCCACCCTTTGGATATTTTTTTATAACCTAACCCTGCTTTAAACTTCTCCACAGCATTATCCCTGATCTGTCTGGTGTGTTCCTTGGCCTTTATGATGCTGTTTGTTCACTAATGTTCTCTAACGAACCTCCAAGGGCTTCACAGGACAGCTGTAGTTATACTGAGGTTAATTTACCCACAGATTGACTCTATTTAGGGTCCTTACACACGGAGCGGTCCGTTTTTCGGTCCACTCCGTGTGTCCGTCAGCTCAGCGGGGGGTCTCGGCTGAGCTGTCGGGCGGACGGGGCGGCCCCGCACACTGTGCAGGGACCGCCCCGTCTCTCCTCCGCTCTCCCCTATGGGGAGTCGGATGGAAACGGACCGTCTGTCCGTTTGCATCCGATCCGTTTGCCCGGACGGAAGAAAAATAGGACATTCTTCCGTCCGCAAAAACGGATGCGGATCGAGCGGACGTTAGCGGATGCATCATCCGCTAACGGATCCGCTCCCATAGGGACCCATTACAAGTCCGTAAACGGACTTGTAATGAGCGGACCGTTCGTCCGCTAGTGTGAAAGGGCCCTTACTAATTAGGTGACTTCTGAAGTCAATTGGTTCCACTCGATTTTAGTTAGGGGTTTGTAAAAGAGGCTGAATACAAATGCTCGCCACACTTTCAGATATTTATTTGTAAAAATCATAGAAAACGATTTATAATTTTCCTTCTATTTCACAGTTACAGTATCTCACAAAATTGAGTACACCCCCTACATTTTTCTCAATATTTTATTTATATGTGTTCTATGTGAAAACACTGAAGAAATTACACTTTGCTTCAATGTAAAGTAGTGAGTGTACAGATTGTATAACCGTGTAAATTTGCTGACCCCTCAAAATAACACACAGCCATTAACCTCCCTGGCGGTATCCCCGAGCGTGACTGGGGGTGTTTTTTTTGTTGCAGAGATCGGTATCCCCGAGTCACGCTCGGGGTAGCCATGCAGAGCCTGCAGCGCGCGCTGTCTTACCTTCTTCCTGGATCCAGCGATGCATCCACGCTGTGTGAGCGAGCGGGTGCCGATCTCCGTTCCCTGCGACGTTACGACGCACGGGAGCGGAGAACGGCGCCAAAATTCAAAAAAGTAAACAAACACTTTACATACAGTACAATGTAATCTTATAGATTACAGTACTGTATGTAAAAAATACACACCCCCCTTGTCCCTAGTGGTCTGTCCTGTGCCCTACATGTCCTTTTATATAATAAAAACTGTTCTTTCTGCCTACAAACTGTAGAATTGAGCGATAGCGATTTGTGGGGAAATTTGTCATGAAAAAAAAAAAATAATGACAGCGACAATTCTGCAACTGAGCAAATTTCAGTTTTTTTTGAGTTGATTACATTATTGAATATTTTTTTATTATAATTACATTATAATTTGTTATAATTATTTATAGTTTTTTATTATATAAAAAATTATGATTTTGTTTTTCAAACTTTATCATACCCGGGATGTCTTGTTTGGACAGATTTAAGCAAGTTATTCCTAAGAATTGCAGGCCTACAGTATAAAACGCCAAATTTCCATGCAAATAATTGTACCGCTTTTGGTACGTAATTCCAGACAGAATCATACCGCCAGGGAGGTTAATGTCTAAACGGCTGGCAACAAAACTGAGTACACACCTAAGTGAAAATGTCCAAATTGGGCACAATTAGCCATTTTCACTCCTCGGTGTCATGTGACTTGTTACTGTTACAATGTCTCAGCTGTGAATGGGGCACAGATGTGTTAAATTTGGTGTAATCGCTCTCATTCTCTCATGATGGTCACTTGAACATGGCACCTCATGGCAAAGAACTCTCTGAGGATCTGAAAAAAAAAATTGTTGCTCTACATAAAGATGGCCTAGGCTATAAGAAGATTTCCAAGACCTTGAAACTGAGCTGCAGCATAGTGGCCAAGACCATACAGCGATTTAACAGGACAGGTTCCACTCAGAACAGGCCAGGCCATGATCAACCAAAGAAGTTGAGTGCATTTGCTCAGCATCATATCCAGAGGTTGTATTTGGGAAATAGATGTATGAAGGCTGCCAGCATTGCTACAGAGGTTAAAGGGGTGGGGGGGGGGGTCAGCCTGTCCGTGCTCAGACCATATGCTGCACACTGCATCAAATTGGTCTGCATGGCTGCTGTCCCAGAAGGAAGCCTCTTCTAAAGATGATGCACAAGAAAGCCTGCAAACAGTTTGCTGAAGACAAGCAGACTAAGCACATGGATTACTGAGACCAAGATAAACGTATTTGTCTCAGATGGTGCCAAGCGTGTGTGGTGGCAACCAGGTGAGGAGGACAAAGACAAGTGTGTCTTGCCTACAGTCAGGCATGGTGGTGGGAGTTTCATGGTCTGGGGCTGCATGAGTGCTGACAGCACTGGGGAGCTTCCGTTCATTGAGGGAACTATGAATGCCAACATGTACTGTGACATACTGAAGCAGAGCATGATCCCCTCCCTTTCAGAGACTAGGCCACAGGACAGTATTCCAACATGATAACGACCCCAAACACACCTCCAAGGCGACCACTGCCTTGGTAAAGAAGCTGAGGGTAAAGGTGATGGACTGGCCAAGGATGTCTCCAGACCTAAACCCTATTGAGCATCTGTGGGGCATTCTCAAATGGGAGATGGGGAGCACAAGGTCTCTAACATCCACCAACTCCGTGATGCCATCATGGAGGAGTGGAAGAAGACAAGAGGGGTAAAGGGGATGTAAAGGTTTGTTTTTATTTTTTAAATAGGTTATTTTAATCTAGTGTATTGTTGTTTTACTTTCCTCCTCAGTAAGCTGCTCAGTAAGCTGTTCTGACTGACTAAACACCGCTCGGATGATGGTGTGAAGTTTACTGAGGAGAAACAGGAAGTGAGAAATTCAGACAAAAAAATAAACATTTAGGGCCAGATTCACGTAGAATCCGCAGCGGCGTAGCGTATGCCATTTACACTACGCCGCCGCAACTTACTGGAGCAAGTGCCGTATTCTCCAAGCACTTGCTCCGTAGTTTGCGGTGGCGTAGTGTAAATGGCCCTGCGTAAAGGCTGTGTAATTCAAAGGGGGGCGGCTTGTATTTAAATTAAGCGTGCCCCCACGCCGATCGAACTGCGCATGCGCCGGCCGTACAAATAGCCCAGTGTGCATGCTCCAGATAATGACGGAAAATGTCAATGAAGCCGACATGAACGTCATTGACGTAAAGCCCTATTCGCGAACCACTTAGTAAAACGACGTAAACGACGGAATTTGCATAAGCAAATGAGAAATCGACGTAAACGCCACCTAGCGGCCAGAGAAGAATTACATCTAAGATCCGACGGTGTAAGTGTCTTACACCTGTCGGATCTACGCCGTATCTATGCGTAAGTGATTCTAGGAATCACACGCATAGATAACCGGGCCAAAAAACAGAGATACGACGGTGTATCTTGAGATACACCGTCGGATCTCTTTTGAGAATCTGACCCTTAGAAGGGAAATCGAAGGAAAAGGTAAGTGAACCAACAATGCACTAGCTTAAAGGAACCTATCTGGAAAATAAAAAAACAAACCTTTACAACCCCTTTAAGGCAGTGCTGGAAAATAATGGTGGCCACACAAAATATTGACACTTTGAGCCCAATTTGGACACTTTCACTTAGGGGTGTACTCACTTTTGTTGGCAGCGGTTTGGCTGTCTGTTGAGTTCTTTTGAGGGGACAGCAAATTTACACTGTTAGGCCGCGTACACACGAGGGGATATGTCCGCTGAAAACGGTCCGATGGACCGTTTCAGCAGACATCTCCGCTCGTGTGTATGGGCTAGCGGACAGATTTCTCCACCCGACAGATTTCAAAGCATGCTTTGAAATCTATCCGGTGGGAATCTGTCCGCCCGACATGTCTGCTGGTTAGTACACTTACCAGCAGACATGTCGGCCCCCACTGCCGCCGCTGCCGAATGGATTCGGCGCATGCGCGGAAGTGTTTTACTTCCTGGTGCGGTGACGTGGCGGTGACGCGGCGGCGTCAACGTCACCGTCGCGTCACCACTACGTCACCGCGCCGTCCGGCGGCGGGGAATTTGATCCGATGGTGTGTACACGCCATCGGATCAAACTCCCGATCGGACATATCCGATGGAAATGGTCCGCGGACCGTTTTCATCGGATATATCCGATCGTGTGTACGCCGCCTTATATAAGCTGTACACTCACTACTTTACATGGTAGAAAAGTGTCACTTCTTCAGTGTTGTCATGTGAAAAAATATAATAAAATATTTACAAAAATGTGGGGGTGTACTTACTTTTGTGAGGTACTTTATGTGCCACTTTGTGTTGGTCTATCACATAAAATCACAATAAAATATATGTTTTTGGTTGTAATATGACAAAATGTGGAAAATGTAAAGCGGTATAAATACTTTTTGAGGGCACTATGTATATATATTATTTTGTCATCATGGATTGTTTATTTGCACGTCAATAATTCTTCTACCGCTGCAAGATTGAATATATTGTTTGATTTTTTTTTTTTTTATTTATTGTTGGCAACCAGCAAGAGTGCACAACATTGTTTTGTGTTTTTTTGAACTTCACTATATGGACTTTAATATACCTGTTGCACTTTGGTCTGATATTTGATTATATAGTGCTGCGATTTATATTTTATCTATCACAGTGGAGTATATTGCCTTTTTGCTAGCAGCTATGTATATTATTTGGGTGTTAAACACTGACGTTATTTTTACATTTGTGGTGTCATAATTGTACGCTAAGCTGTACATGCAGGACACAATGTAAATTACAACTGACAGGCAAGAAGAAGCATTTGTGACAGAAGAGACCACTAGGGTATAGGGAGACCACCCTACCTGTCAACATTTTTTTTATTTTTTTGTTAAATTTAACTGTAAGCCTACTTGGCAGTAAGCTGCAGGAACATCAATGGCAATTGCTTCTTGCTGGCTGTTGTCGCCTCCTTCTTTGATCTTGGAGCTCGCTTCCTCCACATCCAAAAAACAAAAAAAAGTATCCTTCTGCTTCAAGTAACTTATGCTGTACTGAAATAAATGGTAGGATTAACTATAAAGTTAAAAAAAAGAGAAGATGCATTTTCAATTGCTTGCACAACAGCAGTGTGAGGATAAGGATGGCTTGGTTAGGTACTCTGTGACCTCCTCCATATGCTCTGGCTGTATTGCACATTAAAAGGGTTCTAAAGGTTCATGTTTTTTCACCTTTTTTGCCGGCCCTCCAGCCCTCCCGGTTTACGGCTAAGGACGCCAAATACAGGACTCGAGAGCACGCCTACAAGGTAACCCCCTTGGAAGAGCACTTCCAAGGGAGGTTAACAGAAGCGGGGAGGAGCCGAAACAGCCCCTGAGGGACCCCAGAAGATGAGGATCGGGGTCACTCTGTGCAAAACGAGCTGCACATTGGAGGTAAGTATAACATAAAAAATAATTAAAGCTTCCAGAAGCAGGGCTCTAGGTCCAACGCTGCGGTCTGCCTGGAGGCGAGCTCTCTTGGCTCACTAGCTAACCTTGTAACTTTGCCTACAGTGGCCAGGGCATATGTGGGGCTCCATGGAGGGTGTGGACTGCTACTAGGCGGCGTTACTTGCGACGTGATCAATGGTCGCCAGCTCATCCATTGTGGCAGGAACCTTGCCCTACCGCATCTCCGCACCATCCCTCAGGTGTGGGCCAGATATGGTATCACTTCCTTGAACCAGATTATGCCCCCGGGTGTGTTGTTACCAATCTTGGATCTCATGCTAACATATCAACTGCCACAGTGAAATGAGATTTCGGTACCTGCAGCTTAAACATGCTACTAAAGCTCAATTCCCTTGATTACCCCTACTTAAGGCGGACCCCACTGAGGAACTTCTGGCCCCCAGGAAGCCTTACTAAACCCCTCTCTACATTGTACGGCGCACTCCTGGGCACTGAGTCATCCAAACTAGAAAGACTTGGGAGGTAGGGATGAGTCAAACACCCCCAGTTCGGTTCACAGCAGAACATGAGTCAGTTCATCAGGCGGGCAGCAATGAGGTTAAAAGGAGAAGGAGAAGCAGAAGCGAAGTCAGGACAAGCCAAAATTAGAGACAGCAAGCAGGAGTAGTCAAGGGAGAGCCGGATCAGGTAACAAAGTCAGCAATCACAGGTAGCAGGAGTCCCAGGAACGCTGTAAATGCCAGACAGCAAGGCAGCAAGGTGTCTGATCTCTTTAAATAGCCTATTTTGGCGCCAAGTGCTGTCACAGTGCGCCTGTGCGATTTCCCGCGCGCGCCCATGCGCGCTATTGTGCACGCGCATGCGCCAAACAGCTCTTCTGCGCACAGGCATTCTTCTGACACTGCTGTTGCTAGGCAGACTACTAAAATGCCTTTCCTGACACCAGATCTCTTCGATAAGATGGTCCCATGGCTTGTATTGGCCAGAAAAAAAGATGATCTGAAACAGAAAGTGAGTAAATCATCATTGTTTCCAGTTTCTTTCAGTATAGGGGAGAGCGAGGTATCGATGTGCCTCAGTCTCCATCTGCTCTTATTCTGAAGTCAGTGGGCCCCAAGTAAGAGTGGAAGAGCCTGGAAACCATGCTGAGGGTCATTAGTGGGGGAGGTGTCTCGTCTGATAAAGAAGCTCCCGTTAATGTCCAGTCTGGCGCCATTTTGCAATCCATGCTGCTTTTTGTGGCAGTTGGCTGATTCCTGCTGTTTTCATCCACATAGCTCCACTGCCTCTGTGCCGCTTTCCATCCAGGACTGCCCAGGAGATGTTTTAAGACTGACTATAGGTTTATACACATGCTAGTTTTATTGTTCAATATGTGAGTTGCCCTTTGTCTTGTTTTTTTTTTTTAAATAAATTCAGGTACAATTAATGCTGCAATTAGTCTGGTGCCCCTTTGTGCTTTCATTTCATATATCCTTATCTGTTGGCAGTCAGTCTGGTTTCAGGTCTTCAAGTATATATAATGTATATATAAAACATTGGTTTAGAGTTACCAATTGTTTTTCTAATATTCAGGCAATATTTCTTTGCAGTTTGGTATCTCCTTCCCAACGGAAATTACTAAATTTGGGATGGCAGTTGCCAGGACTGAACTCTTGGACTTACTAGGCTAACAATTTAAAATTTTTTGTCATCTATCTAAAAAGTTTAATCTAATTTAGATAAATGTTGATAGTTTCCTTTTAGACAATTATAATTATTCTAAGATGCAGAATCTGCATATTTCTGATCAAAAATTCTCTCTCCATGCCAGTGGCGGCTGATGCTCCATTTTTTGGGGGAGGTGGCAAAACTGCCTGCCAACGCCCCCAAACCCCCCCCCCCGTTGTCTGTAGGTCAGTCAGTCCCACAATCCCCCGCCCCATTAACTCAATTGTCAGCCCACCAGCCCCGCACTTACCCTAACTATGTCACGGGTAGCGCTTCCTCCTCATCGGCTTCACCCAGCGTCTTCTCATCCTCGGCTTAACGGCTGCTTCCCCTGTGTCTTCTCCTCTCGGCCAATCAGGTCGCAGGACCCGCTTTCTGATTGGCCGGGAGGAGAATTGTCACACAACTGGGTGGGCTCAGCCCATCCTTTTTTTTTTGTTTCAATGTTTTTATTAGCGTTTTCACATCAGATATAACAATAGCAAAACATGTAGACATTATATCAGTTGCAGAGTACCTGATGTTTGTTTATACTAGTGGAACACTGGGTACATCTTTCTTGGCACTAAGATAGTACTCGTCAAACTCCTTCTGAAACCAATAAGATATAAAATAGAGAGAAAAAAAGGAAGAAAGAAAAGAGGTGGAGGGGAGGGGAAGACCCCAAGCTCTGGTCCCTGCCAATCAAAGGCTCCTCAGCTCGGAGCCATGTGTAAATCTCCAGTCAAGTATCTGATCCACGGGCACCAGACTTTTTCGAAGGCCATTATTTTGTCATTCAAGACTGCCGAGAGCTGTTCATTTATCATGAGCCAGGAGAGCTTGTGCTTAAGTTGTTCACATGGGATGACAGCTGACCTCCAATTTCTGGCTATAGTGATTCTGTCAGAGATAAATATGAACGTGAGAAACCTCTGTTTTTTTTTGAGACTGCGTCAACTTTAAGCCCCAACAGGGTGCGTTTAGGGTATTTAGTGAGGTCGACGTGGGTAAGGGTAAAAATAAAGTTGCAAACCCTTATCCAGAATTTTTTCACCTTGGGGCATTGCCACCATATATGGTATATTGTTCCATCTTGCCCACAACCTCTAAAGCACTTTGGAGAAGCTCCTGGAACATATGGAGCCAACCTGGTTGGCACCATGTACCATCTTAAAAGAACCTTATAGTTTGCCTATGATAGAGGTGTTAATAAGTGATTTGGAAGCTGCTTGGGCAATCGAGTGCCATTCCTCTAATTCAAGGTTTTCTTGGAGGTCTTGCTCTCACTTGACCATGTAAGCTTGTTTAACTGGAGTATGTGTTAAAATAGTATATAATTCAGAGATATGACCTTTAATTTTTGGTCGTCAAATGACTCTTGCAAGATAAAGTGTTTAGGTAATGTTTCTTTTATACAGTATATTAGGGTCTGTTTAGTGAACATGCCATTATGATCACAAATGTCTGCAATGCGCAGGAGACCTTTATTGGTCCACCAGTTGAAGTCATAAGGGATGAGGCCTGGGGTGAATTCTTTGTTTTGTAGCAAAGGAGCTAATGGACCATGCAGGGATTTGAATGAATGATGCTTAGTCTATCCCAGATACTAAATGATAAGGACTGGGAGGGGCATAAAATCATAGGTTGTCCCGAGCTGGTATCCATATAGCCCCTGGGGAGAGCCTAGATAGGCAAGGGAAGAGGGGGGGTGGGAGCCCAGGGGGGCAGGGGAGGGGAGGGTTGGGTGGGGAGGTGTAGGGTAGGGAACAGGGAACGGCTACTTTGCTGGTTAATGACGTTGTTGCTGCAGGAGGAGGGGAAGGGAGAGGAGAAAGGAGGAAGGGCCTACAGTGCTGTGGGTGACTATTTAGCGAGGAGCGAGAGGAATATAGCCCTCTTTTTGAGGATAAGATCCATGTACCCCATTTCTGTACATACACTCTTAGATGCAGGATAAGACACTGACTATTGTTTCCTGGAACGTGCGAGGTATGGGGGACCCAATCAAGAGGGTATCAGTTATGTCATTTCTGGATGAGAGTAAGCCAGGAATCTTGTGTCTTCAAGAGACACACCTGACTAGGGACACAATGGTCCAGCTGAATAGTCGAAAGTTCCAGTCCCAGTATCACTCAGTGTACTCCTCCTACTCGAGGGGGGTGAGCATACTGGTGGAACGGGGAGTATTGTTCTCTTGCACAGAGTCTTGTATAGATGACCAAGGACGGTATATATTTCTCTCTTGTTTAATTGCGAATAGACCATGTGTCCTGGCTAACATCTAAATCCCCCCCCGTTTAAACCTGAGGTCCTACACAAACTTTTTGAATTTACCATGGATAAAATGGGAGTCCCAGTAATAGCGGTAGGGGACTACAATGAGGTGTTGGAGAGAAGCCTAGACAGATTCCCTCCTGGGAGCAAAACCAGATCACCAAGTGAGGGTCGATTGGTACGGCTCCTGGAGGAAATGGGGATCAGGGACATATGGCGAACTTATCACCCCCAGTCGCGGCAATACTCTTGCTACTCGAGCACACATCGGACGCTCTCTAGAATTGACATGGCTCTTGCTAATGAGGAAGCATTGCCCCTGGTTAGGGGGATAGAGTACGGTCCCAGAGGGGTGTCAGACCACTCTCCGCTGCTGCTGACAGTCAAGATTGGGTCCGGGTCGCCCCGTGGCGAATGGAAATTTAACCCGGGCTGGCTCGAGCTGATTGGCGATGCGGGTAACCTGGTTTTTAAAATAAAAGAATATGTACAACTCAACACGGGGTCGGCATCGACGGGGGTGGTCTGGGACTCCTTGAAGGCCTTTTTAAGAGGACTCCTGATACAGCAGGTAGCAAGAGGGAAAAGAGAAGCTAGAGACAAAGAGAGTAAACTTGGCCTCGAGGCGACTCAAGCTGAGCTGAGGTACATTAAGGAGCCCACCTCGAGTAGACAGCAAGAATGGGAAGAGAAGCAGGCAGAGTATAGAATGGCTATCAAAAGAAGGTCCGAGAACAAGCAAATTCTTCAGAGACAATGCCAGTTTGGAGAGGGGGAGAAAGTAGGACGTATACTGGCCCTTCTGTGTAGAACTAACTCCCCCCCCCTCAAACGTCCCAGCAATTAGAACAGATATGGGTGACATTGTTACAGAAGGGCAAGCGGTGACGCAAACGTTTTGTGATTATTAAAGGGTGTTGTATAAATCCACAAAGAGGGCAGGGCAAGGAGCTATGGATGCCTTTTTCCAGACAATATCAGTCCCTACACTGACAACAAAGGAGAAGCAGGAACTAGAGTCACCAATCACTCTAGAGGAAATAAAGCAAGCAGTGGCAGGAATGCCCAACCTAAAGTCTCCAGGCCCAGATGGGCTGCCAATAGAGGTATATAAACGGTATGGGGAGGTATTGCTCCCAGAACTACTGAAGACATTGGAGGGGGCAACAAGTGAGGGGTCACTCCCTAGCTCAATGGTGGAGGCGACTATCATAGTAATACATAAGGAGGGAAAAGATCCACTAGATCCCTCATCCTACCATCCAATCTCCCTATTGTGCACCGATGTAAAGATCCTCGCTAAGGTACTCGCCACTCGGTTAAATAAGCACATTAATAAGTTAATACATCCAGACCAGACTGGCTTTATACCAGGTAGGGCAACGAGCACAAACATTAGAAGGCTTTTTTTAAATATACAAACACCAACAGACAACAAAGGGATTAGAGCGGTGCTATCCCTTGATGCCGCAAAAGCCTTTGATAGCTTGGAATGGGCATACTTGTGGAGAGTGCTAGAGGTTTTTGGCTTCGGACCCCTTTTTATCAGATGGGTTAGACTATTGTATAGTGAACCCAGGGCTAAAATCAGAATTAACAACGAGCTCTCAGAGGTGTTCCAATTAGAGAGAGGAACAAGACAGGGGTGCCCTCTATCCCCCCTTATGTTTGCCCTCGCTATGGAGCCTCTGGCAATTATGGCAAGATCGAGGACGGACGTAAGGGGGTTCAGGAGACAGGCGGGGGAAGACCGAATTGCACTATTTGCGGATGATGTGCTTTATTTTTTGGGAGATGTCGAGACCTCATTGGGAAGTGTAGTAAAAATGGTAGGGGAATTTGGACAGCTTTCAGGCCTGACTATCAATTGGGATAAATCCGCCCTGCTACCACTGGAACCATTTGATGTCCAGTTAATACCAGGGGTGCCCCAACTGAGCGTGGACACCAGATTGAAATATTTAGGGATCTGGGTCACTAAGGACGTCACCCAATATGCTAACATTAATATCGCCCCATTGTTACTCAAACTAAAACAAAAGAGTGACATATGGAAACGGCTCCCGCTGTCTGTAGCAGGGCGCTGTAACCTTATTAAAATGGTATGGCAGCCACAGCTGCTATACTTGTTACATAATTCCCCGATTTGGTTAGGCCAGGTTTGGTTTAAGAAAATAGAGACGTTATTTAGAGAGTTAATATGGAGGGGGGGCCGAGCCAGGATCAGCTTGCAAACACTACAACTCCCTGTAAAAGAAGGGGGTCTGGCGGTTCCACACCCAAGGCTATATTTTGTAGCATCCCAGCTGCAACACTTGGCGGGTTGTGGAACCACAGACCACGAGTGTCCCAATAGTCGACTGCTGTTAGCAGGGAATCCGCATAAGCTATTGGTGGAAGCCTTAGAGGCAGACTTTTTCTCCTACAAATACCCAACCATAAAACTAGTCAGAAAAATATGGCAGACAACAAAGGCATCTCTGGAGTACTCCGGGGTAACCGAATTTTCCCCCATATGGAGTAACAACAATATACAGGAGGTAATAAGCATAGAGAAACCGGAGGAGTGGGAAAGACAGGGGATAAATCGCTTAATACAATTGTTCGAGGGGGGAACCATGAAATTATTCTCGGATTTGGTAAGGGAATATAAGATATCTAATAAGACGTTCTATACGTACCTCCAGGTTCGCCATGCCATGCAAACCCAATTTAGATCTCAAACTGTTACATGGGCAAAGATCCCTGCCCTTATTAAAGTAATTAAGGCCAGTACATCTAAAGGCTTAATATCATTAATGTATACTCTCCTAGGGTCCAGAGCGATAAGTAGAGCGGGCCCCACCAAGAGTAGGGAGGGGTGGGAAGGCGACTTAGGGGAAATGACCTCTGAACAATGGGACAAGATATTGAAACAAGGAGTATTGGTGTCATTGGCTCCATCGCAGAGATTGTCCCATCTGTTCTTACTGTACAGAGTATATTACACTCCCCAAAAGATGTTTAAACTGGGTTGGAGGCAAAACAACGAATGCCCAAGATGCAAAGGCAAAGGAGATCTTATCCATATGGTCTGGAAATGTCCTAAGCTTTACCGCTATTGGGCAGAGATAATCGCAAGGATTAACAAGGCCTTTGGATCCTCTCTCGAACCAGAAGCTTTGACCTGCCTACTAGGCTGCATGGAGGACACTCGAGTCCCGCCAGGTAGCCGGGAAGCAGTAATAAGATGCCTTTTTCAGGCTCGCAAAATAATTGCCCAAAAATGGCAGGCCCCCGATCCCCCGTCCATAGAAAACTGGACGGCGACTATAAATCAAACAATTTCCAGTGAAAGAGTGTGTTTCACTAGGCAGGGGAATTACTGGAAATTTGCAAAACTGTGGGGACCATGGCTAAAGTGCAGCGAGAGATCCCCCGTAGGGAGAACTAACAATGAAACCTTGACCGGACCATTGGGAACAACCCCCTTCCAAAATGGCCAGAGACCTTCTGTTTAGCTATCCCCCTATGGCAGTCCTACGGGAAGATTACAATGCTTTTCTCAAACCCTAGCCAAGCCCCCGAATCAGCATCGAACACGTCATTGTAAGCCAGAACTTCTCTGTTAAAGCAACACAAGAAGGTATCCATATGGTATGGCATATAAATTTGGATGAGCATGAATGTGATTCTATATGCATCAATAGCGGGTGAGGCTGAGAGGAGTGGAACCTGATGAGTTCAGTTGGGACAGTTGAGTGGCATAAAAATATTTGAACAGATCAGGGTTTTCCAAACCACCCTTCATTTTTGGGGTATATAGCGTGCGTCTGTTTACCCTAGGCCTCTTGTCACCCCAGAGAAACTGAAATAGCTTTCTTTGAAAATTGTATAAATTTGTTCTGACCAGAGCAATAGGCAACATGCGAAAAAGATAGAGAATCCTAGGAAGAATATTCATCTTTATAGAGTATAGTCTGCCAAACCACGATGGAGGATGGATCTGCCAGCTAATCAGGTCTGCCGCTAAGCGTTTGTAGAGTGGAGGATAGTTTTGGGAGAACATGGTATGTATTGAGGAAGCTAGATTAATTCCTAAATAGGGTAAGGCTACAGGTTCCCAAACAAACTAATAGGAGTATTGGAGTTTTTTTATGATCCAATCCTGTAGGGAGATGTTTAACACTCTGGATTTTTCCTGGTTAAGTGAGAGGCCAGATAGTCTAGAGAAGGGCTGTAATATACCATGGACATTTGGAAGGGTGGTGATGGACATGGAGACCATCAGCAGGATAATGTCCGTAAAAAATGCGGCTTTGTGTTCCCTATCCCTACATTCTATTCCCTTTATATCTGTACACTCGGATTTTGATAGCTAACGGTTCAATAGCCAGTACAAACAATAAAGGTGACAGTGGGCAGCCGGGGTGAGTCCCCCATTGAATGGGAAAGAGTGTGGACGAATAGCTATTGATTATTAGAGATGCCGAAGGCCCTCCAAATATCTAAAGATAGCAACATAGCTTGTCTAAGCCCCTTCCCGTGCCAATCTGACTGAACAGCTGAGATAATGAATACCATACCCCCCAAGCCAAATTCTTCAGCGCCTCATTCTCTGTCGTCCTTCAGTAAGGTCAGCAGGGAACATCTTCTGAAATCTATGGCAAAAATTAAGGCCTCCTACTTCCATGGTGACATTTGTCCAACTTGGACCCTGGCTGCCTTTCCAACTACAGACCCATTTCAGCTATAGGTTTCCTGGCCAAACTGGTGGAATCCGAAATTTTCCTCCAACTTCAATCATATTCAGAGACAAAGGGTTTGTTTCACGACTTGCAGTCCGGATTTTGTCCAGGCTGTGGGATCGAGCTCACGGTTCTTTCTACCAGATAGAAGCTGCTCGGGGTCAAAGATGCGGGGGGGGGGGGGTCGGCTGCCTTGGTGCTCCTTGACCTCTCAGCAGCCTTTGACACTGTAGACCACGTTATGTTGATTGCCAGGCTTCAGGATGAGTTTCACATTTGCCTCACACTGGCTTTCAGATTTTCTCACTCGCAGGACCTTTCAGGTCAAAACTGGTCCTTTTTTATCTGCCATCAGCACCCTGAGCTGTGGGGTGCCCTTAGGGCTCGGCCCTGTCGCCATGGCTATTTAATGTATATCCTCGGCCGCTTGCAAGTCTGCTGGACACCCATGCAGTGTCTATTAGACATCAAACAGTGGATGGATCACAATTCCCTTAGTCTAAATGCTAAAAAGACGGAAATTCTCATCTCTGGACGTATTGATCCAGCTGTCTTTCTGGGGAATTTGCCCACGAGCCTTGGGCCGTGTCCTGTTCCGATGAATCAAGTGTCCCGGGGACAATTTTTGACTGTACCTTGAATTGGATACCCCAAGTCAATCAATGTATCCGCAATGCATTGTATTACATCAGGTGTCTGAGAAAGCTTAAAAATGTGTTTTCTCAGAACCACCGGAAAGTCCTGGTTCAATCTCTCGTCAACTTCCGGGTTGTGTTCAACAACATCCAGCTCGTCCAGAACCAGGCCGCCAGATTATTCACTGTGATCACTGCACTGGCTCACTGTGGTAGATCGCGTTGAGTTTAAGGCTCTTTGTCTCGCCTATCGTGCTTATCATGGGATGGGCCTGCAATATCTGAATTCCTTGATAACGCAATATGCTCCTGCACGAGCATTCAGATCATTAACAGCTGGTCTTGTCACTTGTCCATCTGCCGTTTGCTTACTTTTGGGGGCAGAGGCTTCTCTGTGAAAGCTACGGCTCTACAGAATAGTCTCCCTGCTTCCATTCGGTCACTCCCTTCTATTATGGCCTTTTGAAAAAGGCTAAAAACTTGGCTTGAGAAAAAGCATGCAGAGCTATGTTAGTTCTCCCTGTTGTTCCCTGTTGATCTGTTTCTTAGTCTTTTTTGCTCTTCTCTTTTCCTTCCTTTCTATTTCTATTTCCTTACTCCCTGATTTGATTTATCTATCTCCAGTTATGCTTCTTGCGCTTAGACACTGCCCTGACGGGCCAGTATTTGGCGCATTATAAATCTATTAAATCAATCAATCAATCAATCAATGTCTAAAAAATCCTGCCTGATCAGGGTTTAATCTACAGGTCAGTAGTTTAGACATTATTTTCAAGTCCACGTTTACCAAGGATTTTGGACGGTAATTGGAACAAGCTCCATGGTCTTTCCCCGGTTTCGGTATGACATGTATGTACACTGTGTTTTTATAAGCTGGGGTGCTATTACCCCTATGGATGTCATTGAAGTAAGCGCAAGTGAGGGAACAGAATTTATTGATATTTCCGGTAGTAGTGACCCGAGAAGCCATCTGGGCCCGGGGCCATAAATGGGTGTAGGGATTTAATGGCCATTTTAATTTCTGACTCCGAGAATTCTCCTTCTATAAGCTCGGTATGGGCTTGTTGGAAACTGCAGTAGAGGGATATTTTGAAAATATTTGTCTGTTCTTGCTATCGAGAATTGAGCCTGCTGGAATTCTCGTGTTATCAATTGCGGGATCTGGGTTGGTTGTCCATTATGCAATTTCAATATGGGTAAAGTCGAAGAGTATTTCCGGGGTACTAGTTTCCTGGCTAGCAGGGTAGTGGGTTTATTACCCATAGTGTAGTATCTATGCTTTCACCATCAAATGGATTTTTCTGCTTGGGTGGTGAGGCTCAAGTTTAGAGCCAATCTAGTCAATTTTGTGTCTGATGTCTATTGATGGGGCCTTTTTGTGTTCATCTAGGAGGTGTTGTAACTCTAATTCCTACTGATATTGCTGTCTCAATTACGTTTAGATCTAGCAGCCAGCTGGATAAGCTTTCCCCGTATAGTAGCCTTATGGGCAGCCCAGTTCATGGTAGGAGATGTCTCTGATGGTGAATTGTCCAAAAAACATGCCAGTAATTCAGTTTCTATTTCAGAGTACAAGATGGGGTCATTTAGCATGGAAGCGTTTAGGCACCATGAAGAAGGAGAGGGCTTCACCCATATACTTGAGAGTTATACTTTAATAGAGGAGTGATCCGACCGGGGATGTAGTCCCTGGTGGATTGATTGTCTTCCTGCCAGGCGTCAACCAGAACATACAGATGTAACAGTCTGGGACTGCCCTCACCGGATAGGATCTGTCTAGGGTGTGGTCCAAGGGGATATTGCTGTTTCCTCCCATAATCACCTGTCCTTGGACCTTAAGCATAAGGATCTTGAGCATGGAGGTAAAGAATTCCACTTGTCCCGAATTAGGGGCATAGTAGGAGATTGGTCATGAATACGACCAACCACTATGATATATCTCCCAACCTTATCCTTCACTACGGTAATGGGGGTAAAGGGAGTCCTTTTTGAGAAACATATGGCCACCCCCCATTTCTTTTTACAGCTTGATGAGAGGTAGTATTGCGGGTATTTGGCACAAATACCTGTTCTATTCTGTCTGGAATAATATTGGCTATGTTCCTCTTGATTGGGGAATTAAAGCCATGTATGTTATGGGTGACAATAGATATGTAGAATTCTGTTTTAACCATCGTGGTAGGGCAAAGCACTCTTACCTGAATACCTGCAGTCTGTGGTTAGGAGCCCATCATTTGGACATGCAGCTTTCTCTGCTCATTGTTTTGGGCCATCAGAACCAGAGCGTGGGATTGAGGTCCAATGCAAGGGTGGGAAGGGAAAGATAGAAAGGAGGTAAAAAGATAAAAGCGGAAGGGAGAACATGTTATTTAGCCCATAGATTGTTACGCAAAATAATATGGTCATTAGATCGTACAAGTAGCAAAGGGCCAAAGCCCTCCCTGGGGTCAAAGGCAAGGTCATGGGAGGGGCATGCGTATTCACCCCAGCTCAGTATCAAAAATCTCTAAATAATAAAAACTGAGGTAAGGCAGGTATAGGTGGTAGAACAAACTAACAAACACGATCTGAACAGGGTCTTCTCTAATGGTTATGGAATGATCGGGTGTTGGTAAAGGTCCATCTGGGGTTAACCCAAGTCAGGCAATAAACATCCTGTGGATACTGGGTAACCAGGATTGATCCATAAGAATCCAGGAGTAACCAGGATTGATCCATAATTAAGTCATCAGTTAACAAAACAATGAACTTGTCAACTATTAAAGGAGAAGTCCTGCCTGAGCTTTTTAGGCTGGGCTTCTCCTATGGGTTACAGGAGTGCAATTAGTTTTTCACTCCTGTGACCCGTTTTCAGCAGAGAGCGGTCTGAAGTCCACTCCCTGCTGACGACACTGCCATCAGTCGGGGCAGCGGGTCATCACGACTTCCAAGTCAGGATCCGCCAGCTGCCCTGATTGATGCCAGTCTCAGCGACCATGGAGAAGTAGAGAGGAAAGACACTGACTGACAGTCAGCAGCTTTCCTCATGGGAATCTGTGAGAACCGAGCCATTGTCAATGTTTGGTGGCTCGGTTCTCAGTGCATAGATGGCTGGGGACATCTGCAGCATCGGTCTAATGCTGCATTCAATGAGACAAGCATGAATCAAAAATAAAAATAAAACCCATACTTCTCTTTTAGCTGGAAAAGGACGTGGTGAAGTCCGTAGTGGTGGTGGTCGCGCCACTGGGATCAATAGGAGAAGACAATCCCCTAAATAGTGTAGAATCATGTAGTTCCCTGGTACAGTGAGGGGGAAGGATGCAACAGCTCCTTCAGGTTTTACGTGGGGACCTTCTTGCTGGTTGTGACCTTTGTGGTGAACACAACGGGGACAGGGGGCAAGTCATCTGATGCTGTGGTTCCCTGTAGATGATGCCCAGTTCCAGCAGCAGATCTTCTCCATCTTGGAATGTGACAAAGGAGTAGGGTTTGCTTTTGTAATTGAAAGACAGTTTAAATGGGAACGACCGACTATATTTGATCCGTCGGTTTAGCAGTTGTTGCAGTAGTGGCTTCAGATTTCTTCTTTTCTGTATGGTCGAAGGAGCAATGTCATTGAATAGTTGTATGGGTGTATCATAAAGAAGATTCTGCTTATTTCTAGCTGCCAGCATCAGTTTTTTTTCTACTAGTGTGGTTTGGCAATCACATCTTGCGGCAGGCCACCTGCCCTAGGTGCTGTCAGGGCACCATGGATCCTATCAATTTCCATCTGATGAGGGGAAATATCTGGGATCAGGGTCTTCATGAGCATCTGCATGGCACACTCCATGCCTGTGCAGGTTTTGGGGATCCCCCTAATGCGCACGTTATAGTAACGCGATCTGTTCTCCAGATGTTCTATTTTAGCATTGGCATCCACCAGCCTGTCCTGGAGCTCGGTGATTATATTAGAGTTTTGATTGACCCGTGCGGTTATCAACTTTGGTTTCAATGGCCTCAAATCTGTCTCCAATGCTCTGGATATCTTGCTTGAGATCTGTAGTGATAATTGAGCAGGCTTTGGATAGCTCTTGCTGGAGAATGGTGGCGAATCGGGCCAGTAGGACTGCGTCTCCGGCATATGGGGCCTGTGGGGGATTAGGTTTGGCTTGGTCAGGGCTGGGTTTGGTAAACAGCACATCTGCCATTTTAGCCATGTTTCTGTCCATAGAGGATGCTGGTGAGTCTGCTATCTTAGCAGCACAGAGCAGGTTAAGAGAAGAGGGGAAGGGGGACAGCGAAAATTACTCATCCCGCCAGTCAGTGTCCTGCTCCCCAGAGGATTGTGAGGAGAATGGGTCCCACACTGTCTCTACATGCTGTCCATCTCCGGATGGATGAGGAGGTGACAGGGATTGAGAGGGGCCCGGACCGACTCGTGTTGCTTGTCTGTCCGCCGCCATCTTGGAAGGCTGTGAAGGAGCGTACTGCTCTGCTCTGATTATCTTGTTTATATTGCTGTTTTTACGACTGCCTGGATCCCCGCCGCTGCATCACCCTCCCAGGGTGTTGAATGGGTGCTCACGTGTTTGTCAGCTGTGCCTCTGCCCCCTGTATTATCTTCGTTGAGCTGGCAGTGCACGGAGCTCTCTCACAGAATGTTTGATCTCGAGCCTGCGTGCTTGCTCATTATAGCCCATCCCTTTTTAAAGCCAATTAGAGCCTCTGGGTCTAATCACGTGCTTCTAAAAACAAACAAAAAAACATTGGAATCCATGCGTCCAGTCCCTACATGTAGATTAGGGGCCAGACACATGGATTAAGGGTGCATGGCCCTGCGCCCCGAATAGATGGGCCGCCATTTCTCCATGCTCAAGAAACGTTAATGTTTTCTTAAGGGGAACATGCTTGGTCAGAGATGTACATTTTTTTTGGCAACCCTTAAGAAATTCCACACTGTGGCCAGAGAATTTCTATTTAGATTATAATTCTAGCACTGAATGATCTAATAAGTAGAGTTTTTTGTCCAGATTCACTGATAACACTACAATAAAGTATCCTGCAATTATTTATCATTCTTATCACTTAAGTTATTATATTTTGGAAGAACAGTAATTGTTTGATTTTGACATTAGTTCCATCCAATCTTTGAGTGGGGTCTTTGTCTTGGAGCTAGGGATGGCAGTAAGCGAAGGGGTGTTGTTTTGGAGAACTGGTCATTCCTTCCCCATTATCGTTTTGAAAAATAAACCTTAATTAGCAACATGAAGTGAGGTTTGGCTCAACTGTACAGTGCAGATCTGAACATTCATCTTGGATGTCTGTGCAGCTACATAGGGCCAGATTCACGAACAGTTAGGCTGGCGGATCGAGTGATCCGCCAGCCTAACTGTGACTTTGAGCCGGCGTTTCTCTTTTCTGTAACCAGAAAACAAGAAACGCCGGGTTGAAGTTCCGATGCGAGCAGCGTAACTGAGTTTCGCCATCGCATCGTTACTTCAACTTAAAAATGGCGCCGGGGGCGTTCCCGCCGATTTACGCTCAAAAAATATGTTAATGAGCGGAAATCGGCAATTCACGATCGAATTCCGGCGCGACGCAGTGACGTTACGACGTTTCCGGACGGGATACGCGGCGCATAGTTATACCTACATGGGGTTGGAATATCCTATATTAGGTATAGGCGTCGTCATCGCGTCGGAAAAAAAAAAAAAAACGTCGCTTGCGTAAAACGTTCATGAATGGGAATGTGACGTCATTGACGTTCATTCACAGAATTTGGAGCATGCGCACGGGGATGTTTTGACACTCGACGCATGCGCAGTACGTTCGCGGCGGGATCGCGCTTAGTTTAAATAATACACGCCCCATACCCGCCCAATTTGAATTCCGCCGGCTCATTTTCGATACGCTGCCGCAACTTTAGGAGCAAGTGCTTCGTGAATGACAGCACTTGCTCCTAAAATCTCTGCAGCGTAACGCAAATGAGAAGCGTTACTCTGGAGCAAAGATGCTCCCATCTACCTGAATCTGGCCCATACGATGCGATGGCGAAACTCAGTTACGCTGCTCGCATCGGAACTTCAACCCGGCGTTTCTTGTTTTCTGGTTACAGAAAACAGAAACGCCGGCTCAAAGTCACAGTTAGGCTGGCGGATCACTCGATCCGCCAGCCTAACTGTTCGTGAATCTGGCCCATAGTGTCCAAGTATTTTTTTCCTTCATTGAACTACAATGTTATCATACCCATAGCATCTGATAGACAGCTTGTTTTAGAGTGTCTGCAATCCACTGGAGGACCACCTGAGACACCTTTGGACAGCAGTATTGGAGAGGTTAGTAATAGATGCACTAGCAGAGTTGTATGGACTTTTTGGGATAAAAGTTTTACATAGAGTTGAGGAAATTAAAAGATGGCCATTTTAAGCACTTCTGTCAGTGTTAAACAGTTTTTCTCAACTCTCCAAAGCATTAATCATTTTTCATTCAAACAGTGGGTTGAATGACAAAAAAATGGGAGCTGCCAACCCACACTATGCCACTGGGTCTAAATAAAGGAAACAAATAAAATACATGCAGCCATCACATCTGATAATTAGCAAACTGCAATATTTTACACTTTTTGTTTTTTCTATATTCATTTAATGAACAGAGTTAATGTTAGTGAAATTTATAAAAAAGGGGGAGGGTTGGGACTTTGAATGAGATGCGTTTTTATCAGTATGCGATTATATATTGTGACAAAGTCGTAGAAATAGCGATAATGTCATGCAGCAAAGTCGCGGATCTTAAGCAATAAATATGGCTTTATTGCACTCAAAAATAAATAATACAAAAACAAAATGGCCTACTCCAATTTAGGAGGCTAACTGACAGTAGTGTCCCTCACTACACTGTACTGGAGGGGCTATTCCGGCCTCCAGTACAAAACAAACAGAATACCAGTCCAAAATAAACAAATCTATGACAGACCTTGTTCCTTCCATGCAGACAGTTTCCAACCTGTCCGTCCAGCTCAGCATACCTCTCACACTGAGCTCTCACTTCCCATTTCCCTACCAGGTGACTGTTAATTAATAGGGGGAAGAGAGGAGGTTTACCTGTTGGCCAGGCTTAACCTCTTCCAGGGCAGGGAAAACTGACCTTTCCAGCCTCTCACTGGTGTACATACAATCGTGTACCCTGTCACACATCCTCCCCCCCAGCTTAACACTTGGGTGGGAAGCGGCCATCTCTACAAACCCATGCACTCGGGACAGAGCATCTGCATTACTGTGGAGGAGACCTGCCCTATGTCGTACCACAAAAGTAAAGGGCTGTAGGGACAGAAACCACCTTGTGACCCGAGCGTTCTTGTCCCTATTGGTGTGCATGCACTTTAACGGAGCATGGTCTGTGACGAGGGTAAACCGCCTGCCCAACAAATAATAGCGGAGTGTTTCTACTGCCCACTTGATTGCCAAACACTCTTTTTCCACTGTGGCATAGCGCTGTTCTCGAGGTAACAACTTCCGACTCAAATACAGCACAGGGTGTTCCTCACCATCCACATATTGGGACAAAACTGCACCCAGACCCACCTCTGAGGCATCGGTCTGGAGAAAGAACTCCTTTCTAAAGTCAGGAGCCACAAGCACAGGTTGGGCACAAAGCGCTGCCCGCAGACCAGCAAAGGCTTCCTCAGCCTCGCTGTTCCACTTTACAGTGTCTGGACTTCTGGCTTTAATAAGGTCTGTGAGCGGAGCAGCCCTCGTAGCAAAGTGAGGAATAAACCTCCGATAGTAGCCTACAATCCCCAAGAAAGCTCTGACTTGTTTTTTCCTCAATGGTCTGGGCCAGCTCTGTATAGCTCCTATCTTGTTCATCTGTGGTTTAACAAGTCCTCTGCCAACCAGGTAACCCAAGTATCTAGCCTCTGCTAGACCCAAGGCACATTTAGAGGGGTTAGCTGTCAGACCCGCTCTTCTAAGAGTGTCCAAGACTGCCTGTACTTTATCCAGATGGCTTTCCCAGTCCGGGCTATGAATGATCACATCATCCAAGTATGCGGCTGCATACTCAGTGTGGGGCCTGAGCAACTTATCCATTAGCTTTTGAAAAGTGGCTGGAGCCCCATGGAGGCCAAAAGGCATGATCCTGTACTGGAATAGGCCATCAGGAGTGGCAAAGGCTGTCTTCTCTCGGGCGTGCTTTGTCAATGGGATCTGCCAATAACCCTTTGTCAGATCCAACGTGGTGAAGAACCTATCTTTGGCTAATCGCTCTACTAGTTCATCCACCCTAGGCATGGGGTAGGCGTCAAACTTAGACACCTCGTTTAACTTCCTGAAGTCATTACAAAACCTGATGGACCCATCAGGTTTGGGCACTAGAACAATGGGGCTGCACCACTGGCTATGAGACTCCTCTATCACTCCAAGCTCAAGCATTTTCCTGATTTCAGCCCTTACAGCTTCCCTCTTGGCCTCCGGAATGCGGTAAGACTTCACTCTTACGACAACCCCTGGTTCTGTAATAATGTCATGGGTAATCTCTCGGGTTTGTCCAGGGTTGGGGGAGAAAACATCGTTATTCCTCTCAACCAAGCCTCTAGCTTCTTTTATTTGCTCAGGTGTCAGCTTTGGAGAGATTGTCACCGAAGGACTAGGTGCCTGTGGACCAGGTGTGGTGTCCCCCACTGCAGCCATGCAGTCCTCTCTAGTCCTCCATGGCTTAAGAAGGTTGATGTGGAACACGGCCTCCTTTTTCCGGCATCCCGGCTGACTAACTTTATAATTTACTGGGCTCACTTTTTCCAACACCTCATAGGGTCCCTGCCACTGTGCTAGAAGTTTGCTTTCTGCGGTGGGTACTAGAACCATTACTCTGTCCCCTCTTTCAAACTGTCTCACTAGGGCCCTCTGGTCATAGTAGGACTTCTGCCTACTCTGCGCCTGCTCCATATGCTGGCGAACAAGAGGGGCAATCTGAGCCATACGCACCCGCATATCTTCAACATACTGGAGGACATTGGTCCCAGTTACCCCCTGTTCTTCCTAGGTTTCCTTTAGGATATCCAGAATACCCCTGGGATGCCTACCATATAAAAGCTCAAACGGGGAGAAGCCCGTAGAACTTTGGGGAATCTCTCGAACTGCAAACAACAGGTAAGGAAGTAACAAGTCCCAATCCTTCCCATCTCTGCTAACGACTTTCCTCAACATCCCCTTTAGGGTCCGGTTAAACCTTTCTACCAACCCATCTGTCTGGGGGTGATACACTGACGTTCTCAGAGTCTGTACATTAAATAGTTGACATAGCTCTTTCATAATACGGGAGACAAACGGAGTCCCCTGATCCGTGAGCAATGTCCTGGGTATCCCCACCCGTGTAAACATCTGAACCAACTCCTTTGCAATACTTTTAGCATTCGCCTTACGTAGTGGAATGGCCTCTGGGTATCTGGTGGCATAATCGACGATGACAAGGATGTAGTGGTGACCTCGAGCTGTTTTCTCTAAGGGACCCACTAGGTCCATGCCAATCCTCTCAAACGGAACGTCAACTATGGGGAGAGGTATGAGTGGGGCTCTCAACTTTGGTCTGGGAGATGCCAGCTGGCATTCCGGGCAAGAAGCACAATACCTTTTAATCCCCTCATATACCCCAGGCCAGAAGAACCTCCTGAGCACCCGTTCTTGTGTTTTCTCCACCCCTAAGTGTCCCCCCAGCAGATGAGATTGAGAGTAATCTAGGATTTTTCGGGTGTATGATGAAGGCACAACCAGTTGTTCAAGCTCTTGTCCCTCATCGGAGGTTACTCTGTAAAGAAGATTGTTTTTAAGGATAAAATAGGGATAGGCCTTTCCTGTTACCCCTTCTACTGGTACCCCATTAACCTCTACAACATTACTCCTGGCTTCCTGCAGCAGGGGATCATCTGCCTGGTCACGGCCAAAGCCACTACCCGAGATATCCAGGATATCTGTATCCCCTTCATCGTCTTCACTGGTAGCCTCTGGGGCGGGTTCCGGTTGACCAACTTCTGCCTCATCTTCTGTCTGTCGTGGGGCCCCACCTCTCCTGGACTGCTCCCCACGCTGATTCAACAGGACTTCCTGGACAGCCCTATTAAATCGTAGCTTGCTCTCCCTGCGTTCCCGTCTTGTTTTACCTCTTTTTGGATTAGAGATATACAAGTCAGGATGAGCAAAGGGAAATACTTCATGGACCCCTGTATTTCTCTGCTCCACTTCAGGTTCCCCTTGTTCTCCCCTCACAGGGGGCTGTAACAGAGTGTGGAAATTAGGGAAATTCCTTCCTATTATCAAAGGATATGGTAGACGAGGAACTACCACAGCTACGATCCTTACCAAACTGCCCTGTACTGACACTTCTATGTTGGCAGTAGGATACCGCACAGTACACCCATGAATACACAACACCCCCATGGTTCTATGCTTCTGAATCCAACAAGGTTTTACCAATTTACTGGCTACCAAAGTCAGGGCACTGCCAGAGTCCACCAGGGCCACTGTCTCTTGTTTGTCCAGCAGGACAGGTACTCGGAAGGTATGTCCCCCTTCTACCAGGCCTGCTAAACAAATGAGCCCACAAAAGTCAGAGGAATCTTCCCCTAGTCCACACTGAATTGGCTCAGGAAGATTGGGGCATCTCGCCCTGACATGTCCTTTGACGCCACACTCAAAACAAGTTATGGAGTTACTCCTAGGGTGGTCCTCTTTCCCAGGGTTTTGACTTCTAAAGTCAGGTTTGGAGAAACGGGCTCCGGATCCGAAGTCTGCTTCCACTCCACTCCTCCGGCCTCCTGGTCTCTGTATTTTCCCGATCGTCCTAGAGAGAGATTGGTCCAAACTTTTGGTAGATAGGTACCGCTCCACTTGTGCGACCATACTATCACAGTCCAGGGGATTTCCCTGAATGACCCACTCCCGGAGGCCATTTGGAAGCTCTCTCACGTAACGGTCCAGTACAAGCGCTTCTATAATCTGTGCAGGGGTTTGAGACTCTGGTTTGAGCCACTTCCGCGCCAGATGAATTAAATCGAACATCTGGGATCTTGGCGCTTTTCCTTCTTTAAACCTCCAGTTGTAGAAACGCTGGGCCCTCACTGTGGAAGTCGCCCCTAAGCGAGCCAGGATCTCTCCTTTCAGTTTGGGATAGTCTGCAGCAGCCACCTCATCCAGATCAAAATAGGCTATCTGTGCTTCTCCCAGGAGGAAGGGTGCAATGATTCCAGCCCACTGTTCCGGGGCCCAGCCTTCTCGGGTAGCGGTCCGTTCGAACGACAGTAGGTAAGTCTCCACATCATCATCCGGGGTCATTTTCTGCAGACAGCTGCTGGCACGTATTTGGCTTACCCCCCTTGCTGGTGGGTTAGAAGACCCTTGGGTAGTCATGTGATCCAGGGTTGCTTTGAGAACAGCATGGTCTGACTTTTGTGCTTCAGCTAGCTGTCTATTAATTTCTTGTTGTGCTTCAGCTGAGGCCGCTATCTGTATGATAGTCTCTTGTTGCGCTGCAGCTACCTGTCTATTAGTTTCTTGTTGTGCTGCAGCTGAGGCCGCTATCTGTCTATTAGTCTCTTGTTGCACAGAGACCGCTTGTAACAGGGCTTTCACAATATCTTCCATTTTCTGGGTCCTGTACCTTTAAGGCCACTGTAACTGTACATTGACCGGTACCACAGCAAACATCCCACTTCTGACACCACTTGTGACAAAGTCGTAGAAATAGCGATAATGTCATGCAGCAAAGTCGCTGATCTTAAGCAATAAATATGGCTTTATTGCACTCAAAAATAAATAATACAAAAACAAAATGGCCTACTCCAATTTAGGAGGCTAACTGACAGTAGTGTCCCTCACTACACTGTACTGGAGGGGCTATTCCGGCCTCCAGTACAAAACAAACAGAATACCAGTCCAAAATAAACAAATCTATGACAGACCTTTTTCCTTCCATGCAGACAGTTTCCAACCTGTCCGTCCAGCTCAGCATACCTCTCACACTGAGCTCTCACTTCCCATTTCCCTACCAGGTGACTGTTAATTAATAGGGGGAAGAGAGGAGGTTTACCTGTTGGCCAGGCTTAACCCCTTCCAGGGCAGGGAAAACTGACCTTTCCAGCCTCTCACTGGTGTACATACAATCGTGTACCCTGTCACAATATATATATGGAATATAAAAAATGCTTCCATAATGGCCAGGCTCAAAATTACCAACCAAAAAAGCACTAAACCAAATTAATCTGTACAGCTGTAAAATTCATAGTTAGGAACTGCAGTACACGGAGTGCCTTGACGTTGGCCTGCAGCTTACACAGGTATTTGCAAATACATGCAAATAAACCTCTGTTTTAATGCATACAGCTAGACAGATTAATTTGGTTTAGTGCTTTTGTGGTTGGTAATTTTGAGCCTGGTCATTATGGAAACATTTTTTATATTCCATATATTCCATTAAATCGCATACTGCTAAAAACGCATCTCATTCAAAGTCCCAACCCTCCCCCCCTTTTTTATAGATTAACAGGGGTGGAGGCCTGTGGTAGTTTTTATCATATGCCTCATCTAAAGTCCCAACCCTATCCCCCCTTTTTTTCAACAATGTTAGTGGAATTATCTGTTTGGTACTACCAGGGCAGTGTGTTTGTTTTGAGTGTGTAGGTAGTAGTTTGGGTATTCAGTTGGCTTGGTGATTAGGTATTATTGTCAGCAATAATTGATTCCGAGCATGTGTAGAATTTTTGAGCGTTGAATTGTGTACACACGGTCAGAATTTCCGAGAGCAAATGACCGATGGAGCATACACACAAGCTCACATCGAATATTTGTTTTTGGAAATTCCATGTGCACGTGGCATTAGTGTGAGCAATAGCCTTATGCTGCGTACACACGATCACTTTATGTGATGAAAAAAAACGATGTTTTCTGTGAAGTAAAAAACTACGTTTTTGAAACTTCTATTTTCAAAGACGATGTTGCCTACACACCATCGTTTTTTTCACAATGCTCTAGCAAAGCGAGGTTACGTTCACCACTCTTTTCCATTGAAGCTCTCTTCATAACTAGCTTCTGGGCATGCGCGGGTTGAAAAACGTAATTTTAAACAACGTTTTTTGCTACACACGGTGACTTTTTGTGAAACAAAAAACAACGTTTTGAAAAGCGACACAAAAAATTGAAGCACAATGAAATTGACGTTTTTAAAAACGTCATTTTTTTCATCACATAAAGTGATCGTGTGTACGCGGCATTAATCATATTTGCATTTTACCCACTTGCCCAGTGGGCACTTCAAACCCCTTCCTAACCAGACCAATTTTGAGCTTTCAGTGCTCTCACATTTTGAATGACAATTACTCAGTCATGCAACACTGTACCCATAGAGCTTACTTTTAGTGGTATTTAATCACCACTGGGTTTTATTTTTCCGCTATAAATAAAAAAAAAGACCGAAAATATTGTAAACTTTTTTTTTATTTGTTTATGTTAGCAAATTAGCAAATTAGTAATTTTTCTTTATTCGTTTTGGCCCAAATTTATACTGCTACATATCTTTGGTAAACATAACCAAAATCAATGTATATTATTTGATCTGTGTGAAAGTTATACGAGTCTACAAGCTTTGGTGCCAATCACTGAAAATTGATCACATCTGATGTACTGACGGCCTATCTAATTTCTATCTAATTTCTTGAGATACTAACAAGCAAGAAAAGTACAAATACCTCCCAAATGATCCCTTTTTGGACATTCCAAGGTATTTAGTAAGAGGCATGGTAAATTTTTTAAAGCAGTAATTTTTTCCACAATTCTTTGCAAAATTAAGTTTTTATTTATATTTTTTTATTTTTTTACAAAATTTTAATTTTAACAGGTTATTTGTCACACACACCATATGCATATTTGCAACTACACCCCAAAACACATTCTACTACTCCTCCCGAGTATGGCGATACCACATGTGTGAGACTTTTACAAAGCCTGGATATATACAGAGGCCTATAATGAAGGGAGCACCATCAGGTGTTCTAGGGACATAAATTTAATTTAACTTCTTGACTACCTCCTAACATTTTGAAGGCCCTGGAGCACCAGGACAATGGAAACTCCCCCAAAAAATTGGAAAATAAACACCCCAACGTATAATCTATGAGGCATTATAAGTCTTTTGAACATGTCATTTTTTATTCCAGAAGTTTTTGGAAAATGTGGAAAGAAAATGAAAATTGTCCATGTATAAGTAATTTCTAACAGATAGCATGTACATAGCAAAAAATACATCCTAAAATATGTTCTTCTACTCATCCTAAGTATGGCTATACCACATATATATATATGAGACTTTTCCACATCCTGGCCACATACAGAAGCACAACATACAGGGAGCTACCTGTTACATTTTTGTGAGGCACTGATGAGCACTGTAGTGGCATGGATGTGGCACGTATAAGCACTGATGTGGCATGAATGTGGCACAGATGAGCACTAATGTGGCATGGATGTGCTATGGATGAGCATTAATGTGGCATGGATGTGGCACGGATGAGCAAATGATGTGGTGTGGATGTGGCACAGACGAGCACTGATGTGGCATGGATGTAGCATGTTTGAGCACTGATGTGGCATGCATGATCACTAATATGGCATCTTATGAGCACTGATGTGGCATGTATGTGGCACTTATGATCACTGATGTGGCATGGTTGTGGCACGGTTGAGCACTGATGTCGCATGGATGTGGCAAGAATGAGCACTGATGTGGCACAGATGAGCACTGATGTGGCATGGATGTGGCATGGACAATCATTGATGTGGCACGTATGAGCACTGATGTGGCACAGAAAAAAAAGAGTAACCTTGCAGATATAGGCTGTGGATAATAGAAGCAGTCCTGCCTCCAACGAATGTATTTGTCTCGTCGCCGTAGTGGTTATAGCGCCCCTGGACAGGTCCCCTTCACAGGCCTGGCAGCCAGAAAGTCACTAAGGATTGCTGAGAAGGAACAAGTCTCTGCCACCGACTTGGCTCTAATAGAATTAGGTTTAGTAAAGGGTCTCTGCCACAGGCCCAGTACTCAGGAACATGAATGTAGAGCGAATCCTCTCAGTCAGTAATTTTGGGGCCACCGACTGACAGTTTGCAGCAGACAACCTGTTTGTGTTCGGTACCCAGATCCCCGATGGTTCGTCTAAGCCCTATTGGTTCACCTGCTTCCGGGTTCACCTCAGACCGACTCCCCACGAACAGCACATAGCTTGGGATCCTTTTCTCTTGAAGTGGGGGACCCAGTAAGTCTGTCACGTACCTTACCAGAGGCCGAAGTGCTGAGAGGGCTTCCCTTGTGACTCGAGTGCAGAACGCCCCCTGGAGGTGAGACAGGGGACGCTATGCCCAGGGGTGCAGGAGTTGCTGGCTGAGACTTGCTGGAGCGATGCCAGGGAACAGATGTGCACCAGGATATGTAGTCCGGAAGGAGTACCACGGAAGTACCAGTAGATTGGCAGGAAACCCAGGGGCGGAGTCAGGAGCCGAGCTGAGCCGAGGTCATACACAGGAAGCAGGCAGTAACTGGAACAGGTCAGGAGGCAAGCCGAGGTCATACACAGGAAGCAGGAAGTAACTGGAACAGGTCAGGAGGCAAGCCGAGGTCACACACAGGAAGCAGGAAGTAACTGGAACAGGTCAGAGGGCAAGCCAAGGTCATACACAGGAAGCAGGAACAAGGAATCAGCATCAGGTCAAGGACACTGACACTTAAATAGGCACTGACGCCTGGAGTCCCGCCTGTATTGCGTGCGTAATGGTGCGCGCGCGTGCACGGTAAAGAACAACGTATTCATTGTGTTGTTGCCCGTATGTGCGCGCATGCCCTTGTGCTCGTACTCGCGGGCATTGTGCTCGTATGTGCGCGCATGCGCCTTGTGCTCATATTCGCGGGCATTGTGCCCGTATGTGCGCGCATGCGCACTGTGCTCGTAGGTCCGTGCACGACAGGTCTGCCAGTTCTTTCACGGTCAATTCTCTGATAAAGTCACTGGGGCCCCTTGGCAATTTCAGTTGCTCTGAGCCACGAGGGCCCAGAGTTTGGAAATCTGCGTAGCACGGGCCCCCGGCCAGGTAGGCCATAGTGGTGGGGCCCGTGATGTGCGCACACCCTGAAGGTGGGTGCCGCACCTGAAACCAGGAACCCGCGAAGACCCCGGAAAATGGCGTCTGCCACAGATATACCCTCCCCCAGCATGCCCCGCAAGGGAAACACTCCTCCAATTGGCTGCTGGGGAAAAGCGGCTCTGCCTGAACCCCTCTAGCGCGACCTGCTGCCCAGAGATGAGACGGCATTTCTGGAGCACAGAATGACCCACAGGACAATTCAGGGCTGACAGCAGCCCAAATTTACCACAAATCAACCTGGGTGAGAGCAGGTAAGTCTCTTACCCCACTAAATTTACAATAGCGTCACTTCTGAAAGTAAGGGGGCGCTGCAAGTATTTCAAATAATATAATAGAAATGTACTATTAAAAGAACCCTTCCTTTCCCTGTTAACAATTATGATTCTCATCTTAGTTCAGCTCGGTCTGACACACAGACTGTTCTTCTTCTGTGAAGCTAAAGGGGTTCAAAATTAAAAAGAGAATGGACATGTGAAATGAACGAACTACAATATATGGAAAGACAGATAAGAGAAGAAGGACATATACAGTAAATAGTCAAATGCCAGAAATATGGCAAAAATGGGATGATTTTCAGCCCTCAAAAAGAATCAAAGAATACCTATAAAGGGAAAGTAAGGAAGAATATGAAGTGAAAATTAAAATAAAGTAAAAAGGGAAGGGGAGAGAACAGGCGGATAGTGGTGTTTTTTTTTTCTCCTTTTTTCTTTGTGTGTTTGGTGGGGGATGAACGGATGTGTGGATGAAAGTAAATGTAAGATAGTAGGATACATGTAGATATATGTTGTAAGCAGAGCTTTTTTTCTCAGAAAATAGGTGCAGGAACTCAACCACGACCCGTTCAGATTTCACAAACAGTAGAAGGGTCTTAAAGGGGCATTAAATACCAGAATTGCATTACATACAGTGTGCAGAGTTCAGGGGGTTACAAAGCAGTCACTTGTAAACACAGAAACCAGACTTCTGTGTTCACAAGTGATTGTGGTGAGCAGGGACCAAAGGGTCTGAGCCAAAGGTGGTGGAACTGAGTTCCACCAAGTTCCCCCAGAAAAAAAGCCCTGGTTGTAAGAAATGTTGTTTTAAAGATAATGTGATTTATGAATATTGATCAAGATTCTATATATTGAATAATGAGTAGGAGCAGATACATAGGGCCAGATTCAGGTAGAGTTAGGCTGGCGGATCAATGGATCCGCCAGCCTAACTGTCACTTTAAGCCGGCGTTTTTGTTTTCTGTAACCAGAAAACAAGAAACGCCGGGTTGGAGTTCCGATGCGATCGGCGCAATTGAATTTCGCCATCGCATCGTTACTTCAACTTAAAAATGGCGCCGGGGGCGTTCCCGCTGATTAACGCTGAAAAAATATGTTAATCAGCGGGAGTCGGAAATTCACAATCTTTTTCGGGCGCGACGCAGTGACTTTACAACGTTTCCGGAAGCGATATGCGACGTAAAGATAAAGCAGCCCCCTAGTGGAGTATCCTATGTTAAGTATAGGCGTCGTCATCGCGTCGGAAAAAAAAAATCGCGTCGTTTGCGTAAAACTTTCATGAATGGGGATGTGACGTCATTGACGTTCACTCACAGAACTTGGAGCATGCGCACTGGGATGCATTGACACTCGACGCATGCGCAGTACGTTCGCCGCGGGATCGCGCTTAGTTTTAATAATACACGCCCCGTACCCGCCCAATTTGAATTCCGCCGGCTCATTTGCGATGCGCTGCCGCAACTTTAGGAGCAAGTGCTTCATGAATAACAGCACTTGCTCCTAAAATTTCGGCAGAATAACGTAAATGAGAAGCGTTACTCCAGAGCAAAGATGCTCTCATCTACCTGAATCTGGCCCTTAATGTGATAGAGTCTTGTTTAAATGTAACATTTTATGTATTTAACAAAATGATTAATAAAAACAAATTGAAAACAAAGTTTAAAAGAATTGCTTAAAAAAAGCAGAAAAAATGCAGTCTAATCCTTAATTTTATTTTCTCATTATACTGCAGTAGAAACACTAAAGGAGAAATCTGATTGGTTGTGATGGCTAACACTTATGGTCATAAGGCCTATTATTCCTCATACAAAAACTGTGTGAACGTCAAACCAAGTTTCTAACTGGTTGTAGCACAGTACATATCCATTATTCCTTTTTTTTTTTTCTGTTTTATAAATGAGCTGCTTTTAAACACAGCACACATGTGTAAGAGCTCTGATCTTTTAACTGTAGTGGGAGTGATTTTCTTTTTCAGAATCAGGCTTTTTCTTTTTTCTTTGTTCATCCTCATCTGTGCAGTGATAATGTCATATTGGAATTAAGCCTCCGCATCTTACTGTGATCTTCTTGTGTTCCTATATATCCCCCGGCAGACGTTTACAGAAAATCCGCTCCCATCATGGGTTAAATATCCTCCAGTATTTCCACATTAGATAAAAGGAAAACAGTAAGAAGTGATAACATACTTAATAATGATAGTCTCCATGGAAACTAAGTTTTCTCTAATAAACAAGAATAAAAAGAAGAATTTATACTAAAATGATAAAGATGAAAGGCAAAGAAACATAACTCATGGCATTTCATTGTACAGAAATCAGTGGAGCTGTGTTAACCTGCAGGGTTGGAAATCGTTGCTTGTCATTACCAGTATGTTTTAAATACAGACAATTTAAATATCTGCAGCTTTATCTTGTATCAGTTCTCCCTCTTATAATAAATGTACAAGCAATGTATCCAACTTATTATAAAGGTTTAAAAGGAATGTTCTGTTCATGACATATCTCTCTGTCTGTCCTTGCCCCCTTTGTACGTCTTCCCCACCTCTTTGTTCCACCATTGTGGCTTTCCTCTGTGCAGCCTACTCTGTATGGGGCCAAAGGACACAGCAATCACAGCAATCACAGAGCATGCTGGATGTGCGCTCCGGGGGGTGCACAGGGGAGGGCGTTGTTCCAGGTGGACGTCCATGGGTGCCCTCCCTGAAATAACTGAGCTGCGCTGTAGCTGACTTTTGACTATAGTGCGGTAATAAAATGGTTAGAAAATTTAATAAATCCCTAAACTTTAAAGTGAAATAATATACCTGAAAATAAATTGTATATTCACATATTTGAGTCTGTACATTAGAGACTTGGAGGAGGGTAGGCTTCATTTAATTCTTTAACCACTTGCTTACTGGGCACTTAAACTCCCCTCCTGCCCAGACCAATTTTCAGCTTCCAGCTTCCAGCTTCCAGCGCTCTCATTCTTTGAATGGCAATTGCACGGTCATACAACACTGTACCCAAATATAGAGTTTTCTTTTGGTGGTATTTAATCACCTCTGCGGTTTTTATTTTGTGTTAAAATATATATATATATATATATATATATATATATATATATATATATATATATTTATTTTTAAATACAAAACCGTTTTAGATTTTGTTATAAAATTTTGCAAGCAGGTCATTTTTGTCCTTCATTGATGTACACTGAGGAAGCTGCACTGATGGACACCGATAGGCTGCACTGATGGGCACTGATGGGCTGCACTGATGGGCAAAGATGGGCTTCACTGATGGGCACCGATGGGCTGCATTGATGGGCACTGATAGGCGGCACTGGTGGGCACTGATAGGAGGCACTGATAAGTGGCACTGAGAGGTGGCACTGATGGGTGGCACTGAAAGGCATTGATAAGTGGCACTGGTGGGCACTGAGAAGTGGCACTAATAGGTGGCACTGATAGGTGGCATTGATGGGCACTGGGTGGCATCGATGGGCACTGATGGGTGGCAATGATGGGCACTAATCGGCACTGGTAGGTGACACTGATAGGCAGCACTGCTTTATGGCACTGATGAGGCACTGATTGGCACCACTGGTGGGCATTGATAGGCGTCCCTCTTGGGCATTGATAGGTGGCACTTTTTTGCACTGGTGGGCACTGTGGGCACTGTCAGGTGCCACTGGCAGGCAGTACTGGTGGGCACAGATGAGGTGCCTGTGTCCCTTCCTCTTCGGGACTGATGTCCCTTGCACAAGAGCCAGTGATCGGCTTTTTTGACAGCGTAAGGAGAAAAAAAAGATTACTGAGCTTTAGTTTACAACACGTGATCAGCTGTCATTGGCGTGATAAGGGGCCTGGATATGTGATCACCCGAGTCTCAGTGACTCAGTAATCACAGCGCATGCCCTGCAGGGGGTGTATGGGGAGCGTACGAAGGGGAGGACGTCTATTGATGGCCTCCCGGAAAAGCAGGTCCACGCTATAGCCATCATTCGGATATAGCGCTGATCTGAAGAGGTTAAGATACTTTTCATAGAGATGCACATACTAGTTTTATCAATGTAGGGGTTTTCAAAACTAAGAATAAATCAGAGATCCAACTTCCAGGCTTTCACCAATGTGTTAAGCCGCGTACACACGATCGGTCAAAACCGATGAAAACGGACTGAAGGTCCGTTTCATCGGTCCAAACCGATCGTGTGTAGGCGCCATTGGTCAGTTGTGCTCCGCCAAAAAAAATAGAACTTGCTTTAAAATTGAACCGATGGACACCTGACCGATGGGTCAAAACCGATCGTTAGTATGCAAAAGCATTGGTTAAAAGGCCGCGCATGCTCAGAATCAAGTCGACGCATGCTTGGAAGCTTTGAACTTTGTTTTTTTCAGCACGTCATTGTGTAAAAACATGTAAACGTCACCGCGTTCTAACACGATCGTTTTTTTAGCCGGTGGTGGGTAGGCACATCAGACCATCAGTCAGCTTCCTCGGTTAACTGATGGCAATGGTCCTTCAGACCGTTCTCATTCGGATGGACTGATCGTGTGTACGAGGCTTTATCTTCCGGAATACAGCAAACGTGTATATATATTATATATATATATATATATATATATATATATATATATATATATATATATATATAAACAATGGCCCTGTGCTTAGAACACACATTATTATTATTTGGAGCATGCCTGAAAAGATAAAGTCAACCTTCTGAAGAGACACATTTTGAGTCCTAGTTTTCTATAAAAAAATTGAAATTTTTAGTTTCCTTTGATGCACCTCGGGTATTAAGAATGATAAATCATGTATGTTGTATAGGAAGCAGTAATTTCTGTAAAATGTATATTTTTAAAGACATCTAATCCAAAAAATTAAAAAGACAAGTTTTTCCAACAACGCAAAACAGAACTCATCGCCTTGTCATTATCTTAGCTGTATATTCTATTCACTTGACTGGAAAATATCCAAACTAAATACAGTGACTACTCCACATTGTATAACATGTTCCTGTTATCTTCCTGGTATCACTGTTTTAATTTGTAGCCTTTAGGAATTTCAAAGACCAAATAAATATCTACTAAATATCTACTCCCAGATGCCTTTGAAAACCAGCGAGCATCAGTGGTAGAACAAGTGTGGGCCACTCAGAGAGTAAACCCTGAGGTCAACAATAAGCGTGATCATCATACTGAATGTGATACAAGCCGCTATGAAATATTTATGTTGTGAATCTATAATTGTGTGACAAATAGTTCTGTAAAATTAATAACCACAATTAGAATTTGAGACTTATGATCTGTCTAAGCACTTTGTTGCATTATTCCTTTTAACCACTTAAGACCCGGACCAATACGCTGGTAAATGACCCAAGGTGTTTTTGCGATTCGGCACTGCGTCGCTTTAACAGACAATTGCGCGGTCGTGCGACGTGGCTCCCAAACAAAATTTGCGTCCTTTTCTTCCCACAAATAGAGCTTTCTTTTGGTGGTATTTGATCACCTCTGCGATTTTTATTTTTTGCGCTATATACAAAAATAGAGCGACATTTTTGAAAAAAAAAACACTATTTTTTACTTTTTGTTAAAAAAAAGTCAAATAAACTAAATTTTAGTCAAACATTTAGGCCAAAATTTATTTAGCCACATGTCTTTAGTAAAAAAAAAAAATCGCAATAAAAAAAAATAGCTACCTAGCGGGAACAGCGACACTAATACAGCGATCAGAAAAATGATCGCTTAGTGACGCTGGCAATAGGGAGTGAAAGGGTTAACTAGGGCGGTGATCAGGGGGTTAAAACTTTATTAGGGGGGGTGGGGGGGCTATCCTGAACCTAACACTAACTGTTTTTTACACTGCCTGTCACACTGACACTAAATGCAGTGATTAAATCACTGCATTCAGTAACACTGTGACAGGGGGGTGGGGGGGGCGATCACAAGGGGTTAATATGCCTATGTGAGTGTGTGTCAGTGTTGTGTTGGTGCACACTTACTTGTGATGTCTTCTCTCATCAGCAGCGCTGGGAAACAGCGCTGCGATGAGAGAATACATCATTTCCTCCTTCCTGTGTAAACACAGGAGGAGGAAGTGACAGGCTGGGAGCGCGCTCCCATTGGCTGGGAGCGATCGCGGGGGGGGCGGATATCACGGACATCCGCCCGCAGATCCCGTATCGCTCCCAGAGGTAGGGAGACCCCCGCACGCCGCGGAGGGGGTCCCGATGGGACCCCCGAACCGCACTCAGGCGGGGACGTAAATTTACGCCCTTGTGCCTGTACGAGCCATGTTGTGGCCGTATATGTGCGTGCGGGGGTCTTTAAGTGGTTAAAACTGCAACTTAGGACCGTATTTAGCTTCTGTGGTGTTCATTTACTAAAGGTAAAGAGACTGTTCACTTTGCAAAGAAAAGATGCACTTTGCAAGTACATTTCTTCAGGAGCAAAGTGAATGATATGAAGCTCAAATGATTGCGCCGGCCGTCAATGTATCCCAGTGCACATGCTCCAAATTATGACAGTGTTTTTGACGTGAACGTCAATCATGTCAATCCCCATTCACGGACGAGTTACGCAAACGACGTAAACATTTTCAAATTCGTACGTTCGGGAATTGGCGTATCTCGCTGATTTACATATTCTCGGTGTAAATCAGCGGGAACGCCCCTAGCGGCCATTTTAAAATTGCAGTTAAGATACGACGGCGTAATACAATTACGCCGCTCGTATCTTAGCTGCAACCCGGTATGTGCCTGATATGCCGGCGTAACTGTTACTGAATCTGGCCCATGGTATATATGGGGCAAGAAGCAATCTGAGGTTTTCCATCTGTTTTACTTACTACCATAGACATCGTTTCATATCAATCAACAGTAGGAATGAGCTCCTGGTTCAGTCCGAACCTGTGCTCAGGGATTTGTTCTAATACTTGACTTTAAGCCCATACTTCAAGAGCCAAACATTATACACAGTAGTGAGTTTTTCTCTTGCTACTACATATGACAGCGTTCTCCTTCCACTTTGTCCTTAGCAACTATTGGTGTCAGCCTCCCATATATATTTACTGGCAAGTAGTCCATGGCAATTTAGCCACTTAAGGACCGCCCACCTTACATATACTGCAGCAGGGCAGCCCTTTAGCGCAAAGTCACGTACCTGTACGTGATTTTTTTGTTTCGGGTCTGGAACTGGCACACGTGCCGCCTGACCCACTGATTGGCTCATGCTGTGTCCAATCACAGCAGGAGCCAATCAGCGGGTCCACCAATCGTTCCCAAGGCAGACAGAACATCAATCTGCCTTTGTAAACAAGACAGATCGCTGTTCTGTGACAAGAGAAGACAGAGATCTTGTGTTTCTGCTAATCAGAAACACAGATCTCTGTCTTGCCACAGTACAAGAAAGCCCCCACACACAAAAACAGTTAGAAAGCACTCCCAGTAAACACATTTAACCCTTTGATTTCCCCCGATGTTAGCCGCTTCCCTGCCAGTGTCATTAGTACAGTTACAGTGTATATTATTTATCACTGATTACTGTATTAGTGTTACTGGTCCCCAAAAAAGTGGCATTTAGTGTTTGATTTGTCTGAAGCAATGTCGCAGTCCCGCTATAAGTCGCTAATCGCCGCCATTGCCAGTAAAAAAAAAAAATCAATACAAATTCTATAACAATATCCCATAGTTGGAGACGCTAAAGCATTTGTGCAAACCAATCAATATACGCGTACTGTGATTGTTTACCAAGAATATGTAGCCAAATACATATTGGCCTAAATTAATGAAGAACTTGTATTTTTTTTTTTTTTTTTTATTGGGTATGTTTTTCAAAATTGTCTGTATTTTTTTGTTTATCGTGTAAAAAATAAAAATCAGAGAGGTGATCAAATACCACCAAAAGAAAGCTCTATTTGTAGGAATAAATTACATTCATTTTGTTTGGGTACAGCGTCGCACAACCACACAATTGCCAGTTAAATCAACGCAAATGACCTGGTCATGAAGGGGGTAAACCTCCTGGAGCTGAAGTGGTTAGATGAAGGAACCAGGTCTTGGAAATCTTCTAAAGTACTGTTTGACTTGGTTAAGGCTAAATTATCCTGGATAAAGATTAATGTAAACCTTTCCCCTATCTTAAATGATAGTTTGAATACTTGGGACACATGATAGCGTGGTATGGTTGCACAGTAATTTCTTATTTAACTTTCTCTTTTTTAATTCTGTTCCTTTCCTTCCTGGAAATAAATATCTGCCATGAAATCTATAGAACCCTTTGGTCGGTGATCTGTACAAGATGGCATTTTCTGGGATTAATTTCCCTGATCTGTACCCTGTATTATGTTGTGGATGTACCCAATGTGTATTCCACGAAATTGTATATCAGTTCTGTCTACTGCCTTGTTTTAATGAGAGTTTTTAATTGTATTACATGCCTTAGTAAAAGAATAAAAATTATTGGGAAAAAAAAGCATGTGGGGGCCCGACATGAATTTTAAAGTGACCCCATGCAACAAAAAAAAAAACTTGGCCCCCTTCCACACATTTTATTCCAGACCCAAGAGAACTTAATGCAAAAATCAAGAAAAAAGTATAAGGGCCCTCCCAGGAACCAAAAGCTGACCCTTATCTGACAATAGCCTCTTCCCCATAATTCTAGCCTGGTTCTAGGGGTCTGTGGGTGGGGTCTTATCAGAATATGTAAACCTGCTTTAACAATAAGTGGTTACACAGATACCAATCTCCCCGTGTGAATGAGTAAGGGGGTAGATAGTACTTGCACTCATTCATAAAAAATTACGTAAATATAGCAATGTGGACTACAATTGCAAAGCATAGTGATTCCCGACATTTCTATGTACTGTATTGTCCTTCTAGTGCCCAGCTTCACTAACTGACCTCATATCTGTGAGTTGACCCAAAAGAATTGTCAGATTAGTAGTTCCTCAGAATGGCAATTACTCTGTATGACTATGCACCCGGACTTCATACAGCAGGAATCATTGCTATCATCAGGGAGAATGCTGGGAGGAGCATAAAAGAGACCAGAGATGCACACTTCGCTCTCTTCCTCCTGGGCCTGGTGTGTGACTGACCATTCCGAGAGGGTGAGGTCACGGCCTACCACGCACTGTACAACATTCCTATCCGGCCAAAAAGGGCCCATCCCTGCTTGCTGATCATCAGGCATCTATCCAACATCACCCTGATATTCCAACAACCCTCTCTTTGTGCTGTGCATCGGATGATCGTCATGAGTGGAAGCGCTGCAAGGACGCCTCTTCAAGAATCGCTGTTCGGAAGGCATTGAATTAGCCTGGTCATAGGTAAGAGGGCAATTGCCTACCTTTAAAAACTTTCTTTGCTGCTTCACTGGGACACTGTGCACAGACAGCTTTACTCTGGGGAAAACACTTTACTGCATCTCTATTTGAACATTGTACATATACACCTGAGGCATTAACCCTTTTCCAAAAAGTATTACCTTGTTGCTGCACCTTATCAGATATAGTTAACGAGCTCCAACTGCGAGCAAAGCCCATTAGGCTTGCAACTGGAACATTGCTGTCATTACTACAAAAAGGGCCCTCATACTATTCTTGTTTAATGTATCTCTAATTAGGATTAGGAGTTGAATAGGCCGGCCTGGGTTTCCCTTTTAGAAGTGCTGCCAGAATTAATGCTTAACTCTTGCTTATCCTTTTCAGGATACATACCTGTATATATAAGATTATGTTATCTTCAGATTGTCTTAACGTGTATTATTGCAGATGAATTCTTCTTCTGAACTAGGACTCATATCCAAAGTTCAGTTGATCTATTACATCCTTTGTGCAACAAAATCTTCCTTGAGTTATTCAGTAAACAGTAAAAGAATATAAACTCATTGAGTGGTTTGATTTATTACTTTAAGGTGGTGCAAAGATGTCTGAACCCAGAGTGTCAGGTGGGTTGGAATGTTCCCAGGGTCATGATTGTGCAGATGAGTAGGTAAATTTAAGCAGTCCCCAAGGGGGCTAGTGCTACATAAACAAACACACATACAAGTCTTTTCATAAAAAAAGCAAGGAAGTTTCCCTCTATGTACATTTATTGTCAAGCAGGTCAACCAGCGATACAGGTCCACTTCAACCATGATCCCCAATGGCTGATTCACTTTGCTGACTGCCAACACACATCTATTCCCATCACTTTTCTCAATTGAATGACATCTCCGGTCCCCTCCATTAAAGGGGAGGTTCTTCCTCCAAACAAATTTCAGGCATGAATCGGAGCCCACCCACCCGACCGGCAGTATGCCGGTGTTTTTTTTTTTCTATACTTACCTTTTTACGAGCTCTCGTCCCCTCCGGTGGTCCCGTGGGACTCGGCGTTTACAATCACAGGCTGTGATTGACATCCCTCAGCCCGGCGCAGACAGCGCGTCACGAGATGCCGAAGGAACCCGAACGTCGCTGTGCAAGTGCCGTATAGTGCCGCACCGGAGTCGGGTTCCTTCGGCATCTCGTGATGGGCTGTCTGCGCCGGGCTGAGGGACGTCAATCACAGCCTGTGATTGGAAACGCCCAGTCACGTGCGATCGCCGGAGGGGACGAGAGCCCGTAAAAAGGTAAGTATAGAAAAAAAAAAAAAACACCGGCATACTGCCAGTCGGGTGCGTGGGCTCCGATTCATGCCTGAAATTTGTTTGGAGGGTGAACCTCCACTTTAAGCATATTATTGACTATATATACACTAGACATATATGAGCATGACCTTATTTGGTCATTGGAACCTTGAGGATTCTCTTTGGTTGTAGTAGATTGTATACATTGCACAGATGCATTCCTTAGGCATGCTTTTTATAAAATTTAACACTTTTATTGTTGCCCTTTAAGTATTATGAAATCACTGCTGCATGGCAAACAGAAGAGTTTCAAAATGTTTTTTGGCTTGGCACATGTTCTTCAGGGCAATGATCAGACTCCCATGTCCTTTGTTTGACAGACTCTTGCTTATTAGCCTGCAAACTTACTTTCTGCCCCACTATATATAGATATATATGAATATGACCTTATTTGGTCATTGAAACCATGAGGATGCTCTGTGGTTGTAGTAGATTGTATACATTGCACAGATGTGTAGGGCATGTTATTTATGAAATTTTGAATTTTTATTGTTGCCCTTTAAGTATTATGAAATCACTGCTGAATGGCAAACAGAAGTGTTTCAAAATGTTTTTGGGCTTGGCACATATCCTTCAGGGCAATGATCAGACCCTCGTGCCATTTGTTTGACAGACTCTTGTTGTTAGCCTAGAAAATTACTATTACTGTTTTTTTAAATTTTGCTCCCATTGACTTTACTGGGGTTTGGACGCTGCACTTGAACTTTTGTAAAATTCGCCAATTCTGGTACTGTCAAAACCTGGTACTGTCAAGATCCCTCCCTCCCACTGCAAAGCCCATATGGAAGTCTTGTGGACTGGCTAGTTATTGAGCCAATGGACCATGTCAAGGGAGTATTGAGTAAATTAGCATTTCAAAGCTACCTAGCTCTTCACAGATGCATGTACATTGCAGTTTACCACCCATCTAAGTTGAGATGCCCAGTAAAAGAATTTGGAATGCAGTCCAGTTTGAAGTATGGTGCCAGCTTTGTGTTTGGGGAGGGTTAAGTGAGAAAAGCCAATCTGGGGGGTTATATTGTTCCAGATAAAGGAACTAAAAAGTCTGTGCAAAGATGCACAAAATGCAAAAGATATCTTTATGGGGATTGCCTGCATAAACAAAAAAAAAACTTTAGCACAGCCATCCTTCCGAAACATGAGATGTAGTGTTTTCTCTGGCTAACAACTATATCCCTAAGTATGGGTCTCATAAAGGAAAATGAAAAGGAAAGTAAGCATTTGCAGAAGTCAACCACTGTGTCCAGGGGGGAATTTTTTTACTGTTGCTGATATCAAAGGTGTCTGACAGGTGCTCGTTCACCTTTACCTCTGCTCAAGGATTGGAATAGAGCCAGAATTAGGCCACACATTATAGCCTGGAGAACAAATGAACTTTCTGAATATAGTCTCAGGCCACCCTGTGGAGATGAAGAAGCCCTGCCCACATCTCAAGGTTAGCCAGTAGTGGAGATTTAAAGTCCTCAGGGTGTTTTCCTGGGCTTTTCTCCCAGGGATAAACTTCCCTTGGTCTAGTAAGATCAAAGAGGCAAAGAAGGAAGGAGTCAATTTGCCAATAATTGTGTGCACAATTTAATGTTGACATTACAAAGCAAGATTGGACTATGATTAGCAACTCATGTTGAGTCCTTGGCCTTAAGGAAACCTTTACCAATATATGATGTTTAATTTCCAGAGTATCTGGAGCAAAGTCTGTACAGTCTATGTTGGAGATGTATGTGGGAGAGACCCTGGTGCAGACAGGTAGAGCTGTACCATGGAGCCTTTGACTGTGATTGTATTTCTAATGCAGGCTTTCTGCAGGATCACCCATTTGAGGTTGAAGTTCACAAAGCAGCATCTTACATCCCATGGATTGTCTGACTCCCAGCCCCTAGGGCGCAGGGCTCAGCAAGTACTCTAAAAGCCAATTGGGGACTCAGCAGGTCTGTGGAGGAAGTTAAAAAGATGCTGCACCACCATCATAAGTTGTGCAATTTCATGGACCTAGGTATCCCCCATACGAGATTGTGACTCCTGTTCTAATTGTCCAGATCTCAAGGTCTTGGTTAACCTCCCTGGCGGTATGATTCTTTAAGATTTTAGGTGCTAAAAGCGGTACCATTATTTGCAAGGGAATTTGGCGTTTTATACTGTAGGCTTGTAATTCTTAGGAATAACTCACTTAAATCTATTCAAACAAGAGTCTAATAGGCATCCCGGGTATGATTTTTTTTTTTTTTTTTAATTAAAAATTATAATATAATAAATAATTATAAAAAATGATCACAAATGATAATATAATTATAGTAAAAATTATTCAATAATGTAATCAAATCAAAATCACTGAAATTTGCTCAGTTGCAGAATTTTTGCTGTCATTTTTTTTTTTTTTTATGACGAATTTCCCCATAAATCGCTATCGCTAAATTCTGCAAGTGATTCTGATTTATTATCGCTGTTTTTTAGCTGCTCTAAAACAATTTTTGCCATAAAGGGACACTTTTGGTTGCTATGGGCAATCTACAGTTTGCAGGGAGAAAGAAAAGTTTTTATTATACAAAATGACATGTAGTGTACAGGGCAGACCACTAGGGACATGGGGGGTGTGTATTTTTTACATACAGTACTGTAATCTATAAGATTACAGTGTACTGTATGTATAGTGTTTGTTTACTTTTTTAAATTTGGCGCCGTTCCCCCCCCTACGTCGCGACGCTCGCAGGGAAGGGAATCGGCGGAACACACAGCATCAGGCGGACATCCGGCCGCCGAGTACTGCGGGGATTCATCGCTGGATCGCAGAGAAAAGGTAAGTAAACTTTTTCTGCATCCAGCGTGCCACACGCCGTGCCACACGCCAGGGAGGCTAGTCTGACCGGCGATCCAGCGGGAAACCCCCGCCGGATCGCCAGGAATTTTTGGGGGAAAAAAAAAATGCACCCCGAGCGTGACTCGGGGTTACCGCTTCTGGCACTGAATGTTAACCCCGAGTCACGCTCGGGAATACCGCCAGGGAGGTTAAAGTCCAGGATTTTCTAATTATGGTTGGTAAATGCCACTTGCAGTTAATGCAGGGTTTGGTCCCTGTGGGTACCATCTTTCTCCATCGGGTCCAAACTCATGGCCACTGCACAAATTTTGGTTGTAAGGTCTAAAAATAGCTTTTGAAAGAGAGTTTTTGATCTTGACAGCTATGTTTGCATATCTGCCATGGTCAGTAGCTGGTTTGCAAAGGATGTCAGAAATCATTCATCATGATCTATCTGCTGGGATTGGATCAGTTGGGGGATATTTCAGATCAGCTGAGTTGCTTGGTCTCCAGGGGTTTTAATGTAGTAAAGCTGTGCCCTATTTTCTCATGGTTTTAAGTCAAGATTAGGGTTGAGCGAACCCGAACTGTAAAGTTCAGGTTCGTACCGCACTTTTGGATTTTTTGGACCCGAACCCGAACAATTTGCTGTAAGTTCAGGTTCAGGTCCGGTGTTCGGCTATGTAACGGCGCGCTGCAGGGCAGCCAATCAGCATTTGTTTTACTTGTGTGACCTAGAAGCCACCACAGCCATGCCTACTAATGGCATGGCTGTTATTGGCCAGTGCAACATGTGACCGAGCATGTATATAAGCTAGAGTATATAAGCTAGAGGCACACAGCACAGCTCGTCACTCTGCTTTAGCTAGGGTAGGGAAAGGCTGCTCTCAGGGAGAGATTTAGATAGGATTGTCCTGCTTCAGAAATCGAATTACAATGCTCAGCGATCTACATAGTCAAATGTTGGGGATAAAGGGAAGGGGAATGAGCAAGACAACCACTAATCTATGGGTGAGAGTATGTCTAAACCCATATTGGATCATGTACCAAAAATAGGTAATGTTTCTGTAACCAAATATTGACTAGGAAAAACCAGGGGAAAGGGGAAGAGTAGTCTAGAGTGGCCGGAAAGGGGTTACTATTAGCAACAACAAATTGATCGAGGGATGTTTTGATACAAAAGTATTTATTTAATTGGTAGTATCAAAATAGAGTATAAAAAGTACAATGAGTGATGAAAACTGTTAACAAGAAATTAATCACCATAGAACAAAATACATACAGGACTGACAATAGACAACATAAAACTCAAGACACAGGTCCGGATGTATATGTATTTAGCAATAGTAGTTCAGCACAGTTTGTTTAAGCATATGATGATGGTTGGCTATTGGGACAATAAATGAAAATCAGGGAATTTACCTGATAGCCCCTAAAATTTACAACCAAATAGTGCTGATTACAAGTAGCTGAATACACTGTGTAGGGGAGGTGGGAGGGAAGAAGGGATGGGCGGGAATTAGATAGGAGAGGCCTCTGGTCTGGTCTGGACTTTGACATGGCCATTCTAACACCTGGATATGTTTATTTGTGAACCATTACATTGTAGATTTTGCTTTATGTTTTAGATCATTGTCTTGTTGGAAGACAAATCTCCATCCCAGTCTCAGGTCTTTTGCAGACTCCGTCAGGTTTTCTTCATGAAAGGCCCAGTATTTGGCTCCATCCATCTTCCCATCAATTTTAACCATCTTCCCTGTCCCTGCCGAAGAAAAGCAGGCAACCACCATGATGCTACCACCATGTTTGACAGTGGGGATGGTGTGTTCAGGGTGATGAGCTGTGTTGCTTTTACGCCAAACATAACGTTTTGCATTGTTGCCAAAAAGTTGGATTTTGGTTTCATCTGACCAGAGCACCTTCTTCCACATGTTTGGTGTGTCTCCCAGGTGGCTTTTGGCAAACTTTAAACAACACTTTTTATGGATATCTTTAAGAAATGGCTTTCTTCTTGCCACTCTTCCATAAAGGCCAGATTTGTGCAGTATACGACTGATTGTTGTCCTATGGACAGAGTCTTCCACCTCAGCTGTAGATCTCTGCAGTTCATCCAGAGTGATCATGGGCCTCTTGGCTGCATCTCTGATCAGTCTTCTCCTTGTGTGAGCTGAAAGTTTAGAGGGATGACCAGGTCTTTGTAGATTTGCAGTGGTCTGATACTCCTTCCATTTCAATATTATCGCTTGCACAGTGCTCCTTGGGATGTTTAAAGCTTGGGAAATCTTTTTGTATCCAAATCCGGCTTTAAACTTCTCGACAATAGTATCTCGGACCTGCCTGGTGTGTTCCTTGTTCTTCATGATGCTCTCTGCGCTTTAAACGGACCTCTGAGACTATCACAGTGCAGGTGCATTTATACAGAGACTTGATTACACACAGGTGGATTCTATTTATCATCATTAGTCATTTAGGTCAACATTGGATCATTCAGAGATCCTCACTGAACTTCTGGAGAGAGTTTGCTGCACTGAAAGTAAAGGGGCTGAATAATTTTGCACGCCCAATTTTTCCGTTTTTTTATTAGTTAAAAAAGTTTGAAATATCCAATACATTTTGTTCCACTTAATGATTGTGTCCCACTTGTTGTTGATTCTTCACAAAAAAATTATGGTTTGAAGCCTGAAATGTGGCAAAAGTTCGCAAAGTTCAAGGGGCCCGAATACTTTCTCAAGGCACTGTATTACACCAGCACTGCATATGTTCCTGTCAGATACTCTGCATATTGCACCAGCACTGCATATGTTCCTGTCAGATACTCTGCATTAGATAATTTAGGGGAAGGTTCCTGATTGTGTTTATAGGGATAGAATTAGATAGGAGTCAGTCCTACTTCACAAATCTAATTGCAGCAGCACTGCATATGTTCCTGTGAGATACTCTGCATATTGCAGCAGCACTGCATATGTTCCTGTGAGATACTCTGCATATTGCACCAGCACTGCATATGTTCCTGTGAGATACTCTGCATATTACACCAGCACTGCATATGTTCCTGTCAGATACTCTGAATATTGCACCAGCACTGCATATTTTCCTGTGACATAATCTGCATTAGATAATTTAGGGGGAAGTTCCTTATTGTGCTTATAGGGGGAGAATTAGATAGGAGTCAGTCCCACTTCACAAATCTAATTGCAGAAACACTACATATGTTCGTGTCAGATACTCTGCATATTGCACCAGCACTGCGTATGTTCCTGTGAGATACTCTGCATATTACACCAGCACTGCATATGTTCCTGTCAGATACTCTGCATATTGCACCAGCACTGCATATTTTCCTGTGACATATTCTGCATTAGATAATTTATAGGAAGATTCCTGATTGTGCTTATAGGGAGAGAATTAGATAGGAGTCAGTCCTACTTCACAAATCTAATTGCAGCAGCACTGCATATGTTCCTGTCAGATACTCTGCATATTGCACCAGCACTGCATATGTTCCTGTGAGATACTCTGGATATTACACCAGCACTGCATATGTTTCTGTCAGATACTCTGCATATTGCACCAGCACTGCATATTTTCCTGTGGGGGGTCAGGTGCTCTGGGGCAGCGTCGCGTCAACATCTGGACCCCCCCGCTGCCTAAGATGTCGAAGGAAGCCTGCCGGGTGGTGGACGCTTTTATCAAAGCGACCCCCCCGGTGGAGGAAGAGAACCAGACGGCGGCGAAGAACAGCGGCACCCACCCCCTCGCAGAAGCCCGCCGGAGGGGGGCACTTTTATAAAAGTGATCATACACACCCCCCCCGGCGGCCAACTAATAAAATATTTCAATACCCTGTGTGGTTTATTTGTGTTTACACTTTGCCTCCAGGTGAATGGGTAGGGGTACAATGTACCCCATACTCATTCACTTAGGGTGGGGGGCCGGTATCTGGGGGCCTCGTTATTAAAGGGGGCTTCCAGATTCCGATAAGCCTCCCGCCCGCATACCCCGACAACCAACGGCCAGGGTTGTCAGGAAGGGGACCTGTCCTCATCAACATGGGGACAGGGTGCTCTGGGGTGGGGGGCCGCAGTGCGCCCCCTGCCCCAGAGCACCTGACCCCCCCATGTTAAGGGGATGCTGCCCGGTACGGCTCAGGAGGGGGGGGCGCTCGCTCGCCCCCACTCCCTTCCTGACCGGCCGGCCGGCCGGCGTGCTTTGGATACGGGTCTGGTATGAATTGTGGGGAGACCCCCACGCCGTTTTTTCGGCGTAGGGGGGGTCTCCTTACAACCCATACCAAACCTAAGGGCCCGTTATGCTCCTGAGGGGGGAACCCATGCCGGATTTTTATTTAAAATCCGGCGGGGACTTCCTTCTCAGGATTCATAACAAACTCCGCCTACGCGTAGAATTGGCGGGAATCCGCATCGGATCCCCGTCGCTTCTATGACGCACTCGCTGGAATGTGCTTTTACTATTCCAGCGAGTGCGAGATGTCGGCAGCCTGTCGCCGAGAATCGGCGCGATGCTGTCGTGCTAAAAACACATTCTCGGCGGCAGGCACTGTATTTTACTGTGAGATACACCCTTAATATACTTTTCTTCTATTGTGCTATTAAAAAAAAAAACCATTTAGGGGGAAAAAATAAAAAATTTGCAGTGTTTCCTCTAGTGTTTGTCAGTGTTTCCTACATATCTGTAGGTGTGAGATAAACACTTTAGCTAGTGTTATTCTATTGTTGTATTCAAAAAACACCCATTTAGGGCAAAAAAAATTATTTTAAATTTTTTCCTCCAGTGTTTGCAGTCTTGCCTGCATATCTGTACGTGTGAGATACACACTTTAAATACTGTTTTCTATTGTGATATTCAAAAAACAATTATTTTGGGCAAAACATTTTTTTTTTGGTGCGTTTCCTGCATATCTGTAGGTGTTAGATAAACACTTTAGCTAGTGTTCCTCTATTGTTGTATTAAAAAAACACCCATTTAGGGCAAGATCCTAAATTTCAGAAATATGAGGAGAACGACAAATAAGAGACGTGGCCACGGTCGTAGTGCTGCTGGTGGAGCTCCTGTTACAGGGAGAGGATGTGGTCGATCTGTGCCAGCTACACGTACAAGTGAAACACCTTTCTCAGGTGCGAGTAGATGACAGAGCCTGCAGCGGTATTTGGTGGGGTCTAATCCGGCTCTACGAATGTTGAGGCCAGGAGCAGAACAGGCAATAGTAGATTGGGTTGCTGACAGTGCCTCCAGTTCCTTCACATTGTCTCCCAACCAGTCTTGTGCTGAAAGATTGGAGTTGGCACCTGCAGCCGATGTCCATCAGTCTTTCACCTCACCCCCCTGCAAATCAACCAAGCAGTCTGAGCCCCAAATCATGCAGCAGTCTCTTCTGCTTTTTAGTGACTCTGTTAGCATGTTTTCCCAGGGCCATCCACCTAGCCCTGCCCCAGAAGTGGAAGAGATTGAGTGCACCGATGCCCAACCACTTGGGTGGTCGCACAGAGCCACCAGCACAGCAGAAGAGGGAGCATGGTGCCTAAGCGGAGCGTCCGTCCTCTAGACAGTACGCCTGCTACTGCCCAACACAGCAAGGGACCAAGAACACTAAAGCCAGGTCCAAGGAGTTCCCTAGCGTGGCAGTTCTTCACACAATGTGCTGATGACAAGACACAAGTGGTTTGCACGCTGTGCAATCAGAGGCTGAAGCGAGGCATAAACGTTCTCAACCTGAGCACAACCTGCATGGCCAGGCATCTAAGTGCAAGGCACAAGCTGCAGTGTAGTAGACACCTCAAAAACCAGTAAGTGTCTTACACCTGTCGGATCTACGCCGTATCTATGCGTAAATGATTCTAGGAATCATACGCATAGAAACCCGGGGCCAAAAACAGAGATACGACGGTGTATTTAGAGATACACTGTCGTATCTCTTATGAGAATCTGGCCGCAGAGTTTTAAAAGCCTGATTTCATTGGCTGTCCCACAGTACGTCGTGCCCAGCCACCATCCCTTCCAAGTGGGGGACAAAATCAGGTGTGCACTGCCAACGCCATCTGTGCCAAGGTCTATCTAACTACAGATACGTGGACCAGTAAGCATGGTCAGGGACATTATATCTCCCTAACAGCGCACTGGGTAAATGCAGTGGCGGCTGGGCCTGAGTCGGAAAGCAGTTTGGCGCATGTCCTTCCACCACCAAGGATTGCAGGGCGCTTCAGTTTGCCTCCTGTTGCTAACTCCTACTACTCTGCTTCCTCATCCTCTACCGCCCCTTCATCCGTTCAGCGTAACACATTCACCACCAACTTCAGCACAGCCATGGGTAAACGCCAGCAGGAAGTTTTAAAACGTTCCTGTTTGGGGAAAAAAACCCACACCACGCAGGAGTTGTGGAGGGACATGGAACAACAGACCGATGAGTGGTTGGCCTCAGTGAGCCTCAAGCCGGGCCTGGTGGTGTGTGCGATAACGGGCCAAATCTCGTAGCAGCTCTGGGCCTAGCCGGTTTGACGCACATCCCTTGCCTGGCGCATGTGCTGAATTTTGTGGTGCAGAGGTTCCTTAAAACTTACCCCGATATGCCAGAGCTGCTGCATAAAGTGCGGGCCGTCTGTGCGCACTTTCGGAGTGCTCACCCTGCTGCTGCTCGCCTAGCAGCGCTGCAGCGTAACTTCGGCCTTCCCACTCACCGCCTCATATGTGACGTGTCCACAAGGTGGAACTCCACCTTGCACATGCTGGCCAGACTGTGCGAGCAGCAGCAGGCGATAGTGGAGTTTCAGCGGCAGCACGCATGCGTGAGTCGCTCTGTGGAACAGAACCACTTCACCACCAATAACTGGGCCTCCATGCGAGACCTGTGTGCCTTGTTGCGCTGTTTCGAGTATTCCACCAATATGGCCAGTGCCGATGACGCTGTTCTCAGTGTGACTATCCCAGTTCTATGCCTCCTTGAAAAAACACTTTGGGCGATGATGGAAGAGGATGTGGCACAGGAGGAGAAGGAGGAGGAGGAATCTGGATCATTTCCAAGGCTTTCAGGGCAGTCATTCACAAGTGGCTCAGAGGGTGGGTTCCTGCACCAACAAAGGACAGGTACACAATTGTTCAGCAAGGGCACAGTTCTGGAGGATGACGAGGTGGAAGATGAGGATGAGGAGATGGAGGAGGAGGAACCATGTTCACAGCAGGGTGGCACCCAGACCAGCTCATGGCCATCACTGGTGCGTGGCAGGGGGGATACAGAGGACACAGATGATACACCTCCCACAGAGGTATGTGTGCACACGCCTACACGTACTGAATGACGGGTCTGCCCCCTTAAAATTCTGGGTCTCCAAATTGGGCACATGGCCTGAGCTTGCCCTTTACGCCTTGGAGGTGCTGGCCTGCCCTGCAGCCAGTGTATTATATAAACGTGTATTTAGCACGGCAGGGGGCGTTATCATAGACAAGCGCAGCTGCCTGTCCAGAGCCAATGTGGACAAGCTCACGTTCATTAAAATGAACCAGGCATGGATCCCACAGGACTTGTCTGTACCTTGTGCAGAATAGACATGTATACCGGCCTTACCCAGCCATTCTTGTATTTCTGATCTTTCTAGGGTTGCCACCTCATCCCTTTAAAAGCAAAAACATATTAATTACACAGGTTCTCTGGCTGATTAAGGTGCTAATTAAACTCACTTGGTGCCTTATCAACATTAAATTAGCCCCAGAACCTGTGTAATTACTATGTGCTCGGGTTTAAAGGGATGAGGTGGCAACCCTAGATCTTTCTCACACTTTTGGGGTGTACCCTAATTTAAAAAATAAATAAATAAAAAACAAAAACCTGTGTTGGCTACCTCGTCCTCCTCTTCTGCCGCTTCCACCTACACCGCCACATCCACCACCACCTCAACCTCCTGCTCCATATGAACCTTGTTATCCTAGGTCAAAATTATTTTATTTTTTATTTTTATTTGTTATTTATATGTTATTTTAAGTTATTTCCCTATCCACATTTATTTGCAGAGTACTTGCCATGCTCTTACCGACATTTTGCTGCCATTTGCAGCTCTCTAGCCATTTCCCTTAGTTTTTAGAGACATTTTAGTAGTCAAAAGTTTGGGTCCCCATTGACTTCAATGGGGTTCGGGTTCGGGGTCAAGTTCAGGTCAAGTTCGGGTCCCGAACCCGGACTTTTTTCCAAAGTTCGGCCAAACCAGTCGAACCCGAACATCCAGGTGTCTGCTCAACTCTAGTCAAGATCCATTTTGATGCTTGCTTTACCTCCTGGAGCTAAAGTCACAAGTGTCCATCTTATTCACCAACTAGGCCATGCCACCTTCCACATTTTGTTTTTATTTGGTACACACATCGCTTTCCCAGCTGCCTTCTGGCTGATCACAAGATGACTGGGGCCCTCTTTCTCCTTTTCTTCCCTAAGTCAGTGGGCGATACACGCTCTTGTACAGAACAGTGCTGGTATTAGGACAAGTGTGCAACAATACTATGAACTCAGGCAGGTTTGATTATGTTCCCACTGGGGGTGTGGCCATGACATCCTAAGCATATGGAAAGTAGATTTGAGGTAAATATTGCAGTGAAAGCTGATTTTTTTTATTTCCTAAAGTTTTATTTATTTAATAATATAGTTGGAGAAAACCTATACTCTGTCCTTAGCAGCCAAATCATCTTGTCTGCAGTGCAGTAGGCACCAGAATGCACTTGATCACAGCTTTATAGCATCGCCAACCCCATATGCCACTGGAATATATAAAAAAAAAAATTGGTTGGAGGATACATCTTGCAGTGACTGCTGTACTGAGTCATTGTAGCCACAGTTTGGCTACAAGGAAAACTGAAAAAGGTGATGTCAAAGTGTATTTCCACTTTTGCAACCACGTTGGTACAGTATAACACCTACTTTGTATTTTTTAAATGTTCTTGTTGCATAACATAACTTAAAAAATAATCAATATCGCCCCTTTTATTTTTCTCATTTGTGAAAACTCAAAAACTCAAGTTTTTTCTCTGCTAGAGGGGCTAGAGGGGCCTATGAAGTTAATGTTTACTTTAATTAACCCTGTCTGTACTGCACTGGCAGAACTCATTGTTAATTGTAAACTAGATCATAAACTAGAATCACTGTCATGTAAGAAAATGTGCAGTGACAGCAGTGGTTCCAAGGAATGTGGTGGGTGCACCGGCTGCTTTGTCTTTAGGAACCAGTGACACTTCTGTATAAAATTATCGGCTCCTGCCAGACAGCCACACTGAAAAATGGGGATTAATGAATCTCTGCTTATTATTCTAATAGCCACAGCACCTGTGGCTGCCTGAATGTTCGAATAGTGACTGCATCTGTTAGGAGAGATTATTTTCCACTTGGGTTTTTCGATTGTTTAATTAACGAATTTATCGGCGTATAACACGCACAGGCGTATAAGGCCGCGTACACACGAGGAGACATGTCCGATGAGACAGGTCCGACGGACCGTTTTCATCGGACATGTCACCGACGTGCTCTAACCAGGAAGTTCAATGCTTCCACGCATGCGTCGAATCAATTTGACGCATGCGCAGGATTTCGGTCCGATGGTTAGGCGTACTAACCATCAGATGTCGGATGGACAGGTTTCCAGCGGACAAGTTTGTAAGCATGCTTAGAAACTTTTGTCTGCTGGAAACCTGTCCGCTAGGCCGTACACACGATCGGACATGTCCGTGGAAACTGGTCTGCGGACCAGTTTCAGCGGACATGTCTCCTCGTGTGTACGCGGCCTTACAAGCACCCTAACTTTAAGAGGAACATTTTAGGAAAAAAACTTTCCACAGCCCCCTGCATATAAAACGCAGGCACAGTTTACCCTCTTTTTTCAGGGTAAAATAGTAAGTGTTATTCACCAATAAATACAGTAACTGTTGTCTAGCTGGGGGGTTCAAAAAGGGACATCCATGGCTTAAATATCAGCTGATTTAGCATGTATGGCTGGATTATGATCCATGTAAACTCAAGAGCCAGGAAAAGATACATGTACAATTGTAGCCGGTACATTCTTACTGTTTAAATTATATATATATTCTATTAAAGGCAGTGACCAAAAAATACACAAATATATTTACTTTGTCAGAACTCATTTACCCTGGAACAAACATGCTACTCAAAAACAGTGAAATTAAGTAAAATAAGTTTACTTTTGAATTCAATGTTTCTCAGTGATTAATACAGTAATGAGTCAGAATTGAAAATAAAAGAACAGGAAACCACTGAAACAATAATCCTTTACTCATAGGGTACTCACTACTCTTATAAGAATAATGTAGTAAATATGTTGCACAGTACTTTGTTATACAAAAGAAAAATAGAAGTGTAATACATGTACATCCTGATTAATACATATTCATGTATTCCGCGTTGTGCTTTAAACACATTTTACTCCTACAGAAGTAGAAGGGTTAAGTTGTGCTGTATCTATATCAGTAACAATTTACCCTGGATCATGAAAAGCTAACTCTCTATTCCCAGGAACAAACCACTCTGATTAGCATTGTCTGCTAACGAGCTCATTCCAACAGCCTACAGATGCAATGTCTGTGGGTTATTTATACAGTATTTATACAGCTCCCTCCCCACTCATCAGGATTCTGTGAAGTCAAAGACAGAACAGCAAAAGAAGGATAAATGTATGTCCCATCAACAAACACAGATACCCCAATATCAGTTGTTCTTTTTTAAATTCACCAGACTGTACAACATAGTGTTATTACATTTTATAAAAGAGCGTCATTTATTAATGGAAATACAAAACCAATCAGATGACATCTTATTCATATGTGCAATAATGTTAGATTACAGATGTAGACATGAATGCTAATTGTGTTTGAGGAAAAAAGATGAGTAATCCAACTATCTAGGCTTGATAGATGTTCATATCCTGATTGAATCTGTGGTTGAATAAACAGCACCATTTTTTAACAAGTAAAGGGAGATAGTTAAACAAGCCTGGGTATCTTAGTGCAGTTGTCACACAATTTTAAAACAAGGTGATGAAAACGATAAGAACAGAGAAACACAATTTTTTTTCTCAGATGTAAAGCCATAATTTTTTGTTTCCTGGTGCATCATAATGGCGGCACACATTGGGTTGTGGCTCCAATCTATAACCTGATAGGACTTTTAAAGCTTTGCAGGATACAGGCCACTGGCATTCTCCTTTTTGTCCTCACCTAATAAAGACTGGAGTATATCTTACTACTTGTCTCCCCAGCCAAGTTCAGCCACCCCTGGGTGAAATTTCAACCCATATAGCCTCTAAATGAGCTCTTCTGGTGGGAGTCCTGCTTTACAGGTCTCAGGTGCATTTTGTGGGGTGCAAGCTTTAAATAAGCTTTGTTTTGTGCAGTGTTCCCAGCTCAGTGTTTCACTGTGGAATCTTTTGGCTTGTTTTTACTGTCTGCAGGGCACAGACTATCTTTTCACTTGCTCAAGATGGCTTTTAGAAGCCAAACTCCCTTCTGCACATGTGCGACAGGAAGTGATGTCAGGATTAGGAAGCTTTCCATTTTCGCAGATGGTTGATTCGGCCACCACAATCAGCTTCTGCACATGTGTGAGCGGGTGACATAATTTCCGGTGGTGAAGGTGCTGGATTTAAAGCTATTTAAAGCCACTGTTTGGTTCTGGTCTTTAGCTTTGTACCTAAAATGTGATTCTTGCTGCTATACACTGTGTTGCTAAGAGCCCCTGCTTTATGCACTAGGTGAGCTTGTGGACTGTGTGTTGCTGGATCTGCCTACTATATTTTGAAACTGTCTGTCTGTATGGCTTGTCTCTTTTTACGTATGCACTCTTTCTTTCTCTTCACTATTGATACTCTGATTGCAGGTGCTCTTGCTTTACTATTTTTCATAGAGAACGCTGCCCCAGTAGACCAACTTTTGCCCATAAGGTAAGGGTTTCTTGCTAAGTAGTGAAGATTTGATAAAAGATAGCTTGGGCCCTAATGCTGCATAAACTGTCAACACACACAGGACCGCAAGATCCACAGTGTCAAGGAGAGATGGTTCCAGTCATTGGTCACCAAGGACACTGAAAAGTATATATGTACAAATGTGCATATAACACCGCGCTACCTAACTAAACATAAAAAAGCCAACACAACAGGACTGTTTAAATTCTGCAACAGGAAACAAATATAGACAAAAAAGTGTAGTGCTAAAATTATGTAAGAAATAAACAATATAATACTGCAAAGCATCATATGTGACATGGGATAAATTAATAAATATATTACGTGAAGCAACACATAAAACTAATCACCAAGTGTCCAAAATGATCATATCTGATTGGATATGAAAAAAAAGAAAGAAAATCTAAAAATATTTTTGTTGATTCAAAGTGTCCAAAAACGTGACAACAGATGAAGTGAATTTTGATAGCAGGTCCACCACCAGAGAGAAAATAGGAGGCTTACCAGAAAGCATGGACTCAACTAAGTATATACCTAATGAGTCAAACAGGCTTAAAATGATGGTATCCGGACATCAACCTTCCATTGGAAACCAGGGATGAGTTGTGGGTATAAATCAACTTCTCATATGATGGAAAACCAAGCAGGATGTAGCAATACCAGGACCGAAAAACTCATAAGTTCTTTACAGAAAATCCGGAATGCTCAGATGCAACAATTGGGGGAGGAAAGAAATGGATGCAAACATAGTGTAATAACGTATGGTATTTTTACTGTAATACACAAAATACAGTTGGTTGCACTCACATTTCAGCAGACATATCAAGGCATATAAAAACATCTAGCAGTAAAGTCAGCAGAGGACCCGACGCGTTTCGATCAAACGATCATCATCTGGGGTGCTGACCGACTGCTAAAACAAGATACAATATATAGCCATCTCACCCCTACCTTAACCACTTGCTTACTGGGCACTTATACCCCCCTCCTGCCCAGGTGATATTTCAGCTTCCGGCACTGCGTCGTTTTAACTGACAATTGCGCGGTCGTGCGACGTGGCTCCCAAACAAAATTGACGTCCTTTTTTCCCCACAAGTAGAGCTTTCTTTTGGTGGTATTTGATCACCTCTGCGGTTTTAATTTTTTGCGCTATAAACAAAAAAGAGCGCCAATTTTGAAAAAAATACAATATTTTTTACTTGTTGCTATAATAAATATCCCAGTTTAGGGCGATGCGTATTCTTCTACATATTTTTGGTAAAAAAAAAAAAAAATCGCAATAAGCGTCTGGTTTGTGCCAAATGTATAGTGCCTACAAAATAGGGGACAGAATTATTATTTTTTATTATTTTTTTTACTAGAAATGGCGGCGATCTGCGAATTTTTTTGGGACTGCGACGTTATGGCGGACACATCGGACACTTTTGACACATTTTTGGCATCATTCACATTTATACTGCGATCGGTGCTATAAAAATGCACTAATTACTGTATAAATGTGACTGGCATTGAAGGGGTTAACACTAGGGGGTGGGGAAGGGGTTAAATGTATTCCCTGCATAGTGTTTTAACTGTGGGGGGAGGGGGGGTGACTGGGGAGGTGACCGATCTGTGTCTCTATGTACAAGAGACACAGATCCGTCTCCTGCTCTCCAGAGACAGAACGCTGTCTCTGTGTAAAACGGCAATGAGAGATGATCTATGAGATCATCTCTCATTCGCCGCACAGATCGCATCGCAAACGGCCACTCTTATTGGCCGTTCGCGGTGATCTGTGATTGGCTGTGTCCAAGGGACACGGGCAACACAGTGTTTCCCCGCAGCGCGCTCTGGAGCGCGCGCCAGGAAGCAGCTAGTGACAAGCCGTCAATTGACGGCTTGTTGGCAATTTAGATCTGCGTTAGAGCCGTCATTCGGCTATAGCGCGGATCTCAAGTAGTTAATCACGGCTCCAGCTAGCACAAATCACTAATTACAGCTGACTTCCGGGTATGGAGGTGCCGTGTAAACGGCGTGCATTCCAGGACTCTCTCTGAAGGACCAATTGGAGAGCAGAGCTGGACGTGTAGTGACGTCAGAGCGTACAGAGATTCCGACGTCTAGCCATCTAGAGTGCGCAGGCGCTAAGGTGTCATCACAGTGCGTCCGCCCTCATGACAAATAATGATGACTACATGCGCTCCAAGCCTCATGATAGAAGAGACCGGAGCGCATCGTCAGATGTATGGTCACATGACAATCATGTGAACCAATCGGGCATGTCCACGCATACTGTAGAAATGACGTTTGGGCTATCAAAAATCGCAATGTGTCAATAACACCAGTGCAAGCTGGAATTAGGTACACAAAGGGTAGCAAAAAATCGGGGAGATGGGATATAAATAAATGTCAGTATCAGGCAACAAATCAGAGTCACATATTATGATGACAAATAATGTTGATCACCTGAACATAACAGGAAAAAAGAGAATAAACCTGTGAGTTAAAAAAATTAAAATAAAATACCATACATGGTCATAGGATTTAAATCCATGGTAGTGTATGTATGGCAACTATAGTCTGTAAAGACTGCATGTCATAAAATAAAGACTTAAAAAAGTCTATAGAACTTTAATAAAAGGTATATTTAATGAAAAGGGTAAAATTGTAAAATTAAAATTAAAATTAAAATTAAGGAGCCGTAATAGAGTAGGGGCGCATGGAAAAAATAAGACATCAAGACTTATTAATGAAGGCATTTATGTCCCATTCGACATTGAGGCCATATGGCACATAGGTGCGCAATTCATATATCCAATAGACCTCTAATCGGGAGACCCCTCTCGTTTTGGCTCCTCCCCTCCAAGGTGGTACATATTTGTCGATTATCAAAAACTGAGTACCCTTAGGGTTACGTTGGTGGCATTCCCTATAATGTCGTGGGACCATATGTTTAGTGCTGCCACCCACGATTTTGGCAACATGTTCACCTACCCGTACGGAAAAGGTCCGTATGGTACGACTAACGTACTGTTTTCCGCACGGGCAGGTGATAAGGTACACCACATGAGTAGTGGCACAAGTGCAGAAAGATTTAATGGGATAGCTGCGGCCCGTGTTAGTGGACCTGAACTCCAGAGATTTAGATCGTCCATTGGTATTAACCAAGCAAACACTGTATTTTTTGCACGGGTAATACCCCTTCATATCTTGAAAAAACTCAAGACGACATGGAGGATCGACTACATTGGGAGCAATACTGTTCCTGAGCGTAGGGGCTCCTCTAAAGATGATTTTAGCCCTTTCTGGTAAGGTGGGTCCTAAAACGTTATCACTCCTAAGTACGTCCCAATGTCTATCGATAATGGTCTTAATATCCCTGTGTTGATTAGAATATGCAGTGATCATAGAAAACTTAAAAGAGTCATCTTGTTCTCGTAGGGCTTTCTCTATCAATAATGAGTTATGTTCTATTAATGCCACTTTATGTAATTCTGCATCCACTGCCATGATATCATAGCCCTTTTCCACAAATCTATTTTTGAGCATGGAAGCCTGTGAAAAATAAGGATCGTCATTGGTGCAGTTCCTAAGAAACCGCAGGAACTGGCTACGTGGGACAGAATTAAGCCAACTTTTATGATGGCAACTGTCAGTGGAGATAAAACTGTTTCTATCAGTGGCCTTAAAATGTGTCTCGAATTTAAAAAGTCTGGATTCAAGTCCAATCTCTAGATCAAGGAATGTAATCTTCACAGGGCTAGAATCAAACGTGAATGTAATGCCACCTTCATTGGTATTTAGAAAAGAAAAGTACTCCTCCAGACTCTGTCGCGAACCATCCCATAGGAGGAGGACGTCGTCAATGTACCTAGCCCATAGGACAAGGGACAGATGTTGATCATGATAGACGACGTCCTCCTCCCATTTGGCCATAAAGAGGTTGGCGAGGCTGGGGGCAAATTTGGCCCCCATAGCCACGTCACGTTTTTGGAGATAGTATTTCTGGTCAAACCAGAAGTAGTTGTGGGTGGTTGCGTATTCCAGTAACTCCATAATGAACTTTTTCTGCACTTCTACAATGGTATGTTCACGATCAAGGAAGTGCTGAACAGCTTCAATTCCGAGGTGGTGGGGGATACAGGTGTATAGGGATGCTACATCCGCCGTAGCGAGAAGGTAGTCACCCTTTATCTCAACCCCTTCCAAGCGTTTAATGGTTGCAGTCATATCCTTAAGATAGGAAGGTGTTGCTTTAACCAAAGATTGTAAGTAGAAATCGATATAACGACCTATACGTGATGTTATCGAATCGATTCCACTTACAATGGGCCTACCGGGTGGATGTAATGGATCCTTATGAACTTTAGGTAGGTGGTATATCGTCGGAATCCTGGGAGCTGTAGGCACTAGGTATATCTTTTCCTTTTTATTCAAAATGCATGAACTAAAACCTTTTGCCACTATATCCACCAATTCTTTTTTATATGTATTGGTGGGATTGTTAGGTAACAACAAATATGTATCTGAATCGTTTAAAATACGATTCATTTCAATGTTGTAATTGTTTTTATCCATAATAACTATGCCGCCGCCTTTGTCGGCAGGGCACACGACAAGGTCCTTGCGGTTGCATAGAGATTGGAATCCTTCCTTGGGTAGGGGATGTTGATAAAACCTCTTAACAGTCAAAGATTCGAGGTCTTTGAGGACTAGATCTTTGAATATGTTGACAGAAGACCCCGCTGGGGCCGCGGGATTAAACAGCGACGGGTTAGAGAGATTTGAATGAACAGTCCCTGAAGTTGCCGCCTGTTCCATAAAGGGAGAGGTATTGGAAATAAAATGTCTCTGAATATGGATCTTCCGAATTAATTTGTGGACATCTATAAACGTGTCAAACTTACTCAATTTGTTAGGGGGAGCAAATTTTAGACCTTTATCGAGGACAACAAGTTCATCAGTAGTAAGCTCTTTCCCACTGAGATTGAACAATCCCGAGCCCACTACATTTTTCTCTTTTTTCCTCTGATGTCTCCTGCCTCCCCTGTTGCCTCTTTTGGGTCCGAAGGCTATTTTTGGCCTTTCACGCCCCACTGAAAATCCTTATTGGGTTGGCCATCTGAGCCATGATGGTCATAATTCGAATGGGATTGTTGGTATCCCATAGGGCCACCCTGGATATCCTGTAAGGGCAAAAACCTATTGTGTGTGTACATAGGGGGATATTGGTATGGATATGGGCCAGACCCATATGGGGCCACATACCCATCAGTCCTCCTAGGTGATTCAACGTAATCACAATGACCTTGAATATGGTGTACAGGTGTCCTATAATCCGATGTATTGCCCCTAGGACGACCCTTACCTCCTTTCTTAGTATGGCGATTAGAGTTGGTCCTAACTGGGGAGTCAAAACTGGGGTGTCTGACTCTTGGTGGAGGGCCCCTTATGGGGGGTTGGGGTTTAGGATACATCTGGTTAGGTCGTTGTGAATTAGTGGTATGGCCCTCAGGGTAACTCTCGCTGGTGTTAGCAGCAGAAGGGGATCTGAATTGCCTGAAGTACCTGCAGGTTTTTGCCAATTGAAGACAGTCCTGGTCTTATAATCCCCAGCGTCCCTGGAGTACTTCTTATGTTTTTTATGTTTTTGCTCTCTATCCTCCTTCTCCAAGTGTAGCTGGAGACTAGAGGAAAGAGAGCTGTATTAATTTGAATTTTTGAAGTTCAACAGTTTGTCCTTTAACTCCTTAATTTCCCTGTCAAGCACTTCGAGTCTAGCCTGCTTACGGGAAATCAGGAAGCCCAAAAAGTTGGTACCGGCTGTGTTAAAGTAACGGTACCAGGAGTCTAAATCAAGGTCGCCCTGTTGGGGCTGTACCTCCCAACGAAGACTTCTAGGTACCATGTCTTCCGCAATATATTGCTGAAGGAAGGCAATGTCCCACTGCAAATGCAGCTCAGAGACCATGTTGTTTTTTTTTTGTTGTTTTTTACACTGACTGGTGACAGTACGAAAAACAAAACGAAAAAAATGCTCTAATTTATTTTTAAAACATTGTAATTTTTGTATTTTATTACATTTTTGGGCTTTTCTTTTAACCACTTGTCACCCGCCCACCATCATATGACGGCAGGCGGGTAACTCCATTGTCCTGACTGCACGTCATATGACGTGCAGTCATAGAAAGTTGCTAGGGGTGCGCGCGCGCCGCCGGCGGTGCACGCGCGCACCCGTCGCATCACTGGGACCCCGTGCGTGTGCCCGGCTGCCGCGATGGCCACCGGGCACCCGCGATTGCCGTGTAACTGAGCTAGGACGTGGAGCTCTGTGTGTAAACACAGAGCTGCACGTCCCTGTCAGGGAGAGAGGAGACCGATGCTATGTCCCTTGTACATAGGGACACAATCGGTCACCTCCCCAGTCACCCCCCCTCCCCCCACAGTTAGAACACAAACTAGGAGAAACATTTAACCCCTTCCCCGCCCCCTAGTGGTTAACCCCTTCCCTGCCAGTTACATTTATACAGTTATCAATGCATATTTATAGCATTGTTCACTGTATAAATGTAAATGGTCCCAAAAATGTGTCAAAAGTGTCAGATGTGTCCGCTATAATGTCCCAGTCCCGGAAAAAAAATCGCAGATCGCCGCCATTCCTAGTAAAAAAATAAATAAAAAAAATCATAATTATATCCCGTGTTTTGTAGGCAATATAACTTTTGCGCAAACCAGTCACTATACGGTTATTGCGATTTTATTTTTTACATTTTCTTACCAAAAATATGTAGAAGAATACGTTTTGGCCTAAACTGAGATCATTTCTGAGACTTTTTTTTTTTTTTAAATGGGATATTTATTATAGCAAAAAATATTGTGTCTTTTTTCAAAATTGTCGCTCTTTTTTTGTTTATAGCGCAAAAAATAAAAACCGCACGGGCGATTAAATACCACCAAAAGAAAGCTCTATTTGTGGGGAAAAAAGGACGCCAATTTTGTTTGGGAGCCACGTCGCACGACCGCGCAATTGTCAGTTAAATCGATGCAGTGCCAGAAGCTAAAATTTTGTCTGGGCAGGAAGGGGGTGTAGGTGCACAGTAGGCAAGTGGTTAAAGATTGTTTTAACACACTGTGACCAGAGCAATATAATGTTACCATAGTAACTTTGTACTACTCTGGGGGAGGGATCAGGATATTTTTTTTTTTTTACAACAGTGAATTGCTGAATGAAATGAATTAATTTGGTTTGTTTTGTTGTGATTAGCTGTGATTGACCCTGTCTGTACCATGTGATCAAATTGAACAATCACAGCCAGAAACACAATTGTAAACTATGGATGGCATGAAAGAAAGCCATCCATTGTGTACAACTGTCATGAGACCTGCTGTGATTGGTCACATGGTAACAAATGACGGTGACAGATCGCACTGTGGCTGCGCTAGCATCCCTGCCTGACAAAACGTAATATGACGGCTGGGTAGGAAGGTGTTAACTAAATTGGCACTGAGGAAGAGGCCTTGAAATGTGTTATCCTGCTGTACTACTGGATATTTGATCTGTTATGCAATATGCTGCATCCTGGACCTTTAGCTGTTGTTTCTATTGAAAAGCTGTGACACTTGTGTTTATTTGTGAGTATAATAATTACCTCTTTTATTCATTACAGATTTTTTATTAAGAATAATACACTAGGCCTGTGCACCATCTGTTTTATCCTGTGATTTATGTTAACTAAGTTGCATTGTGCACAATTTCAACAACTCCTTCCTGTGTCTTAACAGTTTTCACATCCTAAGGTCCATCCAGGAAGTAATGAAGAAGTTTTTTTTTTTAATACAAGCTAGCCACTGAAGTGTGATATAGGATGGTGTAGGATAAAAAAGAAGATTTTTTTTTTATTTATGCAAAAGAAGTACATTAATGCTATATTCGTACGTAAGAGAGTTGGAGTTTAGAAGAAAAAAGGTGAACTTAGCCTTTAACTAAACTCATTGCACACAATTATATAATATACCTATATCCCAGTGTTCAGGGATCAATGCCTAGCTACTTTTGTATTAATCTACGCAACATGTTTTGAAATTACAGCTCTAATAAACGCAAACTGTTAAATTAATTATAAAGAAACATGAATGTATAATATATACATGATTACTGTATTAAAGTGTACATTCTATAAGCATTATATACTATAGAATAGCCAAATATTTTCCATTTCCATATATTTTAGGGACCATGTATATCCATTAGGGATGATCCAAACACCCCCCCATTCGGTTCGCACCAGAACCTGCGAACAGACCAAAAGTTTGTGTGAACTTTAGAACCCTGTTAAAGTGTATGGGACTCGAACGTTTGAAATCTAAAGTGCTAATTTTAAAGGCTAATATGCAAAATATTTTCCTAAAAAGTGTTTGGGGACCGTTTCCTGCGCCAGGGGACATTTTTTTTTAAAACGCCCGTTTTTTTGGGAGCAGTGATTTTAATAATGCTTAAAGTGAACCAATAAAAGTGAAATATTCCTTTAAATATCGTACCGGGGGGGGTGTATAGTATGCCTGTGAAGTAGCGCTTTTTTAACTGTCCCTGCACATAGTGTCACTTGCAATTCACTGGGAAAGCCTGGGTTTTCCCTTGTGTTAGAGGGGGTTGGGGTCACATGACGGGTGGCCCCGCCCTCACCTACATAAGAGCTTTTACTGGCTCACACCGCATCATTCCCGAAGTGTCTCCGGTGGAGACAGGTGATGTGCTGTGGACATCTCATCATTGGATCCTGGACCTGGATGAAGAGGAGATCTTCTTATTGCTGGACCCCGGAGAGGAGATCACCGATCACAGGATACTGCCAGCGTTGGAGCGGAGACCGAGAGTGGCTTACCACCGCTGGAATCTTTTTTTTTTTTTTATTTGCCAACGGTGTCTGTGGTTTTTTTTTTACAATTTGTTTCACTTTTTGTGTGAAATGGTAGGGTACAATGTACCCCCATTACCAATTCACATAGGAAGGCCGGGATCTGGGGGTCTTCCAGATTCCGATAAGCCCCTCGCCCGCAGACCCCCACAACCAACTGGGCAAGGGTTGTGGGGATGAGGCCCTTGTCCCCATGGTGCTTTGAGGGGTCACAGGTACGGTTCAGGGGGGGCGTTCTCTCTTCCCCTCTCTTTTCTTGCGGCCTGCCAGGTTGTGTGCTCGGATAAAGGATCTGGTATGGATTTTTGGGGGACCTCCACACCATTTTTTTTATTTAGGGTGGAGTTCCCCTTAAAATCCATACCAGACCTGAAGGGTCTGACATGGATATTAGGGGGGAACCCCACGTATTTTTTTTTTTTTAATTTGGGGTGGAGTTCCCCTTAATATCCATACCAGACCTGAAGGGCCTGGTAATTGAATTTGGGGGGAACCACACGCATTTTTTTTTATCAATTACTTTTCTCTGTATTGTCGGGAGCCGACAATTCATTATAGCCTCAAGTGGTTTTAAATTACTTTTTTTCCTTCAGAAATTACACTTTGTGCAGGGACAGTTCTAAGCACGGTAAACGAGCACTGCTTTACATGCATACTATACACCCCCTAGATTCTAAACTTAAAGGAATATTTCACTTTTATTTTTTCACTTTAAAGCGGAGCTCCACCCAGTATAACAACATTTTACAATGTTGTTTGAAAAAAATAAAAAAAAAAAACCTGAAAAAAAAAAAAAAAAAATACTCACCCGAAATAGCTGTTGCTATGCGGAAGTCCGTAATCTGCCTCTTCCTAATCCGCGGTGTGTTTTCTTCTTCTTCTTCTCCTTGTGAATGGGCGCGCTGCTTCCTGGGAACTGTGTGTGTTCTCAGAGAGCAGCGCGCCCATTCACAAGCCAGCGTGAGACTCGCGGAGGCGCAGTAGGAAACGGGCAGTGAAGCCGTACGGCTTCACTGCCTGTTTCCCATATTGTGAATGGCGGCGCGGGACCCGGAGCGATCGTGGGACCGGCATCGGGGGGCCCATCAGCGCGGGCGCCTAGGACAGGTAAGTGTCTTTATTTAAAGTCAGCAGCTACACTGTTAGTAGCTGCTGACTTTAAAAAAAATTTTTACCGTGGCTGGAGCTCCGCTTTAAGCATTATTAACTGCCTGCGTCAGGTCGGCACTGCTAGGCGAGAGCACGCAGCTCTACGTCCTATCTTTTGCGGCCGCTAGGGGGCGTGCGCTCGCCGCCGGCGGCCCGCGCACGCCCCCACCGAGTCCCGATCGCCGTCGGGCACGCGGGCTCGTTCGTTACAGAGCGGGGACCGGAAGCTATGTGTGTAAACACAAAGCTCCCGGTCCTGTCAGCGGGGGAAACGCTAATCTCCTGCTGTTCATACAATGTATGGACAGAAGATCAGTGATTCCCCCTAGTGAGGCCACCCCCCCCCCCCCATACAGCTAGAACACACCAGGAACACACTTAACCCCTTCCCTGCCCCCTAGTGTTAACCCCTTCACTGTCAATGGCACTTTTATAGTAATCCAATGCATTTTTATAGCATTGATCGCTATAAAAATGCCAATGGTCCCAAAAATGTGTCAAAATTGTCCGATGTGTCCGCCATAATATCGCAGTACCGAAAAAAAAACGCTGATCGCCGCCATTACTAGTAAAAAAAAAATATTAATAAAAATGACATAAAACGACCCCCTTTTTTGTAAATGCTATAAATTTTGCGCAAACCAATCAATAAACGTACGAAAAATATGTAGAAGAATACGTATCGGCCTAAACTGAGGAAAAAATATGTTTTTTTAGATATTTTTGGGGGATATTTATTATAGCAAAATGTAAAAAATATTGCATTTTTTTCAAAATAGTGGCTCTATTTTTGATTATTGCGCAAAAAATAAAAACCGCAGAGATGATCAAATACCACCAAAAGAAAGCTCTATTTGTGGGAAAAAAAGGACGCCAATTTTGTTTGGGAGCCACATCGCACGACTGCACAATTGTCAGTTAAAGCGACGCAGTGCCGAATCACAAAAAGTGCTCTGGTCAGGAAGGGGGTAAATCCTTCCGGGGCTGAAGTGGTTAAAATCACTGCTCCCGAAAAAACGCAGTTTTAAAAAAAAAATATTTGCATTGATACATGTCCCATGGAGCAGGACCCAGGTCCCCAAACACTTTTTATGACAATAACGTGCATATAAGCTTTTAAAATTAACACTTTAGATTTCTCCCATAGACTTTTACAGGGTGTTCCGAATTTGCCGCGAACACCCAAAATAGTTCGCTGTTCGGCGAACAGGCAATGCTCAAATCGAACATGAGTTTGACTCGAACTCGAAGCTCATCCCTAATATCCATGCATTGCAGCAATGTGTTTGTTACCACAATGCATGTTAAAGCCTAAGGGGTAGATTCACGTAGAGCGGCGTAATTTTGTGCGGGCGTAGCGTATCTCAGATACGCTACTCCGCTGGAAATTAGAGAGGCAAGTGCTGTATTCACAAAGCTAAGTTACGGCGGCGTAGCGTAAATGGGCCGGTGTAAGCCCGCCAAATTCAAATGTGTTTGATGTGGGCGTGTTTTATTCAAATTAAGTGTGACACCACGTAAATTAAGTTTTTTACTAACAGCGAATGCGCCGTCTGTGGACGTATCCCAGTGCGCATGCTCCAAATTACGCCGCTAAGACTCATTGGTTTCGAAGTGAACGTAATTTACGTCCAACCCCATTCACGGACGAGTTACGCAAACAACATAAAACGTGAAAAAATCTACGCGGTCCCGACGTCCATACTTAACATTGGCTGCGCCATCTTTTTGGTGCTTTATCTTTACGCCTGAAAAAAAACGTAAACGGCGTATCTTAACTGCGAGGGCCGGGCGTACATTCATGAATTTGCTCGCTGATTTACATATTCTAGGCGTAAATCAGCGTACACGCCCCTAGCGGCCAGCGTAAATAGGCAGCTAAGATACGACGGTGTAGGAGACTTACGCCAGTCGTATCTTAGCAACATTTAAGTGTATCTCACTTTAAGCATACGCTTAAAGATACGACGGCGCAGATTCTGAGTTACGACGGCGTTTCTATTGATACGCTGATGTAACTTTTTACGAATCTGGCCCTAAGTTTACTTGGGAAAAACGCACAAAGTAGTGTGAACCTAGGGTAAATGAAATACGATGTATGAATGGAGGATAGGCAGATGAATGATTGAAAGGTATGCCCCCTCCATTTATAGATTATGTTTCATTCATACATTCATAGAAGCTCTAGTACCAGCTTCTATGAATGGATTCGCTAGGCAGAAGGGGCAGGCACTCTCCCTTGGTTCTAGTACCCCGTCTCACTGGAAAATTACAGCATCAGAGCAATAGAGTTGTGTAGGCGTTGGTGGTGAAAGATTTCTGCTAGACAAGCACACAGCACTAAGGGCACATCTCAATAAGGCTGGGTTCACACTATTGCGAATTGGATGTGGTCTCTCCCCGCATGCAATTCACATAGCAGGAGATTGGCACTCTATGGAGCGGTTTCACACATCTCCAGAACGGCTCAGGTGAGAATTGCACAGGAGTCCTGTGTGTCTTGTAGTCCATTTCAGGCCCGAATTCAGCCCAAAATTTGGGCTGAAATCAGACCTGAAATGGTAAACGAGTACGCACTGGACCCTTGCTGTAAACTGCTCTGTGCTGCGGTGTGAACCCAGCCTAATGCCGCATACACACGATCGTTTTTTATGTCATGGAAAAACAATGTTTTTCTCAATGTGACTCCTCTCAATCCTGCCTTGCATACACACGATCGTGATAAAAAATGCTTGAGCAAAGCGTGGTGACATACAACACGTACGATGGCACTATAAAGGGAAAGTTCCATGCAAATGGCACCACCCTTTGGGCTTGATATGCTAATTTCCCTTCTCATAACTTGCTTCTGAGCATGCACGTCCCCCCCCCCCCCCGTCATTAAAGCCTACACACAACCATTTTTCACGATGAGAAAAACGACAACGTGAAAAACGTTGAGAAAAAATAGAGCAGGTTCAGCCCCGTACACACGGCCGAGGTTCTCGGCAGAAACCAGCGAGAACCTCGCTGGGAGCTGCATTCTGCCGAGAACCTCGGCCATGTGGTTGCCTTTCCCGACGGGCGGGTCACCGAATCTGACGGCCGGCAGAGAACCTCGACGGGCAGAACGATGTGTTCTGCCCGTCGAGGTACTCTGCCGTGTGTACGCGGCCTCTAGATTTTTAATGGCCATTTTTCTCGTCGAGAAAAATGCTCTGTAGCTTACACACAATCGTTTTTAATGACTAATTTGAAAAATGCAATTTTTCTCGTCATGAAAAACGGTCACGTGTACGTGGCATAAAAGTAAAAAATTTCTTTTGTGCTCATTTATTTTAAGCAAATGCAGGCTTTAATGCACCATACATGCCCCATATACTGTATTTATTGGCACCACTAAAGAACACAGGAAGACAACACACTTTGGTGCATTAGGCCCCTTTCACACGGGGCAATGGAGGTGCAGTGGCGGTATAGCGCCTCTAAAAATAGCGGCGCTATACCGGCGGAATTGCCGCGGGATTTGGCCGCTAGTGGTGCGGTATTAACCCCCGCAATGCGTCTCTGCAGAGACACATTGAGGGTGGTATTACCGCGGTTTCCCATTGTTTTAAATTTGAAAGAGCGGTATACACACCGCTATTCTCACCGCTCCAAAGATGCTACTTGCAGGAGATTTTTTTCTTTCCTGCCAGCGCATCGCCTCAGTGTGAAAGCCCTCGAGCTTTCACATTGAGAAGGCTGGGCAGGAGTTTTTCAGACGGTATTTAGGCGCTATTTTTAGCGCTGTACCGCCTGAAAAACTCCTCAGTGTGAAAGGGGCCTAATGGTGTGCTGTGTTGCTACAAATGGTACATGACTGTTTTCTGGTCTATTCTTGTTTATTGGCAGCCTATTAAAATAAAGGGTAGACCTGAATGGAAAGGTGTGACTGGGCACTTAAATTGCTAAATCAGACAGTGCTTCAGACCGTGTTCACAATGTATTGTGTAGTGCATCTTGTGTTTCCATGAGTACCTGTGGGACATGCAGGGAAAAAGGGTACACGGAAGTGCATGGTACTGCATCTCCATATGGTTTCATGCATATGAAAATGTGCTACATTACGTAGGGGGTGCCATTAAATCTTAATGGAACCCCTGTGCATCTGGTGTCTGCAAAAGAGCTATGTATTTTGTCTAATGGTCCAGGAACATAAATATTACGCATTTTCAGACCCGCTATAGTGTCAATCTAGGTCAGTGATGGCGAACCTTGGCACCCCAGATGTTTTGGAACTACATTTCCCATGATGCTCAACTACAATGCAGAGTGCATGAGCATCATGGGAAATGTAGATCCAAAACATCTGAGGTGCCAAGGTTTGCCATCACTGACCTAGGCTAAAATAAAATAAAAATTCAACAGAGTAGCTGCAGCACTCTTTTTGTTTATTGATCCATTAAAAGTAACAATGTTACAACGCTCCAATATAGACAGCAAAATGGCAACAGTTTTGGGACCCTTCCTCAAGCTTGTTGTCTAACATCCACCACTTTAGACTTACAATTATCTAAAATATATGCTAATCACAACTGATATCCACTCTTCAAATGTAACTCTTAACAGGTCCATCTTAAGCCTCATACACACGATTGGACCTCCATCTGACTTCTCTGAGGATTTTTGTCCGAAGGGGCGTTGGCCATGAACTTAGTATGCATACACACGGCAGAACATTTTCAGTCAACATTCACCAAACCAACATGGTTAGTCAGCTTTTTTTTTCCGCCTCCCTTTGGGCAACTTCTGCTATTGTTGTCTGATGTTTAGCATTGGTTCTGAGCATGCGTGTTTGTATTTTTTTTGGTTAAGTCCGATGAACTTGTGTACACACGATTGAATGATCCGACGTAACACATTTGTTTGTCGGAAAGTTTGAGAGCATACACAGCGAACATTTATTAACGGAAATTCCGACAATTGTCGATGAAGCATACAGACAGTCAATTGTCCGATAAAACACGTTTGTTGGACCGTTGTTGTTGGAAAGTCTGATCGTGTATGTATGGGCCTTTACATTACTTATCAGTTATAGAGTGGACAATAACAAAACCTACACATTTAAATATCACTTTAATAATAAAACATGTAAAAGAAAATGACACTTTTTTCCACCCACTGTTTTCACCATTATTTCATTATTTCCCCATTATTTTTCTTAACATTTTCAAGGCATCTTTCCAAAGCCAGACATTGTATAAAAATGTTAATGCAGGGGTCAGCAACCTTTTGAGGGCCAGATTCAATGTATGTGAATGCATGGAGGGCCGCATTCACCTGCTAATAATTGAAGATAATAATAATCCTAACATAGTAATAATAACAGTACAGGTTTACTCTGGACTTTTTTTAAGCGGGAACATGGGGGAACGCAGTTCCGGCACCTCTAGCATTGAATTTATGTAATGGAAAGGGATACTTGGGTGGGCTAGAGGGTCTATCAGTTGATTATGGTTGCTGTAGGATCTATTGTTACTGGAAGGGAACTTTTGATGCTGGGAACCATCTACTGTTGAGGGAGGAGTCTATTGATGCTGGTTGCTGGGAGGTTTATTGTTGCTAGCATGGATCTATTGTAGCTGGGGGTGAGTATTTTGTTTTGAGAGGTCTGTTGCTGAGGTAGATCTATTGATGCTGGGGGGCTCTATTGCAGTTGGGGTGATATTTTGTTTTGGAAGGGGTCTGTTGTTGCTGGGGGGATCTATTGTTTCTGGTGGGTCAATTGTTGTTTGGGGAACAACTGTTGCTGGAGGGGTGTATTTTCGCTGGCTGCAGGGGATATATTTTACTGCTTTTCTTGCTAGGGGCAGAACTGTAAGTTGGGTATGTGGTTGAATCAAGGAACAGTGCTCAGAAGTGGGTGAGAGGCGGAGACAAAGGGTGGTTCGGAGAGGGGGGGGGGGCTGAGGGAGTATCTGCACCTATTCTCTGAGAAAAAAAGCCCTGGGTTTACTTCATGTTAAGGTGCTTCACTAAAACAAAGCCAGTTCATGATGAGGGAGTATGTGGCTGGGATTCTAATTGCACTGCCCCCTTCCCCACCCTGGCACCCAAGGGTGGCTGATGCCAGCCCTGCCAGCCCTGCCAGCAAGCATGGTCTGGAGATGTGGTTCCTGTCCCTAGGGAAATGGGGTTCCTGCCCTTAGGGGAGATGAAGTTCCCATTCCAAGAGGAGATGGGGTTCCTGTCCACAGGGGAGATAGGGTCCCTGTTCCAAGGTGAGATAGGGTTCCTTGTCCCCAGGGGCAATGGGGCTCCTCTCCTCAAGTGTGAAGGGGTCCTTGTCCCCAGGGGTGAAGGAATCCCTAATAGGGTCCAACCACATTGCAGTGTCCTTTGTCCCCTTCACATCTCTCCCATGGTGTCCTCTGTCCTAGCAGTTTCGTAGGGCCCCAAAGCAGTGTCCTCTGTCCCCTGCACCCCCCAATGTAGTGTCCTCTGACCCCTGCACCCCCCACTGTAGTATCCTCTGTACCCCCATAATGTCCTCTGCCCCCCTGCACCCCACCCCACACACACACACAAACACAAACTGTGTAGGTAGAACTCCCCTATCTTACACAGGTGTACAGCAGAGCAGGGATCGGCCAGTATCACAGGGCTGGATGGGGATGGGAACTGCGGAAACATTTTTTACATTAACGGCTGGTGATTGGTGCTAGGATCACTCGGAAACCAATCACCTGCTGTTTAATGTGAAAAGTTAACTCCAGCAGTTCTCGCCCCCATCCAGCCCTGTGATACCGGCCACTGTCCAATGAAGCAGAGATGTCTGCAGGCCGGGTGCATGTGAATTCGAGCAGGACATTTAGCGGTGGAGGTAGGGTGACCACGTGTCCCAGATTGCCCAGGACAGTGCCGCATTTTGCAGGTCTGTCCCGCGCACCTTTATTCTAGGACAATACAGTGTCCCGGAATGAAACAGCCACCCTCACCGGGCCAATCTGATGCCCCAAAAAAGACTGCCACATCACCGATTTACTCAATGACATTACTTGCCCTGGTCGGGAATGCTGCCTGGAGGAGCACAATCCCCGCCCCCTACTTGTGATTGAAGAAATCATAAATCCCGCCTCTTGTGTCCAATCATTGTGCTGTGATTCGTTACAGCACAAGCTGATTTTTGGGAGGGGGTGTCCCTGAATGGTAGTTTGAAAATGTGGTCACCCTATGGCGGGCCAGGTGTGGCCTGCGGCCCGTAGGTTGCTGACCCTTGTGTTAATTGATAGAAAAGGAGCAGTGTCCCCCCAAAAAAAAAATGCAAATCAGAGAAAGAACACTCTAAGGCCGCGTACACACGATCAGACCGGTCCGATGAAACTGGTCTGCAGACCATTTTTATCGGACCAATTCGATGGTGTGTACGGCCTATCGGACCGTTGTCAGTCGGACCAAAGTTTTAAAACTTGCTTTAAAATCTGTCCGACGTACACCTGTCCGTTGGACAGATTCGATGGTTAGTACGCCAAAGCATCGGACCAAAAACCTGCGCATGCTCAGAATCAAGTCGACGCATGCTTGGAAGCATTGAACTTCCTTTTTTCAGCACGTCGGTGTGTTCTACGTCACCGCGTTCTGGTCTGATCGGATTTTTGGTCCGATGGTGTGTACACACATCAGACCATCAGATCACTTCAGCCTGGTCCGGTAAAAAAGGTCCGTCGGACCAGTTTCATTGGACCAGTCTGATCGTGTGTACGTGGCCTAATTCAAATATTACTATGAAGAATACATTTTTTTTCAGAAACATATATTTTGAATGGGGCCTCTAGGTGTGTCAACCACTGGGAAGATAGCTCTCAGGTGGTACCTCACGCTCTATAGAATCTCAAAGTTTGGGCCCGACGGCTCTCCTCTATGCTGGAGAAAATGTGGGGTGGTGGGGAATCTATTACATATGTTCCGGTCTTGCAAAAACTTGACCAGTTTTTGGAATTCGGTGTTCTCTTGTATCTCAGGGATGACTGGTATTCTGATAGGGCCTAACCCTGGATTAGCAGTCCTACATATTGGCATTGATATGTTCCCCCCTGACTTCAGAGTGGTTAACCCCCATGTCCTCCTAGCGGCCATAACACTCATTGCACGACATTGGAAAGCAGATAGGTCCCTAACGTGTCTGAGGTTCTACGACTGACTCAGGTGAATTATGTTCATGAATCCTTATTAGCCTATCGTCGTGGTGGTGGAGGCAGGTTTGACTCTGTTTGGAAAATTTGGACTAATTGGTATAAAGCATAAGAATAGCTTAATTTATTGCTGAATAATTTGCTTAGAAATGGTTACTTAACATGCACACCTTCCCCTTCTCTCCCCCCTCTTTTTCTTTTCTTTTTTTTTTTCTCTCCTTTCCCTCTTTGTCTCTCTCTTCCCCTCTCCCCTACTTCTCTCCCTTATAACTTTCCACGAACAAACGGTGCGATAACGACTGATGTTATATGATGTTCCATTGATTAATTCCCTGTTTTGGTGTTTGTACTTTCTCATTTGATATGTGTGAAGGTTAAGTGATTGATGTACTTTCACAGTAACGCCTGTTTTCTCATGTTTTTTTTTCCCTTTTATACACTTCTGTATAAAGTTTGTATATGAAATTTTTCCTAATAAAGACTAATTAAAAAAAAAAAAAACATATATTTTGAAGAAGCTTTACCAAGTACATAGGTATGTAATTGTTTTTTTTTGAAAATCTGAATCAGATTGTTGGTGTTTTTAGAGAAAACTTAGAGAATAAAACTTGTTTTGATTTTCTGGAAATATTATTTACATACAAGTTTAAACAAAACTTACAAAGTCTATATGTCAGGTTACTTTAATCAGAGAGACAGAAGCTCAGATGACACCTGCCAACTTGTTATTTTAATACATATTATTATATGATTGACATATCTAAGTTATTCAGGTTCCATGGTTAATTTAATTTCAGTCAGTTCCTACGTCAATCAGCCCCTGAACCTGTGTAATTTATATGTGTCAGTATTTTATTTTTTATTAATTAAAGAAATAAGCTGGCATCCTTAGTACCTTAGGAAGGAAACACTTTGAGCCTTATGGATCTGCTAAATCAAAGAGATCTTATTCTACACCTGTTAAGTTTGTGACAGGCATAGTTCTGCATTATGCTTTGCAGCCAAATCACTTGCTCTGCTCAATTTCCAAAGAGTTACGATAACCTTTAGGAATTATCAGAAATACAAAGTGAATGGCAGTTAAAATATAATCAATTTTTTCATTAAAGTCATTACAATATGCTAAGATGATAAAACAACATTCTTACTAGACATACACAACAAAACTTTTTTTTTTTTTTTTTTTGCTTCATCTCGTTCCGTAGATTCGTAAAGATGCGTAATTTCGTAAGACACAAGTTTTTCTATTCGGACATGTTTGTATTTTCGTAACAGTTTTATTTTTGTTGATACTGAATGATTCGTAATTCTGTCTAATTTGTTTTCGTTGATTCGAAATTCGTAATTTTGTTAGATAATCATTTTCATTTAAGGGATTCATACTTTTGTACTTTCGTAAATACATCGAGGCACGGTCATTCGCAATCTCGTATTTTAGTTTCATTTTCAACATGCGGCTAATCCATATTAAGACTTTCTCTTAAGCCCCCTACACACGGTCAGACTTTTTGCCAACAAGCTTCAAAATGAGGCTTTACACTGTCCAATGTGACTCACAAATCAAAATACGAACATACGAATGAAAATACGAATATACGAAATTACGAACAGACAAAGGATTTAAAATACGGTATACAAATTGTTTGTTATAGATTTCATTTTCATTCTTTTGCTGTTTCGTATTTTAGTAAGTTTGTCCAATCGTACGTTCGTATTTTTCGTATTTTAGTACTTTCAGCTATTCGGATGTTCGAATTGATCCGAATGTACGAATACTAAAAAATGTGTACGAAAATCCATTCAATACGAATGGAATCACACATGTATAATTCTTACCTTTTCTCCATATAAAGCAGGTATTGCAGTTAAAGCAGAACTAAACCCTCCTATCCTTTTTAGCCAAGGAAGCCAACATCTCAGCTTCTGTTTGATATACAAATGCCATGGTGCTGCACATGTGATCAGTTATGACACCAGCCATGGTTCGACAATTTGGTGGAGAGCACAAGCATATATGACAGTTGGCATTCCGGCAATGTAACTGTTTTGTGAAACCATTCAATTGATGGGCTTAGTTCCGCTTTAATTCTAGTGTGGGTTTGATCTGTCCTATTCTGTAAAAAAAAGCACCCATAATTTTGGTTCCATCAAAATGCACAAAAGAATGGTATCCCCTCCAGGCAGACTTGTGGGTTCTTTAACCAGCAATGGGATCTGTCTCTTCCTTGTATACACTACAGCAATACACACATAGGGCGCATAACTGTACAATGTTCTATATCCTCCTCTCAACTTTTTTCCACCTCTGATGCGTTTCACTATTTTTTTTTACAATGTTCTGTATCCTCCTCTCAACTTTTCTCCCCTGCTGATGCGTTTCACTCTTTTTCAAGTCCTAGTCATAAGAGCAAAGAAATTAGCGATGTCATGGGGACATGTGAACTAAATTCCCACAATTCACAATCCTAAAGTACAACTTCTTTATAAAAACATGTTTCTTTCTTTTATTTATGAACAAGCACATAAATATCCACCCGTCACAGTGTAAATAATCAGAAATTATATTCTGCTCTTATGAAGATTTCTTCCTATAAACATAGTGTTCGTTAAAGCGGGTTTACCATTACATTTTTTAATTTTTAAAAATATCTCCTTTCATCTCTCGTTTTATATGTTTATATACATATAATTTATGTAGTCCCACTTACTATTTTAAAAAGTTCTGCCGTTCCGCCAAGTTGTTCAAAACGAACACTTTATATTCTTGTCTCCAGATTGTTCTCATTTTGCTTGTGGGCATTGTGAAGCCCACAAGCAATTACTTCCGGGAATACTGTGGATGACGGTGCCCGTCCCATTCTTGTGCATCCGCAATAGCACTGGAGCGCCGCGCCGTCAAACACTTGGGTTGCCATCACAACGAGCGGGGGCGAAAGTGCACGCCGTTTGTGATGGCAACCCATAAACATCAACAAGCCCGGAGACACAGAGGAAGCGCACAGCATCCTGGGAGCCAAGGGAGCTGACGTCAGGATCCACGTGAATAGGAAGGCAGATTTCGTGGGACCGCATAGCAATAGGCATTTCAAGGTGAGTAAAACATTTTTTATTTTTTCTATTTTTTAGGTCTTATCTACACTTTAAAGGGAAATTGTATTTTTGATGGAACCTCCACTTTAATAATAAATAATATGCTTCAATAAATCTTTTTTTTAAAGAGACTGTAAAGGTAAAATAAAAAATAAAAAAATAACAAAAATCTCTATACTTAAATGCTCTGTGCGGTGGGATTGCACAGAGTGTCCACAAAACCTCCTCTTTTGGGTCCCCTGCCAGTGCTCCTGGCCATTTCCTCTCTGTCCAGTGCCCCCATGGAAAGCTGCTTCCCATGGTGGCATTCATATGTGCTCGCTCCCGAACCCTACTGCTGTGTTCATCGATACAGACAGCGGGACTTGGCCCCACCCCCACTCCATCGTCACTGGCTTTGATTGACAGCACTGGGAGCCATTGACTTTGAGTGTCCCAACGAGATCCAGAAGTGAGGAGAGAGAAGAGCTGCAGATGTGCACAGTGCTGGATTGAATGAGGGCTTAAGTAAGTAAAAGGCGGGGGTGAGGGGGGATGTTGATGCCTAAACAAGGTAAAAAAATATTAGGTTTTAGAACCACTTTAAGTTTTACAGAAAAACAACACAGAAAATGAATGTACATGTCAATACCTGAGTGACAATTCATTAGGGAAATTGTAAATACAGTACAGTACATATACAATAAAATAAGCTTTAGAATTACTAGAGAACTACAAACTGTAGAGTACAACAGCAATCCACAAATGTGAAAGTCTAAGGCCTCGTACACACAAACTTTTTCCTCGACAGAATCCATCAAGAAACTTGGTAGCAGAGCTTTTTTGCAGAGGAAAACGGTCGTGTGTATGCTCTTCATCGAGAAAACTGTCGTGGAACTCAATGAGAAAAAAAGATAACAAGTTCTCTTTTTCCGCTTCGGGAGTCTCAATTTCCTTGTCGTGTTCCTCGTCGGGCTAGTTTTCGACGAGAAACACATTTGTGTGTATGCTTAAAAACCCGCACATGCTCAGAAGGGTGGCACCAGTGGAATCAAACTTCCCCTTTATAGTGCCGTCCTAGGTGTTGTACGTCACCGCGTTTGAGAACGACGAGATTTTGTCTTGACAGTGTGTACGCAAAGAAAGCTTGTCAAGATTCTCGACAAGCCTAACAAGAAACTTGTCAAGGAAAACGATGTTTCATTTATGACGAGTTCCTCGGTCATGTGTACGAGGCCTAAGGCACCAATTGGGAAAGACCTAGGGTATTAGGTAAAAGGAGTTTGTCACAGCCAACCAAACCTTGTAAGTTATAAGAAATATGAATTTTTTTTTTTGTTGGAGCATCTATGAAGGTGCATGTATGATCATTGATGAATTACCTCTGCCCTCTGCTGCCCGCCTGATATCCGACCCGACATGTCTGACTATCCCTGTGTTGGTCCTATCTGTTTCTGGTTCCGATCCAGGCTGCTGAACTGATCCAGTCTGCTGAGCTGTTTCTGTCTGCTAAGCTGTTCCTGTTCCAGTCTGCTGAACTGACCGAGTCTGCTGAGCTGTTCCTGTCTGCTGAGCTATTCCTGACCCAGTCTGCTGAGCTGTTCCTGTCTGCTGAGCTATTCCTGATCCAGTCTGCTGAACTGATCCAGACTGCTGAGCTGTTCCCATATCCCAGATCCTGCGAGGAAGTATCCAGGCACCTGATCCATCACTTCCTCTATTGATCCTGCCATACAAGTGCCACTCCTTTTCCTGTGCCTTCTGTTACATTACCAGGGGCCACGGTTGGAGCCGTAAGGGAGGCCTTCCTCTGTAATTAGGGCTCACAACCATCAGGTACTTACGTGACACCCTGTTTTGTAAGCCCCTTCACATAATAAACCTCCAGTTCATTTATTCTCCCAGGCCAGAGGCTGCTAGTTTCCAAAAAGTAGGACAAATAAAAAAACACGGATGGGGGAAAAAAACACAGAGAACAGAAAATATATACAGATTTCCCATTTCCTGTCTATACTCAGTGGTGGTGTTTTGTCAGATTAGACGACCTGTCAGATTTTGTAACAGAAGTAACGTTCCATCACTGGAATCTTGCTAAACCCCACACTTGTCCACAGTAATGCCGCGTACACACGATCATTTTTTGCGATGAAAAAAAACGACGTTTTCAATCATGAAAAAAGACGACGTTTTTCAAACTTTATTTTCCAAAACGACTTGCGTACACACCATCGTTTTTCTACAAAGCTCTAGCAAAGCGTGGTGACGTACACCACGTTCGACTGCACTCTTTTCCATTGAAGCTCCGTCTCATAACTTGCTTCTGAGCATGCGCGGGTTTAAAAACCTAGTTTTTAACATCGTTTGCCCACACACCATCACTTTTTATGACACAAAAAACGACGTTTCGAAAAACGACACAAAAAATTCAAGCATGTTGGAATTTTTTTTTGGTCATTTTTTTTAAGGCAAAAAACAAAGTTTTGCCCACACACGATCAATTTAAATTACGTTTTAAAAAACATCATTTTTTTTCATCGCAAAAAATGATCGTGTGTACGCGGCATCAGAATACAATGAGAAAGCAGCAAGTGGACATCTTGTTACACTAACCGGAGTCTTGCATTTTACACTTATTTTACACTTATTTTTAAAGGTGTTGTAAAGGTCCGTTTTTATTTTCTAAATAGGTTCCTTTAAGCTAGTGCATTGTTGGTTCACTTATCTTTGAATTTACCTTGTAAACACAGTGGGCCAGATTTTCAGAGGCGCTACGACGGATTATCTCAGATATCTCAGGTATTGCCGTTTTTTTTTGGCTCGTATCTATGCGAGTGATACTTAGCATCACTTTGGCATAGATACGCTTGAACATCCGACAAGTGTAATACCATTACACTTGCGGATCGTAGTTGTAATGACAACTCCGGCCACTAGGTGGCCTTTACATTGTTTTCTCATTTGCCTATGCAAATGAGGCTACTACGCTGATTCCCGATCGCTTTTACGCCGCACTGTCGTCGCGTACGTCGTTTTCGTTCGCGTAAGTTTACCCCTGCTTCTAAGAGGAGTAACCTTACGAAGTACCGTCGGATGCCATGTTAAGTATGGCGTCGGGTCAGCGTCGGCTTTTTCCGTCGCTTACGTTGTTTTACTAACTCGTTCGTGAATAGGGCATTGCGTAGTGACGATCACGTCGTTTTGATGTCGGTTTCAACTACGCTTTCCGACATGAGCTGGAGCATGCGCACTGGGCTTTTTCCTCGGCCGGCGCATGCGCAGTTCGTTCGACGCGGGGGCGCGCTTAATTTAAATACAAGCCGCCCCCTTTGAATTACGCGGGCTTGCGCTGGGCCATTTTCGCTACGCCAACGCAAATTAGGAAGCAAGTGCATGGAGAATACGGCACTTGCTCTGTTACGATGCGGCGGCGTAGTGTAAATGGCTTACGCTACGCCGGCAAATTTGTATGAGAATCTGGCCCAGTGTCTCCCCGCAGGGATGTAGTCCCAAAGGAGGGGGCGAGCACACTGACTAACCCTCAGACAGGACAGTTCTGATGATGGTGGAAAGCTTACTAAGGAGAAACAGGAAGTGAGTAATTCAGACAAAGAAAAAAAACATTTAGAAGTGAAATCGAAGGAAAAGATAAGTGAAACAACCATGCACTAGCTTAAAGGAACCTATTTAGAAAATAAAAAACAAACCTTTACAACCCCTTTAAACAGTAAACTGAGCTTATATAGTGAAATTCAGTATTTAAAAATCTGTCTGACTGTTTAGATGTTGAATTTCAAAAGCAACAATGGCACAGGCAACAATAAAATAAGTCAAATACCCAAAATAGAATACCGGGAGTAGGGGAAGGGATTGGGAGGTAAAGAGAGATTAAGAACAGGAAGTCAAAGCCTAAAATAGGATATTCATAGTTTGCATGAAACACACAATTTAGATGGCTTATCCAAAAATCCCAAGAAAGAGACCGATAGAAAGATCAAAGGCTAGGAATGCAGACATTTCCAACAAAGAGCCAGCGATGTCTAATGCTAGAAGGTGTCCTTAAATACACTCAAACAGCAACAGACGACGCACTGTTGATAACAGGCAGGGGACACAAAGAATTGATACGAATAGTCTTTAAAAGGCCAAATATTACAACAATTAAAGAAGATGCACAAGACCCAGGATCAAAAAGTCAATAAATCTCTAAATATCTATAAATATAAATATCTTTAAATATCCTTTATTTCTCCTTCATTTGATGATGCTTTGCTTAAATGATGCTAATGCACATTTCAAAATATCCTTTTTTTCATAATAATCTCTTTTGTTCCATAACCCTAAATAAAAAATATCCCCACCTCTTTCCATAATTTGAGATGAATATTATTTATAACCTTATTCCCCTGACACCCTGAATTCCCAAGTCTTACAGCTGGACTCTGGGATAAGCTAGTATTGTCTAAGTATAGAAGGCATATCTAATCTTAAGATATGTTTAGTAATTCACATTGCCTCTGTGCAGGAGCTTCCTGTAGTAAAGACTATTCATTGCTGCTCTCTCTCCTTGTGCAGGATGACTGGTCTTGTCTCCGCCTCCTCCTGTAGCTTTCTACAGGCCGCCTGCTAAGCACTGCACCTCAGGTCTGCTCTCTGCACAGACTATGTACAGCACAGTGATGATGACACAAGGTGCATTTATATTCTTTATAGCTATTAATTAATATATTTGAATTGTGTGCCCGGAGTTCACATCTTACTCATTCACATGGGAGCCTCCTTATTGTAAAAGGGGACTTACAGCTTCCAATAAACCCTCCCTGCAGACCCCCACAACCACTGTGTCAGGCAAGAACACTGTTGAGGGCTTCACTGGTCGGGTGATACTGGGACTGGTGTGGTTGCGATCAAGATCACTGCTACTGGTTGACACTGGTCTGGTGACATTGGGACTTGTGTGGCAGGGATCAGGAACACTGTTGCTAGCTGCACTTGTCTGTTGACACTGGGACAGACGTAACACCGATCAGCAACACTCTTTCTGGCATACACTGGTCTAGTGACACTGTAGTGGTTGTCAAAGATTTGGAAAACGGGGCGTGGCCTGGCGCATGGAGGAGGGAGACGTGTGTGCTGAGAGCTCCCGCACATACGGCCGGATCAACAGCCTTAATCGCCGCACGGACACACCAGACAGGTCGGTGATGGGTCGCAAGGGAGGGGGAGACACTCCCCCTCACTTGGACCCAGGCAGGGACGGCGAAATCGACCGTTTTTTCCCCAAAATCCACCCGGAGCAGCGCGGCACCCCCTCGTCCAAGATGGCGGTGTCACGTTCCTCTGGGACACGCGCTGCCTCGCTGGGAGCCTCATCACAGCGCTCTGCTTCTGCCATGAAAACCAGGCAGAGAGCCATCTCTCCCCCCGAATCGGATGCAGGCTCTGTGCAATCCGGCTGTCGCTCCCCACACTCCCACCGCTCCTACACTGGCTGGGACCTGGAGGCTTACATTAAGGCCTTACCCACCAGGCATGATTTTGAGGCCTGTGTGCAGAGAATGGAGTGCTCCTACAAGCAGGAGATCTCAGAGCTGCGAAGGGATGTTACAGATAGACTGGAGGAGGTGGAACGCAGTGTAGAAGAGACCGCCACTGCCCTACAGACCCACGATGCCATATTAAATGACCACACTATATAGATCCAGCAGCTAATGCTGTCCCAAGATGACCAAGAGAACAGGGCCAGACGCAACAACATTCGTGTCCGCGGCCTCCCTGAATCAGTGGAACATAAAGACCTGGTCCCCGTGGTCACCGCCATCAAAGACGCCATTATGCAAGCTGCCCGTGCTCAAGAAGCCATCCTCTTTGAAGAGACTTGCATACAATTGCTTCCCTTTTCAGCTGTCGGCTTTGCACGAAGGTAAATCGGCAGTGTTCCGCACGCTGGGTGACCTCCCTAAATTTTTGGGGACTTTTGAACTTCCACTGATACCTATCCCAGACTGGCCGCTGCACTCTGCCACCCTGGGATTTCAACTCTCCTCTGGTTGGAAGAGACAGACCAAGAAACCCAAACGCTCCAAGTCATCTGCTGGCTGAAGTGACTCTGCCAATTTGGTATCACTGGCTTCTCCATTTTTCAGGTTCCGGCCCGTGGACACACTCCCTTGTTGGGATGTTTGGCTGCTGGCTTTCCTCGGGCCTGCACCCCCCCACTGGACTGGCTTACCCTTAGCCCCTCTCCCCCCCTGACTTTTCAACATGTTGTTGTATTTTCTCCCCCCCCTTTCCCCCCCCTTTTTTTACTTTTTATCCACATGTTTCTGGTGTGTCCGTCTGTTGTGGACAGGACTCTATGAGACGCTGAATCCTGAAGTGCTTGGTGGGGGGTAACACCCCCGCTCTGCACACAAAATCACACAAAAATGTTTATTTGCACAGTCTCATGGGGTCCTGGCTTAACTTGAACTGTTTACTTAATTTGCTGTTGATGCTTAAATGTTTAAATGCAAAGTTGTGATATGTGCGGGGATCTCTCTGTGCGGTGACCATGTTCCCCACCCTAGGCCTTTCAGCTACCTTTACGGTACTGGCTGAACCGTTGCTTGCAACGCAGTTAGTGTGGCCGTTTTGGCCCAACTTTCCTTTCATCTTTTTCTTTTCTACTCTCCTCTCTCTTTACCCGGTACCCCTCCTCCATGTACAACCTTTCATCTCCCCCCCCCCCCCTGGCAGCGGTGCGCTCATTCCTGGTAAGTACTTGCTCTCTAACTCTGCAATACCCACATGGCTACGCCTGATTTCTTGACGGTATCGTCCCTGAATTGTCGGGGGTTTAACACCCCTGAGAAACGGAGGCAGATTGTGGTCCACTTTCACAAACTCCGCACCCAAATTCTCCTCCTCCAGGAAGCCCACTTCAGGTCCGACTCTGTCCCGCAACTTGCTTGTAAACATTACCCTACCTGGTACCATAGCACTAACCCAGCCGCAAAGTCGAAGGGGGTTTCTATCCCTTTCCATGCTTCTTTTACACCTGATGTTTTAGACTCCTATATAGACCCCTTAAAATTGTCATATAAGAATGTAATTTACAACGTTGCTAATGTATATTCTCCCAACCAGAACCAACTGCAGTTTTCTCCTCCGTGGTCTCCCGCTTGTGGAAGTTCGGTGCGAGTAACATGATCCTGGGTGGTGACTTCAATGCTGCTATGGTGCCACGCCTAGACACGTCAACTGGTAAGTCCTCACTCTCCCTGGCTAGTCTGACCAAGCTGCGTTCCCTCCTTACAGACCTTTCCCTTGTAGAAGTTTGGAGGGTCTTACACCCAACAGATAGGGACTACACATATTACTCCCCTGCACATTCCTCATATAGTAGGTTGGACTACATCCTCATCTCACAATCCCTTCTGGACCTCTCCCCTACTGCCTCTATCGGGCTCACATTGTGGTCGGACCATGCTCCTGTACACGTCACTTTGGGGAGGATCCCTTCTTACAAACCCAGACTTGCTCTCAGACCTGACGTGTACTGACGACATTACCCAGACCATCACCCATTTCATCTCGGATCACGCCCAAGATGACACGAATTCGCTCACGAAGTGGGAGGCACTTAAGTGTGTCCTTCGGGGGAAGTTTATCCAACACGGGTCTAGACTTAAAAAAGCCCGCTCGGCAGACATTACTCGTCTCCTGGCCTCTATCGCGGCCCTCAAAGAATCACATAAGAGTTCCCCAGACGCGTTCACACTTGTTGAGTTGACTAATGCCAGAAGGGATCTTTTGCAAATCTTCGCTGAACGCTCATTGGTGGCCAGAGATAAGGGGCGCTTTACACACTACTCGCAGGCAAATAAATGTGGCAGGCTGCTGGCTAATACCTTGTAGCCGCGACTAAGTAGAAAGCACATCCCCCTGATTGTCTCTCCTAACAAAGGCAAGCTACAGGCTAACTCTGCTATAGCGGAGGAGTTTCGCCAATACTATGCAGGTCTTTACGACCTTCCCTCTCCGTCCCCTACATCCCCCCTTCAGACAGGTGGATCCCCTTGTGATCTGCCCTCCTACATAGAGGAGACTGCCCTTCCTACCATCCCTGCTTCCTCCATTGAGGAACTGTAAACTCCCCTCTCGGCGGAGGACTTTCTTGCCACCATTAAAAAACTTAAAAATGGTAAGAGCCCCGGCCCAGACGGGTTTTTATAAGACGTTTGCTTCCCGAATGGCCCCTCTCCTGGCTAAAGCTGTTAACGCCATTGACGACGGTGCCTCCCCTTCTTCCGCCCTCCTCTTAGCCCAGATTGCAGTCCTACCCAAACCAAGCAAAGACCCATCCTGTTGCTCTAATTATAGGCCCATATCACTTCTGAAAATAGACCTGAAACTTTTCGCGAAGGTCTTAGCCGATCGCTTTTCTCCGCTACTGCCCGATGTTATACACAGAGATCAAGTGGGATTTGTTCCGGGCCACGAGGCCTGAGACAACACCACCAAGACTATACATCTCATAGCCTATGCTCAATGCCACCAAATCCCTGCTTGCCTTCTCTCCTGTGACGCGTAGAAGGCATTTGATAGGGTCAGTTGGTCATTTCTGCAATCTACCCTCACCCAATTAGGTCTAGGCCCGAAGATGCATTATGTCTCTGTACTATGCCCCCTCCACCACCGTTCTGGTTAACGGAATTCAATCAAGCATGTTACCCATTAAAAACGGCACCAGGCAGGGGTGCCCCCTATCTCCTCTCCTCTTCGCTCTTGTAATCGAACACTTGGCCCAGGCGCTTAGGGCAAACCCGAACATACACGGGATCCAAACGCCTTCTTCCCATTGTAAACTCTCACTGTACGTGGATGACTTGCTCCTCTATGTCACTCGACCCCACGTCAGCATTCCCTGTATTCTAGCTGAGATCGATCGGTTCGGTAGGCTGAGTAAGTACAAATTGAACCTGTCTAAAACTGAAGCTTTAAATCTCTCCCGCCCTCTCCCCACCCTTAATGCCCTTAAGTCAAATTTCTCCTTCCAATGGAAGGAAAAATCCATTTCTTATTTAGGGACAGCAATCCCGCACCAGTTGTCAGATATTTTTGCTCTTAATTACTGCCCGCTGCTGACTAAACTTCGGCGTCTCACGGAAACCCGCATGGATTTGCCGGTGTCGTGGTTCGGACGTATGAACACACTCAAAATGGATATCCTGTCCAAACTCTTGTATCTTTTCCAGGCGCTTCCAATAGCCCTCCCTTCCACTTTCTTCCGCACGGTACGTTCCATGGCCATTCAGTTTGTATGGAGGCGATGCCGACCCAGGCTGAAACATAAGCTTCTTTGTTCTCCCATCTCGAACGGAGGGACGGGTCTCCCTGACTTTGAACTTTACCACATATCAGCTGTTTTATCCCGGGTGCTGGAATGGTTTCCCCACCCCTTGGGTAAGGTGGCCATATGCGTCGAACAATATCTGTCCTCAGTGGACTTTCGGGCCCTGCTCTGGGGTCATGCTTCATCTCATCGCACCCTTTCGGGGATATCTCCCCTTACTAAAGATGCCTTGGCAATATGGTACCGTAGGAGGGAGTCCTACTCCCTCTCTACCGACCCGAGTCCATTGACTCCCCTTTTCGATAACCCGAACCTCCCAGAGGGTAGGGGACTTCACTCCTTAGCGGGCTATCAGCATGAGAATTGGCCCACTGCACAAAGTTTTGTCCACGCCACCTCAGGATCCCTCGTGCTGGGCCCGTCATCGGCTTCCCCAAGAGTAACTTGGCTCACACGCATACATCTGACGGCTTACTGCAGGACGCTCTACGACTCCCGACGGGTTGACAGACCAATGACGGGGTTTGTACAACTTTGCTCCTTTTCTTCATTTCAACGACACACTCTCTCTCTGATCTATAGGTTGGTACTAGGTCATACACACAGTACCCTTCCCAAATTTACTTCAGCTTGGTCGGAAAGAGCTAGGGAGAGACATTAGTGAGGCGGAGTGTCATAAGGCCTTCTTCTATACTCACAAATCCTCCATATCGAGCTATGCTCAAGAGAAAAATTATAAAGTACTTTCGCGTTGGTATCGCGTGCCGACCACCCTCAGGATCATGTTTCCCACTGCCTCGGACTCCTGCTGGAGATGTGACTCGGCCACGGGTACGTATGCTCACATTTGGTGGGATTGTGACAAAATTAGCCCATTCTGGTCCCAAATTTTCTCGATTTACTCTGACCTCTGTGCTGAACCACTCACCCCCTCTCCATTTATAGCTCTCCTCTCCATTCTTCCTGGCGCTACCAAATTTCAGAAAAACTCCCTCCTAAAGTTTTGTTTAAGTGCAGGGCGGCAGCTGATCTCTAGACACTGGAAGTCGACTGCTCCCCCAACTATTATTGAATGGATAAATGAAATGAACGGCATTATGCTCATGGAGGAACTGCAAGCCAAATCCCTTGATAGATATGCTAAATTCTCCTTTACCTGGAGTGTTTGGAGGCATTACTCCACTTCGGATAAACTTAAAGACCGTCTCCCAGCCGTGGTGACCCCTGATACTCGGTAGAATTGGCCCCTAATCCCCGAAGCACTGGTGGTCCACACCCCGGTGGCTCTGCTTTCCAACCCCACTGGCTGAGATTGGGAGCTAGTGGGAAAAAGGTTTTATTTATTTTTATTTTTCCTTATTTTTACTCATTTCTTTTTTCTTTTTTAACCACATTTTTTCTTTTTTAACCACATTGCCTCTAGCTGAATTTATTCAAGACGAAATGTTGTGCTCCTGCTGAGGAATGAGCGCACCGCTCCCTTTACCCTGCTCCCCACCCTCCCCCTCCCCCTCCCCCTCCTGTTCTTTCCCCCTTATTTTCCGTCTCATGTCACCTTTCTTCTCTACTTTCCACTTTCCGTTTTTTTCTTCCGGCTGGCTCTCTCCAGCCGGTCAAAGGTTATATTTCTGCACAATCTGACCATTTTACATGACCAGTTACCTCTATGTTTTATTATTATGGCTCTTGTAAATTCATTACGCGAGAAATGAATAAGAATGGCTGTCCACATTACATGCCTGCCTGAGGCAGTTTGACCTCCGTTCCTCCCCTGTGTCTTGGGCGCAGCTGGATCCCATTGGGGCGTCCGGGCCAGGGGAGGACTTTGTAGTTTATGGACGAATCCTGTAACCATAGCAACTCCCTATACCCAACCCTCGTAGCAGTAACTGTTTGTGCTTCCTTAATTTTAGTAATACAGATTGTGTATGTTCCATGTCAAACTGCCCGGGTCGCCCTTTGTTGGACACTCGGTTGAAAAATGTTACTCTTCTGTTTTTGCTGTCTTAAAAAAACTCAATAAACCTTTATTGAACCTAAAGATTTGGAAAACTTTTCCTGGCAAACACTGGCCTGGGGATCAATCAGCTTCAATCAGGAAAACTGTTGAGGGCTTACACAGGTCTGATAAAACTAGGACATGTGTGTCGGTGATACCGGTGGCTATACTGCTCCGGCAGCACTGGGATTGGTGTGGCTGTGATCAGGAACACGGTTGCTGGCTGCACTGGTCTGGCTTTACTGGGTGTGGTGTAGCTAACTTTCACTAGTCTAGTGTAGCTGGCTGCACTAGTCTGGTGATACTCTACTGGTGTATCTACCATAGTGATCACTAATCAGGGACAGTGTGGCTGGATACATTTGTTTGGTGACACTGCATTGGTTTGGCTAGTGATCAGGGACAGTGTGGCTGGCTACATTGGTTTGGTGACACTACATTGGTGTTGCTAGTGATCAGGGACTGTGGCTGGCTACATTAGTTTGGTGACACTACATTGGTGTTGCTAGTGATCAGGGACTGTGGCTGGCTACATTGGTTTGGTGACACTTCATTGGTGTTGCTAGTGATCAGGGACTGTGTGGCTGGCTACCTTGGTTTGGTGACACTACATTGGCTAGTGATCAGGGACACTGCTCTGGTACAATGTAATGCCACGTACACACGACTGTTATTCATGTCATGGAAAAAACAAAGTTTTTCTCAACGTGATTCCTCTCAAGCCTGCCTTACATACACATGATTGTGATAAAAAATGCTCGAGCAAAGCGCAGTGACGTACAACGCATATGACGGCACTATCAAGGGGACGTTCTATTCGAATGACACCACCCTTTGGGCTGATTATGCAAATTTCCCTTCTCATAGCTTGCTTCTGAGCATGCACGTTTTTTCCTCGTCGTTAAAGCCTACACACGACCGTTTTTCACGATGAGAAAAACGACATTGAGAAAAATGCTCTGGAGGCTACACACAACCTTTTTTCACGACCAACTTAAAAAATTTAATTTTTCTCATCATGAAAAATGGTTGTGTGTATGAGGCCGCGTACACACGTACGAGAACCTCATCGGGCTAAACTCATCGTTCCGCCCGACGAAGTTTTCGGGCGGCCGTCGAGTTCGTCGACCAGACTGTCGAAAAAGGCGTCGAGCCATTAGTCCCGATGGCCCATCAAGCAAATAGAGAACCTGCTCTCTATTTTGGCTCGACGCCTCGCTCGTCAGTTTGCTCGGCGAAAACATACATACGATCGAGCTGCTCGGCAGAATATGGATCCCAGCGAGCTTCTCGCTGGATTCTGCCGAGAAGCTCGGTCGTGTGTACGGGGCCTAAGGCTGGATTCACACCTAGGCATTTTTGGTGCCTTTTGCATTTTGCAGATTTGCACTACAGAACGTGTTCCATAGGAAATCATGTTAAATGGACTGTAGTGCAAATCTGCAAAATGCAAAAAGCACTAAAACTACATAGGTGTGAATCCAGCCTAATATGTGCTGTTGCAACCTCAGTCAAGAAACAGTCCGTGTCCTCTCACAGTCAATCGGTGTGTGAGAGCAAAAGGAGCTGTGGATGAAAAATGTGGCTTTTGTTTATATTTGTGATTACTGTGAATGGTCACAGTGATCATGTTGTTATTGCTACTGTATACTGCCATATCCAATAGACATAAAGGAAAACAGTTTAAAAAAGGCCTCCTGCCTTCAGGAAGCGGCCATCTGGCTGTTTCTCTATAACAGCTTGAGTTAAAATTGCTACTCCCAGACAAATGGAATGAAAAATCTTTTTTATTTTTTTTTATTTTATCTTGCTCTTTATTAAACCTTGGAGCTTATTCATCTGGGTGGTCAGCCCCATGCAGTTGCCAGAGCTGTTTGCCTATAGAAAGTTAATGGGAGTGCATTGGATGTATGGACTCACCAACACATACGAGTTTGATAGGTATGCAGAGAAAGGTGCAGCCAGGTCAGGGCACCTGTCCCTGCATCGCTGCCAAACTTGGCTGAGTCTATATAGCCAATGCACTTCCATTCACTTTCTATGGGCTGCCTGGAGACATTCAGCAGTGAACAAAAACAGGAAACAATTCGCTCTGTGTGCCCGTATGATTGAGCCTTTAGTGAACACTAATTGTTTTTCTATTAAACAAAAGAAAAAAGAAGGAAGCTGCGGTACGAATAAGCATTGGGTGGAGTGAAATATGTTAGGGCTTGCAGGATCAGGTGGAACAGTTTGTGCATCAGACTCCCAAATAAACAGACACAGGGCTTTTAGGGTCGATTTACATTAATAAGAATTGGATACGTTTTGAACCGCATCCAATCCCCATAACATGTGAACCAGACTGGCTTTCAATGGAGACAATTCACATATACAGTATACAGGCTGGTTGTGGTGCGAATTTTAAAAGGGTCCTTTGCATTTTTTAGTCTGGTTCAGGTGCGATTTCAGTGTCAAATTCACACCTGAATCGCAACTGAACCTCTGAATGGAAACCACACCAGACTCTGCACCAAATATGTATATAGTGGAACTTATAGAACGGCCAGTTACTGTTGCAAACCTGTCACCCAGAGCCAGAGGAGTGAGGGGAATGTGTGCCTGGAGTGAAACGAAATGCTTTCCAGGATTCTAATTTCATTTTATTAACTCATTCATTCCCTTCTTCATGCAGTATTTATTTATTTATTTATTTTTTGCTGAGTTTTGTTAAACGGTAAACTTTTTAAATGTGTGTCCATTCAGGTTTGTAGTATGACATTAAACAATGATTTGTACCAGAAACATGATTTTAGTGAATTTATAAAAAGAGAAATGTCACAATTAAACAAGGTAGGTAAAGTGACACTAAACTTTTAAAAAATAAAATCATATTCAAGTATATGTTCTTAACTCAAAAACATCCATTCTATTTCTACCAGCCTCCTCTACGTTTTTTTTTTTTGCTGCTGTGATCCAACTACCTACCTTCATGTTGCAGCTGTTAAACTAGGGACTATGGTGTTTGTCCATTCCCTTCCCTTTTTGACAGCTTTGTATTAGAAAAAAGTGAGACCCGTAGGAGAAAATGGACAGAGGGGATGCATGATTAGGGGAGGAACAGCATCAGAAAATGGTCAACTAGGTCAGTCGTGTGGGCAGGGGTGGAGACCTTACCTGATTGGTAGGCAGAAGTTAAAATGGGCAGGGTCCAGAGTAGAGGGTCTTGCGTAGGGACGTATTTTGTGACATTCCAAGGAGCAAGGAGAAGCGGCAACTTGCCACCCTCCCGCCCTGGTGTTAGGTGTTATCGCATTGGACAGGTAGTAGGGGGTATCGGTGTCTCTAGTGTTGATTTTTTTTTTTTTCAAAAAAATAAATAAAAAATAAGACAAAGAGAAAACTAAACACATGAATGAAAAAATAAAAAAAGACATAAAAACATTGTATATGGGTATAATTTACCAACTGGTGTATATTGCTCGATTTGTCACAGCAGTCGGCGGTTCAAGGGGTCAGTGAGGAATTACATGGTTACAGGATTAGTGGGGCCCATCTCAGGTATGGCGCTTCCACTTGGTTAGCAGTGGTTCTCCCAGGAGCTAGGTCCCCTGGGGGAGAGCAATATAGAAGTATGAATTATGTCCGAGCGTCTTCGAGCTGGTTGGGGCATGGCTGAGGACATAGACAGTTCCAGTTATAAATTGTGCCTTAAAGACACCCAAAGACCTCTTGTTGTTGGCCATTACTTTGTTGAAATTTGCAGTTACGGGTATGTTTTATGTGATGTTATTTTATTTTTTGATTAATAAAATTTGGCTGATGTGGCTAATGCTGTATGCTAACCCCAACAAGGCCCAGGCCTAGAGCAGCACTTTGCAAGGGGTCAGCACACTGTTAGTGTAACGCCAGTCTGATGGGGTGGACTGCTGGGCTTAGAGGCAAATTAGTCTAGCATCCCCATAAAGTGGCCACACTGCTTCCGGTAGAACTGTGGGAGGGGGGGCACTGCTTCTAATTTTGAATTTTCTATCATCCTGGACCACAAACCTTCCTCACTGTGCTATATATTTTTCTGCTGCACAATTGACATGGTTATATCTTCTTAGTCCTCTCCATAAAATTATTTGAAATTTCTGCTTAAAGTAGAACTATAGGCAACACTTTTTTTGTTTAATTTTGGATAGCGTAAGGGAGGGTTATAGCCCCCATCAATTTATTTTTTACCATCCCTGTCCCATTGCAGAGATTTCCCTTCACTTCCAGCCTCATGGCCAAACAGGAAGTGAGAGGAAATCTATGCAAATTAAGGGAATACATTGCTTTAGGCTCTCAGAACTTGTGTCCCTGCTCGAAAATTTCAGGGAGGGTCTTAAACAAAAATGGGTGTGGCCTTGGCAGGAAGGGGTGTGTCATATTTAAATTAGGGGGTGCACAAATTTAGTCATTCCTAGGATAGCACAAAACAGAAATACACTATTGGTTGTAGCCATATAAAACCCATATCTTGCAGTCCGTGTCTTTAATTTAATGGTAAGGACTAGAGTTGAGCGGACACCCGGATGTTCGGGTGACAGGTGCAGTGCTGAAGAAATATGCAGAGAGTCACCTATATATTTATGTCCCTATAGCAAATAGCAGGAACCTAGCCATAAACAATGTACTGGACACACAGTATATCACAGGTGACAGGTGCAGTGCTGGTGAAATATACAGAGAGTCACCTATATATTTCTGTCCCTATAGCAAATAGCAGAAACCTGTCCCTAAACAATGTACTGGACACACACAGTATATCACAGGTGACAGGTGCAGTGCTGGTGAAATATGCAGAGAGTCACCTATATATTGCTGCAGATCTCACAGAAATAAACAGTGCTGGTGTAGATTTTTCAAGCAGGATAATCCTATCTAACACTCTCCCTCAATCAGCAGCAAACCTGTCCCTACCCTAGCTAAAGCAGACTGACGAGCCCTAAACAATGTAATGCACAGTCCCTAAACGATAAGATGCAGATCTCACAGAAATAAACAGTGCTGGTGTAGATTTCTGAAGCAGGATAATCCTATCTAACTCTGTCCCTCAATCAGCAGCAGCCTGTCCCTACCCTAGCTAAAGCAGAGTGACGAGCTGTGCTGTGTGCCTCTATCTGATATAGAGGCTTGTCACATGCTGGGTCACATGCTGCACTGGCCAATCACAGCCATGCCATTAGTAGGCATGGCTGTGATGGCTTCCTAGTCACACTAGTAAAACAAATGGCGATTGACTGCTGTGTAGCGCGCCGTAACATAGCCAAACTCTGAACCCGAACCTAAACTTTTTCCAATTATTCGGGTTCGGGTACAAAAAAAAAACAAAGTCCGTACCGAACCCGAACTTTACAGTTCGGGTTCGCTCAAACCTAGGTTGACGAATTCTTTAGTCATGGGTGATTCACACTTGTCAATCCTTGTCATGGGTACCAGAGGACCTTGTTCCTTGTCCCAGTACTGCATTTTATTACACAATTTTTATACTGGGTTCACACATGTCTGGTACGAATTGTATGTCCGTTTCCACTGCTAATAAAAATAGCATTTGTTCAGCGATTCAGGTGCATTTTTGAGGCAGTTCTGGTGCAAATTTGCAAAGCTCATGACAGGATTTATATCACGAAAGAGAGAGAAATAGGGGTGGTGGCGCTGTCTGAAAAGTGTTAGTAGTAGACTAGTACCCGTGGGTAGTCAGTCCATCTAACATAAGTGTAGTAGTGTGCACAAAAAAGAAACAACGAATGATAAACAAAGTGATCCTAAAATATAATCAAAAGACCTGATTGGTAATGGTGCTGGGTGTAAAAGATCAGAGAAAAAACATCTACTGTATCTTACGAATCATGCTCAATACCACATAAATAGGTGCAACCATCTAAGTTGGGATTATTAAATCCAAATAAATATATTATTCCAAAAAATAAGTAAATAACTAAATATAATGTTCCAAAAAATTGTGAGAGGTGAGATATAGTGAAATAACACAATTACAGTCCATAAATAATAAGTCCAATTGGTCAAGCTGTGGGAGGAAGGTTCCAAGTTATTCCTGATCTGTAGGAGGTCACAAAGCAGTGGTGTTGCCGCAGTGGTCCGGTGCTCCCCCTTCTGTGTCCCCACTTACCAGAGGCACTCACCCCTGCAGGGCTAAAGTGTATGTCAGTAGGCCCAGCTGGTTCCTCCGCACGGCTCCACCGTCCCTAGGTCCTCTAGGTTAATCCTCCGGTGTCAGTGGCAGGTTATCTCCAACGATCCTAGGTACTCCAGGCATAGAAAAAGACTCCCATAGCGTAGTATGTAGCGTAAAATTATATAACATTTATTGGCACTCCCACTAAGAATAGGGTGTGCAAATGTGCAAGATACAAAAAGTACAAAACATGTAAAAATATGGTCTCCAAAGGTAAGACCAGTAAGCTAAAAGTCTATAGTCTAAAATCGCTGACTAATGTCAACAGTACTAGCCCGTCGCAGCACTAGTGGTAAAAGTCACACCAGCATGGGAACGGCGTGCGTTCCACTTGTGATCCAGCTGGTTGACCCTGAAGTGCGCGCACGAGTGTGCGTGTATCCGCTTTACGCACGTTTTGTTTGATAACGTCTTCTGAAGTGGGTGCACGCATACCTGGCTTATCGAATTAAATAGCAAGCGTTTCCATGTCAACACCCTCCCACTAATGGCTGAGCCAATCAGGGTATGTTTGAAAGGGAAGACCCCTCCAATCACGGCATTTAGTTATCCCCTGGAATATACTTGTTGCCATGCAAACGCCTGACACCGGGACCCTTTATTGAGCTGGAATATGCCAAATAGTGGGATGTGTATTAGAAAAGGATCAAAACTAGAGTTGGAACTGTACTGATAACAGAATAATGATAATAATATGTCCCAGCATAACAAAATATATGCGCTCCAAATACAGTGTACTATTTAAAGAGGCCATATATAAAGATATTAAACAACTAGATAAAAAACTAGATTTATAGGATTTATATCACAGCTGCGATTTCAGTTCTGACCAATACATAGTATGTTAAGGGTATCAACTCCTATATTAGGAGAGCAATCCGTGCTCAAATCCTGACCTAAATCTTGAAAACAAATGAACACATGTGTGATTCAGAAGCCTTTCCATAAAACTCAATGAGCTTGTAATTCTTACTTGAACCGCACTGCAGTGCTCAGAAAACGCACAGGATTATTTTTAAATTTGCACTGCTGATGCACCACATATATGTGAACAGCTTTAATGGAAATATATGTTATTTCACATGCATGAATACATGTCATGCAAATCATGTCATGCAAATCGGATGCGGTTTAAAATGCATGCAATTTGCATATATGTGAAACAAGCCTTAAACTGAATAGCCTGCATGTCGCCTACTAAACAATCTTTGTACAGTGGAATATGTTCATATTCCATGTTTTCCAGTACTTTTGCAGAGGGAAGATTTAAGCTACATTCCTACACTAGTTGCTCATTTTGCCTGTGTATCTGTGGGTATAAGGGGGTTGGATCAGAGACATACTGTATACCGGAATTTGATATTGTTCTGAACTGAAATAGCCTTGGGGCTTCGAAGTTCAAATCAGGACAGTCTGCCTGAGATTGAAAAAACACACTTCTGGAGTTGTATGTGTGCAGTGTATATACGCGCGGTTGTAAAAATGAAATGCATTATTTCACTGTTTACATTTCTGACTGGCCATAGAACATTTTACTGGTTTCTAAGTTAACTCTTAGTTGGGCCTTTTTTTCGTTATGCTTTTCAAAGTAGGATGCTTGATCTTTACACAAGAAATCTTGACATTTAGTCTAATAGTGCATAATTATAACTTGGTTACTCACTGTTTTTAACCCTATAAATAGCACACTGTAAAGTTGTTAGTCTATTTCTAGCACCATGGAAATCTGGGTGGAGGCGACTTGAATGTAAAATGCAATGCCCATCTGTGGGTTCTAAAGCAGAAGCTGTGGATTCTAAATTAATTCTCAAGATGATGATTTGTTATTTCCATTTTTAAAATAATATCAGTTACTAATTATACAAAAAAAATCGGTGCACATTCTGATAGAAACAGTAAGGTTGCTTTCACACTGAGGCTCTTTACAGACGCTATATCAATAAAAATAGCACCTGCATTGGGCCTGTAAAGAGCCTCTCCTCTCACTCCAATGTGAAAGGCCGAGGGCTTTCCCACTGGTGCGGTGCGCTGGCAGGATGCTAAAAAAAGTCCTGCTAGCCGCATCTTTGTAGCGCTGTTGGAGCAGTGTATACATCGCTCCTAAAGCGCCCCTACTCATTGAAATCAATGGGCAGCGCCGCCGAACCGCCACTGCAGTGGTGCTTTGTGTTCGATTTTAACCCTTTTTCGACCACTAGCAGGGGTTCAAAGCGCCCCGCTAGCAGCCGAAAAGACGAGGCCCCCGCGCTGGCAGTGTGAAAGCAGCCTAGGCACCATACACACTTATTAGATTTTCTGCAGATTTTTGTCTTCAGATTTACCAAAATCATGTAGTAGAAGGGCCTGCCTGATTGCATACAGATTTAAACTCTTAGGCCGCGTACACACGATCAAATCTATCTGCTGGAAACAGTCGGCCCGACTGTCCCAGCAGACAGATTCGACCGTGTGTACGGGCGAGCCGACGGATTTGGCCACCCCTGACAGATTTTAAAGCATGCTTTGAAATCTGTCGGCTGGGAACCCGTCCGCCCGACATGTCTGCTGGTTAGTACGCTAACCAGCAGACATGTCTTCTCGCACACGCTCCGAATGGTTTTGACGCATGCGCGGAAGTGTTTTACTTCCTGGTGCAGTGATGTGGCGGCGTCATCATCACCGCCACGTCACTGCACCGTCTGGCGGCGGGGATTTTGGTTTGATCGTGTGTACACGATCAAACCAATATGTCCCCAGCAGACAGATTTGTTCAAATCGGTCGGCCCAACTGATTTGAACAAATCTGTCTGCTCGTGTGTACGCGGCCATAGGCCTCTTTCACACGGAACGGTCCGTTTTTCGGTCCGCTCCGTGTGTCCGTCGGCTCAGCGGGGAGTCTCCGCTAAGCTGTCGGGCGGACAGGGCGGTCCCCGCACACTATGCAGGGACCGCCCTGTCTCTCCCTGCATAGGCGGATCGGATGCAAACGGACAGAAGAATAATAGGACATTCTTCCGTCTGAAAAAACGGATGCGGATCTTGCGGACGTTAGCGGATGCGCTCCCATAGGGGCCCATTACAAGTCCGTAAATGGACTTGTAATGAGCAGACGAACGGAACGGACGTGTGAAAGGACCCTTAAGGTTGGACCTCATATTATATGTTTTTGGTAAATCTGCAGAAAATCTAATAGTGTGTATGGGGTCTTAGGCAGACAATAGCTGTCCTACTTGAAAAAAGCAAGTAGCTCTGGTTGGGCAGGGGCAGGAGGTGAGGTGTGATAGGTTAGGAAATGTAGTCTGCGTACGGCTAAAAGCACACTTAGTTTAGGTTCACATTTGAGTGCACACATTTGAGTGCACACATACTGTACAGCAGCCCATTCATCTGAATTGCCTGCTGTACCCCAGGAGAAACGTGGGGAAAGAAGTCCCTAACATCTTTTTAAAAATGCACTGCATGGTGCTGCAGCACCTTGTGGTTTTGCACGTGGGGGTGCCATTAAAACTTAATGAAACCCATAGGCGTGTTCACAGGGTGTGCTGGGCACACCCTAATCAACCCTGTGGCACACATTGCCCCTGTTTAGACCCCAGATATTTCTCCAAAGCCCCCTAACAGGGCACCTAATTTTTTTTTTTTAAATAATAATTATAATTAAATAAATAAAATTGTAAAAAATAATAATACATTTAACAATAAAACTAAAAACTACCGACACCAGCCACTGCCTTACTGACACCAATCTCTGCCCTACTGACACCGTCCACCGTCCATTGCTCTACTGACACCGTCAGTATATACATATGCACACACATGCATATGTGTTTGAGCTTTGGGGTGCACACCTATTATGGAACCCCCATGCATTTGCTAAAGAGCAGGCCATTTCTGTGCGAGTCGGAAACGCACGTGATTATGAAGCATTTACTATCTGCTCATATGTGAACTTAGCCTTCCTCTTTAATGGTAACAACAATTAAAGAAAAATGCATACACAATCTCATGATTTATTTTATTGTTATCATAGGTCAAAGAGAAAAGTTCTCTTTTTTTTCTATAAAACTGTAAAATGTTTTGCTCTTTACTAAGTTGATAGAGGTTTCTACAGAGATACATTTTTTTTGTTATGACCTGATCTAAAGGTCATATGCCTTTTTTGGTGTAACAGTGTAACCTTAAATGTATTTTCACTTTTGCAGACAAATTGGGATACCACCTACTTTATATTTGTTACATGTTCCAAATAACATGTAACTTAAAAAAAAAAAGTAAAATTTTCTGATTACCTTTTTAAAGTGATTGTTACTTGATTACACATACTTACAACCTTTCCTTGCTTTGTAATGTTTAGGAGTGGGCTGTTGGGTAATGTATAATTAAATTAACCTTGTCTGTACTGTGTTCACAGTCCTTCATTATCAGCTATAGACTAGTTTCCACGTGCTCAGCGACATACAAAAAGTATCAGCTAGACTTAAAAATAGGTTTACCGTATCAGATCAGGCAGAGATTGCGATTGGTTGCCAAAGGTTACAGCATATCATTACCACTTACTGAGTGGTTGCTAGATGTTACAGCACCCATTAGGGCTTATTTACATATCAATGCTGCCAGCCGCCGCTATTTACATATCAATGCTCCCGTTATTTGCATATGAATTACTGTTATTTACATGTAAACACAGGGTCTGCAGGTAAGTCATCTGTACTCAACAATAGTAGCAGCACTTTACACTGAGATATCGGGACACAGCACAGGACTAAAACTTCAAGGGAATTTAAGAAACTAGGATAGCTGGCAAGTATGAGGCAGCTGCTTTGGGCCGCACAACAATGGCAGGGCCCAGGGCAGCTTCTCCTTTTGCCCTACCTTAAAGACGGCCCTGGATCTCTCATCAGGCAGCCTGGATTTATCAGAGAAAGATCTACAGGATTCTGGAGTGAACCTTCTATGTAAGGGACTCACACACCCAAGATTTACCCTGCAGGATTTGAGGCACATCTAACCTGTGGAGAGACACTTTCAGAGGAAACAACAGGATTTTAGTTTGGTGCAGTATCTGGTGAACAGGAATGAGCCTGAGGAGTGCTGGAGCGCTGTCAGACCACCTATAATTTAGCGGTCCATGCTCGAGGGTACAAGGCTTTGGGTGTTCTATGAGGTTTATGAACTTTAGTAGAATGGACTTTAGGCGCTGCATTTTAATTTAAATATTCTGGCCCAGATTCATAAAGCAATTACGCCTGTCTAACTGGTGTTAGACAGGAGTAATTTCAAATTTTGCGCGCCGTATCACTAGTTTGAATCCTCAAACCATGGTACGGCGGCTTCGGGCTTCGATCCGAGAGGCTTACGTCTTCGTAAGCCTTCGGATCTACGCTGCGATATTTTTGCGGCCGCTGGGAGGAGTTCGCGTCGTTTTTATGCGTCGGGATATGCAAATGTGTTTTTACGGCGATCCACGAAGATACGAGCGGTCTTCGCAATCGCTTACGTCTGTTTTTTTTTACGTACTGTTAGACCAGCTTTTTGCTGGTCTAACGGTGCGTAGCCCATGTTAAGTATGGCCGTCGTTCCCGCGTCGAATTTAAATTTTTTTTATATTTTTTTGCGTAACTCGTTCGGGAATATAAATGTCCGTAAACGACGCTACTCAAACAACGAATGACGTAACGACGTGATTTCGCGCAATGCACGGCGGGAAATTTGCGAACGGAGCATGCGCAGTTCGATCGCCGCGGGAACGCGCCTATTTTAAATCCTTCACGCCCCCTACTCGTCTATATGGATTGCGACAGGAGAAATACACTACGCTGCCGTCGTTTACTGGACAAAATCTACCTGGATTCCACGTAGAGCCAGGTAAGAAACGGCGGCGTAGTGTATTTCTGATACGCTACGAGAATCCAATTCTCTCTGAACCTGGGCCTCTGAGATTTGTCACTTACAATTTATGCCAGCTGCATTCCGCAACCCAAGCACATTAAATATTTTTTGTTAATATCTGATCATTGTCCAAGCACTACACCAGTATCTACCAAATACTAAATAATCAATTATGGATGGGCTGAACCTTCAGGTAAAGGATTGCTTCAACATTTTTTATTTTTTTTTTCATTTAAGCCATCTGTGGCTTAATGTAGCTCTTGGATAAACTACAGTATCAAGTCCTCTTAACATTAATGAATGGTGTATGCTAACATTTAGTGGGCCAGATTCACGTACATCGGCGCATTTTTTGACTGGCGTAGCGCACCTCCTTTACGTTAGACTGCCGCGATGTAGTGGCGCAATCACTGTATTCTCGTTTGATTTGCGCAGAAATTAGCGCCGGTGCAACGTAATTTCAGAGGCGTAAGGCGGAGTAATTCAAATTGGGAAGGACGTGGGCGTGTTACATTGAAATGAGCCGTGACCCCATGCAAATGAAGGGCCGGCCGGCCGGCTCGCACATGCGCGCATGAAGCACACCATGGTCAGCACCTCTGTGCGCATGCTCACAACTCGGGAATGGCGCAATCAGTAAAATTGGAAGTGGACCCGGGCAACTTTGTGAACTACGCAGACAGCATAAATAGACAGACACAAACACACTTCCTTTGCAAAAGTACATCCCTTTGTATCCCTCCCTATACAGCAAGGTGCTTTTGTTATGTTGTTTGTTGCGTTGTGACTTGTTTTTGTGATATTTGTTGACTGTTTGATCTAGTGTCTGTTAGAATATATTGGAAAGTGTTTTTTGGTGACTGCTTGTGAGACTTTTTGGTTGATAGATTTTGGTTTGTTTGTTTTGTTGCTTGATTTTTCCTGTTTGTTTTTGTGAGTGATTTTTGTTGATTGTTTGGGAGAGAGTTGTTGTATGAGTATGACTGAGAGGAAGAGGAAGTTGAATTTTACTTTGGGGGAGAAACAAATAATTGCCCGGGCCATTACCCAATATGGGCGTTTCCTCCACGGCCCGGAGAGTGACAACACCACCCCGGCCAGGAGGCGTGAGATTTTGCAGCACATTACTGACCAGGTGAATTCAGCGGGGGGGGAGACCCGGACACGCCCGGGGATTGAAAAGAAAATCAATGACCTCCGGCATTTGGTCCGAAAGAAGCTGGCCAAAATGGCAGCCCATGCCAGGGGCACAGGAGGGGGCCCACCATGCCCTGTTAGGCTGACAGCGGAGGAGCGTGCGGTGGCCCAGACCTTTCATAGACAACAGGTGGAGGGCCTGCCTGGCTATGACTCCAGTCATGAAGGCGTGATGCCAGGTAAGGTTTTTTTGCCCTATCAGGTGTGTAGCATGTGGGGGGGGGAGAAAGGGAATATGTGGCAAGTGTGTGGATCCTCCAACCTGTGAATGTTTTGTGTCATCCACAGATGTGCAGGAGGGTGCTGGGCCATCTGGCCTGACCGCACCATCCCCAGGACAACAGCCTGATGAGGACCCCCCGACAAGGCCAGTGTCCTCGGAGGAGGTTGAAGAGGAGGAGGTTGAGGAGGAGGAGTTTGAGGAGGAGGAGGATGTCATGTCAGCCAGTGGATTGTTGTTTTTGGAGGAGTCTTCCTCTCTGACTGGCAGCAGCCAGCCCTCCATAAGGGCTAGCCCCTCCCACTCCTCCCCCAACAGGGCTCCCCTCCCAAGGGGCTCCCCTTCTCCCCGGCCACAAGCCTCAGCAGAAGACCAGGGGGGTGGCCGAGGTTCTGCCCGCCAATCTGAGAAGGGACCAGGCCCTTCAGACCCGCCATCTGGGACAGGTCAGCCAGACTTTAGTGCGGATGGAGGTGAGCCTGTCCTCCATAAAGGATATGCTTGGGGACCTGGACTGCCACTCCTGGGCTCTTACAAACTGCCTAAACGTACTGCAGACTACAAAAGCAGACGTTGGGCAGGATGTGAGGGCCCTCACCCAGGCTATCCAGGCCAACACGGCAACACTAAGTGCTGGCCTGAACAGAATTGCCGTGGCCTTGGAGGGCAGGCCGCCAGGTGGGCAGAGACCAGGGGCTGCTCCTCCTTCCCTGGATTACCCCCCCCCCCCTCCCCATGAGTCTCCCCTGAGGAGCCGGGGCCGTGGCCGTGGGCGCCCCAGGCGTGGCTCACGCCAGCGGCATTAATTTGTTTTCCCCCTTTTTTTCTGTTTTTTTTTCTTTCTTTTTTTCTGAAATTTTTTTTTTTTGCTGGACAATTTTTTTTTTTTTTTGTGTTGTGAATGTTTTTGGAATGTGGGGGTGATATTCCTGCCGGAAAATGGGTGTCACCCTCAGTTTTGGTGGAGAAGGGTTCCCCAGGATCAGGGAGAAGTGATCCCCAGGTCCGTGTGAATGGTGTATGAATGTACAGTGACATATTTGGAGCCATGGCGTGGCGTTGCTGCTCACAAGTCCAGCATGGTGGGCTTGTGCTAATCCAATTAGATGAGGATGCGATGTGTCTGTGCTAGGGACCACAGTGGTGTGCATGCATGCATTCTCATTGTGTCATGATTAATGTGTGTGTTTAACGTGCAAAGATGCCTAATGTGAGCTGTCTCCTGGCTGCTCTTCCCTCAGAAGACGGGGTAACCTTAGTTAGGGGGGGATTGTCTGGTTCAGGGGTCAGGTCATCACGTATGTCAATCTGCAGGCCCTTTCTCACTGCGAAGTTGTGCAGCAGGCAACATGCACCGATGATCTGGCACACAAAGTTTGGGGAATACAACAGGGTCCCCCCAGACTCATCCAGGCATCGGAAACGTGACTTCAGGAGGTCAAAGGTGCGCTCCACCACTGCACGTGTTTGGGCGTGGGTTTCATTGTATCTTTCCTCTCCTGGTGTTTGGGGGTTCCGGATAGTCATGAGATGGGGTCCCAGTGCATATGCAGAGTCACCTGTAAGGGAAAAGACAGGAGGATGTTAGTCATGCATGTGCCCCTTGTGATGTGTGCATCATGGGGGGGGGCAGTCATGCCTGCCACCCATGTCACTCACCAACCAGCCAGGTGTCCCCATACACGTTCTGTTCGAATTCCATTCGGATGGGGCTCTGATTGTAGATGTAGCTGTCATGGCTGGATCCGGGGTGTTGGGCATCGACTATCACCTGTACGTTGATGGAATGCCAATGCTTCCGATTGCGGTATATGTGCTCTGTCTCATGGGGGGGGCTGGAGTGCCACATGTGTGCAATCAATGGCCCCCACGGTGCGTGGGAATCTGGCAATTCTGTCAAAATCTGTCATTGCCTTCAGCCGCAGCTCCTCAGTGGTGGGTTTGATGATTTGGTTGGCCATGCGTCGGAGGATTGCATGGACAACCTGGTGCACACATCTGCTCATGGAGGATTGTGACATCCCAGCCACCACTCCACTTGTTCTTTGATAAGAGCCACTGGCAAGGAAATGGAGTGTTGCCATGACCTTGACCAGTGGCTGCACTGCATGTGAGTGGTGTGTTGGGCTGGTGATGTCCTCCTGCAAGGTTGTGGTTAATTCCAGGATGGCATGAGGGGTGAATCTGAAGATGCGATACACCTCAGAATCACTCATGCCAAAGAGGTCTATGCGGGTGCGGTATATCCTCTCCCGTGCCCTCCTCCATGCCCTCATCCGTGCCCTCCTCCTTCTTTGCTCCTCTAAAGTCAGTAGTATAGCTATGAGCAAGAATGTCCCTGGCATGTTGCCATACAGATTGTTGTGCAACACGTGTGACTGCTCAGCTCCTCACTAACAGTGTTGCTTTCTCTGACAGACGGATTGTCTAATTTTATACCACCTTTTATATGGTCTAATTTTAGACAGGCCGTGCAGCTGTTGCGCAAAGCGCGTAGCCTGCGCTGCAACAACGTTCTTTTGTGGATCCCCGTAACTCCCTCATTAGCATATTTGAATAGCAAATCAATGGTGTGTCTAGAGCAGTTTTGCGCAGACGGATGCGCCTGTCTATCGAAATTACGCCAGACAAAAAAATTAGATTTCTTGCGTATCTCGTTTTGAAACGCATGCGCAAATTTAGACTTACGCCGTGCATCTCCTGTAACGCCGGTGTAATCGCTCTGTGAATCTGGCCCAGTGTTTTTAAATCCATAGCCTAGGGGACCTGTTTAAAGTGGTTCTAAACCTAAAGGTTAAAATTGCGCATGCGTAACGTTTTTTCATAGGCGTAAGGCGGAGTAATACAAATTGGGAAGGACGTGGGCGTGTTACATTGAAATGAGCCGTGACCCCATGCAAATGAAGGGCCGGCCGGCTCGCGCATGCGCGCTTGAAGGAGACCATGGTCAGCTCCGCTGTGCGCATGCTCACAACTCGGGAGCGGCGCAATCAGTGAAATTGGAAATGAACTAGGGCAACGTTGTGAACTACGCAAACAGCATAAATAGACAGAGACAAACGCACTTGCATTGCAAAAGTACATCCCTTTGTTTCCCTTCCTATACAGCAAGGTGCTTTTGTTTATTAGCCTTTGTTTATTTGTTTGTGACGTGTCTTTGAGATATTTGGGGACTGTTTTGCAGAGTGATTTTTGTCTTTTATGTGTTTTCTTTGTTGTTATTTTGTTTAAATTATATTTTTGCTGGGCATTTTTTATTTTTGCTCGTCATTTATTTTATTTTTTTGGTTCTGTTTGTGTATGATTTTGGAATGTGGGGGTGATATTCCTGCGGGAAAAGGGGTGTCACCCTCATTTGTGGTGGAGAAGTGATCCCCAGGTCTGTGTGAATGGTGTATGAATGTACAGTGACATAATTGGAGCCGCGGCATGGCGTTGCTGCTCACAAGTCCTGCATGGTGGGCTTGTGCCAATCCAATGTGATGAGGATGTGAGGTGTGTGTGCTAGGGACCACAGTGGTGTGCATGCCTGCATTCTCATTGTGCCATGATCAATGTGTGTGTTTTTAACGTGCAAAGAAGCATATGTGAGCTGGCATGAGATGGGGTCATGAGATGGGGTCCCAGTGCATATGCAGAGTCACCTTGAAGGGAAAAGACAGGAGGATGTTAGTAGTGCATGTGCCCCTTGTGATGTGTGCATCATGGGGGGGGACAGTCATGCCTGCCACCCATGTCACTCACAAACCAGCCAGCTATCCCCATACATGTTCTGTTCGAAATCTGTGGGGATGGGGCTCTGATTGTATATGTAGCTGTCATGGGTGTCATGGGTAGTGCCATGTGTTGGGCTGCTGATGTCCTCCTGCAAGGTTGTGGTTAATTCCATGATGGCATGAGGGGTGAATCTGAAGATGCGAGACATCTCAGAATCACTCATGCCAAAGATGTCTATGCATGTGTGATATATCAAGTGAAGAGCGAGGGGCTTGTATCAGATAAGAATATTGTATTAGATTAGATTAAATTGTAAAGTTTATATAAGCAAATAAAATAAAATAAAAAATAAAAATTTCCCGTGCCCTCCTTAGTGCCCTCCTCAGTGCCCTCATCCTTCTTTGTTCATCTAAAGTCAGTAGTATAGCTATGTGCGACGATGCCCCTGGCATGTTGGCATACAGATTGTTGTGCAACACGTGTGACTGCTGAGCTCCTCACTAACAGTGTTGCTTTATCTAAAAGGTAGACTTTTTTTCTCTTTTTAGACCAGCTTTTCTATGGTCTAATTTTAGACAGGACATTTTGCTGTTGCGCACACTGCGTAGCCTGCGCTGCCCTAAAGTTTTTTTGTGGATCCCCGTAAGTCCCTCATTAGCATATTTGACTAGCAAATCAATGGTCTGTCTAGCGCACTTTTGCGCGGACGGATGCGCCAGTCTAACGAAATTACGCGGGACAAAAAAAAGTAGATTTTTTGCGTATCTCGTTCTGGGGATGCCGTGCATCGAAACGCACGCGCACATTTCGACTTACGCCGCGCATCTCCTGTTGCGCAGGCGTAATCGCTCTGTGAATCTGGGCCTTTATTTAAAGGGCACAGTAGCACTGAAGACATTGCAGCACTGGACCAAACAAATTCACCAAAATTATTTCCTGGGTAATAATAGGGATTAGGATTAACTATATAATATGTGACCTCTTACCTTTGATGCAATTTTCTTCACTCTAACAGATACTTTCTACTCAACAGTGTTCTTGATGGTGGAGGCCCCAATGTGCTTTTGCCTGCAGTATCACTGATAGCCCTTCAAAAATATAATGAATTGTCGGGTTCTGGCAATAAAGATCAAAGTCATTGAAAGTCATTGAAAAATAAAAAAAATAAATGCGTGGGGGTCCCCCTAAATTCCATTAACAGGCCCTTCAGGTCTGGTATGGATATTAAGGGGAACCCTACGCCAAATAAAAAAAAAATGGGTGGGGTTCCCCCCAAAAATCCATTCCAGACCCTTCAGGTCTGGTATGGATTTTAAGGGGAACCCCGCACCATTATAAAAAATAAAATAAAATAAATGCCAGACTCTTATCCGAGCACGCAACCTGGTAGGCCACAGGAAAAGAGGGGGTGACGAGAGAGAACCCCCCCAAATCTTACCAGGCAACATGCCCTCAACATGGGGAGGATGCCCCCATGTTGATGGGGACAAGAGCCTCATCCCCACAACCCTTGCCCGGTGGTTGTGGGGGTCTGCGGGCAGGGGGCTTATAGGAATCTGAAAGCCCCCTTTAACAAAGGGGTATTGCAGATCCCGTCCCCCCATGTGAATTGGTAAGGGGTACATTGTACCCCTACAATTTCACACAAAAAAAGTGTGAAAATGTTAAAAACAACAGGAGACAGCTTGGGACAAGTCCTTTATTAAAAAAAAAAAAAAAAAAAAAAAAGATTCCAGTGATGTAATCCAGTTTCAATGTCCAGGGTTGTAATCCATTCTCCAGAACGATCCTGCCTGCACCGGAGGCACCCAGATGAATGACGTACAAGCTGTTTATCAGCTCTTTTATAACCGAGGGCCTCCCATGATGCGGATGGGTGACCCCGCCCCCAATGACGCAATGGGGGTTTCCCACAATGTGTCAGAGGGGGCAAGGTCACTCGGCACGGGGGCCCGCGCCCTTGCAAGAGAGCATCGCTGGAGAATAGATCATAGCTGGACATCGAGAATGGATTACAACGCTGGACATCGAGACTGGATTACATCACTGGAATCTTTTTTTTTTATAACCTAGGGCCACCCGTGATGTGGATGGGTGACCCCGCCCACTCTGACGCAATGGGGGTTTCCCACAATGTGTCAGAGGGGGCGAGGTCACTCGGCACGGGTGGCCACGCCCTTGCTAGAGAGCATTGCTGGAGAATATATCATAGCTGGACATCGAGACTGGATTACATCGCTGGAATTTTTATTTATTTTTTAAAGGACGTGTCCCAAGCTGTCTTCTGTTGTTTTTAAAATTTTCACACTTTTTTTGTGAAATGGTAGGGGTAAAATGTACCCCGTTACCAATTCACATAGGGGGATCTGGAGTTCCACTTTGTTAAAGGGGGTTTCCAGATTCCCATGAGCCCCCAACCCACAGACCCCCACAACCACCAGGCAAGGGTTGTGGGGATGAGGCCCTTCTCCCCAACAACATGGGCACATCCTCCCCATGTTGAGAGCATGAGGCCTGGTACAGTTCAGGAGGGGGGCGCTCTCTCGTCCCCCCTCTTTTCCTGCAAGCTGCCAGGTTTGCATGCTTTGATAAGGGTCTGATATGGATTTTTGGGGGGAACCCCACGCCATTTTGTTTAATTTTGGCACAGGATTCCCCTTAATATCCATACCATTTTTTTTTCAGTGACTTTTAATTACTTTTTTTCCTTTAGAAATGTCACTTTACAGGCATACTATAGACATACCCCAGGTACGATATTTAAAGTAATATTTCACTTTTATTGTTTCACTTTAAGCATTATTAAATCACTGCTCCTGAAAAAACTGCCATTTTTAGAACTTTTTATTTGCATTGATACGTGTCCCATGGGGCAGGACACGGGTCCACAAAAACCCTTTCTGACAATTAACTTTTAAAATGAGCACTTTTGATTTTTCATGTTCATGTCCCATAGACCTTAACGGTGTTTGAACACATTTTTTGCCTGTTCGAATGATCTGCTGCAAACTGAACCGGGGGTGTTCGGCTCATCCCTACACTGCAGTTGATCACTATCCTTGACTCACAGGGACATCCCCAAATATAAAGGAAATGTTCCAGGATTTCAGTGTTGACTAATTTATTAATAAAATACATTTTTATATTTGCATAAGTCATTTGTTTTATAAAATATTGTTCTTTGGTTAATGTTCGTTAAACAGGAACATTTTTAATAATAAAAAAAAAAGATTTTAATTTGTTATATTTTGGCAAATATTAATTTAAGGCATTCATGTTTGTCCCTGGAAAGTCTATCGGAAGTGATTATATTGGCAGCCATGCATGGGCAATATTATGTTTGCAGACAACATAAAATCCCCAAGAAGTGTAAACAACAGGGGAACAAGGATTCCTCTGTTTCTTACTAAATGCCTAAGGAAGGAGGGGGGGAGGACTTTTCTAGGTACTGCAGGGATCAGATTTATTTAACTTTGCTAGAAATTCTCTTATGAAGATCAACTCCACTTAAAATTAATTTACATTTTAAACCGCACTTGTGCTTTTGTTAGAAAACTATTATTGTTGAAAAGTAGACACCATAAGGAATGTAAATGCCCAAGTATGCCAGGAGCCCTCCAACCCAGTTATACATATTTAGGCTTCCGTACAGTCTGTCCAGCTCTGGCACACCTCATTGCCATCTTATATAGGGTGACCAGACATTCCGGGTTTCAGGGGACAGTCCCCAGATTGAGGACACTGTCCCAGGCCCAAGACTGTCCCTGGTTTTGTCCCCGGATTGCAGGGGCGGACTAATGCCGCGTACACACGGTCGTTTTTTGCGATGAAAAAAAAACGACGTTTTTTAAAACGTCATTTAAATTGATCGTGTGTGGGCAAAACGTCGTTTTTTGTCTTCAAAAAAACGACCAAAAAAAAATTCCAACATGCTTGAATTTTTTATGTCGTTTTTCAAAACGTCGTTTTTTGTTTCACAAAAAGTCACCGTGTGTAGCAAAAACGTCGTTCAAAACGACGTTTTTCAACCAGCGCATGCCCAGAAGCTAGTTATGAAGCGAGCTTCAATGGAAAAGAGTGGTGAACGTAACCTCGCTTTTTGTGAAAAAAACGATGGTGTGTATGCAAAATTGTCTTTGAAAAGTGACGTTTCAAAAACGTAGTTTTTTACTTCACAGAAAACGTCGTTTTTTTTCATTGCAAAAAACGACCGTGTGTACGCGGCATTAGGGTTGTTTCTGTGTCTCTGCCTGCCTCTAACCAGACAGTGCCTCACCCGACCCACTTGTGGCTCACTGTGCGCCATGTCTGCAGTGATATCTGCTCCTGCCAGCCAAACTTTCTCCCTCCCACTCAGTGTGCTACAGGTGGGACATGGAGGTGGAGCCTCCATCTTGCTTTGGGCTCTGGCTGGCTGCAGGAGGCATACAGAGGTGGGGTTTCAGGTGGAGCCTCCATATTACCTGCTGCTGAAAACTGTGCGGAGATTGCGCTGGGAGACTTGGATATTAAGTGTTTGGGGTATTGTGTATGTCAGGAATTCAACAAAGGGTTCTAACCTCTCCCCATATATCAACATAAACAGTTTTCACCCCCCCCCCCCCATACATCATCCACATATACAATCCCCCACACCATCCATCCCAATTTCTAAGAAGTATCTTTTTTTTATCTCATGGGTGAAATGTGAGAAATGAACTCTATCTCTAACTATATCATACAATCATTCCATAAACACATACCATATACACTGCATATATCACTTGAGGAAAATATGCTTATTAAATTGTAAATTTGCCCAAAATAAGATGTCCCCGGATTTAATTTTTAAAATCTGGTCACTTTAATCTTATAGACATCAGCATTGGTCCTTCAAAATAAATCTACTGTAGTTACTACAATCTATTTACACTATAACGTTTTAAAGCTGGAAATTCTGATGGTTCAGCAAGCACCAGTCTAATTTTGATCTATGTATGAGCTGGCTGGCTGTACACAAGTTGATCTAATGATCATCTTGTGTACAACCAGCCTGTTGGAAATGTTATCTTTCAATCAGCGCCAGTGGTGCCGATCAGTGTATTCTGATGGTGCAGCGGTTTCCCCCGCTGTCAGAGTACAATAGCGCAGCGTAAGAAAGAGCATACAGTTGGTAAAAAAATATAATAATTTGTTCAACCAGTGAGTTGTATAAAATAAAATGACTCAGTTCCCCCATCCACATACTCATTGTGGATGGGGGATCTGAGTAATTTTCTTTCAATCAACTCACTGGTTGAACAAAAATAAATTACTTGTCTGTGGCCAGCCTAACTGTATGCTCTCCCTATACAGTATAGAGCAATACATCTGTACCTTTCTGTGTAATTAACCACTACAGATCCGCGCTATGGACAAAAGATGTCCACAGTGCGGACCTGAAGTGGCGGGGTCACGTCTTTGGACGTCTTGTTATTGCAATTCCCGGCGGGGAAAAACAGTGCCGTCTCATCGCTGAGGATCCGATGCGTGTACCCGGCAGCCGCGGTGTCCGCCAGGTACACGCGATCGGCGGTGACAGAGCAGGGACGTGGAGCTCTGTGTGTAAACACAGAGCTCCACGTCCTGTCAGGGAGAGGAGACAGATGCTGTTTCCCTTGTACATAAGGACACAGCATCGGTCACCTCCCCCAGTCAGTCCTCTCCACCCACACAGTTAGAACACACCCAGGGAATACATTTAACCCCTTCCTCACCCCCTAGTGTTAACCCCTTCAATGTCAGTCACATTTATACAGTAATTAGTGCATATTTATAGCACTGGTTGCTGTATAAATGTGAATGGTCCCAAAAATGTGTCAAAAGTGACCGATGTGTCCGCCGTAATGTCGCAGTCCCAATAAAAATCGCAGATCGCCGCCATTACTAGCAAAAAAAAAATAGTAAAAAAAAATCATAATTCTGTCCCCTATTTTGTAGGCGCTATAACTTTTGTGCAAAGCAGTCGCTTATTGCGTTTTTTTTTACTAAAATACGTAAAAGAATACGTATCGGCCTTAACTGAGAATTTTTTTTTTTAAAAAGCAACAAGTAAAATATATATATATATATATTTTTTTAAATTGTCGCTCTTTTTTTGTTTATAGCGCAAAAAATAAAAACCGCACAGGCGATCAAATACCACCAAAAGAAAGCTCTATTTGTGGGGGGAAAAAAACGTCAATTTTGTTTGGAAGCCACGTCGCACGACCGCGTAAATGTCAGTTAAAGCGACACAGTGCTGGAAGCTGAAATTTCGCCTGGGCACGAAGGGGGTTTATGTGCCCAGTAAGCAAGTGGTTAATAAAAAATTATATTACAATAGAATTACTATTATCTAGAACTGCTATATACGTGTAGCACTTACCCCCGAAGGAGCTTCTAAGTATTTCGGGCAGCATGTTACCTTTATATCTTCGCCGTCCAGGGTAGTAGAAGAGAGTTAAAAAAAGCTCAATGTCCACACTTTACACTTCTTTTTCTAAGATGTATTTGAACTTGGTAAGAAAAGTGGTTGATGGTGTAGAAGGGTAAATAAGTAGATTCAGATAGGTTCAGGTGCATAACATCAATTCGGAAACACTCCTGCTTCCAGCAAACAGTTCTCATCGTCGTTCTCGACGCATTCTTTTTTTATGAATGACTTTTCTCTGTATTGCTGGTATCCGACAATTCATTATAGCCACGAGTGATTTTAAATGACTTTTTTCCTTCAGAAATTACATTTTGTGCAGGGACAGTGCTAAGCACAGGAAACAAGCGCTACTTTACAGGCATACTATACACCCCCTAGGTACGAAGTTTAACCACTTGCCCACGGTGTCATAGTAAAAATACGTCATGATTTTAAAGATGGATATCTCGGTAACGGCAGCAGCTGCTGCCACAACCGAGATATCCATCTTTTCCGTGGGCAGTGCTGTACACGATAATGGCGGTCCCAGCGGCGGATTCGCCGCGAGATCGCCGTTATCGGTGGCGGGAGAGGGCCCCCCCCCCTCCCGCCGCTCTCCTGCGCTCTCCGCCGCTTACCGGAGCCGTCGGTAACGGCGGAGGCGATCGGGTCCTCTTGCTGGCTGTGTTGGGATACGAGTGAGGGAAAAATCGCCCCCACCCGTTCCCCACAGCTCTGCTGGGCGGAAGTGACGTCAAAACGTCAGTCCCGCCCAGCGTCTTAAAGAAACATTTTTTTTTTCTGAAATTTGAAAAATGACATTTTTTTTATTTTTTTTGCATTTAAGCCTAAATATGAGATCTGAGGTCTTTTTGACCCCAGATCTCATATTTAAGACGACCTGTCATGCTTTTTTCTATTACAAGGGATGTTTACATTCCTTGTAATAGGAATAAAAGTGATAATTTTTTTTTTTTAATTTATTTCGATGTATAAAATTATAAACGAATTAAAAATAAATAAGAAAACAAAAAAAAAAATGTAAAACGCCCCGTCCCGACGAGCTCGCGCACAGAAGCGAACGCATACGCGAGTAGCGCCCGCATATGAAAACGGTGTTCAAACCACACAAGTGAGGTATCGCCGCGATCGTTAGAGCGAGAGCAATAATTCTAGCCCTAGACCTCCTCTGTATCTCAAAAAATGCAACCTGTAGAATTTTTTAAACGTTGCCTATCGAGATTTTTAAGGGTAAAAGTTTGACGCCATGCCACGAGCGGGCGCAATTTTTAAGTGTGACATGTTGGGTATCATTTTACTCGGCGTAACATTATCTATCACAATATATAAAAAAATTGGGCCAAATTTATTGTTGTCTTATTTTTTTATTCAAAAAAGTGTTTTTTTTAAAAAAAAGTGCGCTTGTAAGACCGCTGCGCAAATACGGTGTGACAAAAAGTATTGCAATGACTGCCATTTTATTCTCTAGGGTGTTAGAAAAAAAAATATATAATGTTTGGGGGGTTTAAGTAATTTTCTAGCAAAAAAAACAGTTTTAGTCTCGTAAACACCGAATCTGAAAAACAAGCCCGGTGGGCAAGTGGTTAAAGGAATATTTCAATTTTACTGTTTCACTTTAAGCATTATTAAAATCACTGCTCCTGAAAAAACCGCAGTTTTTTAAAACTTTTTTGCATTGATACATGTCCCCTGGGGCAGGACCCGGGTCCCCAAACACTTTTTAGGACAATAACTTGCATATTAGTCTTTAAAATTAGTACTTTAGATTTTAAACGTTCAAGTCCCATAGACTTTAACAGGGTTCTAAAGTTCACACAAACTTTAGGTCTGTTCGCAGGTTCTGATGCGAACCGAACCCAGGGGTGTTAGGCTCATCCCTATCAAACACCTATACCCTGCAGAAACCCTGGCCTGCGGAACCTCCAGAAAGAATAGGAAGGGCTTCTCACAATCTGTAGTGGATAAAAAACTGTGAGGGGTAAGAACAACTTTGAGATGCAGCAATGTGCTGTCCTTGAGGTGGAAGGATAACAAGAATGTGTACATGATGTCTACCATCCATGATGACACTACAGTTGAGGTTCAAAGAAGATGAGGCCCCTTAGAAAAGCCAACATGTGTCCAATATTACAATCTCTACATGGGAGGAGTGAATTTCAATAATCAAATGCTTCAGCCCTATTTGTCAATAAGGGGGTCCCGTTTCTGGTACAAGAAAGTATCAATCTATTTAATTTGGCCAAATGTTATGCACGGAAAGCCATGCCCACTTCCTAAAATGAATCAAAGAAGTTGTGGTGGGGTGAATATTACCGCGCTTACCACAAAAGTGGGGAACAGGGAAAAGAGAGGGTGGGTGGGTACAGCTGCTGGACAGAATGGTGTATCAACCAAAGTGAATTAGAATGGAGGGGTAGTGCTGCGCTGTGGGGGGGAGGGGGAGGGGGGTTGGGGTGGAGGTGGGATAACGTGCAAAGAGGAAGTGTGGCAAATCTTGATGACAATCTCAAAAAATATCAGTGGTATTAGCAACAAAATAAACGTGCTACAGTGCAGCCAAGGCTGGCTGCCAAAACAATAACAGTGCAAAATAACATATGTAGTGGTAATAAATGCTGATACACAATAAAGTGCACAGAGTGCCAAATACAACACACAGCTGTGTTTAGGGTTAAAAGTCCATACAGCAGGTAAAAAATATTGGTTCAAAGTGAAAAATTGCTGGTGTAAAAGCCAAAGTGACGTGATGAGAAATTTCAAGTGTTATCTTCAAAATAAGTAAGGATGTCCCCTTACCTTACTGCTGTAAGGTAACAGCAAAAGCAAAGCCCAGGAGCACTTTTCTGGTTAGGTCCGCTTGTGGTGTCATCCAAATTGACTATAGTGGGGAGGATAGATCCTTCCTGGTAATCACCTCCAAACGATAGCAGTGACTCGCATCCAGGGAAACAAAAAATGCCAATAGTGTAGTACTGTTTAAACAGGGTGTTTTTTATTCAATTAAAACAATACACTCACAATATTGCGATAAAAAACAGGCATAAAAAACACGGCGTACGCCGACGTCACCTCCGGTACCTCTTTGGTGGCTCTAAGTTAACCTCATACGCGCATTCGTCACTTCACTTGACTTCTTCTTCTACCATCTGAAGCAGGCCGAAGATGCCAAAAAAAGAAGTCGAGTATGCAGCAGAAAAGGATTTTGAAAAGATACCAGCTACCATTGTATCCAATGTCTCTCCGAACCTGGTCTTTGCATTGGTGAATGCTTCCAGCTGTATCACACATGCCTAAAATATTAGCCCATATTTTTAACCATTTCTCCATTTTCATCATCTGTGCTGACCATTTACTATGCTTTCTCAAATAACCATGCCACTGCCTTCCACGTGAACTGATCCAGGCTTGTTTTTAGTCTATCTCTCGGTCTACCATTTGAACTGCACGTGAACTGACCCTGGCGTGTTTTATCAACTACACTTCTGCCTACTGCTTGGACTGCTTGACTATGCCTCTGCCTACCGTTTGGACTTATTCCACGTGAATTGACCCGGGTCAGTTTTATCAACTACGCTTCTGCCTACTACTTAGACTTCTTGCACGTAAACTGACCCTGGTCTGTTTTATGGAGTATGCTTTTGCCTACCACTTGGACTGATCTGTTGCCTTGCCACTGTATTACAAAAGGGTCTCACATGTAAGAGGCTCCTGAAATGTTTTTCTAGGTAGAGAAAACTTTTTTTTTGTTTTCTCTCGGTTTCATAATTTCCGGATTAGCGTCTGGAGTCCAGAGGCTTCATAGAGATTTGGGTGGGTGAAGCCTCTAACCCTGTGCCCCTTTACACTGGTCTTACCTGATTGTGGCGCTCTTAGACTGCTGCTGACTTACTGCCATCATGCCTCTGCCTGTCGCATGAACTGATCACACCTCCACACATATTCAAATTATGATTATCCCTAGGAGCACCAACAAATCTATCATAACCAAATGGAAAGTACATGGCACAACAGCAAACCTGTCAAGAGAGGGCCGTACACCAAAACTCAAGGACCAGGCAAGGAGGGCATTAATCAGAGAGGCAGCACAGAGACCTAAGGTAACCCGGGAGGAGCTGCAGAGCTCCACAGCAGAGACCGGAGTATATGTACATAGGATGGCAATAAGCCATACACTGCATAGAGTGGCCAGAAGAAAGCCATTACTTTGAGCAAAAAACAAAATGGCACGTTTTGAGTTTGCGAAAAGGCATGAGGTAGACTCCGAAAATACATGGAGGAAGGTGCTCTGGTCTGATGAGTCTAAAATGTAACTTTTCATTAAAAAAACCCTCTGTCTGGCACAAATCCAACACATGACATCACCCAAAGAACTGGGAAACTGGTCAGAGCTGAGGGAAAGATGGATGGAGCTAAATACAGGGATATTCTTGAGCAAAACCTGTACCAATCTGTGCGTGATTTCAGGCTAGGACAGAGGTTCACCTTCCAGCAAGACAATAACCCAAAACACACTGCTAAAGCAACACTTGAGTGGTTTAAGGGGCAACATGTAAATGTGTTGGAATGGCCAAGTCAAAGCCCAGACCTCAATCCAATAGAAAATCTGTGGTCAGACTTAAAGATTGCTGTTCACAAACGTAAACCATCTAACTTGAAGGAGCTGGAGCAGTTTTACAAGGAGGAATGGGCAAAAATCCCAGTGATAAAATGTGGCAAGCTCATAGAGACTTATCCAAAGCAACTTGGAGCTGTGATAGCTGCAAAAGGTGTCTCTACAAAGTATCAAAGTATTGACTTTAGGGGGCTGAATAGTTATGCACATTGACTTTTTTCTGTTATTTTTTCCTACTGTTTGTTTCACAATAATAAAAAAAATCTTCAAAGTTGTAAGCATGTTCTGTAAATTAAATGATGCAAATCCTCAAACAATCCATGTTAATTCCAGGTTGTAAGGCATGGGTCTTCAAACTACAGCCCTCCAGCTGTTCAGGAACTACAATTCCCATCATGCCTAGTCATGTCAGTGAATGTCGGTGTGTTACAATGCCTCATGGGATGTGTAGTTCTACAACAGCTGGAGGGCCGTAGTTTGAGGATCCCTGTTGTAAGGCAACAAAACACGAAAAATGCCAAGGGGGTGAATACTTTTTCACTGTATGTAGCCATAAAAATTTTGGCCAAAATCTATGATAAAATTAATTTGCAAAATTTTTGTACAGAAACAACGAAAAGGGCATTTTTCACAAAATTGTCGGTCTTCTTTTATTTATAGCACAAACAATAATAAATAAAAAAAAAAAACACTAGTGATTAAATGCCACCAAAGAAACGCTCTATTTGTGTGAAAAAATGGCACAAATTGCATGTGGGCAGAGTGGTGCATGACTGAGTAATTGTCATTCAAAGTGTGAGGGCACTAAAAGCTGAAAACTGGTCTGGTCAGGAAAGGGGTGAAAGTGCCCAGTAGGCAAGTGGTTAAAGAAGAATTTTGACACCTTCATATGAACCCTCATTTTCCCCTAGCAAAGTATGCTTCCCAGATCCCTACCTTGCTCTTCCATATTTGCTCTTTGTCTCCAACTTCTCTCTTCTTCTTTACTACCTGCGTTCTGCCTCTTTACCCTGTTGTTTATTCTGCTCGTTGCTGTCCTATTTTTCCTTTGGCATGTTTGCTTTTTGCTACATTTTTCTCTTTTATTTTTATCCTGGATAATTTTCTCCAATCACATCATAGAGAGTTACAGAAGGGAACTTTTTAGTGGTTTAAGGAATATTGGTGCTCTACCAGTGGTGGCTGGTGAAGTTTTAGGACGGGGGTGCAAGACCCCGCCCCTCCATGTTTGGTTCCTCCCACTTCTCATAAGCTACAACTCTTCTAGAATCCACCCCCTCCGTCCCCTGTATTCCACTTGCTTCCACTTATAGTGTCAGAAGTATATAGCTCAGCATCACAGCACAAAGTATATAGCCCCAGCATCACAAATCATGGTATATAGTGCAGCCTTACAGATCTCCGCAAACAAACTAAAAAATTACACTGTTAGTAATGAAGGACTCTAAATGGGCACAAGATTACCAGAGACTGCAGACATACTGCACAAAATTACCAGAGACTGCGGACATACTGCACGAAATTACCAGAGACTGCGGACATACTGCACAAGATTACCAGAGACTGCGGACATACTGCACAAGATTACCAGAGACTGCGGACATACTGCATGAGATTATCAGAGACTGCGGACAAACTGCACAAGATTACCAGAGACTGCGGACATACTGCAGGAGATTACCAGAGACTGCGGACATAATGCATGAAATAACCAGAGACTGCGGACATACTGCACAAAGTTACCAGAGACTGCGGACATACTGCACAAGATTAACAGAGGCTGCAGACATACTGCATTGGGGGGGGATACGGCCGCTATTTTCGCCAGACATAAAAAAATCTTAATAAGGGGAGGGGCATTTGGATGCCTGCCACTATTTTCACCAAACAAGAAAAACAAATCAAGTAATAAGCGAGGGGGGGGGGTTATGGGGCCGTTTGTTGCTGAACAATAAAAAAACATTAACTAAAGAGACTGTAACGGCCGAACAGAAAAAAAAAGTTAATAATCGGTGGGGGGACTCCGGTCGCTATTGTCACCGGACATTAAATAAAGAAGTTTAATAAGCGGGGGGGCCCGGATCACGGCTATATTCCCGCCGAACAGAAAAAAGAAAAAGTAATTGCACATACGTGGTGCTACACATACTGCATTGTCCCCGGCGCCCGGTCACAGTGCACATGATTTTTTTTATTATTATTGTTTTTTTACTGACTTGGGGGGGCAGCACCCGGACGCCCCCTATGGATGGGCCGCCACTGTGCTCTACCATTTCTACGATGATCTGTTTCTGCTTACAGAGCACATATGAGAATAAAGTCAGATGAAGCCTAGCAGAGAAATCAATAGTTCCTGTGTCAAAATTGGTGCTTAAAGGCTTAAAGTGTATTTCCACTTTGCTGCCATATTGGCAGAACATCTACTTTTTATTTGTTATACCTGTATGTCCCCATTCACATAGCAAAACTTTACAAAAATATTTAAACATTGCTGCTTACTTTGTTAGATTGAATGTTAATGAGGACAGACTTGGGGCTGCAGAGGATGGGACAGCCATCCCCACAGAAAGCACCACACCCAGGAAGCAGCACCATGTACAGTCTGTACAGCGATTGCCAATGTACAGTATATGGAGTCTAAAATCTACAAAAATAGTTGATGATATATGTAAGCCATCGGGAGGTGCTATTGAATATGTTAAGTGAAAGGCATGATACATCATTACATCATTATGAATGGTATCATTGATGTATCATTCCTTTCATTTATGTTCTGTATATGGTGCTGATTCCTGGAGTGTGGTACTTTCTGTGGGGACGAATGTCCCCTACTCTGTGACCGCAGTAGGGATGGAAGTTTGGGATTCTGGACTCCTGACCGGAGGAGAGGTACTGCTGTAATGGTAGGGAGCCTCAAAGGGGTTCAAATGGTATTCTACTGATGTTCCGAATTGTAAAGTGTAGATATGCGTGCACGTCGGGAGTAATTCACTGACAATCACTTCTTTATCTATATTTTATCACAGGCAGTATCAAGCTCTTCACACACAGCATGATATGTCACTATTATGTTAATGTGAGTCTAAAAAGCACATCTGATTGGCTGAAGCTTGCTCATCACTTGTCCGGTCTCCTATTTCCTCATTCTTTTGATGCGTGGGAGTAGGGAGCAGACGTCATCTTTAACTTGAGTCGTGGGAGAGGGTGTTCTTAGGCCGCGTACACACGGGGGGACATATCCGATGGAAACGGTCCTCGAACCGTTTTCATCGGATATGTCCGCCGGACTATTTTGGTTCTATGGCGTGTACACACCATCGGATCAAAATCCCCGCCGGCAGACAGCGCGGTGAAGTGGCGGTGACATTGACGCCGCCACGTCACCGCACCAGGAAGTAAACAACTTCCGACGGACATGTCTCCGGCAGAAAAGTTTCAAAGCATGCTTTGGAAATTTTCCGCTGGAGAAATCCATCCAAATACGTCCGCTTGCCCCTACAGACGAGCGGATTTTTCGGCTGAAATGGTCCGTCGGACCATTTCCAGCGGAAAAATTCCATCGTGTGTACGCGGCCTTAGAGGCCCCTTTTGAGTAAGGACTTTTTAAAGCAGTTGTGTACATACAGAAACAATATAGACTTTATAGTATAGAAAAGATGCATAGGTAATAGGCATTTTTATGATTATCACATTCTTTCACACTGCATTTAACTAGTCTATGATGTATTACTCTATTATAATTACCGTATAATGATTGTTAATGCTAATAATATATTGTATGCTCTGGTATTCCAGTGTATTGACCCCTCATTTCTGCCTGAACTCAGGCTCAGGAGCTTATGCTCCTGAGTTATCCATCTGAGAAACACGTTGAGCTTTACTACATTCCACTTCACCCGCAACTGTAAAAGCCGTGAACAGTATGCATGAAAAGGCTTATATTTACCCACATGAGCGGACGTGGAATAATGTTAAAGGGGTCACATATTTCTTTTAATATTTCAGTACAATTACTATTTTTCAAAATGTTTTTTTTTCTTGTTCTCATTTTTATCTAAATTTTTCACCAATTAATAAAGTACATAAAGGCATTTGAAGTGCCTTTAAAGTCCTCCACTTTGTACACATTTTCTTCTGTAAAAAAAAAATCCAGCCATTTGTTAAAGGGAAAACATATCAAACATAACTTTACTGCAAAAGTGGGAAATACACTTTGAAGAAATTTTTGAAAAGCAGTGGCCTAACAGGAAGTGTTATGAATCTATATACAATTTCTGTGTCACCGGTTATTTAAAACAAATACACAAGGTTTGGATACTAAGCAGCATCAGTATTTGCTAAGGAGGTTTAGATTTTACTCAATGGATCTCAGCTTAATCAATTGGAGAAAGCCAGTGAACTAACAAACAACTAAAATTAAGTGCCTAATCATCTGCAATTCTATAACCCATATACAGTATTAGCAGAGGTCAGAAAAGGTGGTGTTCAGGCAATTATTGTATATCTGAAGGTCAGGGTTAGAAATTTTCACTTTTTTTTGTGATGTTGAAAACAGGCTGAAGTATACCTAGGCTAGCAAATGGTATGGGCAAGTAAGTGCCTGAGAGTAATGAGCTATCCAAATACCTGCCATGCTGGATATTTGAATAGAAGGCTGATGAATCTAATAGTGTGTACTGTATGGGGCCTTACACTAGGACATGCCCTGCTTTTCTAATTTAAGTCTTTTGTATGTACTCCAACTACGCAGGTTTAGAGATTTAGGGGTTCATTTACTAAAGCCAAACAGTGGAGGTTATTTACGAAAGGCAAACCCACGTTGCACTACAAGTGCAAACTACAAGTGCAAAGCGCACTTGAAATTGCACTGAAAGTGCACTTGAAATTGTAGTCACTGTAAATTTAAGGGTTGGTCTGGAATGAGGGGAAGCTCTGCTGATTTTATCATCCAATCATTTCCAAGCTAAATGCTGGTTTTTATGTTCCTTGCATGTCCCACTCGGATCTACAGCAGCTGCACTTCCAAGTGCACTTTCAGTGCAATTTCAAGTGTACTTTGCTCTTGTAGTGCAAAGTGGATTTTGCAAATTTCCTCAGTGCTTGGTGCGTGTGGTGAAATTTCACTTTCCAAAAAATACCATGTGCAAGGGAAAAAAAAATAACTTTTTGCTTTTACATGATAGAAAATTCCCTTGCAATCTGCAACTACCCTTGCAAAATGAGCAGTCTATTTGCCTTTAAAAAATGAACCACTATGGGCCAGATTCAGGTAGAGTTAGGCTGGAGTATCAGTGATACTCCAGCCTAACTGTCACTTTAAGCCGGCGTTTCTGTTTTCTTTAACCAAAAAACAAGAAACGCCGGGTTGGAGTTCCGATGCGATCGGCACAATTGAATTTCGCCATCGCATCGCAACTTTAATTTAAAAATGGCGCCGGGGGCGTTCCCGCTGATTTACACTGAAAAAATATGTTAATCAGCGGGAATCGGCAATTCACGATCGTATTCGGGCGCGACGCAGTGACTTTCTGACGTTTCCGTAAGCGATACGCGGCGTAAAGATAAAGCAGCCCCCTAGTGGAGTATCCTATGTTAAGTATAGCCGTCGTCATCGCGTCGAAAAAAAAAAATCGCGTCGCTTGCGTAAAACGTCCATGAATGGGGATTTGACGTCATTGACGTTCACTGACAGAATTTGGAGCATGCGCACTGGGATGCATTGACAGTCGACGCATGCGCAGTACGTTCGCCGCGGGATCGCGCTTAGTTTAAATAATACACGCTCCGTACCTGCCCAATTTGAATTCCGCCGGGCTCATTTGCGATACGCTGCTGCAACTTTAGGAGCAAGTGCTTCATGAATAACAGCACTTGCTCCTAAAATTTTGCCAGCGTAACGTAAATGAGAAACGTTACTCCAGAGCAAAGATGCTCCAATCTACCTGAATCTGGCCCTATATCTATTAATCCAGCAGTGTTTATGCCTTTTTCTTCTAGGCATTTGCTTCACACAGTCTTATGAAATGTGTTGTGTGATACAAATCTGCCGTGTTTTTAGAACTATGAAGCACTATAAAATCATAATTACTTTTGCATTTTAATAGAGCATATTAGATGTGAGAAACACTGTGTGTAAAAACGAAGCACGGTAATTGTTTTTCTCTACAATAACCTGGCCAAGAATGTGTTAATATATAATAAATATAGGCTTTTCTCCCCCAGATTGACCGCCTGGTACACATCGTTCTGTGCAATCGCTCATGCAAACATAACTTAAGAAGTACTTTCTGGTTATTCCCTGCGGAAGTCACAAGATTTTTATCTTCTGGTACGTGAAAAATGAAATGAACTGAAATAGGTCAGCCAGAAAGAGAAGTGTCCTGATCTGCTCACTTTGGTGTTTGTCTTTGTCTGTCCTGATACATGCATGTCTGTCCTGACATGACCTAATTTGTCCCGATAAGCCAAGCTGTCTCTTTATCATACATTCTCATCTCTTACAGTATATGTTCAATGGATTACATTAATGTGTTCTTTGTAGCCTTCTGGGAATTGTTAAACCTTTCAATTTCCAAATTTTAAAGGGCATCTCCACTTTTGTGGGGAAAACAATTAGCAAATAATAATAAAAAAATAATAATATAGCATATACAAACGCGACACAAGTCATATTACAAATGAAAGTTATTAAAAATGGCCTTTCCTTTTCAATCTCCAGCGCTGTAATTTACTGTAAAAAGCAATATGGCGGAGTTATGTACACAGATGGTGTAGAGCTCCCCCCGCCCCCCCAGGAATGTACTGTATAGGGCCAGATTATCAAAAGAGATACGACGGTGTATCTCCAGATACACCATCGTATCTTTGTTTCTTGCCCTGTGTATCTATGCGACTGATTCTAATGCCGCGTACACACGGTCGTTTTTTGCGATGAAAAAAAAAAACGACGTTTTCTGTGAAGTAAAAAACGACGTTTTTGAAACGTCACTTTCAAAGACGATGTTGCATACACACCATCGTTTTTTTTCACAAAAAACGAGGTTACGTTCACCACTCTTTTCCATTGAAGCTCGCTTCATAACTAGCTTCTGGGCATGCGCGGGTTGAAAAACGTCGTTTTAAACGACGTTTTTGCTACACACGGTGACTTTTTGTGAAACAAAAAACGACGTTTTGAAAAACGACACAAAAAATTCAAGCATGTTGGAATTTTTTTTTGGTCGTTCTTTTGAAGACAAAAAACTACGTTTTGCCCACACACGATCAATTTAAATGACGTTTTAAAAACGTCGTTTTTTTTCATCGCAAAAAACGACCGTGTGTACGCGGCATTAGAATCAGTTACGCATAGATTTGGCGTAGATCCGACTGGCGTAAGTCACTTACACCGTCGGATCTTAGATGTAATTCTACGCTGGCCGCTAGGTGGCGTTCCCGTTGATTTCAGCGTCGAATATGCAAATGAGCATGATACGACGATTCCTGAACAAAGTTGCGCGTCGTCGACGTAGTTTGCGTACGCGTAAGATTACCCCTGCTATATGAGGGGTAACCTTGCGTAGGTCCGGCGTAAGCCATGTTAAGTATGGACGTCGGGACAGCGTCGTGTTTTTCCGTAGTTTGCGTAACTCGTCGCGAATAGGCCTGTACGTTAATTACGTTGCTGTCTAAATCAATGTATTTACGGCGTACTATGGAGCATGAGCAGTGGGCTACGTTTAAGGCCGGTGCATGCGCAGTTTGTTCGGCGCGGGGGCGCACTTAATTTAAATACAGCACGCCCACCTCCTTCCCTATTTGAATTACGCGGCTTTACGCCATCCCCTTTACGTTACGCCGCCGCAAATTACGAAGTGCTTTGAGAATACAGCACTTGCCCGTAAAGGGGATACACTACGCTACGCTGGAAAGCCGCAAATGTACAAGAATCTGGCCCATAAAAGCAAAATGCATGTAAGGCAGTATAAAGGCATATACAGTATACAGTATATGCATTAGAATTTGAGAGTTTACAGACCATATATTCGAAATGAAAAGAATGAAAGTGTACTTTTGAGCAACTGTACAAGAACGCATTGCATTTTAATAAATTTACAGTTTAGAGATGAATAATAGTGTAATTACATGCACTGGGGTCAATTCACAAAGCTTTATTTTCAGATTGCGAGTGTTATTTTAACGATTTTGCACGTTATTGAAGCTAGTTCAATTCACTAAACGATTTAACGCTTTGAAAAATCATAAAATAACGTTTCCCTACACAGAACCGATATTTTAAGGTGTGGATCCTTATTAAAGAGTCAAATCGTTATTTTAAAGATTCAAAACGTTATTTTAAAGAGTCAAATCGTTAAATATGTACAGAAGTGCAATTCACAAACATTTTTTTGACAGTTATCAATCGTTAAGCAATCGTTAAATTAACACCTCCCTCAGGGTGGCGTTATGACATTTCCCAGGCGATATTTTGTTGTTAGAGGAAGCTTTTGGTGATTTTTGTAGTGTAGTGTAGTGTTGGGCAAGCTAGAACCGTGCTCTATTTGAACTTAAAATTATCCAGAGGTGAAGAAGAACACGTTAGAATGTTGTTCAGATTTATAAACGTGTATTCCGTTCACATACTATTTTGGATGACTTTTCTGAAACCCAGGTGATAGCTAAATTCAGATTATCATCTCCCATGATTTATTCTCTGTATGAGGAAATACACAAGGCTTTAGAAAAGCACACACTAGAAGTTTTGCACATCACATGCTCAATCTCCATGTGTATTGCTTGTGTCTCTCTCTCTCTCTCTCTCTCTCTGTATCTGCTCTTTTCCACATGCAGCTGTTCTCCTCCCCTTCTGCTCCCAGAATGCATCTCTCCAGCATTATTTAACGATCTTAAGAGTTATTTTAACGTCCCAAATGTTAATAATAACGTCTGAGTAGTTAGCATAACGATTGGATAAAGAGTCAGTTGAAAACCATAACGACTATGTTAAACAACGATTATAGCTTTCGTGAATACCATATTTGCTAGCGTTAAATAAGGAGTGCTAATTTAACACCTGAAGAAAACCAATAACTTTTCTCTTTGTGAATTGACCCCACTGTGTGTATATTTCTGGTACTGTATGAAAACACACCAAAGTAGTAATACAAAGTCCATATCTATCAGGCTCTGGAAAAAATTAACCAAAGTCCCCATCTTTCTTGTCTAAGAATGTGCTTGCAGGCAGACATACAAGAATTAAGGAGAAAGTAAAAAGCAGAACAAGAAAAAAAAAAAAAAGGTTGGGTGGGGTGGGAGGGCAATAGATAGAACTAGAGAAAAAGGCACACATAATAATAAGGTCAGCAACAGAACTCAGTGTCTTCTATATTCCATAAAATATAAGTTATCTATCATTGATTGATTGAAAGTCTTGCCATTTCATTATCTTTAAGGGAAAAGGCCACACTCTTCCTCTTCCTTTAGCAACTCCCTTAAAGGAGTTGTAAAAGCAGAAGGTCTTTTATCTAAATGCATTCTATGCATTAAGATAAAAAAACTTTTGTGTGTAGCAGCCACCCCAACATCCCCCTAATTACTTATCTGAGCCCCCTCTCTCTCCAGTGATGTCTACAAATGTCTAAGCTGTCCAGGACATTCCTCCTGACTGAAAGAGACACAGCAGCAGAGCCATTGGCTCCCACATCTGTCAATCAAAGTCAGTAAGCGAATCAGGGGAGAGAGGGGCGGGTCAGGTTAGGCTGTGACTCGGTTCCATTTTTAAAATGAGACTTTACAATCACTTTTAACTAGGGCTGTGAATGATCAAAATTTTTGTGTTCGATTAATCGTTTTTTTTTTTAATCGATTAATCGACTAATTTCGATTAATTATAACACACATACAGATCCAACTACTTTTAGCTGATCTCCTTGCAGGCCGATTCCCAGTGCAGCTACCAACCACTGGAAAAATGGATAGCAGGATACAAAAAACACACAAATTCTCGATGGGAAGAGCATTAAAACTTTTATAGTCTTCAAGTAGGTAACAAAATAAATATTGCACTGGAGATAAAATCGATGTAGCTACATAAACTGTAAAAATGGTGCGAGTAATACCAAACGGTAGCAGAAGCAGTCATAAAAACATGTAGCTAAGTATGATACTGGTATAAAAATGTGTACAACGATAGCACTGCTGAATCCAGATGAGGAGAAGTTAACATCAGTCCATCGGCATGTAGTTGTCCCGTGAAGGGAACTATCAGAACTCCCAGTGGATGGTTGTAGAATCCCAGGTTGACAGAGGGAAGTAATAGAGGGAAGTGTAACAGCGCTTGCGTCAGGGCTGTCTTAATGAGAGGGCACACCTGGGCACTGCCCAGGGGCCCCAGCTGCATTGGGGGCCCCTGCAATTTGCCCAAAGCAGCTGGTCCTTGAGCCTACGCTGCCCCGAAATTGGGGGCCCCCTGATGGCACTGAGAGTGATAGATACACAGGGGAGGCAGTCTGCCATCTACCTACTTGATGTCTGTTTACCTGCACTGTCATTATTGTAGGGGCCCCAGAGCATTTCTTTGCCCAGGGGCCCAAGATGCTATTAAAACGGCCCTGGCTTGCGTGTGGCAGATAGTAAGGTCCCGCCGGCATGCAGATGTGAAGGCACAGCAAAGGAGCCCTTCAGATGGACACGGCAAGCCCCGCCGGTTTCCATGATGTCACCGGATCTCTGACAGAACTCCCGGAAGGCCCAGAAGCCGGCAGAGAGGTGAGTACCAGTCATAAGAATTTTTTAATCGATCAAAAAGATTTTGATCGATCAAAAAAATTAAAGATTAATCGATCGATTAAAAGTTAATTTGCACAGCCCTACTTTTAACCTATTTACACCCTTATATGGTTCACTGTCAGCAGTCTTCAGTGATAATAATGAAGGTATAGCAAGTATAGAAAGGGATATCAGAGTGCCACCCTTTCGGCTACTCTAGCAGGGAACAGGGTCTGCATGAATAGAAGCAAGCATATGCTGCAACCTTGATCTGGTTCTGCCAACTCCACCCCACCAGCATTAGTATTATCCAGGCAAGTTTGACCGACCAAGCAGCTAGATTGAAAAATACACCCCAGCCATGCCCATGCCTAAATGCCAGCTTGGCCAAATTTCAGTAATTTGTATCCTGTGTTGTATACCACAGTGGCAGGTTCCTGGCCACCATTTCTTTGACCTTAAGGCCATTCCTGCCCTTTACTATCACCTGGAAGCCAATGTTTCCACATTGCTTTACCTTTCAGTAAGCAGCAAGGTTCACATGATCACAGACACATGGTCCAGCAAGTATGAGCAGGGATGCTATGAATCATTCACAGCCTACTGGTGACTCTGAAGGCAGCAGGGAAGGATGCTGGACAGGGCACACCGCTGGAATTTGTTCTGCTTCCATATTTTCTTAATATCAAAAAGATTAGATTATTTTTTTTAAATGTGTAAAATGTTCTATAATCATATACACTTAAATACATTTTCATGCAAAAAAAGACTATCCTCTATCTCTAAATTGGTCTTCCATTAATAAGATTCTCTGTCTGAAATACATATATGTTTCTATCATATCTCAACAAATATACAGTCTAATTTAATTATTTGAAGTTTACTCTGCCTGTTCTGTCCCTCTCTTACGCCCCATACACACGATCGCAATTTCCGCTGGAAAAATTTTTTTTCATCGGATATTCCGATCGTGTGTGTCCCATCTGTGTTTTTCCTTCGGAAAATCAGACGGACTTGGAAAGAGAACATGTTCTCTTTTTTTCCCGACGGAAATTCCATTCGTCTGTATGAAACTCAGACGGAGAAAAAAACACGCATGCTCAGAATCAAGTCGACGCATGCTCGGAAGCATTGAACTTAATTTTTCTCAGCTCGTCGTAGTGTTGTAAGTCACAGCGTTCTTGACGGCCGGGTTTTGGTGTGACAGTGTGTATGCCAGACAGCTTGAACCGAATTCCGTCAAAAAATCTGTTGGAGTTTATCCAGACGGAAAATCCGATCATGTGTACGGGGCATAAGGCTGGGTTCACACCAGTGTGAATTGGATGCTGGTTTCCTCGCATCCAATTTGCATGTGAGGAGATTGTGGTCGGCTCTCTATGGAGCCGGTTTAAACATCTCAGGAGCGGCTCAGGTGCAAATTGCACAGAAGTCCCATGCGTCTTCTGGTCTGTTTTAGGTCCGAATTCAGACAAAAAATTGTATGCTGAAATCGGACCTAAAATGGTGAAGGGAGACACACCAGGCCTCCTTCTGTGAGCCGCAGTATGAACCCAGCCTAAAAAGGGTATAAAAGCTGTACTGACAAGTATTGAAAAATGATACCGTAATTGTAATGTTCAATTTTCTTGCTCTAACTCTATCAAGTTTTAAAAATGATTACATCAAATCTGTGACCTTACTTACTGAAAAAGAAAGCACACTTTTGGGCAAATTGCAGTTTCTCCCTTATAAACTTCAGCCTTGACAATGAAGGCTTCAAAGTTGTATGCTGTTTTCATCTTCAGTGTCCGAAACAAAAGGCACTGTGTAAAATGCCTAGTGGCTCTACCCCTCTAAAATTGCAGACTGTCTACATCAGATGGTTAGTATTGCTAAGCTGTATGCTTTTTCCATCCGCCATATGGAAAAAACACACTAATTAATTATTTCCTGATGGTGTAAATGTCTATTCAATCACTCAGGAACTGCTGCCTGTCTAAACAGGCTTTCCTACAAAACAGGCTGTCCCAAAAAGAATCTAATATTTTTTTTCAGATGCTAAATGCCTGCTCACCCTCTCAGAAATAGTGGCCTGTTCAGAAAGGCTTTCTAATTGTCAGGGCTTTTTTTCTGGGGGAACTTGGTGGAACTCAGTTCCACCACCTTTGGCTCAGACCCTTTGGTGCCCGCTCACCACAATCACTTGTGAACACAGAAGTCTGGTTTCTGTGTTTACACGTGACTGCTTTGTAACCCCCTGAACTCTGCACACTGTATGTAATGCAATTCTGGTATTTAATGCCCCTTTAAGACCCTTCTACTGTTTGTGAAATCTGAACGGGTCGTGGTTGAGTTCCTGCACCTATTTTCTGAGAAAAAAAGCTCTGCTAATTGTGATGCAAATATCATCAGTGTCCAAAAAAAGACACACATTTTTTTGGTGGCTGTAAAACCTTAAAAAAGTTTTTTTTAAATTCATGCATTCTACCTTCATTGGCTCCCACTTCTGTCAATCATAGCCAGTGAGCCAATGAGGAGAGAGAAGGGGTAGAGCCGAGCCCCCGGCTTTCTGTGTGAATCGACAAGCAGAGATACGCCTTGTGAATCAGTAAGCTTGGGTGCCCCCATTGCAAGCTGCTTGATCTAGAGACACAGCCTGTTCAAACAGAATTTCTAGATGGGGTACAAACTGGTACAGTATTTCCATGATCAGTGTCCAAAAAAATATTGGAGCTCACTTTGTTGGGACGGCGGCCACTGTTTGTTTCACTATTTATATGATTATTGATGTAAATGATGGTGGGTGTACTGTCACTTTAAATATTTAAATTAAGTATCTAGGTGGGTCCAATGGGAATTCCTGGAAGATTCTGGAATTCCCTTGGGATTTGATAAAAGGGTTTCAGAGGGTCTCTCCTTCGTTTTACAGTGGCCAGGACTACAGTGGAAAGAGCTCTCTTCCTCCTCCTCCGTCGGGAGCATTTTTGTGTGGATGGGTCACCTGGAATCCTGGAGGGGACGTATTTCTTTGTTTAACCACTTCCTTACTGGGCATGTAAACCCCCTTCCTGACCAGGTGAAATTTCAGCTTGCGGCACTGCGTCGCTTTAACTGACAATTGCGCGGTCGTGCGATATGGCTCCCAAACAAAATTGGCGTCCTTTTTTCCCCACAAGTAGAGCTTTCTTTTGGTGGTATTTGGTCACCTCTGCGATTTTTATTTTTTGCGCTATAAACAAAAAAGGACAACAATTTTGAAAAAAAAATACAATATTTTTTACTTGTTGCTATAAAAAATAGCCCAATTTAAAAAAAAAATTCAGTTTAGGGCGATACGTATTCTTCTACATATTTTTGGTTAAAAAAAAAAAAAAAAAATCGCAATAAGCGACTGGTTTGCGCAAAAGTTATAGCGCCTACAAAATAAGGGACAGAATTGTTATTTTTTATTATTTTTTTTTTACTAGTAATGGCGGCGATCTGCAATTTTTATTGCGACTGCGACGTTATGGCGGACACATCGGACACTTTTGACACATTTTTGGCACCATTCACATTTATACTGCAATCAGTGCTATAAATATGCACTAATTACTGTATAAATGTGACTGGCAGGGAAGGGGTTAACACTAGGGGGTGAGGAAGGGGTTAATGTGTTTCCTGCATTGTGTTCTAACTGTGGGGGGAGGGGGGGTAACCGATCTGTGTCCCTATGTACTAGGAACACAGATCGGTATGCTATATCCAACAAAGTTGTAAAGCATATCAGTAAGAGAAAAGAAAAGAGAAGAGAGCGGAGAAAAGACAGGGCGGTCCCTGCACAGTCTGTTGGGAGGGGAAGAGGGGTAAGAATTGTTCTAGGAGAGGAAATTTGGTAAGGTGAGCTAGAAGTAGTGATTTGGGGAATTTGTGTTGGGAGGGGAGGTTTGGGGGTTTGTGGTAACATGGTGGGGAAGGGGGTGTGGGAATGTGTGCTGAGATCAAAATGTATTGGGGGGGGATTTATGCTAGTAGGGGAGATTGGGGGGTATAGGATGTGTGCTAGAAGGGGGATTTGGAGTGGGGGAGAGGATTTGTGCTTAGAGGGGAAATGTGAGGGGTAGAGGATGTGTGCTAGGAGGGAAAGTTTTTTTTTTGGGGGGGGAGATTTGTGCTGGTGGTATATAGGGAGAGAGAGGATTTGAACTTGGAGGGAGGGGCACATATTTGTGCCAGGAGGGGGATTTCAGCAACGGGTGGATTTGTACTGGGGGAGGGGAAATATATTCTTAGGGGGCAGTATACAGATTAGTGCTGACTAGGGGTGCAACGGATTGTCACCGATCCGTGATCCGAACGGGTCACCCCATTCGGATCGGCACACCCCGTGATCCGCGGAGCGCTCCGGAGCCTCGGCCTAGGAAAGCCCCCGGCTTCGGCCTAGCTCCGAAACGGCGGCCATCTTGGTACACCCGGCGGCGGCCCTCCTCTCTGTTTACACCCACAGAGGAGGAGCAGCCCACATTTGAGGGAAACACATGCCGCTGTCTGAGGTCTGAGGTCTGCACTACTGTGGGGGTTACTGTCTGAGGTCTGCACTATTGTGGGGGTTACTGTCTGAGGTCTGCACTATTGTGGGGGTTACTGTCTGAGGTCTGCACTATTGTGGGGGTTACTGTCTGAGGTCTGCAGTATTGTAGGGGTTACTGTCTGAGGTCTGCATTACTGTGGGGCTTACCGTCTGAGGTCTGCACTACTGGGGGGTTACCGTCTGAGGTATGCACTACTGTGGGGTGTCTGTACTGAGGGGGGGTCTGTACTGAGTGGGGGACCATAGTGGGTGTGGGGGGGTGAAACCATTTTTATTATTTTTTTGCACCGAGTGACGCCACTGCAGTGGGGGGGGGGGGAGATGTGGATATTACAGCGGGGGAAATTTTTTTTTTTGCTGATCAAAAAAATGATCTGATCCGTGACTCCTGATCCGAGGAACGATCCGAACCGTGAGTTTTTTGATCCGTTGCACCCCTAGTGCTGACGCATAATCATACATCTTGGGGGGGGGGGCTCAATTTTGCATGGTCGCCCTGGGCTCTAGATTACCTTGTCCCGGAACTGTGTACAAGTAAAGAGAATAATGGGGATGTTTTAAAAAATAAATTGCTAAGGTGATTCAAGTTCCATTTTAAACATGGGGTGTATTAACCTGCTGTGATTATTATTTACTTTATATGCTTAACATGTGAAAAAAGCTTTTGCAGTTACAGGACTTTATGAGAACTACAGATGCTGGCGATACTTCAACATTGAGAATGCGGGTAGGTATTATAAAATGTTTGCACCTTGGCTAAAATAAGGTAAGGCTTAAAATGTTTTAAGTTGTCAATTAGTTATAACTGTGGTTTCAAAATAATAAAAAATAACATTTTTAGGGTTTTACTAAGATGAAAAAAAAACTTAAAGACAAAGGGCTAGATTCAGATAGAATCACTTAACTTTCCGGCGGCGTAGCGTATCTCATTTACACTAACTTTGAGAAGCAGGTGCCGTATTCACAGAGAACTTGCGCCCAAAGTTGCGGCGACGTAGGGTAAATGTGCAGGCGTAAGCCCGCGTAAATCAAAGTGGGCTGGTAGTGGGCGTGTTGTATGTAAACTAATCACGACCCCATGTAAATGACACGCCGAACGAACTGCGCATGCGCCGGCCGTGGACGTATCCCAGTGCGCATGCCCCAAAATCACGTCGGAAATATTCATTGATATCAGCGTGAACATAACTTACGCCCAGCCCCATTCCCAAACGACTTATGCAAACGACGTAAACGACGTACAATTCGACTCTGTTCCGACGTCCATACTTTACATGGGCTGTGCCTCATATAGCAGGGGTAACTTTACGCTGGTCCAATGCCTATGTAAACGACGTATATCAATACGACGGGCGCAACTACATTCGTGGATCAGCGTATCTACCTAATTTGCATATTAGACGCGTAAATTTACGGAAGCGCCACCTAGCGGCCAGCGTAAATATGCAGTTAAGATCCGACGGCATAAGAGACTTACGTCGGTCGGGGATTGCCTAAATTCTGGCGTATCTGATTCTTTGAATCAGGCACCGAGATACGACGGCACTCATTCGGACTTACGACGGCGTATCTGGAGATACGCCATCGTAAGTCCTTTCTGAATCTGGCCCAAAGGGAGTGGGATGTTAGACTTCTAAAACAGTATAGCATGTATTCAGGTCAGTCTAGCAAAGCAATGGTTAAGAATCGGCACCTTTTATAAGTTCAAAAAGAGGTTTATGTTTTAATTATTTATCTTGAACACAGTTAATTTATGAGGGCAAAGATTCATTTCTCTGTGTGCATAAAATATTTATAGTGACAAGATTATGCCATTAAATCCTACAACACCCTTTTAAAGTAATTTTCTTCCCAGGTTCTTGAAAGTTTTAAATCCAAAGGGAATGGGGTTCTTCTGATTGGCAATGATTTCTAGATAGCAATCCATCTCGCTCACAATCAATCTCAGACTTTTAGAAATTTCCTTAAAGCTTCTGAACAGGAAATAAATATGATATCATCTCAACTACCATGAAGGAATGCAACCTCAAGAAACCAGCAGCTTTAGTAAATAATCTGAGAAGCCATTTAAAGTTGCCAGGCAAAATTACTAGTATAATGAATTAGAAATAAAAAAAAATCTGAAACATCTGGTAAAACCAGTGGCGAGTGGTGCTCAAAATGTTTTTTTTTTTGGGGGGGCGCAAACAAACTGGACCGTTTCCATTGGATATATTACATCGTGTGTACAAGGCCATACAGTCAGGCCCGGAGTGGCCAATCGGGAGAACTGGGATAATTCCAGATGGGCTGGTCGGGTTATGGGCCGGTGAAATACCGATGAAATATGCCTCTTGCGTTGCAGGCGTGGACCGATGACATCACTCGGCGCCGCGGGATCGGATTGGCTGCTGGTTTCAGCACAATCCGTCAGTACATACTGCGCATGTGCTGTTCCCGGCTGGAGCCGACAGAGACCGACAGTCTGTGAAGTCTGAGTGCAGTTACTTGTACGGCCCCTCCCCCTGTCTCTCAGCGCGCCTTATTCAAGTTCCTCACAGGAGATGCTGAGAGGGGGAGGAGTGGAGCCATGCAGCCTGCAGTGGAGGACGGAGTTCAGCCTAGCCTAAGGTAAGCTAGCTGAACAACATGCAGTCAGTCTGTCTGTGGCTTATCTTGGTGGGCAGGAAGAGGGGGAGAGAGAGAGGGGAGAGGAGGATGGGCTCTGTGTAGCAGGCTTCTGTCGTTTTTGTGTGTGGCTGTGAACTGCTCTGCTTCTAAATGCAGCATGTTTTCTCAGATCTCCCTTACACCTCCCTGTCCCTACACATTATCTGCTCACCAGGCATAGCCTCCACTCCTGTATGACCACCTCATGTGTCAGGCTGTGGCACTACAAATCCCAGCATGCCAGGAGAGGGGAGTCAGCAGCAGCAGCAATATCACAGATCAGGCTGGTTTTGTAGATAAAGTGCTGGTGTTGTATAGTGTGTGTTTTTATAAAATGTATGATAATTCCATATTTGATTATTACGCTTGATGGTCTTAAGGTGTTTATATTTTTTTGTAAGTAGTGAGCAAATTTGGTGTGGAAGCGCATTGGAGTATTTTTATTTGTTTATAATGGAAAGACAGTGAAGTGATGGGGGAGGGTAGTTGACAGAGAGATGGAAAGAGTGAGGAGTGAGTTGGGGTTCTTTCACACTTTCAGCAAGTAGGTAGGTAGTTGGGAGAATACTGTGCCATCAAACGCAGCCCCTGTGCCATCAATTCGCACCACTGTGCCATGCCATTAAACGCAGACCCTGTGCCATCATTTCGCACCACTGTGCCATGCCATTAAACGCAGTCACTGTACCATGCCATCAAATGCAGCCACTGTGCCATCAATTGTCACCACTGTGCCATGCCAAATGCAGGCACTGTGCCATCAATTTTCACCACTGTGCCATGCCATTAAATGCAGCCACTGTGCCATGCCATTAAACGCAGTCACTGTGCAATCAATTGTCACCACTGTGCCCTTTATTTGGTCGCCACTGTGTCTATTCATCCCGCTGTGGCAATTGTCCCCAGTATTGTCACCACTGACTGTGCCCATTGATGTTGCCGCTGTGCCCTGTAAAGTGCTCTCCCCCCCCCCCCCCGCTCGGCACTTACCTTTACTGGAGTCAGGCATCCACATCCCACGATGTCTTCTCCCACCCTCGATGACTGACAGGCGTCTCAGCCAATCAGGTTACCGGTAGCCAGAACCGGCCAACCTGATTGGCTGAGATGCCTGTCAGACTTATCCAAGGAGCGTACAGCCTGTGCGCACCGAGGATAAGCTTCCGGGACCCGAGGGCGGTACTGGGAAAGCCTATCAGAGCCGCTGGCTTTGAAAGACACTTCAGTACAGCCAACCAGCTGCCGTTATTCAGATGGCCGGAGATGAGCGCCGACCATCTGAATAACAGCGGCGATAATAACATAGATTTGTGCAATGCATGAATCTATATTATTAGATCAGTGGCGGTGAGAGCCAGAGGGGGCAGCACTCCAGCGCTCTCTATGGACGAACTGCCACTGGTCGGGAACTAAAGTGGGCTGGTCTAAGGCATGAAACTCCAGGGCTGAAAATGAGTCCCACTCCGGCCCTGCATACAGTACACTCTCTGAAGAGGGTCAGCTGGGATCTGAATTTCCAGGAGTTAGCCTTAGTCCCAGCCCAATGGTTGGATTATTGGATAATTTCCAGGTGAGGTTTCCTCCCTAGGTACATATGTATTTTTCCTAGGGCTCAGGTGGCCTTACTCAAGACTCTTGCTGAAGAAAATTCCCTCAATTTGCTTTTGCATGATGGTTCTGTGAAAATTGGTAGCCTCCTTTGATCTAGTGCCATTTGCAGTGTTAATTTCAGGCTCCTCCAACGGAATGTTTTAGTAGCATGGAACCAGAGGGATCCCTTACTGTCATCAAACCTCAACATGTCTTCAGATTGGTGGATTTCTGGATGCATGCTGGAGATGGGAAAATTGTTTCTTCTTTTATGCTGGAGGGTCCTAACTAACAGACTGAAGTGTAATTCTAGACAATCTCTAGGTCCAGGGAATCACTCTGGGCAGAACTCCAAATTACCTTGCTGTCCATTGCCTATTTTACATGGACCTTCTGGTATCCAGGTTTAATGCAAAGCTAGACGGCTTCACCTACAAGATCAGGGATCCTCATTCGTTATAGAGGATGCTCTGTTACATAGTTAAATAATTATTCAGGTTGAAAAAAAGACAAGTCCATCTAGTTCAACCAATAAAAAATAAAAATAAATAAAACATACAATCCCATATACACAATCCTTCACCCACAGTTGATCCAGAGGAAGGTGAAAACCCCCAGCAAAGCATGATCCAATTTGCTACAGCAGGGGAAAACATTTCTTCCTGATCCCCCAAAAGGCAATCAGATTTTCCCTGGATCACCTTTACCTATAAATATCAGTACCCAGTGTGGCAAAGTCACTGGTCTTTAACCGAAATAGCAATAAATGCAGCTTTATTGCATCCAACAAAAAATAATACAAATAAAAAGGCCTACTCCACTTTAGGAGGCTAACTAAACAATAGTGTCCCTAACTACGTCTTACTGGGGAGGCTATTCCAGCCTCCAGTATAAACAAACAAAAATCACAGTCCGATATAAGCAATTTGTTCGGACAGACCTTAGAGCCCTTTCACACTGGTGCGTTTTTGCTGCGTTTTCGCGGTAAAAATAGCACTATTAAAACGCACATAAAACGCTCCCCATGCCCCTCTCCATTGAAATTAATTAAAAATGTGGTAAAAACGCTGTAAAATCGCAGTGTTTTCCCGCTATTTTAACGCTCCGTTTTTACCGCGTTTTTACAGCGTTTTTAATTCATTTCAATGGAGAAGGGCATGGGGGGCGTTTTATGAGCGTTTTAATAGCGCTATTTTTACAGTGAAAACGCGGCAAAAACGCCGCAAAAATGCACCAGTGTTAAATGGCTCTTATTCCCAGATAGGCGGATACTCTCCAACCTGTGTCCATCCAGTGCAGCCTGGATCTCTCTGAGCTCTCATTCCCTCCCCGTCACTATCAGGTGTAGGCTAATTAATAGGGAGAGAGGAGGTTTACCTGTTGGGTCAGGCTTAACCATTTCCAAGACAGGGAAAGCTGCCCTTTCCAACCTCTCACTGACATACACAGAGTCGTGTACCCTGTCACACCAGTTATATTATGTACATTAAGGAAATAATGCATGCCTTTTTTAAAGCAATCTACTTTGGAAACTGCAGCTTGGCATTGCATGTTATTATTAAGCTTTTACTCTACCTAAACCCCCAGATCCTTCTCCACTATGGATCCCCCCAGTTGTACTCCCAGTAGCCTGTATGATGCATGCATATTCTTAGCCCCCAAGTGCATAGCTTTATATTGATCAAAATTCAACTTCATTTGCCACCCAGTTGCCCAATTAAACAGTGCATTGAGGTTGGCTTGTAAGTTGTAGACATCCTGTTGATACCATGGGACCAGTTCTCCCTAATAATGCTTTTCTGTTGTTAAAGCTTATATCTAGTCTGCTTCATATGATTAGAGTGAAAGGAATACTGGTGTTTCGAACCCTAATCTAGCCCAGGAGAACCAGGTAATCTGACATTGTAAACATTTTGTCAGACGACCCATGGATCTTCCAGATCGACCCAACCTTTTGTCTCAAGGTCCAATCATCCCTCCTTATTTACAGTTGCTGGCTAGGGATGAGCCGAACACCCCTGGGTTCGGTTCGCACCAGAACCTGCGAACAGACCAAAAGTTTATGTGAACTTTAGAACCCTGTTAAAGTCTATGGGACTCGAACGTTTGAAATCTAAAGTACACATTTTAAAGGCTAATATGCAAGTTATTGTCCTAAAAAGTGTTTGGGGACCAGGGTCCTGCCCCAGGGGAGTGTTTGGGGACCTGTAGCTATGCAAAAAAAGTTTTAAAAAACACGTTTTTTCAGGAGCAGTGATTTTAATAATGCTTAAAGTGAAACAATAAAATTGAAATATTCCTTTAAATTTCGTACCCAGGGGGGTGTATAGTATGCCTGTAAAGTAGCGCTTGTTTCCTGTGCTTAGAACTGTCCCTGCACAAAGTGTAATTTCTGAAGGAAAAAAGTCATTTAAAATCACTCACCTTAGGGTCTGGTATGGATATTAAGGGGAACCCTGCGACAAATTAAAAAAAAATTGTGTGGGGTTCCCCCCAAATATCCATTCCAGACCCTTCAGGTCTGGTATGGATTTTAAGGGGAACTCCACCCCAAATTTAAAAAAAAAATGCCGTGGACCCCCACACATTTTTTTTTTTATGAATGACTTTTCTCTGTATTGCCGGGAGCCGACAATTCATTATAGCCTCAAGTGATTTTAAATTCAGCGAACAGGTAATGTTCGAGTCGAACATGAGTTCTACTCGAACTCGAAGCTCATCCCTATTGCTGGCATAATAGCATGGCTGTTACAGTCAGGGTCTTGAGAAATAGGGGAGTTTATGACTCAGTCATTCCTACCCTACTGAAGCCTTGGAACTTGACATTTCCTGGAAAATTGTCCATAGATCTTGGAAATCTTGTTTTGTTTGATGCAAGGCTGAAGGTTTTCTCCTTGCAAGCTTGTTAAAGGTCTCATCCTGATTTTTTTCTCCAATCTGGAGTTTATCTGGGACTAGCCTTGAGTTTGATCAAGGGTCAGATATCAACCTCAACTTGCACTGACTGTATTGTAGAAATCTCTGTTTAGTCCAAATGGCAGTTTTTAGGCATCAGCTGTGATTTTTACCTAAGTTAATTTCTTACATTAATTCTCAACCTGGACATTGTTTTCCATCTTTCTGCCCTAAGCTACAGACACCAGGGAACACGGTTTCTCACACTTTGGATATGGTTCAAGTTATGCTATTCTGCTTCCTAAAGGCCCAAGGAAAGGTCACGCAATTCCCAAGTAAATTTTTTTCTTGTTGGGCCCTTCTGCTTATTACTCAGGCTTATGGTCTAGGGCATGTTCCACCATTGTTGGTGACAGCTCATTTATCAGGAGTGTGGTGGCTTCCTTCACTATTCAGCATCAAGCTTCAGTAGCTAAAAGTCTGTACAATTGCTACCTGGTCTTTGGTTCATACCTAGTACACAGTTTTTCTACCATATGGATATTAAAGCCGCTGAGGACACTACCTCTGGACTGTGTGTTTTGAAGGCTGCTGTGTATGGTTTTAACTTTAACTTTTTGGTTTAGTTGGTATTCAATGATTTGAGACATCAAATCCAATGATGTGCAATAAATATTTTACATGTAAAATCCTTTTCTTGGAGAACATCACAGGACACAGAGACCCTGCCCCTCTTACTTTGTGATTTGTGACTCGCTAAAAAAACTGAAGCCCTGAAAAACAGGTAGGGGTTAAGCCTGAGAGGGAACTACATGTCCTGTTTTTTTCCAGTGTTCAATCATGTCAAAGTGGCAGCATAACAATGATTATAATTTGGCAAGAAAAAAATGTAAACCAAAAATCCAATTATGGATATGTTACACAATGATTCAATTAGAGAATGGAAAAATGTGTCTTAATAGCCATGACTAATAATGTAAGAGGCAGACTCCCAAGAAAAAAGATTTTACTGTTAAGAATTTTCAATTGTAATACAATAACACAACCACAACTATCTCATTTGTGGTGCTTATGAAACCTTATAGAATACCACAAAAACTGTATTTGAATTTATTATCATTGTCATTACATTTGAATTAAATACATTTATAAATTCTATTTTCACGACTTCACTAATCAGATTACTGTTTGCCAGCAGCAAAGATTAAAGATATTTATTACCTATCATTTACACAATGTTCTAATTCAATTAGAGAATGTATTAAAAATGAAAAATCCAGCTTGCTAACAGTCCTTATAGCGACACTCCCGAGGATTTGTCACCACATTTCTTAATAGCTCAGAATTCAAAGGTCAAATCTATTCCCCTTCCATGGCTGACTAATAAGTGTAAGAGGCAGAGCTCCACTGAATCATGGTGAATATCGCATTTCCTGGTGAGGAGTCATAGATGTGCCGTGGCGGGTCTCTTTACTTGAACCCTGATACTTCCATCAAATTATCTCTTTTTATGGCCTCCTGGTATCTGAATCCTTCTATGAGAACCTAAGAATTTTCAATTGGAAAAGCGCTATTACTTCTACTTATAAAGCCACCAGAATACTTATGGGAAATAACACAACCCCTACACAACTATCTCATTTGTGGTGCTTATGAAACGGGGATCTTATAGCAACTCAACAATAATATCTCCCTGGGTCCACAAATGGCGGTCCTAACTGTATTTGAATTTATTATCATTGTCATTACATTTGAATTAAATACATTTAGGCTTCTCAAAAATTCATGGGGGGAGTATTTGGGAGTCTGGAGGACGACGGGAAGAATTCACTGTAATGTTTGTTATTTGTGCATCTGGATGTGTGATTACGTTATGTTTGCATCCTCTTCATCTTATTTTTGCATCCTCTTCATCTTCTCTTCTTTTCTACTCTACCTTTTCTTTCTTTATTTTCCTTCTTAATTATATATAAGCAAAGTGTTGAGCTTCTTACAAAAAGATATAGGTTTTATTGCAAATGTCCTTGTATCATGCAGTTCATCCTTTGGGTCAGCGTGTTCCCTGTGGGGCACCTGGACGTGAAGACTGATCAGTGCTCCATACTATTCGTTATTGGAATGTTTTCTCTCTTCCTTTAATACATGTGGAAATAAGTATATTTGTGTATTGATACATTGTTATCTGTTACCTTATGTCATCTAGCTTTTACACCCATGCTTGATGTGTTTTTTTTTTCGTTTTTTTTCCTATGTTAATGCTCTTCTTAATCTTAATAAAAACCTATTGTTGAAAAAAAAAAATGTACTATATTGTTTTTGTAGCCAAGTCCCAGGCCTCTTCAAGCTTAATGGTGACCTCCAGAGTTAGGGACAGCTGACATCCTTCTGTGTAGAGTGGGTTACGAGTAGGGGTGCCGAATTTAATCGCTGCATCGCGATTCAGGTGTCCCCGATGCAGCATCGATGCATGCAATGTCGGGTGTAACGTCATCCCGACTTGCCCCGCCCCTCCCTGGAGAGTGCTCCGAGCGCGGCTGTCAAGATATAATTTTTTTATAAATGCAGTTCTAATCCATTAAGTGCCCACCACTGTATGTGTTTTTTAAAATATATGGTGCTTCATACCTAATTAACCCTGTGTATACAGTGTATATTCCGCTCATGTGACTGCCTGGCCCGGCCTGCCTTTCTCCTCACACGTCTCTCCTGACGTCAGCCCCGCCTTCCTCTCTTCTGATCTGATAGCTACAGTCGGTGGGCATGCTGAGAACCCCCACTGACGTCAGGAGAGCGAGAGACAAGAAGCATGTGAGGAGAGACGTGAGAGGTGAGAGGTGGACCGGACCGGACAGTCACATTAGCGCATATACAGTTATACACAGGCTAAGCAATGAGATATGAAGCTGCATAGATTTTAAAAGGCACATACAGCGGTGGCCACTTAATGGATTATAACGGCATTTATTACAAGACAGGTATTTTAACAGCAGTATGCTTTCACCTCCTACACGTGCCCTGTGTTGACATTTCCCCGGCTCCCCATTTGCACGTTCCACTGTGTTAACTCCTAGTGTACTGGAAGATGCAAACGTGGGAGCCTAAAGACTTGTCAGCACAGAGACAGTAGTACAGGGAACTTCACAGGGCTGTTTGTCAGTTGTGGATTCTAATCCCTCCTGACCTCCCAGCAGCCGCATGAGTGAATTCCTGTACCCTGTAGTGCACCGGATTAGTGCACTATTTAAAGCGGAGTTCCACCTGTTGTTTAGTTTATTAAAAGTCAGCAGCTACAAAAAGTGTAGCTGCTGACTTTTATTAAACTGTCACTTACCTGTCCCACAGTCCATCGATGTGGCCGCACGGAGCCCCGCTCCTCTCCCCAGCGCCATCATATCTACTGTGGGCAGTGGCACCCGGCTGTGACAGCTCACCGCTTTATGGCTGGGCACACACTGCTCTCTGCCATTGGCCAACCAATTTTCTGGGACCTGTGTTGTGTCCCAGAAGATCGCTGACAGGGAGGGGCCGTCTAGGGCGAGAGGAGGAGTCACCTAGGAGGGCAAGACAAGACGTCCCACTAAAAAGAGTACACACACTCCCCACCCCCAAAAAATGACATGCCAAATGTTGCATGTCGGGGGCAAGGAGTGCTTAAAGTGGAACTTCCACTTTTGGGTGGAACTCAACTTTAAGGGAGTGAGGTGATTTTTAATTCAAAGCAAAGTTTCAGTAAATTTTAATAAAAAGACACTTACTTGTCCTACAATCCAGCGACGTAGCCACCCGAACCCTCCATTCTACCCGCCGCCTGTCCATGGCGCTGGCAATACTACTGTGAGCATCCGGCTGTGACAGCTTGCAGCTTCACAACCGGGTACACATGTCTAACTGCGCTGTCCTGCATAGCCAGGCAATCTTCTGTGACCTGTGATGTGTCCCAGAAGATTGCAGGGAGGAGGAGCCGTAATCAAATCGAAGTGTGAGACCAATGAAGATGCGCTCCCCTAGTTACGAGGCATGGTAGGTGCAATGTAAGGTAGATTAATGGGTGCCAGGCACTTCATTAATGCAAAGAGATTTAATTTCTCTTAAACAGAACTGTGGGCCAGGGCATCCTTTAGTAGTTGCAATGTTAATTAACAGACTCCAAAACTTCTATAGGTAGACAACCATGCAGGAAAAAGGCACCCAGCCAGACACCACATCTGCATGTGTAGACACACTGGGCCGGATTCAGATACAAAAATGTATCTTTCCGGCGGATACGCCGTCGTATTTCTGAGATCCGACGGTCAGATCTATCCGGCGGATAGTTACCCCTGCTATATGAGGTGTAAGTGCGGCGTATCCTATGTTAAGTATGTTTATGTCGTTTTTTACGTAGTTTACGGAAGTCGATCGCGAATACGGCCATACGTAATTTGCGTTAACGTCGAAACCAATGACGTCCTTGCGACGTCATTTGGAGCAATGCATGCTGGGAAATTTAGCCGGTGGCACATGCGCAGTACGATCGGCGCAGGGACGAGCCTGATTTAAATAGTAAACTCCCCCTAGCCACGGAATTTGAATTCCCTGGGGGATTTACGATCCGCCGGCGCAACTTTCAAGGCAAGTGCTTTCTGAATATTTTTCTCAAGTGTCACCTCAACAGGCCTGCTGGGTCCCTCGCTTGGCACTCACAGATACTCCCCAAGCATCAACCTAATGGCCTGCTTGGTCCCTGGCTTGCCACAAAAGACTGCTGTGTAAGTGTCACCTCCAATGCCTGGGTCCCTGGCTTGACACCTGCCAAAGTTTCCAAATTCTTCATAGTCCCCGGTTGATGAGAATCCAAAGTCCCAACCCTGTGCTGCTGTCTTGCTTCTGGATAGGTCCTCAGACAGCCTAGCAGCCAGATGTTCCCAGGATAGGCCAGCCCGGGGCAGTACAACACACGTCCACCCAGACAGCCATCCACATGGCTCAAAACCCAGATCATCTGACCTCACCCAAATAAATAGGCTCTCCCAGCAGGGGGACCCAAGAAAATCCCTGCCCAATGGCTGAGACACTCCATCTATTCCTAATCGGTCCTGGCAAAGCCCTTGTCTTATCTAATGGCACCAGATACCCAACCATCTAGTAAGAGATAAAAGAAGTGTAGCAATTCCAAAATTGGGGTGGAATCAATTGATCTCCTATCAATTGGCCAAGGCAACTATACTTGGCAGGTAAATTTACTAGCAACCCTGCCTAAACATCAGGCTACATTTTAGGCCGCGTACACACGGAGGGACATATCCGATGGAAACAGTCCTCGGACCATTTTCATCAGATATGTCCACCGGGCTATTTTGGTCCGATGGCGTGTACACGCCATCGTATCAAAATCCCTGCCGGCAGACAGCGCGGTGACGTCACCGCACCAGGAAGTAAACAACTTCCACGCATGCGTCGCATCCATACGACGCTTGTGCGGAAAGATATGTCCGCTGGTGAGTGTACTGACCAGCGGACATATCCGACGGACATGTCTCCGGCGGACAAATTTTAAAGCATGCTTTAAAATTTGTCCGCCAGACAAATATGTCCGCTAGCCCATACTGTACACACGATCGGATTTGTTTGCTGAAATGGTCCGTCCGACCATTTCCAGCGGACAAATTTGATCGTGTGTACATGGCTTAATTTGTCTAATTTGAGTGTTTTTTTGCACATCCTCGTTAACCTTTATTATGTATGCAGGAATCCAGTGGGTTAAAAATATACATATTTTGTATTAAAGCATTACATAGTGCTGTTTTTTAAAAACAAATAATCATACTCCCCTGAATTGGTAGCAGCATCAATATCATGCTACAGCTGTTCCATGCTGGATCTAAGACTGAGAACTGAGTGATCACATGACCACTGATTACTCAGTTCTTGGTTTTCAGCAAGGGGTGTGACTGGAGTATCTGCAAATAGGATGACAATAAGCCGTACGCTCCATAGAGTTTGGCTTTATGGCAGAGTGGCCAAAAGAAAGCCATTACTTTCAGCAAAAAACAAAATTGCACGTTTTGAGTTTGCGAAAAGGCATGTGGGAGACTCCCAAAATGTATGGAGGAAGGTGCTCTGATCTGATGAGACTAAAATGGACCTTTTTCGCCATCAAATAAAAAAAAAATGTCTGGCGCAAACCCAACACAACACATCACCCAGTGAAACATGGTTGTGGCAACATCATGCTGTAGTGAAGTTTTTCAGCAGTTGGGACTGGGAAACTGGTCAGAGTTGGATGGTGCTAACTACAGGCATATTGTTGAGCAAAACCTGTACCACTCTGTGTGTGATTTGAGGCTAGGATGGAGGTTCACCTTCCAGCAGGACAATGACCCCAAACACACTGCTAAAGCAGAATAAAAGTCAACTAGTCAACTGCAGTAATTGGCACCTCATCCCTTAAATTTGATAAATTATGAAGGTAAAGATGGGATTTTTAGGGTGCAGAAATAGACAAAAAATATATAAATTATTATAGTATCAAAATAAAGAAATATAAAATATCATCCAATATACAATACAAATATGTTGAAAGTGCAGACTTTGAACAATTTCTCTACATGTTTCGCCAATATAATAGCTTCTTCAGGAGTTTGGATTTGTCAAGCACTGTCTGTTAGGATAGAAAACATTAAATCAAAAACACATAAACAAAAAATATATATACAAAAATAAAAAAAGACAAATACACAATACCCTATTAGCTAAGACTTCAAGAGCAGACCTAATTGGGATTTGATAATTACCTACAGGTAATTAATGGATCTGGAGGCCTGGAGATCAATGAAACCCTTGTATAAGCATGGATCATCTGGTGTACCACAGAGGCCAATAATTAAATACAAATGAGCCCAATTAAGAAGCCAGATTCTGGGTTGAATTCAGACGTTCTAAGGTAGAAAAGGTATACATTGAAAATATTTCTCAAGTGACCATAGCTGGAAAGAACTACCAATTAAGAATTTATGTACCTTTTAAATTCTGATGACAAGGAATAAAGTTTACTAACTGGTATACTTCTAAATATAATTCTGAAGATCCAGCCAAGATCTGTCAAAAATAAGGCAAATCAAAAACAGAAAAAATGTCTATAAAGAAAAACCCTGAATTTGAGGAGAGTTCTCAAAAAAAAAAAAAACGACCTGTATATTGGTTACTGGAAAGATCATGGGTTCAGACATATATAGGAAAAGTCCAAAAACTTCTGGAATATTTCCCCATTCACAGATATGCCACCAAGATCTGAGAATCATAGGAAAAAACTGTCAGCAAAAATCTAAAACAGAATAAAAAAGATACTTGCTCATTGTGGCTGTATATTCACCAGATAGGGCATCCTCCTTCATGTGTGTCTTTCCCCCTTGACGTCCGGAACATAATGAAAGTCCTCTGGCTGGGGGTTTAAGTACAGGCCTCCTCCCAATCAATTGGCCACCGTTGGGTGCCAATCAATTGGGTGGGAGCGGGCACTTTCAGATGCATCCTGTCACATGATCAGTCAACCCAGAAGTGACATCAATTTCCTGTGACAAAGGCAGGAAATTATGCTGTAAGTTCATAAGTGCACAGGAAGTAATGCTTCCATACACTCCCTGAACCCACAGGACTGTCAGCATAGAACTATAGTGAAGCCTTGCATTGCAAAGCCTCACCATAGATGGAAAAACACCACTAGGGAATGAGAGGACATCAGATTTTATGGGAATAATATTTCAACCTCTAAATTTGAGGGAAAATACAAAACTGGTCAATAAGAGAGGACGCGTTGGCACCGACCGCTAGGACACGTTGGCACCGACCGCTGATGCTCAATGGCAGCCAATGGACCGACGCCCTGGGCGTCCATGTGGTCACCTGATCCAAGGGAAAAAAAAGGGCAACAAGATATCTTGAATGAAGTCTATAACAGATATTTAAACATTCAAAATATTATTGATTGAGTAGCCTCCATAACAATTTTGATATACAGTATATAAAAAAGGAAAATTCAAAATTACCCACAGGTCATATGGTCCATGTCTTTCCAGATAGGGGTACTTGAGAAATATTTTCAATTTATACCTTTTCTACCTTAGAACGTCTGAATTCAACCCAGAATCTGGCTTTTTAATTGGGCTCATTTGTATTTAATTATTGGCCTTTGTGGTACACCAAATGATTCATGCTTATATAAGGGTTTCATTGATCTCTGGGCCTCCACATCCATCAATTAGTGATTGACATCACCTGTAGGTAATTATCAAATCCCACTTAGGTCTGCTCTTGAAGTCTTAGCTAATAGGGCATTGTGTATTTGTATGTGTCTTTTTATTTTATTTGTGTATATATATTTTTTGTTTATGTGTTTTTTATTTGATGTTTTCTATCCTAACAGACAGTGCTTGAATAATCCATACTCCTGTAGAAGCTATTCTATTGGTGAAACATATGTAGAGAAATTGTTCAAAGTCTGCACTCTCAACATATTTGTATTGTATATTGGATGGATATTTTATCTTTCTGTATTTTGATACTATAATAAATGTATATTTTTTTTATATTCTTTGTGTATTTTTTGCACCCTAAAAATCCCATCTTTACCTTCATAATTTACACTGCTAAAGCACTTGAGTGGTTTAAGGGGAAACATTTACCTGTGTTGGAATGACCTAGTCAAAACCCAGACCTCAATCCAATAGAAAATCTGTGGTCAGACTTAAAGATTTCTCTTCACAAGCGCAAACCATCCAACTTGAAGGAGCTGGAGCAGTTTTGCAAGGAGGAATGGGTAAAAATCCCAGTGGTAAGATGTGGCAAGCTCATAGAGACTTACCCAAAGCAACTTGAAGCTGTGAAAGCCGCAAAAGGTGGTGCTACAAAGTATTGACTTTAGGGGGTGAATAGTTATGCACATTGAGTTTTCTTTTTTACTCTTTGTTGTTTGCTTCACAATAAAAACAAAAAAAAATCTTCAAAGTTGTGGGCATGTACTGTAAAATTAAATGATGCAAATTCTCAAACAATCCATGTTAATTCCAGGTTGTGAGGCAACAAAACACGAAAAATTAGGGGGTGAATACTTTTGCAAGGCACTGTAAACTATAAATATAAAGGGGCAAACTGATGTAAAGGGGGGAATGGATGTAAGGGGGGCTCTGAAGTAAGAAGAAACTCTGGTGCAAGGAAGGCACTATTGAAAGGGGTAAATTGATGTAAGAGGGGACTTTGATATAAAGTATGGAACTGATATACGGAGGGGCTCTAAATTAAGAAAGAATTGTAATATGAAGGGGGGGGGGGGGGCTGATGTAAGTGGAGACTCTGAGATAAAAGCGGACCCTGATGTAAGGGTGGACTCTGATGTAAGTAAGGCACTATTGTAAGAGGAGACACTGATGTAGGGGGAGTTTTTTTAAGAGGGGACATCAATATAAAGGGAAGAATGTAAGGGGGGCTCTGAATTAAGCAGATGTAAGACAGAGTATCAATTTAAGGGGGGACACTGATGTAAAGAAGAACACGGTTGTAAAGATGGATACTAATGTAAGGTGGTGCATTGATATAAGGGGGGACACTGTAGCATGTGACTCTGTTGTAAAAGGGGATCCTGATGATAGGAGAGACTCTGATGTTAGGGGGGATTCTAAAATAATGGGAGAAACTGATGTAAGGGGACACTAATGTAAGGGGGCACTAATGTTAGGGGGGATTCTAAAATAATGGGGGACTCTGAAGCAAGAGAATAATAAATCAGATCATCAAAGAGTGGGGCTGTGGATATGAGGAGATATTAAAGTGCCACGTCCCGATAGAATTACAAGAAAAAACATATACACATATGTATAGAGGAAAATACATACATGCATAAGGTAGATAATGGACTTTGGAGGCGTAGTATATTTAAAAATATAGATATTTAATATAAAACACAAAATTAATAAGAAACAAAAATTACAAAGGAAAGTGCCATAGATAAGGCCTAAAATTGCAAACACAATGGCGTGACAGACCACCTACGAACTAAAAATGCAATTACAAAAGATCAACAAAAAGTGGGAGACTCACATCCACTTAATTATAGTGATTGAAGACCATTGAAGTTCTCAGGAGGTGGGGTGTCACACGGTGTTCAGCCCTGAAGCAAGAGAGACACTGAGGTAAGGGGGATTGATGTAAAAGGGGGTATTGATTTAGGGGGGACACTGATGGACACTGAGGCCTGACTAAACTTATGCACCTCCTAATTTAAATATGACCCACCCCTTCCTGTCAAGGCCAGGGTCTTTTAAGACCCGCTCTGGAATTTTAAGGGGGGCGGGACACTAGTTCTGAGGGCCCTGGGGGTGGGCAATGGATTCCCTTAATTTGCATAGTTTTTCTCTCACTTCCTGTTTGGCTATGGGGAAGGAAGTGAAGGGAAATCTCTGCAATTGGACAGGGATGGTAAAAAATAAACTGACAGGGGCTATAACCTTTCCCTACTCTATCCAAAATAAAAATAAAAAGTGTCGATTATAGTTCTACTTTAAGCACAAATCATTTTATTGAGAGGAGTAAGAAAATATAACCATGCCAATGGTGCAACAGAAACATAGCACAATGAGGAAGGTTTGTGGTCCAAGATGATAGGATAGTCAAAATTAAAAGCGCCCCCCACACACACACACAAACACAGTTGCAGAATGCTGGGCGGAAGCAGAGCGTCCGCTTTATAGGGGTGCTAGACTAATTTGCCTAACAGTGTAGTACAAGCCGGCGGGGACTCTTTTTGTGCTGCCCCCCTGCAAAGTGCTGCCTTAAGCCTGGGCCTTGTTGGCCTAGGCCAGGATACAGCTTTGGCTACATCTGCTCTAGTCTAGAGGAAATGTATTATTTAACAATTTGTATTTAACCAACTTTACATGGCACAATCATATTACAAGACACTCTGTGGTGTACTTTTTCGTGTTCTAAAAAGAAGAAGCCACCAAATACACTCCATGCTGCCACTGCCTTGCTAGATGTGCACACAATCCAAGGGTATTAGGGCATAGTAGATCATGCAGCTACTAAGGAGCCAAGCTGTAAAAGTGACCCTAGCAGTCTGGCTGTATATTGATTTATCCAGGCAGTAATAGCCCTGGAAAATAATTACGATGAATTGAGGGCATAAACAGTTAAGTCAGATCTATACCATTGCTGTGAAAGAAGTTGACAAGCTGCTGCATTAATAATTATTGTCTTAGAATGTCAGGAGTCTCAGTGTTGGATTTCATTTGCAGGGATTGTGTAGCATTATAGTATATATGTTTGTCAATTATTCTGTTTAATGTAAAAAACATGTTTTAATTTTTGTAATGCAGTAAACCTTATGTAAGGTTTGCAGTTATACCTAATGTCTCAGAGTAGGGACCGACTTTCTGCTCTCCTAGCAAATAAAAACAAGATTCTAACATGCAGGCAGTGCTATGCTTTCTTATTGGAAAGCCCAGCATTTTTTGCAGACACTGTGTCATGTACCTTTCCTTGGTTGAAGGCCGAGTTGACCAAAAGGGTTTCCCTTGCAGCTCTGGTCCGAGCACCCCTGAATGTGGTGATATAGGTACAAGGCTCAAAGAAGCACGTGGTCCGGTGGCTTGATAGCAATTGACTGCCATGGTTAAGGATGTAGCCAAGGTGAGCTCTGGTCATGCACCATAAGAAAGCATGTTCAGGAGGCAGGCCAGGATCTGTACCAGGGAAGCAGGCAGAGCAAGGTCCAGTAGCAAGCCTAGGTCAGCACCAGGAGGTCAGGCAGAGAATAGTCAGAGGCAAGCTGAGGTCAGAATCCAGAATCCACAGAGCAAAGTCCAAAGCCGGTCTAGCAAAAGAAGATCAGTCAGTACAAGTAGGAACACAGGAACACGGATTAGGAGTTGAAGAACATTCAGCAGGTTGCATCCAGCAGGATCTCCTTTAACCACTTGCCTACTGTGCACCTACACCCCCATCCTGCCCAGACAAAATTTAAGCTTCCGGCACTGCGTCGCTTTAACTGACAATTGCGCGGTCGTGCGACGTGGCTCCCAAACAAAATTGGCGTCCTTTTTTTCCCACAAATAGAGCTTTCTTTTGGTGGTATTTGATCACCTCTGCGTTTTTTTTTTTTTGCGCTATAAACAAAAATAGAGCGTCAATTTTGAAAAAAATGCAATATTTTTTACTTTTTGCTATAATAAATAACCCAAAAAATATATAAAAAAAATATTTTTTTCCTCAGTTTAGACCGATACGTATTCTTCTACATATTTTTGGTAAAAAAAAAATGCAATAAGCGTTTATCGATTGGTTTGCACAAAATTTATAGTGTTTACAAAATAGGGGATAGTTTATGGCATTTTTTTTTTTTTTTTTTTACTATTAATGGCGGTGATCTGCGATTTTTTTATTGGGACTGCGACGTTATGGCGGACACTTTGGACACTTTTCTGACATTTTTGGGACCATTTACATTTATACAGTGAACAATGCTATAAATATGCATTGATTACTGTATAAATGTGACTGGCAGTGAAGGGGTTAACCACTAGGGGGTGGGGAAGGGGTTAAATGTGTGTCCTATGAGTGTTCTAACTGTAGGGGGAGGGGGGGTGACTGGGGGAGGTGACCGATTGTGTCCCTAAGTAACACAATCTGTCTCCTCTCTCACTGACAGGGACGTGCAGCTCTGTGTTTACATACAGAGCTCCACATCCCCGCTCAGTTACTCGGCAATCGCGTGTGCCCGGCGGCGATCGTTGCCGCCGGGCACTCGCACCGGGATCCCAGCAGAGCGGCGGGTGCGCGCACGCGCCGCCGGAGGCGCGTGCGCGCCCGCCCGCGGCTTTAAAAGGACATCACGTCATATGACGTGATGTCAGGACAATGGAGTCCTCCGCCCGCCGTCATTTGACGGTGGGCGGAGGACAAGTGGTTAAATAGGTCGTTTTTTTTTTTTGCTTCCACTTCAGACTTAACCATAACTTGAGACCTGCTCATGGTTACGTTCAATGATTATGTCTCGACTTTTGCATCATATGTGGAATATATATATATATGTATTAAAAAAAAAAATTTCCCCCCCTCTCCCTCCCACATCCACATCTCCCCCCCCCCTCTCCTCCCCAACCTCCCACCGATCCTCTTACTAGGCCTCTATCGTCTCTTCCATTCAATAATTTCCTCTCCTCTTTGTTACTTAAGCTTCCATCATTTCTGCGTATTCCATCTTAACCTTATATTTTTTCCAGGGATCCCATTTATCTTCAAAATCTGCCCAAGTTTCCTCCTCTCTGTATCTTAAATATTCATTGTAATAAGTTTCGTCAACCTTTTTCCCCCATTCTCTTAATGTAGGACTCTCTTCTCGTTTCCAGTTACTCGAGATCTGACTTTTTGCGGCGTTAAGAAAATCTGGGATTAGGGTCTTGAGATATTTTTTGGTTGGCATTCGAGCCCCATGCAAAACGCAAACCCAAAAGTCCTCCGGTATATTCATGTTTATTATTTCTTTAATTTTTTGTCTAATTTTTGACCAACATTTTTTTACTTTTGGGCAAGACCACCAGATGTGTGTCATTGTGCCTACCTCTCTACAACCTCTCCAACAAAATCGCAAATTATTTCCTAGAGATGAGTGTAATTTATCTGGTGTAAGATACCATCTTACCAAACATTTATAATTCTGTTCCATTACTTTGTTGTTTATAGAGGTGACATGGACCCTATTTATTATCTGTCTTATTTCAAATTCATTTATTGATGAGCCCATTTCTTCTTCCCATTTTTTGATGAATGGAGGTACGCTCTGTTTTTTTAAGGCATTCAAAATTTCATATATCATCGAGATTATTCCCTTATCGATTTTCTTTGTGCAAAGTCTTTCGAATGGCCGTAAATTTGTTTCAGATCTTATAGGCTGTGGGAGACTTTCAAAAAAATGTCTTATTTGAGCGTATCTCCATTCATCAATCACCACGATATCTCTCTTCTCTTCCATCTCCTGCAATGATAATAATCTATTTTGCTCCATAAAATCTTTTAATTGGGTGTCATCTTTCTTAATCCAATTACCGAAAATAAAAGTTTCTCCCGGGGGGAAAAATTGTGTGTTTTTTAGGGGTATAAATGGTGAATTAAAACTCCATCTTTCTTTCCTATGAATCTGGTCCCAAAGTGCTAGGGCGTGTTTTGTAATGTCGTGGACTTCAGGGCTTAGTCCTCTATATTGTGGTGGGATCCAGATTATTTTCCCCAGTGCAGTTTTACTTAATTTATTTTCCATAACTACCCATCTTTTTTCTACATTATTTTTTTGCCCATTCTATAACTCGTGATAAAATAATTGAATAGTAATAATTTTTGAAATCCCAGCCCCCCTTGTGTCTTATCTTTTGTCAAAAGTGTTAACTTGATTTGTGTTTTTTTCCCCCTCCATATGAATTTAAGAAACATTGCTTGCAGTTTTTTGAAAAAAGCTTGCGGGATTCGAATTGGGAGCATCTGAATTTTATAAATAATTTTTGGTAATATTATCATTTTAAAAATATTTATCCTCCCTGTCCATGTTAATTGTCCTGGTGCTATTCTATTAAGGTCTTCTTTGATATCATTCAGTAATGGTATAAAATTGGATTTATACAGGGTCTCTTTAGAATTTCCTAATCTAATTCCAAGGTAGTTTAAGTCTTTTTTCCAACAAAATGGGAAATCTTTCTGCAAGGCCTTCCCCTCTTTTTTAGAAAAGTTGATATTCAATATTTCTTTAATTGGGTTCATCTTAAAGTTAGACAGCATACCATATTCTTTTATTGTTTTAATTATACTAGGCAAGCTTGTCCTGGGGTTTGATATATAAAATAGAATGTCGTTGGCATATGCTGCCACTTTATGTTCCTCCCCTCCCAACATTATCCCCCTGATGTCCACGTTTCGCCTTATCTTATTCAAAAGGGGTTCTAATACAAGCGTGAACAGCAGCGGGGACAATGGGCATCCCTGTCGAGTCCCATTCCTTAGTTCGAAAGGATCTGATATCTTCCCGTTAATTTTAATTCTTGCCATCGGTTTGTTATACAGGGCTCCTATCCATTGCCTCATTCTGGGTCCAATTTCTAGTTCTTCTAAAGTATTCTGCATAAAACCCCAGTCCACTCGATCAAAGGCCTTTTCTGCGTCTACAGACATTAACAGGCCTGGGGCTCCCCTTCTTTTGATTTCCTCAATAATCAAAAGCAAACGAATTCCGTTATCTCTCCCTTCTCTTCCTGTAATAAACCCCACTTGATCTGTATGTATTACATCTGGCATGATGTTTTTCAGCCTATTAGCGAGAATTTTTGAAAAGATTTTTAGATCTATATTGAGGAGCGAGATCGGTCTATAGCTGGAACATAGACTATTATCTTTGCCTTCTTTAGGTATTACAGTTATTAATGATTCTAAACTTCCCTTCCTCATTTCCCATTTATCTCCTATTCCATTATAGTAACTACATAGTTTTGGAGTCAATACGTCGGACAGTACTTTGTAGTATAGAGTTGTAAATCCATCCAGACCGGGGCTTTTACCGTTAGAAAGTTCTCTAATAGTTTTTATGATTTCGTCCTCTGTTATGGGCATTTCTAAGGTCCTAAGTTTATGTTCTGGTATGCTATTTAACTCTGACTTCCCCAAATATGTTTTTATTTTTTCATCTCTTAACTTTGTTTCCTCTTTAGTGTTGTCTTTATTGATTGAATAGAGATCTTTATAGAATTTTTGGAAGTTATCTATAATCTCTGAGGTTTTAAATCTTATTTCTCCCGTTTTCGTTTTTATTTTCTCTATAAAATTCATAGATTTTTTCTTTTTAAGGAGGCTCGCTAAGTATTTCCCTGTCTTGTTCCCCCATTGATATCGTTCTTTCTTAATTATATTAAATTCTACACAAGTTTCCTGTTCTATAAGTTCTCTAAACTCTTTTCTTTTACTATAAAGTTTCTGGAGTATATCTCTTTGGCCTATTTCTTTGTGTAGCTGTTCAAGTTCTGATATTTCTTTAATTAGGTTGTTTTTTATATCTCTATTTTTTTTTTTTCCTAGACCCTTCTTTTATCAAAATTCCTCGAACAAAAACCTTATGAGTCTCCCAGATTGTAGCTTCCGACATGCCCTCAGTACTATTCTCTCTAAAAAATTGTTGCAGCTCCCACCTTATTTTCTTTTCAATTTCCTTATCTAATAACAATTCCTCATTTAATCGCCAGTTTGATTTTCGGTTGTCTTGTTCCCCTATTCTGAATTGAAGGGAGATAGGGGCATGGTCTGAAAAAGTTATAATTTCAATCTTTGTATCCTCCACCTGCTCGAGCAGCCTATGTTCTAACAAAAATTAATCAATTCTGGTGTACGTCCCATGCACGGGTGAGAAAAATGTATAGTCTCTCTGGTTCATGTGCTTTATTCGCCATACGTCTACCAACTGATGTTGGTGCATCTTCTTTTTTAGTTTATTTCTCTGACTCATCTCACTCGTCCGTGCGTGGGACGTACTATCTACTTTGGGGTCCAAGCAAAAGTTTAAATCTCCTCCTATCACAGCCTCCCCTTTCTTAAAACTCATAAAGTCTTCTATTACTCTTGTTAAATATTGGGCTGGTTTCTTATTCCGGCAGTAGATGTTCGCCAGGGAGATCCCATGTCCATTCAGACTTCCGTTTAGGAATAGAAAGCGACCCTCTGGATCTACTTTTCTTTCAGCGACAGCAAACCGAGTGCCCGTGGCAAACCCTACCGCCACTCCTTTAGCTCTTGGGGTGGGGGAGTCAGCATAGAACCATAGAGGAAACTCATCCGTATTAATTCTACGGCATGTACTCAGAGTCAGATGAGTTTCCTGTAGGAATACGACTTCCGTTTTAAGAGAAGCCAACTCTCTGAATATATTAGCAGTTTTGATGGGATCGTTTATACCGCGAACGTTGTAGGAAATTAATTTAACTTTTACCATCGAATACTATTAAATAGTTTAGGACTTTCCTATAAATATTTTTAGAGGCCTTCTCTCCCTGTCCCTCCCATCCCCTCCCCCTCCACCCCTCACTCCCCCTCTATCCTCACTCCCCCCACTCCCCCCTCCCCCCCATTCCCTCCTCCCTCCCCATATGTGGGGCTAATGACCTCCCATAGGCCTATAGATCTGTGGCCCTCCTCCATCTGGCCCTACGGTTCTGTCCCCTTGAGGTTGGGGTCAGTATGGGTAGTATTATTCGCTAATTTGTGTAAAAAGATGATACTGAGGGCTTCTAGTGGTTTTCGTGTTTTTAGTCTATAGTTATTCAACAGTTCAATAATTCACTAGATTTTGCTGCTAATTTTATATAAATACGAATACACTTTACATAGTCTTTGTATCAGTGAACCTAAAGTATTTGCTTTCTGCGTTTTATATACGTCTGTTATCGCCAAAATGTAACAGAGAAGAGACTCCTCCTTGCCGGTTTATGAACTACTGCTGGTGGTTAGGGGCTTCTTACAGTTCACAGTTTACAGTAGTTAGAACCTACAACCATAGAGCAGTTATCCGCTTTTATCCTCCGAAGAATATTACATCTGTTTCAACAGTTCGATAGTTCACTGGATTTGCTGCCTAATTTACATAGATGCTGGTACAAATTAAATACTCTGTATATCAATATGCGTAAATTAGTTGCTTTTCTATGATCTTATGTACGTCCTATTATCACCAAAACAGTATAATCAGGAGCCTCCCTTTTGTCAATTTCTAGGCAATTGTTTTTGTTTTAGAGCATTTACAGTTCACAATTTACAGCAATTAGAACATACGGCCATAGGGCGGTTATCCGTTTTCAGAGTGGACCAATGTAGAACCAATTTCAACAGAGGGACAGAAAAACAATTCGTTAGATTTTGTTGCTCATTTTATATAGATGCAGGTAGAATTAAAATACTCTGTGTGTCAGTACGCCTAAAAATAATCGCTTTCTGCGTTCTTGCATACGTCCTGTTATTGCCAGAGCCACGCAAGCAATAGTCTTCCCTTTGCCCGTTTGTAGGCAACTGCTGGTGTTTTTAAAGCATTTAACAGTTCACAGTTCACAGTTCACATTAATTAGAACATAAGTCCACAGAGCAGTTATCTACTTTTAACCTTAATTCTTAATTCTTAATTCTTAGTTCCAACTTCTACTGCTCCCCAGCTACTTACCACACCTCACCACGGCATGGAGTCCTTTTCTTGTGTTTTACTCACGGTACCACTAATAACGCTTCTTGAAGAGCTGTGAAGAGCTGTGTATGGAGGCTGTATGGATTTTACCTCAGGGATCTCAGGGGTCTCTTTTGCCAGGTTACCAAGTTGCCGGGATAGACAGACAGATAGGCTAAGTATGCAGCTAGTGAAAAGCTGGGAGCTGATAGTTTTAGATGATTTTAGCCACATTCGTTGGCTCCTGTGAACTGCTGTCCAAGTGACCCCCACTCTCAGCTAGGCATCAGGCATCAGCTAGGTATCACCAAAAGGGCAAATCAGAGCCGATCCCATCGTATCCGCTGGGATGGTGGGGGATCCGTTCCAGATCCGAAGGAGTCTGATGATCTGATGGTCACATGACTTAATGAACCCCCCCTTGCACCTCCGGCATACGTTCGAGTATTCCCGGCGCTCAAGCCTCAAGACACACGGGCCGTACAATTCTAACACCAAAGGCACAGGCGCCGGACTGGGGCTCAGACACGCTCAGACACGCCTTGTCTCCGTAATGTTAACCCCCCTTCTCCTCCCGTCCCATCCCATCTACTCACGCCGCCGCCGCCACTAAGCGCTCCGATCCTCTCTGTCTCGTTCTGGCCACCTGGCTCCCGGAACTCAAATCGGGAGAAGGATACGGGTGAGGAAGAGGCGAGGGGAGGGATGGGGAGACGAGGAGAAGGACAAAGGAGACGCGGGAGGCGAGGGGGGGAGCAGCCGCAGCCGGGGGAAGTGAGCGGGGAGTGGAGAGGGGGGAGCGAGCGAACAGGTAGACAAGCCGCAAACGGGCTTAGCAAGCAGGCAGGCTGTGGGTGTAGCTGCACGGTCCTACGGTCCCACACTCCTCCCCGCAGCTTCCATATCCTTTATTAGCCTCTGACATCGAGGGACACACGAGCAGCACGGGAGCGCCAACTACTCACGCACTCCACCCATCAGCAGCCCCTCCTCCCTCGGTCGTTTGGCGGCAATGCATTAAGATGTGCGCACTTGTGCGCGAAAATGTAATAACGCACATAAATGCCCCTACTTGTTAGTGCATCTTGGACATTAGCCTGAACTTGTCTGCGTTCTGGTACATGTGCACGAGCAATGGCTGCACAGGTAGGAGCAGTAGCGGCAGGAGAATAAGCATTAGCTGCACAAGAGTCAGCATTAGCTGTATGAGAATTATCATGAGTAGTGTTGCTCACGAATATTCGCATTGCGAATATTCGCTACGAATATTGCATATTCGAGTATTCGCAAATAATTTTTTTTCAAAAATTTTTTTTAGAACAGATCACATCCTAGAGATCCCCATCGACGTCTAAAAGCATTGCTGGTATGATTAGAGACCTTGGGCCGAGTAGCTGCAGTGATCATTTTATATTGCCGAAAAATCGCAATGCGATTATTCGGCAATAGCGATATCGCGCGATTATTTTGTATTGTAATATATCACGAATATTCTGAGCCAATCAGAGTGCTCCATTCCGCATTTCTCGAAATTTCGCAATTATTTTGTATTGTGAAATATCACGAATATTCTGAGCCAATCAGAGTGCTCCATTCCGCATTTCTCGAATATTCGCAATTATTTTGCATTGTAAAGAAAAGAGTGGGATCGCGCTAAATAAAAAAATTGTGCCTAATAAAGGGGCACAATGTGGTAAATATAGTCAATGTGGGGTATATCCTGCATATCCACAGAGACGCACTTCACTACACCACAAGACACATAGAGAAAACCATCTAGAGGTCAATTGTGTTTAAATATTGTGACTATGGTCTTATAAACAATAGCATAAGTGATATGAGTATATATTGAAAAAATAAATAAAAATGTTATTTTACTATAACCTCAACCTAGTTGCAAAACCAGGGGAGGTGGAAAGGTGGTATTGAGAAGACCACCTAGTGGTCACAAGTGAACTGTTCAAAGTTATTGATAAACCAGGGAGAGGTCCCAGAAGGAAAAAAACCTTGGATAGAGGATGGGTGGTTTCTCCCAAATATGGTGGTAGATAAACCAAAGAAGCAAGTCCTCCGGGTGGTGATTAATGCAACGGTCTCTACGTTGTCAGTCACACTTGGTCTTTTGCAGATTTGAGTGTAGATTCACAGCACCAAAAGATAAGAACACAAAAAAAAAAAAAAACTTGCATAGTGTGAAACCTGACAAACAGCGTATGTACATACACCCGTGTGGGACAGTCATGAAGTTGGGGGGGGGGGGGGATGCACACCCACCACCTTCAAACACACTGACCCTTACCAGAAATTAGGTCCCCTAAGGGTACGTGCAAACATTTATATTCAGGTAGATAGCCGCGACCTTGAGAATGAGACCCTTGTAGTGAGATGCAGGCTCCTGGGATCGACTGGTTTGCAACAACCACGGGACATCAGCAGATAGCAATAGTGATGTATTGTCATGCAACGACAGAAATACTCACATAGTGTAAATCTGATACATTTATTAAAAAAGAATGGAATAAATTGCACTTACAAACGAGCAGGAAAATAAGGCGTTTAAAAACAAAGTGCCGGCCGGCTTATTCGAACGCGTACGTCCTTCCGTATGGTTGCGATGACGTGGGAACGTGGGAGGAGACGTTCCCACGTCATCGCAACCATACGGAAGGACGTACGCGTTCGAATAAGCCGGCCGGCACTTTGTTTTTAAACGCCTTATTTTCCTGCTCGTTTGTAAGTGCAATTTATTCCATTCTTTTTTAATAAATGTATCAGATTTACACTATGTGAGTATTTCTGTCGTTGCATGACAATACATCACTATTGCTATCTGCTGATGTCCCGTGGTTGTTGCAAACCAGTCGATCCCAGGAGCCTGCATCTCACTACAAGGGTCTCATTCTCAAGGTCGCGGCTATCTACCTGAATATAAATGTTTGCACGTACCCTTAGGGGACCTAATTTCTGGTAAGGGTCAGTGTGTTTGAAGGTGGTGGGTGTGCATTCCCCCCCCCCCCCAACTTCATGACTGTCCCACACGGGTGTATGTACATACGCTGTTTGTCAGGTTTCACACTATGCAAGTTTTTTTTTGTGTTCTTATCTTTTGGTGCTGTGAATCTACACTCAAATCTGCAAAAGACCAAGTGTGACTGACAACGTAGAGACTGTTGCATTAATCACCACCCGGAGGACTTGCTTCTTTGGTTTATCTACCACCATATTTGGGAGAAACCACCCATCCTCTATCCAAGGTTTTTTTTCCTTCTGGGACCTCTCCCTGGTTTATCAATAACTTTGAACAGTTCACTTGTGACCACTAGGTGGTCTTCTCAATACCACCTTTCCACCTCCCCTGGTTTTGCAACTAGGTTGAGGTTATAGTAAAATAACATTTTTATTTATTTTTTCAATATATACTCATATCACTTATGCTATTGTTTATAAGACCATAGTCACAATATTTAAACACAATTGACCTCTAGATGGTTTTCTCTATGTGTCTTGTGGTGTAGTGAAGTGCGTCTCTGTGGATATGCAGGATATACCCCACATTGACTATATTTACCACATTGTGCCCCTTTATTAGGCACAATTTTTTTATTTAGCGCGATCCCACTCTTTTCTTTATGCTTGTTTATGTTGTATAACATTTTTGTATCGCAGCTTTGTTTGACATATTTTTGGTATGCGCAATTTTTTTTTTTTCCTCTAGTTTGATATTTTGCATTGTAATATATCACGAATATTCTGAGCCAATCAGAGTGCTCCTTCCGCATTTTTCGAATATTCGCAATTATTTTGTATAGTAATATATCACGAATATTCTGAGCCAATCAGAGTGCTCCTTCCGCATTTCTCGAATATTCGCAATTATTTTGTATTGTAATATATCACGAATATTCTGAGCCAATCAGAGTGCTCCTTCCGCATTTGCCGAATATTCGCAATTATTTTGTATTGTAATATATCACGAATATTCTGAGCCAATCAGAGTGCTCCTTCCGCATTTGCCGAATATTCGCAATTATTTTGTATTGTAATATATCACGAATATTCTGAGCCAATCAGAGTGCTCCTTCCGCATTTGCCGAATATTCGCAATTATTTTGTATTGTAAAATATCACAAATATTCTGAGCCAATCAGAGTGCTCCATTCCGCATTTCTCGAATTTTCGCATTCGCATTCGCAATAGCGAAATTTCGCAATCATTTCATTTCCAAAAAATATCACGAATATTCGTATTTAGCGAATATATCTCGAATATTCGACTATATATTCGAGATATATCGCGAAATCGAATATGGCATATTCTGCTCAACACTAATCATGAGCTGAACTAGCTTCCTGACACACTATATACGGTATAAGGCAAAATGTGAAATGTTATAGTTTATCTTTCAGAAGATATTTTAAAAGCCAGAGTGCCTTATAGTAATTTTCTATATCACAATAGTGATAGTGCACAAAGCAAGGTCCATAAAGACATGGATGAGTGAGTTTGGGGGAACCAGATAGAACACCTGTAGCGCTACCCCATTCAGGAGCAGCTGGTTAGATAGGGATCGGCAAATTAGGTTACCTTTGTGTGGTGTCTAGGGGTAGATGTAGTGAGCAAAACAGTAATGAATGTCCAACCTGTAGCTGAACTTTTCTGAATGCTTTATTTTCCTGGTCCAACACGACCAACACATCAACTTGAGGTAGATAGGAAAAGGTTGATGAAAGTAGAGTAACTTCGCAGAGTCAGGCTTGGATAGAGAAAGCAGTCCTGCTTTTAGTACTTAAATGAATCACGTCACCACTCCAGCCGGAGTGGGTGCAGTGCACCTGGACAGGCCTCTCACACAGACCTGGTAGCCAGAGTGTCACTGAGAAAGCTGAGAAGGAACAAGTCGCTGCCACCGACTTGGCTCTAGAAAATTAGTAGAGGCCTCTGCCACAGGTCCGGTACTTAAGAGCAATAGAGCATATCCTCTCAATCCTGTCCTCTTGAGATGCGGAACCCCAGTCAGTCACTGAGGTTCCCCAGTCGCTTCAGTGTCTCTGAGCCATGGGGGCCCCGGCCAGGTAGGCCATAGTGGTGGGGCCCGTGATGTGCGCACACCCTGAAGGTGGGTGCTGCACCTGGAACCAGGAACCCGCGAAGAACCCTGAAAAATGGCGTCTGCCACAGATATACCCTCCCCCAGCATGCCCCGCGAGGGACTTCCAATTGGCTGCTGGGGAAAAGTGGTTCTGCCTGAACCCCTCTGGCACCACCTGCTGCCCAGAGATGGGACCACATCTCTGGAACGCAGGATGACCCACAGGGCTGACAGCTGCCGAATTTAAATAAATCAACCTGAGTGAGAGCAAGTAAGTCTCTCACCCCACTAACTTTAGCGTAGAACCCTTTCTGAAAGTAAGGGGGCGCTACACACCTTTGGCATAAATAAGAGCGGAGACTGCGAGCCAAGCCTTCTCGTTCACATCAGTGCCTGACCTCACAAATGTACTTCTGAAAGAATGGTCAAACATTCCCATTAAAGGATGGGCAAAAAACTAAATATTGAACCCTACGGACTAAGTTTATGTGCGTGTAAAGGCTGGTGTCCCAATACGTTTGACAATATAGTGTGTGTATATATTTTATATACTATATATATATATATATATATATATATATATATATATATATATATATATATACTATATATATATATATATATATATATATATATATATATATGTGTGTGTCTTTGGAAGTTAGGAGGTATAATATGGAGAGAGCTTTATGCGCTTGATGTGCCTGATGAATCAAATGCATAGTCCATGCGATATCTGCTTTCATATTACTGCTACACACAGACACTTTTCTGTTCTCAAAGTAGGCCCTGATCTTCAGACTACATCAGCTGTTTACAGACATTTTTATATCCCAGAATGTAACCAATTTCTGTTTTGCATCAGTACATGCAGTGCTACTGCTCCCAGCTGCGCATGAACCTGGTGGAGCAGTTTAAAGACACAGATTCCTTGTATACCCAAAGAACTGACTTTTGTTTTCTGAGCATTTCATCTCTACAAATGTATCATCCGCTATTAAATCAACTGTACTGAAAAGTGAATATTCCTAATGATTCCTCATTAGCCTGACATACTAAAATGTCTTTTTTTATGTAAATACTGCCAGGAATTTGGACAAAATACCTTATTATTAGCTTCTCAAGTATAATAGCCTCTTTTGTCTTCAAAGAAATAATGTTTCTGTAACCCAGAGAAGCCTTGAGATGTTCCCGCTGAAGAGAGTTGAAAGGTGGAAATCTCTTATTAAGGCATGTTATTAATGTAACGAGGCAGGAACAAAGATAGGAATTATCTGGAGACGATTTCTAGAGAAGTTCAGGAACATGAAGAAAGCCTTTAGCTTTAATGCAGAAAATAAATGTTGCATTCATTTTAGTATGTACCCGTGCTATTTGTGTTGAAAAGCACAACATAATAGGCTTGAAATGCACATGGGAAGAGCGAAACCGCTATGAACATAATTGGCATGCTTACCATGCAGGGTTGGCATAAGTGGCACAACTGATCTAGTAAAGCATACTGTTTGTAAAAAGATATGTCTAATAAGATTACAGCTTAAAGGAAACAAAAAATATTATGTGACAAGGACAGCAAAACATGCACTAGAGCTTTCTTTCTTTATTTTTATTTTTTATATATGGTGAATTTAGAGAGGTTCTAAAGCCTCAACATGTTTTACCTTAATGCATTCCTTGCATTAAGGTAAAAAATGTTTAGGTATCAGTATCCCCCCTCATGCCCCACTTTTACTTATCTAAGCCCTCATTCAGTCCTGTGCACGTCTGCAGCTCTTCTCTCCCCTCACTTCCGGGTCTTACTGGCTTTGCTGGTGCATTGCCGTTTGTTCCCACTGTTGTTAAAGCGGGATTCCACCCGCAATTTTTTTTTTTAAAGTCAGCAGCTACTAACAGTGTAGCTGCTGACTTTTAATAAGGACACTTACCTGTTCTACTCGCCTGCACTGATGGCCCCCCCGATGCCGATCCCTCGATCTCTGCAGGTCCCGCGCCGCCATTCACACTAAGAGAAACAGGCAGTGAAGCCTTATGGCTTCACTGCCCGTTTCCTACTGTGCATGCGTGCGTCTCGCGCCGACTGAATGGGCAGCTGCTCTCTGGGAACACACACAGTTCCAGGGATGGACTGGCCATTGGGACTACAGGGAGTTTCAGTGGGCCGGCTTCAGTGACAGTGGACCGCCGCCCCCCTCTGCTGTCTCTCTCTTCCTGCAGCGCTCACCTCCTCTCCCTCCCCGCAGCACTCACCTGGGGGGAACAAAGAAGCAGGGGGATGACAGAGGAGCATGGGGGAGGGGACAGACAGCTGACTCAACAGCTATGACCTGGGAGTTTCTCCCTTCTGCCCAATCTTGTCCCATAGGGGGGGGGGGCATCGAACTGATTCTTTGCCCGGGTGAAATAAAGCCTATCAGGCGGCGTACACACGGCCGAGGTTCTCGGCAGAAACCAGCGAGAACCTCGCTGGGAGCCGCATTCTGCCGAGAACCTCGGCCGTGTGTACGCTCTCGGCGAGCATCCCGTCGGGAATGCCGTCGAGCCGAAATAGAGAGAATGTTCTCTATTTGCTCGACGGCCCGTCGGGATGAATGGCTAGTTGCCATTTCCGACGGGCGGGTCGCCGAATCTGACGGCCGGCAGAGAACCTCGATGGGCGGAACAATGTGTTCTGAGTGTCGAGGTTCTCTGCCGTGTGTACGCGGCTTAAGAGTACCAGTACCAGCTGTTCTACAGAAATAAAGTAGAATGGCTAGTGGCAGGGGAAAGGGGGTGCGGGTGGCCGGGGGGTGCGGGAGTTGTCCGGCCGCCATCGGAGAGACCTGTTAAAGTGGGCCAGTCTGGATGAAGTCCAGGGCCAAATTTCTGTCCCAGTCCAGCCCTGCACAGTTCCCAGAAAGCAGCACGCCCCATTTACTAGAAGAAGACGGACCGCGGCTTCGGAAGAGGCAGATTATGGACTTTCGCATATTTTTTTTTTCCTGGGTGGAACTCCACTTTAATCAAAGACAGTAATGAAAGAGTGATGGAGGGGGGGGTGGAGTCATGCTGTCTGTGTCAATAGACACAGCAGCGGGGCTCAGGTGCGAGCATGCACAAGTGCCCAATGGAAAGCGGCTTCTCGCAGGGACACTGGTCATAGAGGAGGAGCCAAGGGTGCTGGTGAGGGACCCGAGAAGAGGAGGTTGGAGGCCGCTTTCAGCAATTTCACTGCACAGAGCAGGTAAAGATGTTGCTTGAATTGGCTAAAATGTATAACCCTTTTATGCCTAAGCCTATTTCTGACATTTGGTGTTTACAAGTTCAAATCTGTATTTTTTACTAGAAAATTACTTAGAACCCCCAAACATTTTATTTTGATATATATATATATATATATATATATATATATATATATATATATATATATACATTAGCAGAGAATCTAGAAAATAAAATGGCGATTGTTGTAATATTTTATGTCTCACGGTATTTGTGCAGTAGTGTTTTAAACATATCTTTTGGGAAAAAAGGACACTTTCATGAATTTAAAAAGGAACTAAACAGTAAAGTTAGCCCGATTTTTTGTATAATGTTAAAGTCAATGTTATGCCAAGTAAATTGATACCAAACATGTCACACTTTATAATTGCACGCACGCGTGGAATGGCGACAAACTACGGTACCTAAAAATCTCAGTAGGCGGTGCTTTTTTTTTTTTTTCTTTTTACAGTTACCAGGTTAGAGTTACAGAGGAGATCTAGTGCTATAATTATTGCTTTCGCTCTGATGATCGCGGCGATACCTCACATGTGTGATTTGAACACCATTTACATATACGGACGTGACTTCTGTATGCGTTTTCTTTGCTGTGCGAGCTCGCAGGTACAGGAGAGCTTTAAATATATTTTTCTTATTTTTTTTATTTTTTTTATATTATTTAATTGTGTTTTTTTTTTTTAAATGATCACTTTTATTGTTGTCACAAGGAATGTAAACATCCCTTGTGACAGTACCTGGTGACGGGTACTCTGTATGGAGGGATCGGGGGTCTAAAAGACCTCCCAGCCCTCCTTTGCATTTCAGATAGCCAAAAGTCTTTCTTCAGCCAAAAACTGCAATTCTGAATACTGCATATTTTTTTTATATTTTTTATATTTTTGGCAGCCGAGTAAACCGGAAGTGATGTTGTGACATTGCTTCCGTGTTTACAGTCGTTTACGGCTTCGTTCCAGTCTGTGGCGAAGTGCCGGATCGCAGATCGGGTCTCACAGTGAGACGGAAGGCCCGGTCAGATCGGCGGGAGGCGGTGGAGGGGAATGATGTCCCCTCCCGATCCTCCGGGATAACAACTGAGTGGCAATTAGCCGCATTGGGTTGTTATCCCTGGAAAGCCGATTGCCCACTCAAAATAATTATACTGGGATGATGCCTGCAGCTGAGGACGCATATGTGCATACGCTCTGCGGGTGAAGTATAAACACAAGGCCACTCATGCAGAGTTCAGGGGCGCTGCCCCCCTAATCCATGCACCTGGCCCCTAATCTACATGGATTGCAGTGTTACTTATAAACTGAGCCCACCCAGTTGTGTGACATTAGTGAATTAATATTTGTTAATATATTCCTGTTACTCCTCCTGGCCAATCAGGAAGCGGGTCCTGAGACCTAATTGGCCCAGAGGAGAAGTGACCGCCAGGAGGAGACGCAAAGAGGGAAGCCGCCGAAGCCTCAACCTGGATGGGGTAAGTGCGGGGCTGGTGGGGGGCCTGTCGGGCGATGGGTGAATGATGCGGTGATCAAGCGACAGGGAGCAACAATCAATTGAGCGAGCGCCGATGGATGGGCGGGATCTGGTTGGCTGGGGGGGGGGCCTATTTGGGATCCATCCATCATCACTTCCTGTGAGGTGAATACCGGGTGGCTCCTTAGATTCTGCATCTCTGGTCTTGGGTAAATTAACAATTGGCATAAATGTAAAGACACAAGGCAGCAGGGGCAGACTGAACATTGAGGCTCTCGGGCACTGCCCGAGGGCCCCATGCCACTAGGGGACCCCATCAGGGTTGCCAGGCTCAGTAAAACCAGGGACAGTATGTAAAAATCTTTTTTTTTTTTCACATCTGCCCCTGATATGTCCAAAACTGACATGCTTTTGATGTGAAAATCCAGAGATTTTAGCTGCCCCGCCTCTGCACTGCCTCCTGGCATGGTGGCCATCTGTAAGCCCGGGGGCCTCATAATCTTCTATTGCCTGGGGGCCCCATGAGTTGTCAGTCCGCCCCTGCAAGGCAGTGATACATTCTCTTTAAAAAATGTAGAGCTTTAGATCTTTTTGGAAGGGGCCAATTGTTTTTTGGCAAAGGCAAGGAGGGAAAGAGGGAGGGGAAGGCATAGTATAGGTGCCAGGATGCAGAAATGTTGGCAGCAGGGAGAATAACAGGCATAACTGCTTTTCTTTGTCAAATATACAGTATAAAATAAAAGATATAACTGCATTAATCGTTATAAAATAAAATAATAACTGTTTTGGTTTTATCAGTAACATCTGCAATTACTCCCCTGCTGCAATGAAAGCCTTCACTAACATGACACATGCAAAAGGGCAGGTCAGTACCTCAAGCTCCACCTCCAGACCAGGTTTCATACCATGTTGACACCCCAGTACTGTAGTTTATTGTATTCATGGTATTATTGCTTGTAGTGTTTTAGTCACAGCCTTCTCATCCCTGCCCCTGTTTGCTTGGCCAGGGAAAATACATCCTTGCTACGAAAAACATATATGTATCTTTTTTTAGTAATGACAAATATAATAAATATGTATCTATTAATTAGCCAAAAATACATAAACAAAAGTGAGGTTGAATAGGAAAATGTGGGACTGCCCAACCTATGAAATAGAGGAAGCAGGCTGTTTTCACAAGCTGGTATGGAAGCAGTTGGAGTGCTAAGATGACATGCAGGTGCTGAACATGTTGGGCGTTTGACACCTTTTTTCTTCTGCTGCAGCAAAAACAAGCCATTGAAAGGTTTAATGAGGGTGGGTGTTGAGGAGTGCAGCTTTGAATTTCACTCTAGGAAAGAGTGGGCAGACTATTGCTGTAGGATCATATCCTTAATTGTTGCTGCTACCTGCCTTTCCCTTCTTGTCCTTTGAGAAGTACAGCAAAAGGCCAATAAGGACTGAAGAGGGATTGAAATGAAAAATGTTACTGTGGGGCCACCCAAGCCAAGCACTAGAGAAATAGTTCTATTTTTCACAATTTTTTCACCATGTATGCATAGTCACATAAAAGAAGGGGGATGAGGAGTTGAAAGAAGAGGAGGAAGAGGTGATAGAGAAAGGGATGGAGGCATTTAGGGAGGAGCAGGTTGAGAAGGGAATAGGTGGATGAGAGGAATAGGTAAACGGAAAGGAGAAGAGATGCAAGAGGTCACATTAGTAAGGCTCGTTACCTACTACCTCCATGTGGCTGCACCTGTACCTCTCCTTTAGGCATTCCTGACATTTTTTTTGTTTGCTTGTTGTTGATCGTCATTATTTGCAGAAGGTATCATATATTTGAAAAAAAAAAAAAAAAGATTCATACTCGCCTAAATGGGTTCAGCATCGATCTGACCCTACAACCTCTGCACTGAGAACTGAGCCGATCAAACACCACTGATTGCTCAGTTCTGCTCTGAGCTCTGACTAGCACTCACCAGCTTTTTGCTCTGCCCCTCCAGCGCTCACTGGAGGCTAGCTCAGCCTCTCAGTGACTCACTGAGCGCCTGAGCCAGTGGTTGGTCCATGCTTCTGGGTGGATCCTGACTTTAAAGTCGTCGACGGTTTGTTTACCATTTTATTGTATTTTTACAATGTTGATTTTTTACAAATTTGTTTGCAGCCCTGTTAGGGGATTCTGGTGAAAAATGATGGGTCTCAACAGAGGACACACCCCTCAATCTCCATCTCTGAAGCATCAGTAGCACACAATGAATGAACAGGAATACCTCTTTACAGAGCTTCACAAAATGTAGCATATTAAAAAAAGTAAAAAAAGAATCGATCAGTGGAAAATTGATCAGTCATGATGTACTGATTGTAAATAATGGTAACAAAGAAGAATTTACCCTTTCTGTGTTCCCACCACTGCTCTTATGAACAAATAGTGATAATCAAATTTGCAAAAGAGTGAAGCAGCTACTTTAACCCCCTTAGCGGTATCCCCGAGCGTGACTCGGGGTGGATTTTCTATGCTAAAATCAGTAACCCCGAGTGTCACGTACCTGGTAGGAGTCTGATGTGAAGAGGTCGGCCTACCTTGAATCTCCAACCCAGAACCCCTCTGAGGGTGAAACAGATGGCGTTCAGGTAGGAGGAACACGGGTGCCAGATGATGTTTGCTTGCAGTACCGCTGGATGCAGGGAGGGCAGCAGACCCTATATGAGCAGCAGGCACAGGGCTAGGTGGTGTGGAGCGAAGAGCCTGAATAAAGGGGAACTCCAACCCCTAGCAAGTCCGGGTGACCTGTGGCAGGAGCCTAGGATGCAGAGGTCTAGGATGGCCGGTGTTGGCAGCAAGCAGGCAGCGAAGTACAAAGGATTGAGCAGAGGCAAGGTCAAAGATCACAGGCCGGGTCGTTAGCAGGCAGGCAGCGGAGTACACAAGGGTTAAGCAGGAACAAGGTCAAGGTCACAAGCCAGGTGGTCAAACAGGAATCTTGGTGATAGATACGGGCGTCAGGAATTCAGGAACCGCTGAAGACCGGTCAGCACCGCCCGGTCATCAGAGCGCCCTTTAAATAGGAAGGAAGGGTCAGGAACGCCCCGTGCGTGTGCGCACCGTCCGCCGCACCCGCGCATGCGCGGAAGTGCGCCATTGCGGTTGGTGAATGCGCGCATGTGCGAGCAAATGCGCGCCATTGGTCAAAAACGTATTCTGCGTTCCAGGTATGAGCGCATGCGCGCGTGTGCGTGCCAACGCCGTCTCTGTCCTTGTCTTACATTGCCCCCCCCTTACGGGCAGCCTCTGGATGCCCCTCAGGGCTATCTTTTCCAGGTGGCGTTGAAAAAAGGCTTGTACCAATCTCGGGGCATGTATGTTAGAAGCCGGTTCCCAAGAATTTTCTTCCGGGCAGTAAACCTTCCATTTGACAAGGAATTGAGTAAGGTTATTCCTGTGTCTACAGTCCAATATAGACTCCACTTCAAATTCCTCATTCCCTTCGATTAGAACGGAAGGGGGACTTTCAGAGACCCGGTTGGGAAAGGGGTTTGGCATGGTTGGTTTCAATAGGGAGGAGTGAAATACCGGGTGCATCTTTAAGTTCTTGGGTAACACCAATTCGAAGGCCACTGTATTGATCTTCCGTTTCACTGGGAAAGGGCCCAAAAATTTGGGACCACGTTTCTTTGAGGGGCAACTCAATTTCAGATTAGTCGTAGACAGCCAGACTTTATCCCCAGGCTCCAGGTTCAGGTTGCCTCGTCTCTTTTTGTCGAATAATTTTTTGTTGCTTGCCTGGGCTTTGGAAATTGCATCCTGTAGCACCTGATTGTTGGTGGAAAAGAAGTTTAGACAGTCTTGAACAGCAGGTACGGGACTCTCAACAGGTAGTTCTGGTAAAAAGGACGGATGATAGCCAAGATTAGTGAAGAACGGAGACTGATTGGTTGCTGAGTGTATTGTCTTATTATACGAGAACTCCGCCAGCGGAAGGAGAGAGAGCCAATCGTCCTGTGCAAAAGAAGAGAAACACCGCAGGTACTGTTCGAGGGTTTGATTTGTCCTCTCCGTCTGACCATTGGTTTGTGGGTGGTATGCAGAAGAGAGGCGGAGTTTAATATTTAGAGCTTCACATAAAGCCCTCCAAAATCTGGAGGTGAATTGTACCCCTCGGTCGGAAATGATGCTGTCGGGAATACCATGCAATCTGACGATCTACTTGATGAAGGCCGTGGCCGTTTCTGTAGCCGAAGGAGTACCTTGCAGGGGTACAAAGTGGGCCATCTTAGTGAGGCGATCCACCACAACAAAAATGGTATTGAAGTCCTCAGATGGGGGAAGTTCTACAATAAAATCCATGGAGATCATACTCCATGGTTTCTTAGGCACAGGAAGGGGCTCCAGAAGACCCCAAGTCTTGGCTCTGTCCGTTTCGTTTCGGAGGCATGTAGTACAGGATTTGACATATTTCCTGCAGTCCTGCAGTAACTCCGGCCACCAGAAAGAGCGGGCGACCAAATCGGCCGTCTTACGGATATCATAGTGGCCGGCTAGAGGGTGGTCATGGCAATGTCCCAGGATGGAAGCTCTGAATTGTTCAGGGATAACAACTTGTCCCCCATGGAAGTAAAGGCCATCCTTTAGTTGAAGCGCTAAGTCCTGTGGAGGTGGTTGGTTGACCACGCTTGCTCTTATTTAAAACATCAGATCTGCTTGAAGGATCAAAAAAATTTTGGCCGTGAGGATGGTATCAGGCTCTGCAGGACTCACAGGGTCTTTAAACATTCGGGATAAGGCATCTGGCTTACCATTCTTAGAACCAGGGCGAAATGTGATGTGAAACACAAAACGAGAGAAAAATAATGCCCATCTTGCTTGTCGAGGTCTTAATCGTTTGGCCGTCCTCAGATATTCCAAATTCTTGTGATCCGTGAAGATGAGAATTGGATGAGAGGCTCCTTCCAGAAGATAGCGCCACTCCTCTAGCGCAGCTTTAATAGCAAGCAACTCTCGGTCCCCAACGTCATAGTTCCTCTCAGACGGGTTTAATTTCTTGGAGAAGAAGGCTACCGGGTGAAGCAAAGATTTAGGACCCTGACGTTGAGATAATATAGCCCCGACTGCATGTTCGGAAGCATCTACCTCCAACACAAAGGCCAAGGCAGGATCGGGGTGCTTTAGGATGGGTGCTGAGGTAAACCATACTGGTGTCCACTGGAAAGGTGTATGCTGTTTGGTTAACTGAGTGATGGAAGGAATAATGACAGAAAAGTTCTTAATAAATTTCCTATAGAAATTGGCGAAACCTACAAACCGTTGAACGGCTTTTCTGTCAGTAGGAGCAGGCCATTCCAGAACAGATGCAACTTTCTGAGGATCTATTGAGATCCCATCCGCGGAGATAACAAGTCCAAGGAAATGTATCGTTTGTTTTTCAAAATCGCATTTTTCAGCTTTTGCGTAAAGACAGTGTTTTCTGAGTCTGTCCAGGACTTTCTTCACATGGATCTGATGCGATTCAAGGGATTCAGAGAAGACCAAAATGTCATCCAAGTAAACTATGACGAATAGGTCAAGATAGTCCCGAAAAACATCGTTCACCAGATGTTGGAATGTGGCTGGGGCGTTGCAGAGCCCAAATGGCATGACAAGGTACTCAAAGTGACCAAAGCGTGTTCGAAAAGCCGTCTTCCATTTATCCCCTTCCCTGATTCTAACCAGGTTGTATGCCCCTCTTAAGTCAAGCTTTGAGAATATCCGTGCCCCCCGCAGTCTCTGGAACAGCTCAGGAATCAGGGGAAGGGGGTATCTGTTCTTAATAGTAATCTTGTTAAGGTCCCGGTAATCAATGCAGGGTCTTAGGGAGTGATCTTTCTTCTCCACAAAGAAGATACCGGCACCTGCAGGCGACGTGGAGGGTCGGATGAACTTTTTTTCCAAACTTTCATCGATGTAGGCACGTAGAGCTTCCAGTTCGGGTTCAGAGAGGGGGTAAATTCGGCCGAAAGGGATCTCGGCCCCAGGCAAAAGTTCAAAAGGGCAATCATATGTACTGTGGGGCGGAAGAGTGTCTGCACCCTTCTTGTTAAACACTCCAGGTATTCGTGGTAGGCCGGAGGTATCAGTTTAATGGTTTCAGGGTCAGGTTGAAGGCTCAGAAGGGGAGCAGTACCCACAGGTTTTTCCGGAAAGCAGTGTTCCAGGCAGTAGTTGGAAGAGAAAGTGACAACCCCGGTAGGCCAGTCAATGTGCAGGTTATGTGCTCTTAACCATGGAACACCAAGGATGATGGGGAACATGGGTGAAGCTATAACATCCAAACGGAGAAGTTCATGGTGACCTGAAGGGGTTTGGCACAAAATAGGTGCAGTCTCCTGGGTAACCGGGCCAGATTTGATGCCCGAGCCGTCAGCCAAGTGGACAAGGAATTCTTGTTGCTTAGTACACACGGGAAGCTGATGTAGAGAGACAAATGAGGAGTCCACAAAACAGCTGCAAGCCCCAGAGTCTATGATTGCTGCCACAGGAAGCGTCTTTCCTTTAAATTGGAGAATGACTGGAAGGGACAGTTGTGACCAACCCTCTCCAAGAAGATGTTCCAAGTGGGGTCTTCGAGAACGGACTCGGGTGGTCCTTGCTGGACAAGTCTGTAAAAAGAGACCGGCTTCCCCACAATAGAGACACAGGTTGGCACGTAGGCGCCTGAGACGTTCAGCCGGAGTGAGGGGAGCCCTTGGGAAGCTCCTGTGGTAGGCCCCATGTTGAGCCTTCTGGCTAGGGGGTGAGGAAGATAGGTCGGGCCCAGCAGCCACAGAAAGGGTTTCTTCAGCTTTCTCTGCCTGTTGTTCGCTTAACCGGCGGTCGATCTGCGTGGTCAGATTAATCAAGTCTTCCAAGGATGCTGGGATTCCGACTCTGGCTAGCTCGTCCTTTAAGGGGTCAGAAAGACCGTGACGAAACCAGTGACGAAGGGCAGGACTATTCCATTGGGTGTCCGTACTTAGGACACGAAAGTCAGTGATGTAGTCCTCGACAGGTCTTGACCCTTGTTGTAACTTGCTGAGCCTGGATTCTGCCGATTGCTGACAGAAAGGATCGGCATAAATTTGAGCCATGGCTGAAAAAAAGGAATCGGTGGAAGCTAGGGCAGGGTCCAGCCATTCTCGAAGGTGATGAGCCCAGGAAAGCGGTTCATTTAATAAGAGTGTGATTACAAACCCCACCTTAATGTCCTCAGAAACGAAGGTCCGGGGGAACAGAGAAAAGTAAAGTTCACAGGAGTTGCGAAAAGTTCTAAACATTTTGCGATTTCCAGAGAACTGTTCGGGGATAGGAACCCTGGGTTCCGGAGGAGGAGACAAAGGAAATCCAAAGGAAAAACTTGACTCAACTTGGGTAGAGGCATCAGCAACTGGAGAAGGAGTGGAGGCTGGTGCAACACTTCCTTGGTGTGGAAGTCGCTCATCCATGCGACTGAGGTCCTTCTGTAAATTCTGCACCATATGAGCAAGTGCAGAAATGGTCTCAAGAATGTCTTCCAGACTCCATCCCTGGCTGACCGGTACTGTCACGTACCTGGTAGGAGTCTGATGTAAAGAGGTCGGCCTCCCTTGAATCTCCAACCCAGAACCCCTCTGAGGGTGAAACAGATGGCGTTCAGGTAGGAGGAACACGGGTGCCAGATGATGTTTGCTTGCAGTACCGCTGGATGCAGGGAGGGCAGCAGACCCTAGATGAGCAGCAGGCACAGGGCTAGGTGGTGTGGAGCGATAAGCCTGAATAAAAGGGGAACTCCAACCCCTAGCAAGTCCGGGTGACCCGTGGCAGGAGCCTAGGATGCAGAGGTCTAGGATGGCCGGTGTTGGCAGCAAGCAGGCAGCGAAGTACAAAGGATTGAGCAGAGGCAAGGTCAAAGATCACAGGCCGGGTCGTTAGCAGGCAGGCAGCGGAGTACACAAGGGTTAAGCAGGAGCAAGGTCAAGGTCACAAGCCAGGTGGTCAAACAGGAATCTTGGTGATAGATACGGGCGTCAGGAATTCAGGAACCGCTGAAGACCGGTCAGCACCGCCCGGTCATCAGAGCGCCCTTTAAATAGGAAGGAAGGGTCAGGAACGCCCCGTGCGTGTGCGCGCCGTCCGCCGCACCTGCGCATGTGCGGAAGTGCGCCGTTGCGGTTGGTGGATGCGCGCATGTGCGCGCAAATGCGCGCCATTGGTCAAAAACGGATTCTGCGTTCCAGGTATGCGCGCATGCACGCGTGTGCGTGCCAACGGCGTCTCTGTCCTTTCCTTACACCGAGTCACGCTCGGGGTAGATGTGCAGAGTTGGCAGAGCATGCTGGCTTACCTTTTCCAGGCAGGTTACTGTACTTACCTTGTCCGTGGATCCAGCGATGCATCCACGCTGTGTGAGCGAGTGGCGTCCTACATTTGATTCACACAGTGCCCGCGCGCCGCGGGTTTCCGTTCCCTGCGACGTTACGACGCACGGGGGCGGAGACCGGCGGCAAATTCAAAAATGTAAACAAACATATTACATACAGTATACTGTAATCTTATAGATTACAGTACTGTATGTAAAAAATGCACACCCCCTTGTCCCAAGTGGTCTGCCCTGTGTCCTACATGTACTTTTATATAATAAAAAAATAAAAAAATTGTGCCTGCTAACTGGAGATTGTCCATAGCAACCAAAAGTGCCCCTGTATGTCAAAAATGATTTTAGAGCAGCTAGAAAACAGCAATATTAAATTATAATTACTTGCAGAATTGAGCGATATCGATTTGTGGTGAAATCCGTCATAAAAAAATAAAAGTAATGACAGCGACAATTCTGCAACTGAGCAAATTTCAGTGATTTGGAGTTTATTACATTATCGAATAATTTTTATTATAATTACATTATCGAATAATTTTTATTATAATTACATTATCATTTGTTATAATTATTTATAGTTATTTATTATATTATAATTTTATGATTTTGTGTTTCAAACTTTATCATACCCGGGATGTCTACTAGGCTCGTGTTTGGACAGATTTAAGTGAGTTATTCCTAAGAATTACAGTCCTACAGTATAAAATGCCAAATTTTCATGCAATATAATTGTACCGCTTTTGGTACGTAATTCCAGACAGAATCATACCGCCAGGGAGGTTAAAAAAATCAAACTTTGAAAAACATATTCTAAAACTCTAAAATTAGTGTAATAAAATATAAGCAGCACTGTAAACAATGTAAGGTGAAGTATCCGTTTTCACAGGTATTCAAAATAATGCTAATGTCCATAAACATCACCATGTGACAAACGTGAATATGTGCACAAATTATAAATATATATATATAAATGTGTTTAAATATTAATTAATTAAATATTAATTAACTCACCAACTCAAATTGCCTTACATTCTCGTGTTCGGCGTGTAAACGTGTACAAAAAGACCTCACTGGTAGGTATAGCAGATAATCCCCGTTCCAACCAATTCACTGCCAGAAAGCTCTGCATGTAAATAAAAGAAGTGCTCAAAATAGCGTGATACCACACATTTTTTTTAGTATCACACTTAAATCTTCAAATATAGCACATGAATCTCAAAAAATAGAGCAATACACTTCACAGCAAACACTCGTTCAGAGATGAACCGAAAACCTGCTGTTCCTTCCTGGATATCTGCTTCCTTGATCAGCCTTGATGCATCAAACGTACACTTCAGATGGTTGCCATCATAAAAGACTCATGCCGCGTACACACGATGGACTGATGGACCGTTTTCATCAGACCAAACCGATCGTGTGTGGGCCCCATCGGTTATTTATCCATCGGTTAAAAAATGTGAAATGTGTTTTAAAATCAACCGATGGATACCTAACCGATAGAAAAAAAAACTATCGTTTGTAGGCACGTGCATCGGTTAAAAATCCACGCATTCTCAGAATCAAGTCAACGCATGCTTGGAAGCATTGAACTTCATTTTTTTCAGCACGTCGTTGTGTTTTACGTCATTGCTTTCTGACACGATAATTTTTTTAACCGATGGTGTGTAGGCACGACTGACCATCAGTCAGCTTCATCGGTTAACTGATTGAAAAGTCCATCAAACCGTTCTCATCGGATTGACCGATCGTGTGTACAGAGCATTAGTCATGGGATTGATCACATGGTGATGTTTATGGACATTAGCATTATCTTTAAATACTTGTAAAAATGGATACTTGATCTTACATTGTTTACAGCGCTTATATTTTATTACACTAATGATATACTGATTGCCTATTTCACTTCTTGAAGCCCTAAAATGCCAGGACAGTACAATAATTCCAAACATGCCCCTGTTTTTGAAAAGTAGACAGTGCAAGGTATTTAGTAATAGGCATGGTGAATTTTTTTGAAGTTGTAAGTTTTTGTCACAATTTTTAAGAAAATCTAGAGATTACATTTTTTTTCTTTAAAGTTGTCATTTTGGCAAGTTATTTCTCACACGCAGCATAGGCATACTTACAATTACATCCAAAAACACATTCTACTACTTCTCCCAAGTATGGAGAAACCACATATGTGAGACTATTTTTACAACCTTGATGCATAGAGAGGGGTCCAAAATCCAAGGAGCACGTTTGGGCTTTTAAGAAACATAACTGACACACATACTGTCATTTCCTGACTGCCTATTATATTTCTTGAGTACCTGAAGTGCCAGGACAGGAGAAACACCCACAGCCCATTGTGGAAAGCAAACACCCCAAGATATTTTTGAAAGGCATAATATAATTGTTTTTGCCACAGGTTTTTGGACAATGCAGAAAAGAAAATGGAAATGTATTTTTTAACACATAAAGAGGCCTAAAATCCAAGGATCACCTCACCTAATTACATCTGATTTGGTGCATCCAAAGAAAAATGTTGCCTGGTAGAGCTCCCCAATAGGCCACCTGCAGAGTCAAGGGCGGTGGAACTGGTGTGCAATAATTTCTTGTGTCTAGAACCTGACCTGAGTGGGCCAAGCAATGTCCTGGTTGTGACCAAAGACCAACAAGCTAGTACTATTGCTAAAACTTTGGTGGAAACGTTTTTTGTCCATTACGGTTTACCTCAGCACTTCCATTCAAACCAAGGCTGGTATTTCGAGAGCAAACTAATAAAAAGACTGGATCATTGGAGAAGGGAAAAAAGAGATTTTGTCGGTGCAAAAAACAGCAATGAGAAAAGGATTGTCTTGGGTCAATAATGTATAAAAATACAAAATAGTTTTATTAAATACGACTCAGTAAAAGCATAGATCCAATTAGATAATAATAACACATAGTCATAGTATGACAAGTTACAGTTATACAGATAGGAAGAAATTGCAGAATTCCAACATGTTTCGCAAAATGGGCTTCTTCAGGAGAATGCAATGACCGATCATGCTTTTATAACTATACAAATAAGAAACAACATAGAGGTAAAAAGACTGTGAATTATTGAGCATCCAAAAATCTAGAACCACACCTTATCATCCACAAGGAGATTCACAACCAGAACGTTACATTTTTACTCCATTAAACCGTATGTTACAGACTTATTAAACATTGCCGCAGGAGTCAACACTTACAATAGTACAGTGAATGACTCCACCGGGTATTCTCCTTACCGGTCGATGTTCGGCTTGTTTACCTGGGGATCTAGCTTTTGGAATGTCCTTGGCTCACACTTCTCAGGCATCTTATTGAGGATATGTCGATAGACTTTGGAGAAGCTTGAAGACTGACTATGAGAAAGCCAAGGAAGCATCCATCGCTAGGGAACAGAGAAACAAAAGGAACTTTGATCTTAAAGTGAGGGTTTAGGACTTGCAACCATAAGATCGGGTGCTATTGTGCAACTTAGGGGTGCCAGGAAAACATAAATTGGCCGATCAATGGCATTCTTAACCATACATCATCTGCAAATGATAACCAGAGCTTCCTGTTTACCAGATTTGCCCTGAAGGGAAGACCGGTCCACCCAAGACATAGCATCAGAACCATCTACAGCCCATATACAAAGCTATTCTCTGATGCACCTCGCCCCCCCCCCCCCCCACCTTGAGGTCTAAAACCCGTCGGACACCTGATTTACCTCCCAGGAGGCCGAATAAGAGGAGAGTGATGAGGAAGAACTGACCCTTGACTGGTTATAAATTTCCCCACTTGAAGATACCACCAGAGTCTCTCAGTCTCCAATGGAAGACAGGGATGAAACATCTCTACCCAAAAGGGTAGAACATCAGCCTTTTGAGACGGAAGGGCCTGTACACTCCCATGGGAGAGGGACTGGAGGGGTTAATCTAGAACTTGCCGACAACACAGAAGTACAAGATGATGGAGAAACCCCAGTTCCCCCATATCCACAAGGGAGGAGGAGAGACTGCTCCTGACAGTTTGGAAGAACCAGCGCCAGGTTGTAGTTTTTAGGGGATGGATCGTGAACCTGAACCTTTACAGAGCACATACTCAAGGCTCAGACGAGCAATCTGTCCTCCTAAGACATACGACAGCCTTGGAGAAAGCTAAGGGAACTAATTTCTACAGCTCAACGTCCTAGCCAAGTGCCAGCTTCCTCTATCCACCCTCTGACACTACTGGGTGGGTCACTAATTTATTACTGGCCTGTCATTAAAATGATATAACCCTGTCTAATGCAGGGCGTGGCTTGGACTCCACCGAGATGGCGGTGTGAATCCTGAGCTCCGGCTAACGGCGGACTATCACAGCGGCTCACGGCATACAGAGGCAATATTTCCAGCCCCGATCGCAGCCTAATTGCGGCGGAACACTCGCTCGACATACAGGGAGCATGACGAGGAAGCGGCAGGCCGAGCATCGGCCGAAAAAGCTCACAGACTTTTTCGCCTCATCACCGCTACCTCGTGGGCAAGATGGCGCCGGCGCCTCCTCCGCATCTGGATCCTGTCACGGACGCTTTCAGGCCATCGCTTTGCCAGACCATCCAATATCCCGGGCTGTGGGGGGAATGTCACAGACGCCTTCCCCGCTCAGCAGAAGCCCTGCTAAGTCCCGTTTCAGGGCAGATGACACGGACACCCAGCAGTGTGAGGTAAGGTCTAACCCTGACTCACAGGAAGACACGAGGGAGCTCCCTGATTCCATAGTCTCATTCCCCACACAGCACCAACCAGTCCTGGACACTACTCTAAAGGATATGCTCATCTCATTGAGGAGCACTATTCACAGTGACATGATGTCCTGCATGAGGAAGTTTAGTACAGAATTGTCAGAAGTGGGTGACAGAGTGAGCCACATTGAGAACAAAATGGGGGAGTATGCTACAACCATTAATGACCTAGTAGACGCCCATGATACGGTTGAAGAGGAGCAAATGTGGGTGAAAGCCAAACTGGCAGATTTAGAGGACAGGTCACGCAGGAACAACGTGAAGGTCAGGGGTATCCCGGAAACTGTGGCCCCCTCTAATCTGCGCTCATACGCTATGACCATGCTTGCTGCTCTCATGCCTGATGTCCCTGCCATCGAGCTATCGATCGATAGGATACATCGCTTGCCCAAACCCTCCTTCATCCCAGAGAATGTTCCTAGAGATGTCCTCTTCAGAATGCACTTCTACCAGTCTAAAGAAAGATTGATGTCTATAACTCGCAAAGGGGAACATAGTGGCACCGACTATGCGTCTCTACAATTCTACGCCGATCTGTCGCAGTTCACCCTACAGCTCCGGAAAAATCTGAACACTGTCACCAAAGCCTTGAGGAACCATGGCATCACCTACAAATGGGGGTTCCCAACAAAACTCATGGTGACCAGAGATGGAACCACGCATGTGATCACCTCTCCATCCAAGGGCTTCAAGCTGCTCCAGAAATGGAAGATTCTACCTGGAGACGAGTCTCCCTCCGCCAGCTTTGATACACCTGGCCGGGTGTCCCCCACTTGGAAGCAAGTCTCTAAGGCTCACTGATCTGACTGAACTTTATGGCCTTTTTCGTTGCCCTGTGTATTTGCTCTGCGGCCCTAATCTGGGCCCCGCCATCGGAGCTTTCCCACATCCTAGCTCCCCTGCATTTGAGCAGTATTTTCTGCACTTGGGTCATCCCGACCCTCCTTTTACAGTTTGACTGTTATTTTTTTTGGTTTATTTTATGTTTGTTCTCCTCTCTTAACCAGTTTTGTTTACAGGAACCGTATCTCTCCAAATCTAGGAACTGTATCTCCTTGAATCACATACCTGTCAAGAAGTTAGGCGGTACCCTTGGAGTCTGGATCATTAACTCTCGATGGGCATTTCGTGTTCTTGATGTATCTTTGCAAAGGTTGGGCCGTGAGTACATGAGGCCCATGTTGATAGCACTTTGTCACCTAGACTGTAATGCCGGTTAATATCTTGTCAATCAATGCAAATGGCCTGAATCACCCTGCGAAGAGGGCATCGCTCTGGGGGGAAGCTGATTCCCTGCGGTGTGATATTCTCTGTGTCCAGGAGACCCACTTTCATAGTGGTGCCCCACCCAAATGCTCTCATAGATCATTCCAGCACTATTTTTTTTCCAACATGGAAGCAAAAAAGAGGGGTGTAATGATCGCTGTGAGGGACACAGTCTCCTTCTCTTTGATAGAGGAACATACTGACCCCTTGGGTCGCTATATAGTCTTGGTGTGCGATATCAATGGTGTTAGATATACCTTGGTTAATGTATACGTCCCGAACAAAAGACAGATCCACTTTCTGAACGGCCTTATGCGCAAAATCAAAAAGATCCTGCAGGGCTCACTTATTGTGTGTGGAGATTTCAATGTAGTGCCTGATCCTCTATTGGATTCTACCACGAGTCACTCTGGCAGGATCCCTGCCCTGGCTACCTTTCTTAGGTCCAATGATTTATATGATGCCTGGCGCTGTACACATGCTAGTGAAAGAGATTATTCTTTTTTTTCGCACAGGCACTGTTCATATTCTAGGATAGATCTATTTCTATTGGACAAATGGCTACTTACTAAGGTGGCCCACTCCAATATTAATACAATCACGTGGTCAGACCACGCCTCCGTCCTCCTAACCCTGAGCGACACATACCCTGACACAGCTGCATTTGTTTGGCGTGCCAGTTCTTCTCTCATCCAAAACGCAGCTACTAAAGACACAATAGGAGAACGACTGACAGAGTATTTTCAGACCAATTCCCCCTCCACAGATAACCCTTTCACACTTTGGAACGCCCACAAGGCGTACATCAGAGGAGTGTTTATCCAGTTGGGTGCTAGGGCCAAGAAGCAGAGGCAATTGGCTATTGCCACTCTTCTCAGGGACATAGAGTCCCTGGAATCTTTGAACAAAACCAACCCCAACCCATCCACTAGTGCTAAGCTTTCGGTTTTAAGGCACAACCTCAGACTCTTACTTCTCCAAAACTTTGAGAAAAAAGATAGATGGGCAAGAATGTCCTTCTATTCGACGAACAACAAAGCTGGTAGGGCGCTGGCCCGTTACATACGGGGTCAGCGCTTCAAAACTAAGATTGCCCGGTTGATACATCCTTTGAGTAAAAAAATTGTGTATGATCCTCAAAACATAGCTGATGCGTTTAGCGACTACTATAGCTCCCTGTACAACTTAGAGCGGGATCCCACGGCCCACCAACCGTCCGTAGCTGAAATAAAAGATTTCCTATCCAAGATCCACCTACCTAGTCTAACCTCAGAACAATTAAATAACTTGAATTCCCCCTTTACAATGACTGAACTACTGCAAGCTATTAACACCCTCCCTCCTAACAAATCCCCTGGCCCCGATGGACTCATAGGGGACTATTATAAGACTTTTCAAATGACTCTAGGCCCCTATTTATTGAGAGTGTTCGAGTCAGCTGCTACCTCCGAGTCATTTCCCTCTGAAATGCTTGAGGCCTTGATAGTAACACTGCCCAAACCTGGGAAGTCGCCCGATGCCCCTCAAAATTTTCGCCCTATTTCATTGCTAAACAATGATCTCAAAATTTATGCCAAAATGATAGCCTTGCGTCTAGTGGATGTTTTGCCCACCTTGATTGACCCAGACCAATCCGGTTTCACGAAGGGCAGGCAGGCATCGGACGCCACGAGGCGTTTGCTCAATATCATTCATATTGCACGGTCGACCCGAGCGCCTTCTCTGCTCCTCGCTTTGGATGCGGAGAAGGCGTTCGATAGGGTGCACTGGACGTACCTGAAGTGCACTCTGGAAGCATATGGATTTGACAAACACTTACTATCGGCGATTTTAGCATTATATACGGCCCCGTCGGCTAAAGTGTATACATCGGGAATGCTATCCAAACCTTTTAAAATCACGAACGGCACAAGGCAGGGGTGCCCGCTATCCCCCCTCATTTTTAACTTGCTGATGGAGCCGCTTGCAGCCTCCGTCAGACAGTCTCCCGACGTACACGGTTTTACAATAAGGGGTAAAAAACATGTCATCAGTTTATTCGCGGACGACGTTATATTAATGCTTACGAATCCGGTGACTTCCTTGGAAAGGGTCTCTTGTTTGCTTCAAGATTATGGTAAAATATCGTACTATAAGGTGAACGATACCAAATCCTTCATCTTGGATCTGGGTGTACACCAAGATGATAAACTACATATCCAACAGGTTTACCCTTATATATGGAATGATCAAGCAATCGAATACTTGGGGATCCATCTTACCCCCTACCCAGAGCAGCTGTTCAACGCCAATTATTTACCACTGATAGATAAGGTTAAGGAAGGAACAAAAGCACTGAGTAAATACATTCTATCGTGGTCCGGTAGACTGGCTGCATTCAAAATGCAAATGTTACCGCAAGTACTGTATGTGTTTAGAACGGTCCCTATTCCTGTACCCCAAAAACTTTTTAGGGAGCTTCAGGGTATACTCTCAAGATATCTCTGGGCAGGCAAGAGGGCGCGTAGCGCCTTCAACAAACTTCGCAAAACTAGGATGGCTGGTGGCATGGGAGTGCCTTCCTTTGCTGATTACCATCTAGCGGCTATTTTAACGCAGGCTAAAGGCTGGTTTCCTGATCAGTCGACCCCAATTTGGGGTCCTCTAGAACAATCCCAAGTCCCTGGCAGAGACCTGAGGGCGCTTTTGCTAGCAAGCCCCTTCCTCCAAACCTCGCAACTGATATGCGCCTCCACAATACTGGCAACTCTAGAGGCCTGGAGGAATTTCACCTCAGCGGAGCTACTTTCTACTCCCACTGTTAGCTTAGACTCACCCATCTCCTCCTTAGCCCTGATAATCCCCGATCTAAATTTACAAAAATGGCTACTGGGAGGGGTGAATTGGATCTCGGATATACTTAAGGGAGGGTCCCTGAAACCTTTTCACCAATTACAATCTGAATTTGGTCTTCCAGACTCAGAACAATTCAATTTTCTTAGAATACAATCATTTTTTAATAAGGAACCCTATAAACCCTATAAGATATTCTGGAAAGTAAAAGATTTTTTTACCTCGCAGAGAAGCAGGAGGCAAGGTATAACGTTAATTTACAACCTACTCAACAACAAATCTATCTTCGCTAAAAATAATGCTTTATTGACCTGGGAAAAGGACCTTGATAGGTATTACTTGGACGAGCAGTGGCTTAAAGCTTTACAATATACCCACACGGCCACAAAAAGTGCCAATCTGTGGGAACTCTACCATAAGGTTACTCAAAGGTGGTACCTCACGCCATCTAGACTTGCTAAGTTTGGACATGGAGCATCTCCGCTCTGTTGGAGACAATGCTCACAAGCAGGCACACTGTTTCACATCCTATGGGAATGCGGGAGGCTGGCTAAGTTCTGGTCCAGCATTTTCATAATAGTGCGTCAGATAACGGGAATCTCCATACATCCCTCACCCTCTCTAGCTATTTTACATCTGGGTATAGAAGAAATTCCCTCCCCTTTCAGGAAATGCATCATCCATCTTTTCTTGGCGGCCAAATTAGTCATACTTCGACTGTGGAGATCCGATGTTGACCCCAAAGCTGAAGATGTAGTCAGAACTCTTTCGATACACTTCACATATGAGCGTATGCTAGCTTACTCAGAAGGTAGACACGTCACTTTTATTTCTCATTGGCAGGCCTGGGTGGACTGGTATGATAACAACAAGACCTTGTATTGAAATATCTCAGTTATCTTTTTTGATATACGGCGAGGTGCTGGTTCCTTCCTTTTCCTTTATTATTTTAGTTTTTATTCTCTTATGTTTATCTATTTTCTTTTATCTTGCTGATAATGTTTTAAGTTTGACTTTGGAGTTTAGCCTTCTTACAAACATGGTATGCGCATCCCCTTATAGAGCACACTAGCACAGCCTTTGGTGTATCTTTGGTTCTGGTGCATCTGGGGCAGTGTATGCTCAGCTACACGGGTCACAGTGAGTTCCCATTGGGGTGACCTATAGAAGGAAAGGGATATGCTGTTCTTTGCGTGCTGCATTGTAAATTTATGGTTTTCATGCTGCAAGTTGATATGTCAATGTGAAATGAAAATGTGCTCTTTGCTGCTCTTGTGGATACTCAATTGTACTAGCAGACCAATGTTTGTAATATGTTTTCTGTATGTGTTTATATCTTCTAAAACAATAAAAATTATTGATATAAAAATAACCCTGTCTAATGCAGTATATTGTTTATTGAGTATAAAATAAACTATATAATGCATTAGACAGGGTTCTTGCATTTCCAGCTGGTCATCCAGCTCCACTAAGTACTGCGTAAATATTTTTATACCTAGTATAAAGTTTATTGTTGGAAAATCCCTCTATTAGTCAGTTGTTTGCTACTGTAATTTCTGGTTAGTAGAATAATTAGTTGCATATCTTTAAATGTACTAATCTATAGATAACTGATAATAATGAGATTATATCCTGTCGTCGGGGACTAAAGACTTTCAAGTGGGGGAAGGATGTAGCCGACAGCGGACTACAGTTATCTGGCACTGCAGACTTACCCTCGCCCTTTTTAGACTGCCTCTGTGTTCCCCTAGTTCTGGGCTTGGTTACATGCATCATATTCCAAAGCCAAGCAGGGAGCATTGTGGGAACTGTAGTCTCCTGAACAGACATCCCTTAACTGCAGAACTATCCAAGAACTACAGCAAGCCATCTGCTCTAGGGAGAGAACTCTGGGAGAGGCTATAAAGGTGTCAGCAGTCCAGGCCCCTCGTGAGAGGAATGCAGCCTACCACGTGGCAACAAGACGCTCCCAGCTCCGACCCAGGTGGGCCGAACGCTACATGAGGGGCACCACAGCAGCATCATTGAAACCAGCAGGACCAGATGTTTCACTGTTCCAGCAGCCAGTTTGTCATCTCAGCCTGTTAAAATCAGCTTGGATCACTTTTCAGGATGATTGGTGAGCGGACACCTTCCCACAAATCCAATACAAGTCACTATAATACTCCACAGGACACTGTTTACAGACACCCTATCCCTGAATTACCTTAAGGATTGCCACTGGTCAGTCTCAGCAGCTTTATCTTTACTGCATATCACTGTGCCACATTTAGAAGTCTTGTTTCTTTGAGCTCCAACATGCCGGTGAAGATAACTGCAAGGCCTTGCATCTTTGAACTTTGCTAATTCCATCTCCATTTAAAGGGACACACCACTAGCCCCTATATTACTTCATCTCTCATTAGGATTAAAGGTATAATAGGCAGGACTGGGGTTCCCCTTTAGCAGGGTATTACATTCAGCAACCAGTAGCCCTTTTGAAATCCATTCATTTATTGTCTGCTTTCTGTATGCCCTGATATTATATTTCTGTCATTGCCAATTGTCATTTAGTTGCTTTGAGGGACTTTGTATGCAGGATTTGGCTGACTAATACACTGTTACAAGACTCTCGTTTTTATTAAGTAAACCAGAGAGAGCTAATCAATATACCTGTCAGTGTGTTATTTAAAGGTATACACAACATGTCTGAACCTAGAGTGTCAGGAGGGCTGGAAAGTTCACAGGGTCAAGGTGGCGCAGATGAACATGCAATTCTAAGCAACCCCCAAGTGGGCAGTGCTACACTGGCATACAGTGTCACCAGTGTAGCAGTCAATGTTTCTTATCAAGTAGAGTGGACATTAAACTGCTTTAGTAAGGTGATTTTTTTTATATATTATACACATATATATATATTATTTTATATATATACACCAGCAGCTAGTGTGATAGGATGTACGGGTACACCCACCTGCATTGACGCTCATTAAAGGAATGAGTTGGTAACCCTAATATTGATGAGTATGGTCAGTAGGTATGAGCCGAACACCCCCGCGTTCGGTTCGCACAAGAACCGTTGAACAGACCGACCGTTCGCGCAAACATTTAGAACCCCATTGAAGTATATGGGACTCGAACGTTCGAATTCAAAAAAGATCATTTTAACCACTTAAGGACCGCCGCATGTACATTTACGTCGGCAGAATGGCACCAACAGGCACATCAACGTATATATACATTGGTGCCTTGGGGGGTTCGGGGGGGCGGTCGGACCCCCCCCCCCATACATGCGGCGGTCCGCGCCGCTGTAGGAGCGATCCAACAAGAGGGGGCGGCTATTCATTTTTGTCCGCCCCCTCCGGATCGATCCCAGCCAATGCGCGCGCCAGCCCGCCCAGTCACTTCCTCCTCCTGTGTAAACACAGGAAGGAGGAAGCGATGTGATCTCTCCCTCGGCAGTTTTTTCAACCACCGCTGAGGAGAGATCACAACACACTAAGTCCTGCACTAACACTACACTGCACTAACACTACACATAGTCACATTTAACCCCCCCGATCGCCCCCCCCCCCCACATCTGTCACAGTGTCACTGAATGCAGTAATCATACATGTATGATTACTGTATTTAGTGTCAGTGTGACAGGCAGTGTGACAGTCAGTTAGTGTTAGGTCCTGGGTAGCCCCCGTACCCCCCTAATAAAGTTTTAACCCCTTGATCACCGCCCTAGTTAACCCTTTCACTCCCTATTGCCAGCATCACTAAGCGGTCATTTTTCTGATCGCTGTATTAGTGTCACTGTTCCCGCTAGGTAGATAAATTTTTTTTTATTGCGATTTTTTTTTACTAAAGACATGTGGCTAAATAAATTTTGGCCTAAATGTTTGACTAAAATTTAGTTTATTGATTTTTCTTATAACAAAAAGTAAAAAATATTGTTTTTTTTTCAAAAATGTCGCTATATTTTTGTATATAGCGCAAAAAATAAAAATCGCAGAGGCAATAAAATACCACCAAAAGAAAGCTCTATTTGTGGCAAGAAAAGGACGCAAATTTTGTTTGGGAGCCACGTCGCACGACCGCGCAATTGTCTGTTAAAGCGACGCAGTGCCGAATCGCAAAAACCCCTTGGGTCATTTGGCAGCATATTGGTCCGGGTCTTAAGTGGTTAAAGACCAATATTCAAGTTATTGTTGGAAAACGTCTTTGAGAACCCGGGTCTTGCCCCAGGGAACATGTGTCAATGGAAAAAAGTTCTGATCTCCTGAACAAAAATACTGGCCCAGATTCACAGAGAATTAGATTCTCGTAGAGTATCAGAAATACACTACGCTGCCGTATTTTACCTGGCTCTACGTGGAATCCAGGTAGATTTTGTCCAGTAAACGACGGCGGCGTAGTGTATTTCTCCCGTCGCAATCTATCTACGCGAGTAGGGGGCGTGAATCATTTAAAATAGGCGCGTTCCCGCGGCGATCGAACTGCGCATGCTCCGTTCGCAAATTTCCCGCCGTGCATTGCGCGAAAACACGTCGTTACGTCATTCGTTGTTTGAGTAGCGTCGTTTACGCACAATCCTCGTCCCGAACGAGTTACGTAAAAAAATAAAAATAAATAAAAAATCGACGCGTGAACGACGGCCATACTTAACATGGGCTACGTACCGTTAGACCAGCAAAAAGCTGGTCTAACAGTACGTAAAAAAAAAATAGACGAAAGCGATTGCGAAGACCACTCGTATCTTCGTGGATCGCCGTAAAAACACATTTGCATATCCCGACGCATGAAAACGACGCAAACTCCTCCCAGCGGCCGCAAATATATCGCAGCGTAGATCCGAAGGCTTACGAAGACGTAAGCCTCTCGGATCGAAGCCCGAAGCCGCCGTATCATGGCTTGAGGATTCAAACTAGTGATACGGCGCGCGAAATTTGAAATTACTCCTGTCTAACACCAGTTAGACAGGCGTAATTGCTTTCTGAATCTGGGCCAAAGTTTTTAAAACTCTTTTCCATTGATACATGTTCCGTCGGGCAAGACCCGGGTTCTCAAAGACGTTTTCACAGGCAAACTATAGACACCCAGCAGGTACAATATTTAAAGGAATTTTTTCATTTTTTTTTCTCATTTAAACATTATTAAAATCACTGCTCCAGGAGCAGTGATTTTAATGATGCTTAAATAAAAAAATGAAAAATTCCTTTAAATTTTGTACCTGCTGGGTGTCTATGCCTGTGATAACGTCTTTAAATAGCACAATCACCTGCCTGCCAGTAAATTAGGAATAGCTGATCTAGCTAAGCTATACAGTGTAAAAATATATGTACAACTCCTAGAGATGTATATATATATCCTCTACACATTGTAAATTAAGCTAAACTGACTAGCCTGCCTGCCTGCCTGCTCTATCTAGCTATATAAAAAGACTATATCTCTGTCTCTCTGACTGCTCTCATTAACAACCGCAACACACTACACGAGGCTGCCCAGCAGGCGGCCTTATATAGTGTGGGGCGTGTGCTAAAGCCCTGAGCCATAATTGGCCAAAGCCACCCTGGCTTTGGCCAATTATGGCTCTCCGTTTTTTGCGCGCTGTGATTGGTCAAGCATGCAGGGTCATAGTGCATGTTTGGCCAATCATCAGCGCGCAATGTCGCAGTGAATTATGGGCCGTTGCGCGTCACTCTAATTTGGCACGAACGACCCGTTTTGTTCGAATTTCGTCGAACGTACGAACAGACAATGTTCGAGTCGAACATACGTTCGTATCGAACGCGGAGCTCATCCCTAATGGTCAGTCATAAAAAGATTGAAAGATTAGGTGCATAGTGGAAAACATACATTTTAAAGGTCTGTGTTCACAGACTTGTTCATATTAGATGGGATTTAAATTACTATACAAATCTATAGAAATTAAAAACTTGCCTGAAACAGGTCAAATGCAAGTCAGGGGATGCTCAAATGCACCTATCAATCTTAAAAGCAGCTCAAACTGATGTCAAACTGAATCTTTTCACACAAGCCCAAACAAAGCCCATCAACATAGGGCCTTCAGGGTGGTGATTGTATTAAGAATATATATACTGTATATAATGTATTTACCTAATGGGTACCTAAAATGCACTTACGCATATCAAGTGGTGCATTGTTAACATAATATATTATTTGGAGACAGAATGGCATGCATTAATTATATATTTGGTTTTGTAGCACACACTCTCCCGTTTACATTATTGAAGAGATTTTTTTATTTTCATGCGGCATTTGTTTAATCATGGAATTTTATAATGCAATGTCTGTCACTGGCATGTATAGCCTTACTTTAAATATTTCATTTATGTTCTAATTAAGATAAAATTCATGTTGTTAGATTTTCAATCCATGTTTTTTTTATTGGTTTTAAATAATTTACTAGAAAGGAGGGACGTTTACACTGTAGCAAGCATGGGGGAGAGAAAATACTAAACAGAAAACATTTGTATTCATTTTTTATTTTTATTCTGTGCTTTCTTTTACATTATTAGCCTAAGCTGGAACTTGAAAGATAATGTTACCTGTTATAATAGACACATGTCACAACTGAGTATAAAAAAGAGAGGAGCTTTTAAGTGTTGCAATATGGTTACATTTAATAAAGGTACAATATTTAGCAAGAGTGAGTGAGTAACTTGTATAGCGAACTAAATCGCTTCAAGGCGCTGTATCCAATGTGGTCGTCCAGCCATGCTTCAGAATAAAAATACACAAACGGTCACTGGCGCTAGGAGGGATATAGGCCAGTCAATGAAGCAAAAACAAACCCTATGGTGAAGAGGATATCATATAGACAGTTCAGTGCAGCGGGAATGACGGTACCCGGAGGTACCCAACACAAGTAATATACACAAAACAAGTCCGCGCTCGTAAATGTCTGTAAAATATATATAAAATATATAAGCCCAATGTTGTTGGGATAAAAGAAAATAATCATATAAATATAGAGAAAAAAAAAGAATCCATTTATTGCAGATCCACTTCTAAAAACAAGGGAGAAAACAGTCCATATAGGATAATATACAGGGCTGTAGAGTAGTAAGCAATGTGCACAAACAGTTCCACCAGCAGACACCAGCAATTCATGGAGTTAAACCTCAACGGTTCCATGCACAGGCCTTTATACCATCTACCATCAAGGTACTGTCAGCGTGTGTTTTTTGTCCTCATGATGGCCTGTGCATGGAACCGTTGAGGTTTAACTCCATGAATTGCTGGTGTCTGCTGGTGGAACTGTTTGTGCACATTGCTTACTACTCTACAGCCCTGTATATTATCCTATTTGGACTGTTTTCTCCCTTGTTTTTAGAAGTGGATCTGCAATAAATGGATTCTTTTTTTTCTCTATATTTATATGATTATTTTCTTTTATCCCAACAACATTGGGCTTATATATTTTATATATATTTTACAGACATTTACGTGCGCGGACTTGTTTTGTGTATAATGCTTCAGAATAGATAGGTCTTAAGTTTTTTTCTGAAGGCCCGATTGTTTTCCTCCATCTGAATGTCTGAGGGTAGAGCGTTCCATAAACGTGGTCCTTGGACAGCGAATCTTTGTTCTCCTTTCATTTTGTAACAAGATTTGGGGATGTGGAGGAGGTTCTGATTAGTTGATCAGAAGGCCCGATTTGGGGTGTAGTGTTTTATTTTCTCACATAAGTATTGCGGCGCATTTGCTTGCGTGCATTTGTGGGTGAGCCAGAGCGTCTTGAATGTCACCCGATCCTTTACGGCTAGCCAGTGGAGGGTCCTCATGACCAGGGAGATTGGTTCCCATGGATTTTTACCTGCTACTAGTCTGGCTGCAGTGTTCTGGGCGACTTGTAGATGAGCAATCTGGTATTTCGGTAGTCCTAGGTAGAGGGAATTTGCATAGTCGAGTCTGGAATTGATTAGTGTTCCAACTACTACTGCTGTGTCTTCTTGCGGGATGAACGGGATGAGTCTACGCAGCAAGCGGAGAAGATAGTGAGATCCGCTGACCACCAATCCTATTTGTGCATCCATAGACATTTCTGAGTCAAAGATAACTCAGAGGCTTTTTATTTTAGTGCTTGGAGTGATGGTTTGTCCAAAGATGGTGGGAGGAATCCAAGTTGTCCTAGAATTTGTCTTCTGGTTTGCGTGAAGAAGGAGAAGTTCTGTTTTGGATACATTGAGTTTGATGGAGCTCTCTGTCATCCAATTATCTATTAATGTTAGGAATTTTTCTAATCCGTGAAATTGATCTTTTTTGTTGGTGATGCAAAGGTAGAGTTGAGTGGCGTCCGCGTTTGAGTGGTAGAGCAGGTCTTGTTTGCTGATGATTGTGAGGAGTGGGCAAAGGTAGATGTTGAAGAGCACTGGCGACAGGGGTGATGCTTGACGGACTCCGCATGTGACGGTGCTGGCTTCTGCCATTAAGGCCGCGTACACACGATCGAATATATCTGCTGAAACTGGTCCGCAGACCAGTTTCAGCGGACAGATTTAATCATGTGTACGGGCTAGCAGACAGTTTCCAGCAGACAAAAGTTTTAAAGCATGCTTTAAAACTTGTCTGCTGGAAAGCCGTCTGTCGGATATGTCCGCTGGTTAGTACGCCTAACCAGCGGACCGAAATCTCCCGCATGCGTCGAATGGATTCGACGCATGCGTGGAAGTATTTTACTTCCTGGTTCAGTGATGTGGCGGTGTCAACGTCACCGCCACGTCACCGTGCTGTCTGTCCGCGGGGATTTTTATTTGATCGTGTGTACACACATCAGACCAAAATCTCCCAGGAGACATGTCCGATGAAAACGGTCCGTCGGACCGTTTTCATCTGATATATCTCCTCGTGTGTACGTGGCCTAAGGCTCCTAGTTTTACTGTCTGGGATAAATTTTCCAGGAATCATGCGAACCATGGGTGATCCGAAACTGCGACTCCACTTGTTATCGGTCTGCGACAGTTTAGGTCTTTGGGGTCGAGGTTGTGTTTCTTTAGGAGGGGTTTGATTATGCCTTGCTTGAGCGAAATTGGAACAATGCCTTCTTTAAATGATTGATTTATGAGATGTGTTATGGTGGGTGCCACAAATTTGGCACATTCTTTCAAGAGTTTTGTGGCAATGATGTTGTTTGGTGCTATACAGTAAAGTCTCGCGTTCTTGCTTCAGCAATGTAAGAGCGTCATTAAACCAGCCCGAGTTGTTTTTGCGGATGAGTACTCTGCATCTCGGAGGGACTATGACCCGGATTCACGTAAGACTTACACTGACTTACCTAGAGATACGCCTTCATAAGTACAAATGTGCGTCGTCGTATCTTTGCGCCGATTCCCAAAACTAGATATGTAGAAAAATAAGGCTTCAGCCGCCCGATGTAACTTGCCTACACCGGCGTATAGTGGGCGCATAGTTACGCTGGACGCATCTGCCGTTCTCATTTTAAATATGCAAATAAGTAAGATACTCCGATTCACGAACGTACTTGCGCCCGGCGCATGTTTTGAGCGATTTGCTTAAGGGTTACGTCCGGCGTAAAGTTACTCCTCATATAGGAGGCGCAACCCATGCAAAGGTATGGACCAGCACTGGGATGCGTCCAAGATACGACGCATGCGCAGTTCATTTTTTGAAGCTCAGCTCATCATTTGCATGGGGTCACGTTTCATTTAAATGTTACACGCCCACTTCCAGCCCACTTCCACCTACTTTGACTTACGTTGGCTTACACCGACAACTATACGATACGCCGGTGCAATGTTGAGAGCATTTGCTTTGTGAATACCATGCTTGTCTCTCAACATTGCTCCGGCGTAGTGTGAAGAAGATACGCTACGCCGGCAGAAAGATGCGCCGAGGTACGTGAATCAAGTTGTCTGTAGTAATGCTTTGTTAAGGAGGTTGAGGCTTTCTTACATTGAATGGTTTTGATTGACCGTTATTTTATTTGCTAGTGTGCTTTTGAAGAGTTCTGAGTGCAGTTTCTTCTGTGATCTTGTCTTATGTGTTGTTCTTGAATATGCTGTTTTTTGGAGAATAGTGTTGGTACTGTAGTTATTTTAGATTTGATAGCGTGGTGGTCCGTCCAAGGTAACGGCGAGTTGTTCAATGTGTTGATGTCCATATTCTGTTTGAAGATAAGGTCAAGGGTGTGCCCCAAAACATACGTGGGAGCATTTATCAGTTGTTGCAGACCTAAATCTTCCAGTTGGTTGATGCAGGCAGTGGCAATGGGGTCCTGGGTGGAATTAACCCAGAGGTTGAAATCCCCGAGTAGGATGAGGTGTTTGGTTTCCAAGGTGTAGGTTTTGATGAATTTGGTGAGAGGTGTTAGGAGGTGCGTTTTTGGTCTCGGTGGTCTGTAGCATAGCAGTATATAGACGGTGTCCTGGGCTGTGGTTTGGAGTTGCAGGGTGAGTGTTTCCATAAAAGGTACTGATTTCGGTAGAGTTGGCTTACTGAGAGAAAGGTGGGATTTGTAGATCACTGCTAGGCCTCCTCCTCTTTGCCCTATTCTATGCTCGGTTAGAATGCAATAGTTCTCAGGCACTAGTTCTGCTAGGATGGTGTTGCAGTCCGGTGTTAGCCAACTTTCCATGATGAAGAGGCAATCTGTGTTGTGTTGGGTGATGAAGTCATGAATCTCCTGTCTGTGCTTGACTGCAGATCTAGTGTTGATCAGGGCGCATGATAGGTGTTGTGGTTGGAGTAATGCCATCCTGTTATTGCGTCCGATTGGCGATTGCTTCTTAGTAGGTGTTCTTTCCTTAGTATTTTTTAGCAGGAGGCTGGTGGTCTGGTGGCGGTATTCATTAGGCTACGCAGGGTGAATATTTAGGCTGGGTTCACACTAGTGCGGTGCGTTTTTGAGCTCCATTGTTTTTGCAAATTTCTCTATAAGGTGTTCTGCAGATCAACTGTGTTTTAGCTGCGGATCAGGAGCGAATTTGAAGAAATTCACTTCAGAGCTGCGTTTTTGGTTAGCTGTGTGATGATGTAGCTAATAAAAGGGAGTGACATTTCTTGGCCTCTTCCTTTTTCTCCAGCAGTCAGTATTGTGTGGATTTGGATTTGGATTAGTGAAGAAATGTGTGCTGCCCTGCCCATGTTCATGCCTACAGTTGTTGCTGCAACAGCAACAATCTTGCTGGAAGTTGAGAGGAGGAGAAGGAGGAGGAGAAGAAGATACTGGGTTCATCCCATCATTGCAAATAGGGATGGAAGAGGGCAGTTCATGCTATTGTATGAAGATCTCCGTGGGCATGTAGACGTGTTTTTTAATTATACACGCATGTCAATAACTAGGTATATATTTTTTTTACTTGCTAAGCCTTTTCTTTTTCCTTTGTTGCATAGTAGATCTTTGTAAATTTTCTAATTTTTTCTTATAGTTTTGATGAATTATTACGACTAACATACCCTAGGTTGGAGTGACAGAACACATGCTACAGAGCAAGCATCCAGACTGCCCAACGATTACTAATCACATTAAGGTACTTTTCGCCACCTATGTGCATTTTTGTTTTCTTTATGAGCATGTTATATTTTGTGTATTGAACTAACCAACATCTGTAATTAGAAATGATTAACCAGACAGAAGATGAGCAAAAATATCTTTATGTTTTTTTTTTCTTAGAAAAAACATAGCAGAAGTAGCCAAAATATATTTTTTAATAATAATATAAAATATATTAACTTTGCATTCAAGTATATCTCAGGAATTAACGTTTATCCAAAAAATCCACAGATGCTCATTAACTGTGGGCAGAATTTAAACTTTATAGATTGTGATATATTTTTGGCAAAAATGGTGCCTCAGTGGAGTAATGACTTGATGAAGGCTTTTCACCAGTGGCAGTGCTGGAAACATGGCTAGACTCGCCATGTTGCTGTGGGCCATGTTGCTGTGGGCCATGTTGCTGTGAGCCATGTTGCTGTGGCAAATGTTGCTGTACCAAATGTTGCTGTGGCAAATACATCCCCTGAATTTGATTGTGTTCCCTAATTGAAGGGATTGGGGCTGGGATGGGATAGGGAACTCCTCTGTGTGGGAAATCATATATCAAAGTAGCCTCTTCAAAACTGGAAGGATAGGGTGGAGGAACATAGGGGTAAAATTGATGTCCTGACTCTGGGTATTGGCCTGACCTTGGTACGTGTATGTGAGTTGTTGCATGTGGCACATATGGCCTTTCAGATCTTGGCTCCTCACTGGGCACTGTAAATGACTGTAGAACTTGTTCTACATTGCTTCGCATTTCTAAATATCGCTCAGGTCGTACTTTTTAAATTAAAAGTTACAAAATTGAGCGCCAGTATTGTAGCCGGACATAAGAAAGCATCCATCTTATCAGACATTTTTAGTAACATCTCTAGTAGACGCTCACTTATGTCCATCTGCGATACTGCCGGTCACTTACGTGCAACTTTTGCAGGGCGAGCAATGGTTACAGGAGCAGAGGAGGGCCCAGGGATTGGCTCAGCCAATACAGATTCCTCTTCTGGGTTTAGCCATAGATTTGACCCTAGTTGCATTTCTGTGAGATCCTCATTGGGTTCGTTAAAATCAGGTGCCCCTGATTGTGCCTCAGAATGCCTCTCTGGTTGATACTCCAACACATCCTGTTCATCCCAACTTGCTTCTGTCCTGTTTATGTAAGAAAAAAAGACCTTAATAATGATAAATATGTAGGCACGATACATTGATGATGTAGATGTTAACTTACTCTCTCATCGCTATGAGTGGTTTCAGAAAATCAAGGTAATCCGCATACATGTAAGGTACTCTAGCTATTGCACCTGAGACACTCCTCACTTCTCTGAGGTTACAATTGTATTTTTTGAAGGCATCCCTCATGCTTCGCCACCTTTTCTTTATGTATTCCACTGAAAAACAGAGAAGAGAATAATAATGTTTTTTTTTTTTTTTTTGAAGGTACCTAGCTACAGGCAATTCATTTGGAAGTCTCCACTATGAGTTCAAGGTTGGAAAATCAACAATATCTGCCATTGTTCATGAAACATGCATTGTTTTATGGGAAGAACTAAACCCTTTGGTCTTCAAAAAGCCAACAAAACAAGAATCGATGAAGGTATCTCAGGAATTCTGGGAGCGATGCAAGTTTCCTAACTGTCTGGGAGCCATAGATGGGAAGCACATTTGCATCCTGAGGCCTTTTGATAGTGGGAGTCAGTTTTTTAATTATATATTTTTTTTCTGTTGTTTTAATGGCAGTGGCAGATGCAAATTATAAATTCATTTACATTGATGTAGGTTCTTATGGCAGAAGTTCTGATTCAGGTGTATTTGGCCATTCAACATTTGGGAGAATGCTCAGGGAGAATAGACTGGATTTACCAAACGATTCTTCCTTGCCTGGAACAAATGAGCCAGCCCTCCCATATGTTTTTTGTAGGGGACAAAGCATTTGCCCTTGGAAAAAATATGCTTAGACCTTTTTCTAGTAGAGCGCTGACCAATGAAAAAATAATATTTAATTATCGCCTCACTAGGGCTTGCCGAGTAGTAGAGTGTGCATTTGGGATTCTTTCCAATAAATTGAGATTCTTGCACACTGCCATCAACCTCAGTCTGGAGCATGCTGTCTCTGCTGTTAAAACTGCCTGTTTACTGCACAGCTATGTGCGAGAACGTGATGGTTTTGTTTTTGATGATTCCCTGATGCATAACATGGAGGCTGCACAGTGGAATGTGACTAGGGGCACTACCAGTGGTAAATTGGTTAGAGAGAAATTCCTAAATTACTTTATGTCTCCAGCTGGAGAGTTACCTTGGCAGATGCAGTCAATTTAATGTACACATTTACTTTTTTGTGTTATAAAAAAATTCTCTGGCCCTTTAAATATTATAAAAGAACATACTGTGTTAAAAATGTCACTATGTTTAATTTGAATGGAGATTAAAAAAAGAATACAATAAATGTGTCTTGACAATTTAGTGACTCCTAAGTTAATCTCTAGCTTAAAATCCGAAAAAAATTAGGACCTCGTCCGTTGCAGACTGACAATATTATGTGTGGTCTGCTGGGTGTCATTGTACAGAAGATGATGTCTTTGTACGACCAGCATGGGCCACAACGTCAGACCTGCAAAAAAAAATCCTAAAGTGAGTTTACATATTCTTACAATAGACACGCACACAGACTCATATAAACAATGATGTGGGGATGAGTCCCTTGTCACCATCAACATGGGGACAGGGTGCATTAGTATTTAGCTAAAACACCCTGCTAACTTATAAAACATGTGGCATGGTATGGGTTAGCACACTTAACATGCCCTCACAGAATGCATGCTAGGATAGGGCCTGGTCTGGATTTGTGGGGGTCCACACTCGGGTTATTGGGGATTATAAAAATGTATACGTTAGAGCAGTGGTCATCAACCCTGTCCTGCAGGGCCCACTAACAGGCCAGGTTTTATGTATTACCTTGGGGAGATGCAGACTAGAATACTGCAATCACTGAGCAGCAAATTAAATCACCTGTGAGAGGCGATCAGCCTGGATAGACTTCCTATAATTGTGGTCCCTAAGCACTTACCCAATGTCAGGTTACCAAGGCACCAATCTGGGATGAGGAGCTGATGGTGATGTTCGGATGCTAAGAACGTAGAGGCGGATGGTTATACCGATGAGAAGGATGGGGGGTTCGGAGCAACAAAAGCGGTGGCAGAGACTAAACAGGGAGCTGATGGTGAGAAGCCCGGGTGTAGCAAGATGGCTGCTACTTACCAGGCCCAGATCCCTTGTATGACTTTCAGGTTGTCACCTGTGAACGGCCCTAAGGAGTTTGAGGGCAGCTGGCTAGTAGCAGGCAGTCCTGTGGTGTGTGTCCGATAAGCAGTTTCTGGGGTTGGAAGACGAGACTCCTTGTTTCCGAGGGTGGACCAAGATGGCCGCCGTGACCAGAGCTAGGCCGGAGCCCCGGACTATCCTGCGGGACCAGGTCACTATCGTTTTGGCTCCGGGAGGTCCTCAGGAGGTGCCTCTCTTCTCTTTCATACCCTGTAAAAAAGGCTTTGCTATACAAGTGCTTTGGATTACAAGCATGTTTCTGGAATTAATTATGCTCGCAAACCAAGGTTTTACTATACTGCCAAACAGTGTACACCTCGGGACAGGAGTTACCATTTCCTCTCCAATGAGATCGTAAAAAAACGATGATGCCAGATAACCCTCTTGCCCAACGGTTGACGGCTGGCTTGTCGGTACTACTGCCATATAAACTGGTGGACTCAGAGGCCTTTTGGAAATTTGTGGCCATTTGAACACCACAATGGAAGGTCCCAGGAAGGAAAAAAAATTCACAGAAGGGCATCCCAGAGCTATATGGCCATGTTCAGTGGCAAGTGAATGTATCTCTGGCACACAGTGTCAGTGCCGATATACATCTGACCACAGACATAAGGTCTAGCAAACACGGGCATGGAAGGTATATAACTTTCACTGCCCACTGGGTGAACCTTCTGACGGCCGTCAAGCATGTAACCCGTGGCACCCATGTAGATTTGGTTTTTCCACTACTGATTACATGCAGGCCTGCCTCTTCTCCTCCTCCTACTCCATCCTCCCTCTCCTCCTCGGTTGACTCCTCATTTTCCAATACTACCATCTCTTCCGCTGCGCTGCCCAAGATCCCCAGAACCTATTCGACATGCAAGGTGAGACATTGCCATGCTGTGCTGCTTTGTTGTGCCTGGAAGACAAGAGCCACACTGGTCCTGCACTCCTTTCAGCTTTGCGTTCACAGACAGATCAGTTGCTAACACCGATCAATTTGACAGTTGGTAAAGTGGTATGCGACAATGGTGCCAATCTGCTGAGCACTTAAACAGGACAATATTGCACACATGCCATGCATGGCACACGTCCTGAACTTGGTCGTGCAGCGATTTGTTGACAGATACCCTGGGCTCCAGGACGTCTTGCGGCAGGCCAGGAAAATCTCGGCCCATTTCAGAAGATCTTACATGGCCATGGCTCGCCTTGCTGACATTCAGTGGCGACACAACCTGCCCGTCAGACGTCTTATTTGTAACTGCCTGACGCGATGGATCTCAACATTGTATATGCTTGATGAATGAATGAATGAATGAATGAAAACTTATATAGTGCAGCACATGCGAACTGAATCGCCTCTGGGCGCTTGTTGTTCCTGTCTCCTTTGATATCAAAAGAGAAAAGTCTTGACCTTTTTCCTAAATGCTAGGTGGTTCTCCTCCAACCGAATGCTGGTTGGTAAAGCGTTCCATAGTCTGGGACCTTGGATCGCGAATCTTCTTTCTCCTTTGGACTTGAAGTTGGCTTTGGGAACCTGGAGCAGGTTCTGATTCGTGGATCGCAAAACGCGATTGGGATTATGCGCTTTTATTATTTCGCATAAATAAAGGGGGGCATTCCCATGGACACATCTATGCGTGAGACAGAGAGCTTTAAAAGCAATTCTGTCTTTAACTGGCAGCCAATGAAGGGCTCTCAGTGAAGGTGAGATGGATTTCCAGGGTTTTTTCCCAGTCACAAGTCTGGCGGCCGTATTCTGAACGACTTGCAGACGAGCGATTTGGTACTTGGGGAGGCCGAGGTAAAGGGCATTTGCATAGTCCAGTCTGGAGTTTACAATTGCTCCCACCACGACCGCTAAATCTTCTTTAGGGATGAACGGAGTGAGTCTGCGTAGTAGGCGCAGTAGATGGTGAGATCCGCTGACTACTGACCCTATTTGTGCGTCCATAGTCATAAAGGAGTCAAAAATGACCCCTAGGCATTTGACTTTGGCGCTAGGGGTGATGAGCTTGCCCAAAATAGGCGGGGGGGTCCACACTGTTGAAAGTTGATTCCTGCGCTTGGCGTGAAACAGGAGAAGTTCTGTTTTCGCTCCATTGAGTGTAAGATAACTCTTTGTCATCCAGTCCTCTATCAAAGAGAGACATGTCTCTAGATTGAGGTGGTGATCCTGTCTATTGCAGATGCGGAAATACAGTTGCGTGTCATCTGCATATGAGTGGTAGAGCAGTTTTTGGCTGCTGATAATCTCAAAAAGAGGACGAAGATAGATGTTAAACAGCACTGGTGACAGAGGCGATCCTTGAGGGACTCCGCATGTTACTGTGCGTTTTTCAGACGTAAAAGGTCCTAACTGTACTGTTTGCGATCGGTTTTCCAGAAAAGAGGAGAACCAAGATAAATCGCCTTCTGCGACTCTGGCCACTTCAGCAAGCCGAGTCAGTAACAGATTGTGGTCTACAGTGTCGAAAGCGGCACTTAGGTCCAACAGAACTAGAAGACAAGATTCTCCTTCGTCTGCGGCCTTGAGAACATCGTCCCATACTTTCAGCAATGCTGTTTCCGTCCCGTGTCCGGGACGGAAGCCTGATTGCAATGGGTCAAGTAGCTTGTAGGTATCTAGATGCTGTTGCAGCTGTTGTACCACTACTTTTTCCATTATCTTCGAAAGTACGTTGAGGCTTGTTATGGGACGGCGATGGAGTGGGTCCTTGGGGTCCAGGGAGGGTTTCTTCAGGATTGGTTGAATTATACCCTCTTTCAACTGAGAAGGCACTATGCCCTCCAGAAAAGACTGGTTGATAAACTGCGTGATGTGAGGAGCCAGGATGTAGGCGCACTCCTTCAGCAGTTTTGTGGGGATAATGTCATTTGGCGCTGTGCCATTACGCAGAGCGGCAATGACATTTTTAGTGGTCTCGATGGAGATGGGTTCCAGGGTAAACTTACCTGATATAGGAGAATTACTATGGGTGCTGTGTGAGAGGCTGCAGGGGGGGCTGAGGGGGGAATTGTTTTGCTGAATGCTTTCACGAATTGCCTCGATTTTATTAATGAAGTAATCCGATAGTTCATTGCAAAATTCTTGCGTGTCCGAACTGGGGGCTTCAATGCATCCTGGTTTCATGGTCTGGGTGACCATCTTGAAGAGTTTGCGGGGGCGGTTAATGGCACCGTTGATAGCCTCCGAAAAATAATTTTTCTTGGCTTGGAAAATTCCTTTGTGGTATTTTCTTGTCGCCGCCTTGTAGATGGATAGGTTTTGCTCTGAAGAACATCTTTTCCAGGCAGATTCTGCCCTTCTGCGTTCTTGATTCAGTAACGACAGCTGGTTGTTAAACCAGCTGCGGTTGTTTTTCCGGATGCGGGTACTTCGTTTCGGCGCTACCAAGTCGGCTGACTGTAGCATGGCCGAGTTAATGGCTTCCAATGTTTCAACGGCCGTTTGATGCGGCTGAGTTGTTTCTATTTTCTTCCTTAAAGTAGTTTTGAAGAGTTCCGAGTGGAGCTTCTTCTGACATCTAGTCCAGTGTGTTGTCACTGGATTTGATGTTTTTGTTGCGGGGGGGATTGTGGAAATACTGAATATAATTGCATGGTGGTCTGTCCATGGCAACTTTTCATTTTCCCTAATCTTTATTTCCAGAGCTTGTCTGAAAATAAGATCAAGTGTGTGACCTGAAGCATGTGTGGGCCCACATACTAGTTGCTGTAATCCTAATCCTTCCAGGTGGTCAATACAGGCGTCGGCAATGGGGTCTTGTGAAGAGTTGGCCCAGAGATTGAAATCCCCGAGCAGCAAAAGATGTTTGCTGTTGAGGGTATAAGTGGAGAAGAAATCCGTCCATGATGATAGCAGCTGCGATTTTGGGCCGGGTGGCCTATAGCAGAGCAGAATGTGGACGGTCTCCTTTGAACTTGCTTGCAGTTGCAGAGTAAGGGTTTCCATGAATGGAAGAGGGTTTTGGCGGACTGGTTTGGTGATCGTAAGATGAGTCTTGTGGATCACCGCCAGGCCGCCTCCTCTTTGCCCTATTCTGTTTTCCGTTATGATACGGTAATTTTCTGGCACCAGTTCTCCTAGAATGGTGTTAGTCGGCTGTGAGCCAGCTCTCTGTAATAAAGAGGCAGTCTAGATCCTTTTGTTGAATGAAGTCGCGGATTTCTAGTCGGTGTTTTACTGCCGATCTTGTGTTGATCAGAGCACATGATATGTGCCTGCGCTGGGGTAAATGGCTGAAATGTCTGACCGTCGATCTATGATCGATTCTCAATAGTCGCTCAGTTCTTAGGGCCTTTTTGATATGCTGCTCCAGCAGAAACGTGCAGTTAATGACTACCTGTATGAACTCTACGGCAGGACAGGTTCTGGGAGCTTGTTTTTTTTGCACCGCACCAGTGGCTGCTCATTGCACGACTCATGCAGACTTCTGCGACCATTTGATGAGATCACCAAACTGGTCAGTCGCAGCCAGGGCGCCATCAGTGACATCGTACCTTACGCCTTTTTGGAGCGTGCATTGCGTTGTGTCATTGATCAAGCCATCGAGGAGCAGAAGCAGGAAGATGAGAAAGTCGCAATGCTGGATGAATTCCCAGGGGGGCTACTCCACCTGAGACAAGTCAACAATGGGAGTCTGAAGAGGAGTCAGAGGAGGATGGTGTCGGGGCGGAGGAGGAGGAGCAAGAAGAGCATGCTTTAAACCTTTCTGGGATCCCTGGTGTTGTCCGTGGATGGGGGGAGGAGAACGAGGATGACATTATCCTGGATGATGAGCAGGTGCCAGACCAGTACAGCGCTTCCAGTTTAGTGCAAATGGGGGCCTTGATGCTCCAGTGTTTTGAGAGGGTCGAGTCACGAGTTGCCGAAGTAAGCCGAACGTCCGTGCGGCTCTATACGGCGCCTGCGCACCAACGTTCGGCTTCTTTCGGCAACTCGTGACGCGCTGTATGCGCCGGTCGGAAGGATGTCAATCAATTAGGAATGCCCAGTGCCGCAGTTAACATACCCGGAAGCCGCGGTGAAAATACGGTATGTACGCTGTTTTTTTTTTATTTCATTGCCGTAATCTCTATCTCACAACTTGGCTGAATATAATGTTAAAACATTTTGTTTTTGGGTGAACCCCCGCTTTAATAATAGCTGAATCTAAACAAAGAATCAATCAAGCAATGATCCATGCCAAAATAGAGGTTATAACTAGTGTTGAGCAGAATATGCCATATTCGATTTCGCGATATATTTAGAATATATAGTCGAATATTCGAGATATATTCGCTAAATACGAATATTCGTGATATATTTTGGAAATAAAATCATTGCGAATTTTCGCTATCGCGAATGCGAATGCGAATTGCGAATTGCGAATGCGAATGCGAAATTTTCGAGAAATGCGGAATGGAGCACTCTGATTGGCTCAGAATATTCGTGATATATTACAATATAAAATAATTGCGAATATTCGAGAAATGCGGAATGGAGCACTCTGATTGGCTCAGAATATTTGTGATATATTACAATACACAATAATTGCGAATATTCGGCAAATGCGGAAGGAGCACTCTGATTGACTCAGAATATTCGTGATATATTACAATATAAAATAATTGCGAAATTTCGAGAAATGCGGAATGGAGCACTCTGATTGGCTCAGAATATTCGTGATATATTACAATATAAAATAATTGCGAAATTTCGAGAAATGCGGAATGGAGCACTCTGATTGGCTCAGAATATTCGTGATATATTACAATATAAAATAATTGCGAAATTTCGAGAAATGCGGAATGGAGCACTCTGATTGGCTCAGAATATTCGTGATATATTACAATACAAAATAATCGCGCGATATCGCTATTGCCGAATAATCGCATTGCGATTTTTCGGGAATATAAAATGAGCGCTGCAGCTACTCGGCCCAAGGTCTCTAATCATACCAGCAATGCTTTTAGACGTCGATGGGGATCTCTAGGATGTGATCTGTTCTAAAAAAAAATAGAAAAAATACGAATATTCGAAATAGCGAATATTCGCCGCGATATTCGCGTTATTCGCGAATACTCGAATATGCAATATTCGTAGCGAATATTCGCAATGCGAATATTCGTGAGCAACACTAGTTATAACTCAAGATAAAATATCCAACTTTGAGAAAATATGACATCCTTGGGTGACACACTTTTTGCCTTCCAATTTTGATGCTTCTCTACTAATGCTTCGATAATTTCTCTTTATATTTCCACGCTTTGCATTCATGGTGTGTGATTATATTCATGCGTTACCCTGGGGATCATTTCCTACTACCTTTCATTTCTTTCTTCTCATATTTTTCCCTTTTCTTTTTCCTACTTACGATTCTCTCTTTATTTTTTCTCTCTATTATTCTTTCCCCTTAGGCCCGGATTCACATACCTCGGTGCATATGTAGCGCTACCCCCGAAGTAGCCGCTGGTTATTGTTTGGGTTCTACTTCCTTTTGTCTGTCTCACCCCTATTAACTAGCTCGAACCCTCCCTTGACAAATCAGAAATCTGGTGGGTGTATTGTGGCCCCTGTTTGTTTAGGGGTACAGTAATAGAGCATACCACACTCAGCAGCAATATAACACAGTATTACCTGGATCTTGGATGATCCCTCTTCCGGACCGAGAAAATACACTTCACACAGTATTATATTTAAATCATCAGAGTGAGTTTACTTCATACACATCCAAAAAGAACAAGCATAAGTTTAAATCAGCACATGAATAGTTGATATGCAACATTGCAAAAAGAAAAGAATGATTTTGCAAGGGCCCTTGCGGAAATCAACAAAGGGGACACTAATGAATTAACAGATCTATGCTAACGAATGGTAAAACAGTCTGTGCTCATGAGCTCCCTCTAGCGGGCGGTCCTACAAGCAGCTAAAGTTCACGTTGCGGCCGGATGGTGCACATTGAATTTTGTAATCCAAAAGGAATAGGTAACAAAGGGAACTTAATCCAGAAAGGGGTGACAAACTTTAGCGTTGATAAAAAGATCGCCGGCTAGGGTCAGTCACATCCGCATGAACACTGTAAGCGATGAGTCCCGCCAGAGGCAGGTGGCCTGTGAGATGGCACTGAAACATCTGTCTAGAAGGAGGATTAACAGTTGAGCATGTGCTCTCTCACCCGACAGGCCGAGCCACCTGGATCTCTCTCAAAGGGTGTGTCTGTAAGTCGCTGCCTCACAGCACAAGGGTCCCGGACAATGGGGTTCCACTGTCTCGATCGTCAGCTGGGCTGCCTCATCGATTCCCGGGTATACCGACTGGATGCTGGAGTCTTGCTTCCCTCTGAATGGCTGGTCTCTCGGTAAATCTAGACTCAGGCTTCTCGGCCTAGTAACACGGCTGTGTCTGTCAGCAGCTCCGCAGAGGAGAGAGGGCTGGTCCCGAGAGCGCCAAAAGGCGCCACTCCCTCTCCTTAAGTAACCTTCTCCCCCCAATCCGTGTGAAGGCATCACATGATTCCATCAGGGCAAAGCATTGCGGGAAATGTAGTCCATTTCTCCTATGAGTCAATGGAGTCCATATCTCCTACAACTTGTAGCCCCGTAATACATAACTTTACAATAGCATCTAACATATTTGCAAGCGTGTATAAAGTCCTAGCGGGATGACCTGTCATTGAACTCGGACAGGCTATAGAGAGAGGAACGCCACCGGCGTTCCTCTCTCTATAGCCACAGCGCTTGTCTTTCCCCCAGACGTCTGCACTGACTCATGCGCGTCACTTCCGGTGCGCTCTGTTATGCGTTCCACGCTGGAACGCGGAAGTGCGCCTCAGCATGCTGCGCCTTCTCCCACGCCGCGCGCACTATTTAAAGCCCTAGGAATGACGGCAGGTTGTTCCACTATTTTGTAGGGCACCTGCCATCACCTGGGACCCCCCACAGCACCCCAAGAACCACTGTATCAGACCACTGCGTCCAACACAGGGAGGACCCCTGCTTCGCTGCAATCTGGATCTACCCAGCTCCACTACCCTGCTTCTAAGGATCCCTCCTACTATAGTTGGCTTCTGAGGACCAGGAGCTGACACTCTGAAGACCAACATCAGAACCGCAAGTAAACTGTAATATAGGCTGTTAAGAACTGGAACCAGGCTTGGGCTGTGGGATTTCCCATTTCTTTGTATGCTATCGCTCGTAGTTAATTGATTCCTGATTGATCATTAGATCGTTTAACACACAAGTACCCTGTATATGAACTGTCGCTGAAGACTCTCCTTGATGCCCAACTATAGATGACCCGGAGCTACAGGGTCACACTAATTTATTGCTAGCTTTGACTCACCAATTTATCTATCCTTATTAAACCTATGTTTGCTTATGTTTTGACTGAGTACGCACACTCAGGGTTGGTTCCCAGATAGAGGTTGTGATGATTTAAACCCTTAACTTTCTGTTCATACACGAGAGTGCAGTTGTGGTTTATGCTGAGAAACCTCTCTAGCTCGAATTCCATTTTATTCAGAGTTTACGTGACTGTAACATAATAGTGGAACCCATACATAACCTAATGGATCCAGCGGAACTTGCCAATCATTTGGTTGGACTGTCACAGCGAGTGGATACTCTTACCAATACTGTGAACGACCTCCGTTTGGAAAACGAGGCACTCCGGAATCATAATTTTGCTCAACCAAGGGATCGACCTGAACCCAAGGTCTGCGCTCCTGAACCCTTTTCAGGAGACAGGAAAAATTTTCGTCAATTTATTAGTTCTTGCCATCTTATGTTCGAGTTACACTCCCGTACCTACCATACTGAAAGAATCAGAATTCTTACGTTGATATCTTATTTCAAAGGGGAACCAAGAGTTTGGGCTGATGCCTACGTTGAGGAACATGGTGACTTACTCGGAACTTTTAACACTTTCCTAGATGAAATGTCCCTCCTATATGAGGACCCTAACAAACAACTCACAGCAGAGACCAGCATCAGAAACCTTAAGCAAGGTAAAAGACCAGTTGAGGATTACATCTCCGAATTTAAGTGCTGGTGCCGTGAAACTATGTGGACTGATATTTCTCTCAGAAATCAATTTCGTCTCGGACTCTCAGAACCAATGAAAGACGAACTAGCCCGAGTTGAAATTCCCACTACTCTGGAGGATCTCATGCACCTCTCTCTCTCCATTGACCGTAGACTCAGAGAGAGAAAGGCCGAACGAATTAACTCATATCAGCCTACACCTCCCAGAAGGTCCAGGTCCCCACCAAAGGAGGTTCCAATGGAGATCGCAGTAATCAAAGGCCCACTATCCCCAGAAGAGAAACAAAGACGCAGAGCCCAAAATCTGTCTTTACTGCTCTGCCCCTGACCACATTGTCCCTACTTGCCCACTCCTTAAGAGGAGGTCTGAAGGTAACCTCCATAGCATTAATAAGATTACTGTGCCCCGAACTTCCACTAGTAATTATTTTTTCCTTCAGCTTACTTTACAGTGGGACCAAGATAGAAGTACCTTAGATGCGATGGTTGACACCGGTGCCTGTGGCAATTTCATTGATATAGAATTTGTTAACTCAAATAAAATCCCAAGTGTGTTAAAGCAAGATCCATTGTCTGTCACTTTTATTGATGGCTCTACTTCCTCATATGGGCCAGTAAACACTCAAACTTCACCTTTGTTGGTCACCTGTGGCAATGGCCATACGGAAACCCTTGTGTTTGATATCATCCGTTCACCCACTTTCCCAATAGTTTTAGGCTTACCTTGGTTACTCCTTCACCAACCAACTTTCCACTGGCCTAGTAACTCAATCACACTTGATTCCTCATTTTTTGAACATACCTGTTATCCCGTATACAATTTACTTTTGACAACTGAACAAAACATTGTTCTCCCTTCCTACTTATATGATTTCTCCGATGTTTTCAGTAAGACTAATGCGGAGATACTCCCCCCTCATCACATATATTATTGCCCGATCGACCTCATTCCAGACTCCCCCATTCCGACCGCGCAAATGTATCCCCTATCCCAACCGGAGCTTATCCATCTCAAGGACTACCTCGATGATAATCTGAGGAAGGGTTTCATTAGGCCTTCCACTTCCCCAGCAAGCGCCGCCATGTTTTTTGTAAAGAATAAGGACGGTTCACTCCGGCCAATAATTGATTACAGGTCCCTCAATAACATCACAATAAAAAAATCGGTATCCTATACCTCTCATCCCGGAGCTTATAGAACGTCTCCAGACCTCCAAAATCTTTACAAAGCTAGATCTTAGGGGCGCTTATAATTTAATTTGAATCCGTCCTGGGGACGAATGGAAAACCGCTTTCAAGACTCGCTACGGCCTATTCGAGTATACGGTTATGCCTTTTGGGTTGTGCAATGCCCCCGCAACTTTCCAAAGGTTTATTAATGATATTTTTCATGACTTGTTGGACATTTGCGTGGTAATTTATCTTGATGACATTTTGATCTTCTCAGACAACCTTGAAGAACATACCAAACATGTACGATGGGTACTATCAAGGCTTAGAACACATCGCTTATACGTTAAGCTGGAGAAGTGTGTCTTCAACCAAACCAGTATCTAATTTCTTGGCTACCAGATTACTCCTGACGGGATCCAGATGGATCGCTCTAAGGTTGATTGTATTCTCTCCTGGCCTATTCCCCAGTCCAGGAAGGCTTTGCAACGATTCCTTGGGTTTTCAAATTTTTACCGGAAATTTATTAAGAATTTCTCAGAAATTGTAAAACCTCTGAATTCCTTAACTAGTAAGAAAACACCTTTCACCTGGACAAATCAAGCGCAGAAGTCTTTTGAGGCACTCAAACTCTCCTACACCTCTATCCTATTCTCCAACTACCTGATCCACAATGTAATTTCACACTAGAAGTGGATGCATCCCACTACGCTTTAGGTGCCATTCTTTCACAACAAGCTACCCTATCTGAACCTCTACACCCAGTCGCATTCTATTCCAGAACTCTAAATTCTGCAGAGAGAAATTACCCTATTGGTGAGAAGGAGCTCCTAGCAATAAGAGATGCTTTAGCAAATTGGAGACATCTCCTAGAAGGTTCTACGTACCCTGTAATAATTCTCACTGATCATCGTAACTTACAACACTTAAAGGCCTGCAAGACTTTCTCTGCCCGTCAAGTAAGATGGAGCTTGTTCTTTGATAGATTTGACTTCCTTATATCTTACAGACCAGGGACCCAGAATTTAAAGGCTGATTCCCTATCCCGGATCAATGAAGAAGAGGTCATTGAAAGTCCTCCTTCATCCATCATCCCTTCTAACCGTTTTATTGGAATAGCCTCTTCCTTTCGAGAACTAATCTCTCAGAACACACCCAAGGATCTCTCCTCCTTACCCAAAGGAACCTCAAGGCAATCAGATGGTGCATATACATTTAAGAATAAGTTATATGTTCCTCCCAGGCTACAACTGACACTTCTCAAACATTTACATGACTCCCCATTAGCTGGCCACCCTGGTATCAATAAGACGATACACCTCCTTAAAAGACATTATTGGTGGCCCCATTTGGCTAAAATGGTCCATGAATACGTCAATTCCTGTCTCATCTGTGCTAGTAATAAACTCTCAAGAAAACCTCCTTTTGGTCTCTTATCCTCCATTCCAATACCAAACCGGCCCTGGGAGGTCGTCTCAATGGACTTTTTAGTTGATCTCCCACGGTCAAACGGCTCAAATACTATTATGGTCACAGTCGATTTATTCACAAAAATGGCTCACTTCATTCCTTTAAAAGATTTACCAACTTCATCTGAAACAGCAACAGCCTTTATTAATAATGTCCTCAAACTACATGGCATTCCTTCTCAAATCATTTCTGACCGAGGATCTCAGTTCATCTCTAATGCCGCGTACACACGGTCATTTTTTGCGATGAAAAAAAACTACGTTTTTTAAAACGTCATTTAAATTGATCGTGTGTGGGCAAAACGTCGTTTTTTGTCTTAAAAAAAACGACCAAAAAAAAATTCCAACATGCTTGAATTTTTTGTGTCGTTTTTCAAAACGTCGTTTTTTGTTTCACAAAAAGTCACCGTGTGTAGCAAAAACGTTGTTTAACCACTTTGCAACCGCCCTATGCCGAAAGTACGGCTCTAGGGCGGTTGCTGTATTCTAACTGGCCGTTAATTAACGGCCTGTCAGAATCGCGCTCCCGCGCGCCTCCTGAGGCGCGCACACGGGAACATCCGTGACCGCCGGGTCCAGAGGACCCGGCGCATCACGGATCACGGTAAATCGCCGCTGATAGCGGCGGTTTACCACGTGATCGCGCCGTCCAATGACGGCGCGATCAGATGTAAACAGACCGGCGTCATTTGATGACGCCGGTTCCTCCCTCCTCTCTCTGTACCGATCGGTACAGTGTGAGAGGAGAGGGGAGGGAGCGGATGGCAGCGCCAGTGCTGCGGGCTGGATCTGTGACAAATGCAGTCACAGATCCATCCATCCCTCCCTCCCTGCTCAGCCATCCCTGCTGCATATACTCTGCAATACTCACCTGGGCATACTCTGCAATACTCAGGCATACTCTGGCAATACTCTGGGCATACTCTGCAATACTCAGGCATACTCTGGCAATACTCAGGCATACTCTGGCAATACTCTGGGCAATACTCTGGGCATACTCTGCAATACTCAGGCATACTCTGGCAATACTCTGGGCAATACTCTGGGCATACTCTGCAATACTCTGGGCATACTCTGGGCATACTCCGCAATACTCTGCAATACTCTGGGCATACACTGCCAATACTCTGGGCATACTCTGGGCATACTCTGCAATACCCTGGGCATACTCTGCATACTCCGCAATACTCTGGCAATACTCTGGGCATACTCTGGCAATACTCTGGGCATACTCTGCAATACTCTGGGCATACTCTGCAATACTCTGGGCATACTCCGCAATACTCTGGGCATACTCTGCAATACCCTGGGCATACTCCGCAATACTCTGGCAATACTCTGGGCATACTCTGGCAATACTCTGGGCATACTCTGCAATACTCTGGGCATACTCTGCAATACTCTGGGCATACTCTGCAATACTCTGGGCATACTCTGCAATACTCTGGGCATACTCCGGGCATACTCTGGCAATACTCCGGGCATACTCTGGCAATACTCCGGGCATACTCTGGGCAATACTCTGCCAATACTCTGGGCATACTCTGCAATACTCTGGGCATACTCTGCAATACCCTGGGCATACTCTGCATACTCCGCAATACTCTGGGCATACTCTGGCAATACTCTGGGCATACTCTGGGCATACTCTGCAATACTCTGGGCATACTCCACAATACTCTGGGCATACTCTGCAATACCCTGGGCATACTCTGCAATACCCTGGGCATACTCTGCATACTCCGCAATACTCTGGCAATACTCTGGGCATACTCTGCAATACTCTGGGCATACTCTGCAATACTCTGGGCATACTCTGCAATACTCTGGGCATACTCCGGGCATACTCTGGCAATACTCCGGGCATACTCCGGGCATACTCTGGGCAATACTCTGGCAATACTCTGGCAATACTCTGGGCAATACTCTGGGCAATACTCTGGGCATACTCCGCAATACTCTGGGCATACTTAGCAATACTCTGGGCATACAGCGCCCCTGTCCCCGTGAGCTTGCATGCAGAAGCGAACGCATACGCAAGTCCCGCCCACATATAAAAACGGTGTTCAAACCACATGTGAGGTATCTTTATATCATGTTTTGGGGTTTTATGTATTTTTCTAGCAAATAAATGATGATTTTTACATGTAGGAGAGAAATGTCAGAATTGGCCTGGGTGCTCCCTGCATGTTGGGCCTCTGTATGTGGCCGCACTGTGTAAAAGTCTCACACATGGGGTATCGCCATACTCGGGAGGAATAGCAGAATGTGTTTTGGGGTGTAATTTGTGGTATGCATATGCTGTGTGTGAAAAATAACCTAATAATATGAAAATTTGATGAAAAAAAAAAAATCTTGATTTTGCAAAGAATTGTGGGAAAAAATTACAACTTTAAAAAACTCACCAGGCCTCTTTCTAAATACCTTGGAATGTCTTCTTTCCAAAAAGGGGTCATTTGGGGGGTATTTGTACTTTCCTGGCATGTTAGGGTCTCAAGAAATGAGAGAGGCTGTCAGTACTTCAGGTGTGATGAAATTGATCAATTTTCAGGATTTGGTACCATAGCTTGTAGACCCCATAACTTTCACCCAGACTAAATAATATCCAACATTTTTTATTTTTTTTACCAAAGATATGTAGCAGTATACATTTTAGGCCAAATTTATGAAGAAAAATTACTTTTTTGCAAAATTTTATAATAGAAATGAAGAAAAATTATTATTTTTTGCAAAATTTTGTTCTTTTTTCATTTATAGCAAAAAAAATAAAAACCGCAGAGGTGATGAAACACCACCAAAAGAAAGCTCTATTTGTGGGAAAAAAAGGACAAAAATTTCATTTGGTTATAGTGTTGTATGACTGAGTTATTGTCATTCAAAATGTGAGAGCACCGAAAGCTGAAAATTGGTCTGGTTATTAAGGGTGTTTAAGTGCCCAGTGGTCAAGTGGTTAAAACGACGTTTTTCAACCCGCGCATGCCCAGAAGCTAGTTATGAAGCGAGCTTCAATGGAAAAGTGTGGTGAACGTAACCTCGTTTTTTGTGAAAAAAAAACGATGGTGTGTATGCAACATCGTCTTTGAAAGTGACGTTTCAAAAACGTTGTTTTTTACTTCACAAAAAACTTCGTTTTTTTTCATCACAAAAAATGATCGTGTGTACGCGGCATAAGTTCTGGAAAGCTTTATGTAACACACTAGGAATTGACCACCGCATGTCTAGTGCTTACCACCCCCAAACAAACGGCCAGACAGAAAGGGTCAACCAGACCCTAGAACAATATTTACGTTGTTACTGTACACACTTACAGGATGATTGGTACTATCTGCTTCCCCATGCTGAATTTTCTTACAATAATGCCACCAGCTCTTCTTCTAGATTTTCACCATTCTATGCATATTATGGTTATCACCCACAAAGTTTACCATCCAATGTGCTCTCAAAGTTCCTGCTGTAAGACATTACCTTTCAACCTTAAAGGACACTCTGCAAATTCTTCGTAATAACTTAGAAGCTGCTCAAAAACTACAAAAATTGTATTATGATGCTCACAGATCAAAACCACCTGTTTACAAGGTGGGAGACCTAGTTTGGTTATCCACCAAAAATGTACGTCTCAAGATACCCTCCAAGAAACTAGGCCGACAATTCACTGGCCCTTTTCCAATCTCACATGTGATAAATCCTAATGCAGTCAAACTAACTCTACCAACCGATTGGAAGATCCACCTCTCTTTCCATGTTTCACTCCTAAAACCATTTGTACCAAACCCATTCCCCAACAGAGATTCAGCTCCCCCACCTCCAGTTGACATTTTGGGTGAAACTGAATATGAAGTTGAGAAAATGTTGTATTGTAGGAGAAGGGGGTCTACTTTCCAGTACTTGATACGTTGGAAAGGTTACAGTCAACTTGAAGACTCCTGGGAAGACTCTTCACACCTCCATGCTCCCCGCCTCATCAAACTATTCCATCGTAGGTACCCTAACCGACCATGTCCTACAAAGAGCACTGTTGGTGCCCCCTTGAGGAGGGGAGTATGTAACGCCACCGGCGTTCCTCTCTCTATAGCCACAACGCTTGTCTTTCCCCCAGACGTCCGCACTGACTCATGCGCGTCACTTCCGGTGCGCTCTGTTATGCGTTCCACGCTGGAACGCGGAAGTGCGCCTCGGCGTGCTGCGCCTTCTCCCGCGCCGCACGCGCTATTTAAAGCCCCAGGAATGACGGCAGGTTGTTCCACTATTTTGTTGGGCACCTGCCGTCACCTGGGACCCCCCACAGCACCCCGAGAACAACTGTATCAGACCACTGCATCCAACACAGGGAGGACCCCTGCTTCGCTGCAATCTGGATCTACCCAGCTCCACTACCCTGCTTCTAAGGATCCCTCCTACTATAGTTGGCTTCTGAGGACGAGGAGCTGACACTCTGAAGACCAACATCAGAACCGCAAGTAAACTGTAATATAGGCTGTTAAGAACTGGAACCAGGCTTGGGCTGTGGGATTTCCCATTTCTTTGTATGCTATCGCTCGTAGTTAATTGATTCCTGATTGATCATTAGATCGTTTAACACACAAGTACCCTGTATTTGAACTGTCGCTGAAGACTCTCCTTGATACCCAACTATAGATGGGGTCACACTAATTCATTGCTAGCTTTGACTCACCAATTTATCTATCCTTATTAAACCTATGTTTGCTTATGTTTTGACTGAGTACGCACACTCAGGGTTGGTTCCCAGATAGAGGTTGTGATGATTTAAACCCTTAACTTTCTGTTCATACAAGAGAGTGCAGTTGTGGTTTATGCTGAGAAACCTTTCTAGCTGGAATTCCATTGAGTTTTATTCAGAGTTTACGTGACTGTAACAGCTCCCAACGTTGCGCCGCCGTAGCGTAGTCGTAGGCTGGAAGTGGGCGTGATACATTTAAATGAAACGTGACCCCATTCAAATGATGGGCTGTGCTTCAGACAAGTACTTAAAATGAACTGCGCATGCGTCGTACCTTGGACGCATCGCAGTGCGCATGCTCACAATCACGTCGAAACAACTGGCTAAGATACGTTGAATCACTGCCTACGACGTGAACGTAACCTATGCGACGGCGTTCGTTCCCTGTTCCATACCTTTGCATGAGTTGCGCCTCCAATATGGGGAATAACTTTACGCCGGACGTAACCCTTACGCAAATCGCTTAAAACATGTGCCGGGCGCAAGTACGTTCGTGAATCAGCGTATCTCCCTCATTTGCATATTTGCATTGAAAATCAATGGGAGTGACAAATGCGTCCAGCGTAACTATGCACCCACTATACGCAGGCGTAGGCAAGTTACGATGGTCGGATGAAGTCAGTTTTTAGGCGTATCTTAGTTCTGTGGGCACGGCACACAGATACAAGGACGCATATTTACACTTACGCGGCGTATCTCGAGATACGTCGGCGTAAGTGCTTTGTGAATCCGGGCCTATATCTTTTCCTCGTTTCCAACTTTCTCCTTGTCTAGTCCTGGTAGCAGAATCTTTATTCCCTTGGTTTTCATTGTACTATTGTCATAAATCTCTCAATATGTTCATCAGAGTCACAAGAGAGGCACCTTACAGGCGCTTTGCAGGCGCAACTTTTAGCGCTAAAACACAAGTAAAGAGCCTCAGTGTGAAAGTAGCATTAAAGAGAGCTTCTAGCAGAAGTTGTGTCCGTGTGTTAAGTGAAGGTTGCAGAACACATTTCAACATTGTGAACAAGATGGAGTCTCTCTTAAATGAACAATATAGTGAAACTCCATGTTATTTACCGCCTTTTGTTTATTTGACACCATTCTCCTCCGCTTTACATTCAATGGGAACTCCTGCTACATTGGTGCAGAGAAACGGCGTCCTGTCCAGCTCTCTCCTAGCTTTCTCAGAATAATTGGTTCATCAGGGCTGGTGAACAATTTGTTGGTATAGTGGCTATTCACACAGGGGCATAGCCTGATGAGGAAGTAAATAACACATATGAGAAACAGGAACATCACAAAGTAAGCACCTAATTTCTGTAACCATGTTGCTATGCCATTTAAAAACTCACCAAAACCTCCTAATCCCTTAAAGGGGTTCCATCCATCTTTAGTAATATCTGTAGTTCTCTTATCTCAGCAAGATGCCCTCTAAAGGGGGCTGTTCCCCAACTTCCTCTTCTCCGCTGCTTCTTCGGCGTGATTTGATAAATTAATAGCAGCACAGCCATTGGCTCCCGCTGCTGTCAATCAAATCCAATGACGCAGAGGCGGGGGCGGGGCCGAGTCCTGTGTCTATGGATGCAGCATGTATGACAGGGAGCGTGCCTGCAAGCTAACCCTTTTGGGATAGAACTTCCCAGAGGGGGTTAGCTATTACGGGGAGGAGCGAGACAGCCGCCGAGGGACCACAGAACAGGAGGATTGGAGCCACTCTGTGCAAAACAAACTGCACAGTGGAGGTAAGACATGTTTGTTATTTAAAACAAGGGGTTATTTAACCACTTGCTTACTGGGCACATAAACCCCCTTCGTGCCCAGGCGAAATTTCAGCTTGCGGCACTGCGTCGCTTTAACTGACAATTGCGCGGTCGTGCGACGTGGCACCCAAACAAAATTGGCGTCCTTTTTTTCCCCACAAATAGAGCTTTCTTTTGGTGGTATTTGATCGCCCGTGCGGTTTTTATTTTTTGCGTTATAAACAAAAAAAGAGCGACAATTTAAAAATATATATATATTTTTTACTTGTTGCTATAATAAATATCCCAATTTTTTTTTTTTTTAAATATTTTTTTTTCTCAGTTAAGGCCGATATGTATTCTTCTACGTATTTTTGTAAAAAAAAAAAAAAAAAAAATCACAATAAGTGACTGCTTTGCGCAAAAGTTATAGCACCTACAAAATAGGGGACAGAATTATGATTTTTTTTAAATATTTTTTTTTTACTAGTAATGGCGGCGATCTGCGATTTTTATTTTGACTGCGATATTGCGGCGGACACATCGGACACTTTTGACACAATTTTGGCGCCATTCACATTTATACAGCGACCAGTGCTATAAATATGCACCAATTACTGTATAAATGTGACTGGCATTGAAGGGGTTAACACTAGGGGGGTGAGGAAGGGGTTAAATGTATTGCCTGGGTGTGTTCTAACTGTGTGGGGGGAGGGGGGTGACTGGGGGAGGTGATCGATGCTGTCTCCCTATGTACAAGGAAAACAGCATCTGTCACCTCTCCCTGACAGGACGTGGAGCTCTGTGTTTACACACAGAGCTCCACGTCCCTGCTCTGTCACCGACGATCGCGTGTACCTGACGAACATCGCGGCCGCCGGGTACACGCATCGGATCCTCGGTGATGCGTCGGGACTGTTTTTCCCTGCCGCGCGCCACAGGGAATTACAAGCAAATCACGTCCAAAGACGTGACCCCGGCACCTCAGGTCCGCGCTGCTGACGTATTATGTCAATAGCGCAGACCGGAAGTGGTTAAAGAAATGGGAGTAGTATCCTCACATGTAGTGAGCATGTGGATACTAAAAGTGTGTGACAGGTGCCGCGTCCTATTGGATATGAGAAAGAGATTTTTAACTAGGGCAAGTTATTGGACTTTTCAGGCACTATCAGGTCTCCTGGGAGACTGATGGACTTTTTAAACGCTGCCATCTACGCTATCAGGCTCTATTTACCTTATTTTGAGCTACCTGCTCAGTAAGCTTCACTGCAAGCACTACGACTGTGTAAACAGACCCCCCCCCTTAAGGACGCTTATTATAGCCTCCCTGTGTTGGCAGCAAAGTTCTCCATCCCAGATCCCAAATCTCTTTCTCAAAATATTTGCTTTAACCTTTACAACCACTTTAATAATGTCCTCATTATCAGAAATGTATATACAACAGTCAATGGGCCAGATTCAGAAAGCATTTACGCTGCGTAAATACTAAGAATAGCCTGCGTATCTTTTTTTGCTATTCATAAAAGAAGATACGCCGGCTTTCTTCGTTTTTTGCGTAAAATATGCAAATTAGCTATTTACCCCGATTCAGAAACGTACTTGCGGCGGGGCGTCGTATTTTACGTCATTTGCGTAAGCGTTCGAGCGGCGTAAGGTTACCCCTGCTATAGCAGGTGCAGCCAATGTTAAGAATGGACGTCGAGAACGCGTCGAATTGAACGTCGTTTGCGTCGTTTGCGTAAATTGTTCGGGAATGGGGCTCGACGTTAGTTACGTTCACGTCGTTTACATTGAGAAAAAAGTGACGTGATTTCACATATGCACACTGGGAACGTCCAAAAAAAACTTAAATTACGTTGGGTCATGATTCATTTACATGAATCACTCCCCCACTTCAGAAATTTAAATTGCGCGGCCTTAAGCCGCAACACATATGTTACACTTATACAGTTATATGATTCATACGTTGTTTCCAATTATCCTGGTGATTTGCTTATCACATCGACTTGGACTTTTTTCACTTTTTTATATATACACATTCAAGCACACTTATTCTATTGTGCCGTAAATAAGGGCGCAAGTTCTTTTTGAATAAAGAACTTGCGCAAATATTTACAATGGCGTAGCGTATCGGGGATCTGTTACACCAGCAGAAAGATCCGTGGCTCTTTCTGAATCTGGCCTCAGTGTCAATAACCTTACACATCCCACCTTGCGCTGCAGTGAGTGAGATAATTTAGTGTTAATGGGCCAGATTCAGGTAGATCAGAGCATCTTTGCTCTGGAGTTACGCTTCTCATTTGCGTTACTCTGCCGAAATTTTAGGAGCAAGTGCTGTTATTCAGGAAGCACTTGCTCCTAAAGTTGCGGCAGCGCATCGCAAATGAGCCGGCGGAATTCAAATTGGGCGGGTACGGGGCGTGTAGTATTCTAACTATGCGCGATCCCGCGGCGAACGTACTGCGCATGCGTCGAGTGTCAATGCATCCCAGTGCGCATGCTCCAAATTCTGTCAGTGAACGTCAATGACGTCCCATTCCCATTCATGAATGTTTTACGCAAGCGACGCGATTTGTTTTTTTTCCGACGCGATGACGACGCCTATACTTAACATAGGATACTCCACTAGGGGGCTGCTTTATCTATACGCCGCGTATCGCTTCCGGAAACTTCGTAAAGTCACTGCGTCGCGCCCGAAAAAGATTGTGAATTGCAGATTCCCGCTCATTAACATATTTTTTGAGCGTAAATCGGCGGGAACGCCCCCGGCGCCATTTTTAAGTTGAAGTAACGATGCGATGGCGAAATTCAATTACGCCGATCGCATCGGAACTCCAACCCGGCGTTTCTTGTTTTCTGGTTATAGAAAACAGAAACGCCGGCTTAAAGTGACAGTTAGGCTGGCGGATCACTGGATCCGCCAGCCTAACTCTTCATGAATCTGGCCCTATATTATGTGCTCTAATACTTTAATCAGTGTATGGAGATCTTGTGGAGATCGGTTGTGAAGATACCCTTTACTAGGTGTTTATTCACCATTGCTTGTTTAGATCCATGAGGCATATGTTGATTTGGTCCATATGTTGCAGTAAGCCTCTTCAATTCTCGTTGATGGTGATGGTGATAGTGATACCTTTCACAGTGGTAACTCCTGCTTAAGATTGTTGGATCAATCAACCACCCTGTCTCCAATTATCCTGGTGATTTGCTTATCACACCGACTTGGACTTTTTTCACTTTTTTATATATACACATTCAAGCACACTTATTCTATTGTGGATATGGGACTCTTTTATATGGGCTGAGGGCACTTAAACAATAGACATTATGGCCCGGCTTCACGTACCCGGGCTCATCTTTGTGTGGGCGTAGCGTATCTTCTTTATGCTACGCCGCCGCAACTTAGAGAGGCAAGTGCTGTATTCACAAAGCACTTGCTCCCTAAGTTACGGTGGCGTAGCGTAAATGGGCCGGCATAAGCCCACCTAATTCAAAGTAGCAAGGCAGTGGGCGTGTTTTATTATAATGACCCGTGACCCCATGCAAATGATGGTTCGAACGAACGGTGCCTGCGCCGTCCGTGGACGTATCCCAGTGCGCATGCTCAGAATCACGTCGGATAGAATGCCGTCGGCGCGCAAAGCCTATGACGTGTGAACGTAAGCTACGCCCAGCCCTATTTACGTACTGTGTAAACGACGTAAAATTAGACGGCGTCGTTCCCTGGCCTATACCTTAGCATTAGCTGCGACTCATATAGCAGGGGTAACTTTACGCCAGACGTAAGCCTTGCGCAAAACGCGTATATGAAGCGGCCGGCGCATCTACGTTCGTGAATCGGCGTATCTTGCTCATTTGCATATTTCTAATGGGAACGCCGAATGCGTCCAGCGTAACTATGCGCCCATGATACGCCAGCGTAGGCAAGTTATGTCGGACAGCTGAAGCTATGTTTTTCGGCGTATCTCGCTTTGTGAATCGGCGTAAAGATGCGATGGCGCACATTTAAAATTCACTCCTTTGTGAATCCGGGCCTTAGTTTCAATCATATCATGAGATGGGATCGCTCGTTCTGGTAAAACTAGCATTCGTAATGGAGATAGCACATTCGTCACGCTGTAACAGACTGAAAAGCACGAAGACTGAAAAGCGTAAATCTCTCACCAAACATTTACTAACACAAAATCAGCAAAAGCAGCCCCAAGGGTGGTGCCATCCGAATTGATCTTCCCCTTTATATTGCCGTTGTACGTCACTGCGCTTTACTCAAGCATTTTTTTTTTCACGATCGTGTGTAGGCAAGGCAGGCTTAACAATAATCAGGTTGAAAAAAACATTGTTTTTTCTAGACCATTATGTGTGTACGCGACATTAGAGCCAATTCACATGAGAATAGGGTGTGAAAAACCCACGACGCGTTCAAAACGCACTGCGCTAGTGATCTGCAGATGGTGTAAGACTTAACAACACCCCAAAGGCAGGTCACAAATGCAGTGTGTTTGCCTGCATCAGATCACATTGTACAGTAGTAGTACCATGTGATCCGTTTGCTGTATGTTTTATAAAGTAGTGCATGCAGCGTTAAAGTATGAACAGGGCACATGGAAAACAATGTTTTTCTCTGTGCGCATGTAGAGACCTATGTTAGAAAAAACGAATGTCTCTGCCAATGATCTGAACAAGCCTAAAATATTCAATGCAAGCTAAATCTGCACATCTTCTCCGTCAGTTTTTTTTTTTTTTTTTCAATTTAAGATTTTTATTTCAATAAATATCAAAGAAGTACAGACAATGCTCCCAATACAATCTTGGAGCGAGTAAACAAACAAGAAAAAATACTGATAGAGTACATACAGTGCAATTCATCCAATAAAATAAAATAGAATACTCTTCCTCTATCTCATACAATAAGGGCAATAGCGATATACAAATAGGGCCAGATTCAGGTAGTCCAGAGCATCTTTGCTCTGGAGTAACGCTTCTCATTTGCGTTGCGCTGCAGAAATTTTAGGAGCAAGTGCTGTCATTCACGAAGCACTTGCTCCTAAAGTTGCGGCAGCGCATCGCAAATGAGCCGGCGGAATTCAAATTGGGCGGGTACGGGGCGTGTAGTATGCTAACTAAGCGCGATCCCGCCGCCAACGTACTGCGCATGCGTCGAGTGTCAAAACATCCCCGTGCGCATGCTGCAAAATCTGTGAATGAACGTCAATGACGTCACATTCCCATTCATGACCGTTTTACGCAAGCGACGTTTTTTTTTTTTTCCCGACGCGATGACGACGCCTATACCTAACATAGGATACTCCAACCCCATGTAGGTATATCTATGCGCCGCGTATCCCGTCCGGAAACGTCGTATCGTCATTGCGTCGCGCCGGAATTCGATCGTGAATTGCCGATTTCCGCTCATTAACATATTTTTTGAGCGTAAATCGGCGGGAACGCCCCCGGCGCCATTTTTAAGTTGAAGTAACGATGCGATGGCGAAACTCAGTTACGCTGCTCGCATCGGAACTTCAACCCGGCGTTTCTTGTTTTCTGGTTACAGAAAACAGAAACGCCGGCTCAAAGTCACAGTTAGGCTGGCGGATCACTCGATCCGCCAGCCTAACTGTTCGTGAATCTGGCCCATAGAAGTTAAAACATAAGAATATAAATTTATTTAAATATTGAAGAAGAGGAGGAGCAGGGGGCGAAGACCCCAGCCATCAGTCATTATGAAACTGATAAACCTACTCTATCATGTATATAGATTTCCATAGGAGAGAGGAAGCCTGAAACAGGTAATAAACCTAAAGTTCCGTTTCAACACCCCTATTAGGAACAAACTGTGCCGAAAGAGAACTGACATCCTAGTCTTATACCATGACCTCAGAATTCTCGGAGTATCCGCACGGCTTTCCTGAAGGACCAAAGATCCGTGTGCCGTGTGGATTCTCCATCAGTTTTTATGCACATATGTTGTGAAAGAGGCCTCACTGGAGCGCTGGTCTGGAGATGAGGAGCAGCTGGTTTAGACTTTGATGCCGCGTACACACGATCACTTTATGTGATGAAAAAAAATTACGTTTTAAAAAACGTTATTTAAAATGATCTTGTGTGGGCAAAACGTTGTTTTATGTCTTCTGAAAAACGAAAAAAATAAAAAATCGAAAATGCTTGAATTTTTTGTGTCGTTTTTCAAAATGTTGTTTTTGCTGTCATAAAAAGTGATCGTGTGTGAGCAAAACGACGTTTAAAATGACATTTTTAAACCCGTGCATGCTCAGAAGCAAGTTATGAGACGGAGCTTCAATGGAATAGAGTGCCTTTGAACGTGGTGTACGTCACCGCGCTTTGCCAGAGGTTTTTGGAAAAATGATGGTGTGTATGCAACGTCGTTTTTTAAAATGAAGTTTAAAAACGTTGTTTTGTTTCGTGAGATAAAATTAAGGTTTTTTTTTCATCACAAAAAGTGATCGTGTGTACGCGGCATCAGCCCTGCGATGAACGAGCCAGAGACAGCTGCCAATCCTGACAATATAGTTGGGATTTTCTCCAGAGCCTGGAGTCCACTGTTGGCTGATTCTGGTTTATAGTACAGCACAAGTAATGCCCCATACACACGATCGGAATTTCCATTGGGATAAATTCTGACGGATTTTTCCAACGAAATTCCATTCAAGCTATCTTGTATACACGCTGTCACATCAAATTCTGACCGCGGAATTTATTTTTGGTAAAAGAAATCGACGCGTGACGTACAACACTACGACGAACTGAGAATAATTAAGTTCACTGCTTCCGAGCATGCGTCAACTTGATTCTGAGCATGCGTGTTTTTTTTGGACACAGACGATCGGAATTTGTGATAGAACATTTTTTTCATCGCAAAAAAATAGAACATGGTCTCTTTTTAAGTCCATCAGAATTTCCGATGGGGCACACACACAGTCGGAATATGCAATGAATAAATTCCGTCAGACTTTTTTCATCGGAAATTACGATCGTGTGTACAAGGCATTAGAGAAACATGGCCAAAAAAGCTTTGACTGTACAACATTCACATATAGCATTAGGGCACAAGAAATTTGACTGAAAGCACTAAAGGCAGAGAAAGCTTGCTTTTCATATGAACCTCCTCACCAGGGCAGGACTTAGGGTGGTGGGGGCCCCTGGGCTTGAGTGTTGAAGGGGCCCCCTGGAGCGAGGGGGGGGGGGATCATAGTTGTCGAGCATGGGGGGTGCGCATTTAAAGTTGTTGAGCGGGGGGGGGAATTGTAGTTGTTAAATGGGGGGTGCGCATTAAAGTTGTTGAGCGGGGGGGCATTTAAACTTGTTGAGCGGGGGCGGGGGGGGGGCGAATTGAAGTTGTTGAGCGGGGGGGGCGAATTGAAGTTGTTGAGCGGGGGGACATTAAAGTTGTTGAGCGGGGGGGTGCGCATTAAAGTTCTTGAGCGGTGGGGGTGGCAAATTGAAGTTGTTGAGCGGGGGGTGCGCATTAAAGTTGTTGAGCGGGGGGGGGGGTGACTCTCATCCCCACACCGCTCCGGTTCGTCCTTGGGGAGGTTTTGCAGTTGTTGAAATAAAAAGTGGGGGTTTCTGTCCGGGGCCCTGGGGACCTCCAGACCCCTAAAAAAAACATTTATAAAAAATACATAAAAAAGAGAGGTTGCCATCTGGGGGCCCTGGGGACCTCTGGGCCTTTTAATAAAAAATAAACAAATATAAACAAAAATAAAAAAATAAACATTTATAAAAAATAAAAAAAAGGGGGGGTTGCCCCATGGGGCCCTGGGGACCTCTGAGCCCTTTAATAAATATATATATATATATATATATATATATATATATATATATATATATATATAAAAAAATGGGGGTGGGGGTTGCCATCCAGGGGCCCTGGAGACCTCTGGGCCCTTTAATAATAATAATAATAATAATAATAAATAAATACATATATATATATATATATATATATATATATATATACATACAGTATATATATATATAAAAAAACATATTTTTTTATAAAAAAAAATAATAAAAAAAAGTAGGGGTTGCTGTCCGGGGCCCTGGGGGCCTCCGGGCCCCTGGGGACCTCCAGACCCCTAAAAAAAATAAAAACAATAAACATTTAGAAGAAATACATAAAAAAGGGAGGTTGCCATCCGGGGGGCCCTGGGGACCTCTGGGCCCTTTAATAATAATAATAATAATAATAATCATAATAATAATATATACATATATAAATATATATATATATATATATATATATATATATATATATATATATAAAACTAAATATATAAAAAAACATATTTTTTTATAAAAAATAAATGAAAAAAAGTAGGGGTTGCTGTCCGGACCCCTAAAAAATAAAAATAAAAAAATGTTTTTTTAGAGGGGCCACCTATTAGGCGGGGCCCATGGGCTTGAGCCCAGTCAAGCCCAATGGTAAGTCTGGCCCTGGTTAGAAGCCAGTGGTCAAGTCTAGGGTAGAGAACAGGCAGGCCTGCCCCAAGGCCAATGAAGAGTTTTCTCCTTGTGGCAATGGGTAAGCATCCCAAAGCGTGCAGATATTCAATTTATGATAGTCTACACAGAAGCGCAGGCTCCCATCCTTTTTTCAAAAAAGAACTTCGGTAGCAGCCAAAGGACACCTACTCTCCTTGATGACTCTATTTGGAGCATTTTGCGAAGTACGTCCTGGACCTCCTGACACAAGGCTGGTGGGATGCTGCAATATCATGCTCAAATTGGGACAAGGTCTCCTATGTGAATAGGATGCGCAAGAGTATTGGTACATCTACAGTCCTCTGGTCCCTCTGCAAACACTCAGACATGCTTTCCCAGTAATTGATAGATTACCCATTGTTGCTGTAACTTTGAATACATTTTCAGAAGAATGGGAGAAAGGTTAGGAGGAGCTGCTTGGAATATTGATGAGGGCCCTAGCAAATCCCCAGCTAAGTGGGCTGGCAGGGGGAGAGCACATCTTAAATAATCAGGGACAGAGTGGTGGCGGGAAGAAGATTGGAGATGGAGTTCTGAGAAGGCTGTCAGAGGCCTTTGAGGGCGCCTAGTCGTGGGGGGTGACCTTGTGCCTGGGGCTCGGGTGCTGGAGGGACCCTTTACAACTCACAGAGGTGTCCTGTCCTGGATGCAAGGAGAGGACAGCGAAAGCAGGTCAGTACATCTGGGAGATCTCCTGAGGTATTCAACCCAGGGCATATTTTTAGCACTGATCACTGTGTCAGTGTCACTGGTTCCCACATTACTTGTATAAAAAATAAATAAATACATGAAAATTCCACAAATATATGCCATAGTTTGTAGACACTAGAACGTTCATGTAAACCAATATGTGCTTATTGGGATTTATTTTATCAAAAACACCTAGCAGATAACACATTGGCCTAAACTTATGAAGAAATTATGGGCCAGATTCACGTATATCTGCGCATTATTGGACCGGCGTAGCGCACCTCCTTTACGTTACAACGGCGCAATGTAGCGGCGCACTCACCGTATTCTAGTAGGATTTGCGCATTAATTAGCGCCTGTGCAACGTAATTTCAGAGGCGTAAGGCAGAGTAATTCAAATTGTGAAGGTCGTGGGCGTGTTACATTGAAATGAGCCGTGACCCCATGCAAATGAAGGGCCGGCCGGCTCGCGCATGCGCGCTTGAAGCAGACCATGGTCAGCACCTCTGTGCGCATGCTCCCAACTCGGGAATGGCGCAATCAGTGAAATTGGAAGTGGACCCGGGCAACTTAGTGAACTACGCAGACAGCTTAAATAGACAGACACAAACGCCCTTCCTTTGCAAAAGTTCATCCCTTTGTATCCCTTCCTATACAGCAAGGTGCTTTTGTTCTGTTGTTTGTTGCGTTGTGACTTGTCTTTGTGATCTTTGTTGACTGTTTGATCTAGTGTTTTGGATAATATATTTGATAGTGTTTTTTGGTGACTGGTTGTGAGACTTTTTGGTTGATAGATTTTGTTTGTTTGTTTTGTTGCTTGATTTTTCCTGCTTGTTTTTGTGTGTGTTTTTTGGTGATTGTTTGGGAGAGAGTTGTTGTATGAGTATGACTGAGAGGAGGCGTAAGATGAATTTTTCTTTGGGGGAGAAACAAATAATTGCCCGGGCCATTACCCAATATGGGCGTTTCCTCCACGGCCCGGAGAGTGCCAACAACACCCCGGCCAGGAGGAGGGATATTTTGCAGATGATTACCGACCAGGTAAATTCAGTGGTGGTGGGGAGACCCAGACACGCGAGGGGATCGAAAAGAAAATCAATGATCTCCGGCATCTGGTCTGAAAGAAGCTGGGGCAGATGGCATCCCATGCAAGGGGCACTGGAGGGGGCCCACCATGCCCTGTTAGGCTGACAGCGGAGGAGCGTGCGGTCGCCCAGACCTTTAATAGGCAACAAGTGGAGGGCCTGCCTGGCTATGACTCCAGTCAGGAGCCCGTGGTGACAGGTACGTTTTTTTTGCCCTATCAGGTGTGTAGCATGTGTGGAGGGGGGTTGAAAAGGAATATGTGGCAAGTGTGTGGATCCTCCAACCTGTGAATGTTTTGTGTCATCCACAGATGTGCAGGAGGGTGCTGGGCCATCTGGCCTGACCGCACCATCCCCAGGACAGCAGCCTGATGAGGACCCCCAGACAATGCCAGAGTCCTCGGAGGAGGTTGAGGAGGAGGAGTTTGAGGAGGAGGAGGAGTTCATGTCAGGCAGTGGCCTGTTGTTTTTGGAGGACTCTTCCCCTCTGGCTGGCAGCAGCCAGCCCTCCATAAGGGGTAGCCCCTCCCACTCCTCCCCCAACAGGGCTCCCCTCCCAAGGGGCTCCCCTTCTCCCCTGCCACAAGCATCAGCTAGAGGCAGGAAGTCGTCCCAGAAGACCAGGGGGGTGGCCGAGGTTCTGCCCGCCAATCTGAGAAGGGACCAGGCCCTTCAGACCCGCCATCTTGGACAGGTCAGCCAGACTTTGGTAGGAGATGGAGGAGAGCCTGTCCTCCATAAAGGATACGCTTGGGGACCTGGACTGCCACTCCCGGGCTCTTACAAACTGCCTAAACAAACTGAAGACTACAACAGCAGACGTTGGGCAGGATGTGAGGGCCCTCACCCAGGCTATCCAGGCCAACACGGCAACACTAAGTGCTGGCCTGGACAGAATTGCCGTGGCCTTGGAGGGCAGGCCGCCAGGTGGGCAGAGACCAGGGGCTGCTCCTCCTTCCCCGCATTACCCCCCCCCATGAGTCTCCCCTTAGGAGCTGGGGCCATGGCCGTGGGCGCCCCAGGCGTGGCTCATGCCAGCGGCATTAATTTGTTTTCCCCCTTTTCTTTTTTTTCCCTGATTTTTTTTCTGGCTTTTTTTTTTTTTTTTTGCTGGAATTTTTTTTATTTTTGCTGGACAATTTTTTTTTTTTGTGTTGTGAATGATTTTGGAATGTGGGGGTCATATTCCTGCCGGAAAAGGGGTGTCACCCTCATTTTTGGTGGAGAAGGGTTCCCCAGGACCAGGGAGAAGTGATCCCCAGGTCCGTGTGAATGGTGTATGAATGTACAGTGACATAATTGGAGCCGTGGCGTGGCGTTGCTGCTCACAAGTCCTGCATGGTGGGCTTGTGCTAATCCAATTTGATGAGGATGTGGTGTGTGTGCTAGGGACCACAGTGGTGTGCATGCATGCATTTTCATTGTGCCATGATTAATGTGTGTGTTTAACGTGCAAAGATGCCCAATGTGAGCTGTCTCCTGGCTGCTCTTCCCTCAGAAGACGGGGTAGCCTCGGTTAGGGGGGGATTGTCTGGTTCGGGGGTCAGGTCATCACGTAGGTCAATCTGCAGGCCCTTTCTTACTGCGAAGTTGTGCAGCAGGCAACAGGCATGATAATCTGGCACACGAAGTTTGGGGAATACAACAGGGTACCCCCAGACTTATCCAGGCATCGGAAACGTGACTTCAGGAGGCCAAAGGTGCGCTCCACCACTGAACGTGTTTGGGCGTGTGCTTCATTGTATCTTTCCTCTCCTGGGGTTTTAGGTTTCCGGATAGGAGTCATGAGATGGGGTCCCAGTGGATATGCAGAGTCACCTGGAAGGGAAAAGACAGGAGGATGTTAGTCATGCATGTGCCCGTTGTGATGTGTGCATCATGGGGGGGGCAGTCATGCCTGCCACCCATGTCACTCACCAACCAGCCAGGTGTCCCCATACATGTTCTGTTCGAATTCCATTGGGATGGGGCTTTGATTGTAGATGTAGCTGTCATGGCTGGATCCAGGGTGTTTGGCACGGACGTGCCATATGAGGCCTTGGGCATCGACTATCACCTGTACGTTGATGGAATGCCAATGCTTCCGATTGCGGTATATGTGCTCTGTCTCATGAGGAGGCTGGAGTGCCACCAGGGCCGGCCCAAGACAGGAGGGTACTAGGAAGGGTCAGAAGGGTACTAGGAAGGGTCAGGAGGGTACTAGGAAGAGTCAGGAGGGTATACACTAGGGAGGGGTCAGGAGGGTACTAGGAAGGGTCAGAAGGGTACTAGGAAGGGTCAGGAGGGTACTAGGAAGAGTCAGGGGGGTATACACTAGGGAGGGGTCAGGAGGGTACTAGGAAGGGTCAGGAGGGTACTAGGAAGAGTCAGGAGGGTATACACTAGGGAGGGGTCAGGAGGGTACTAGGGAAGAAAGGTACTAGGAAGGGTCAGGGGGGTATACACAGGGAGGGTCACAGAGGGTATACACCAAAAGGAGGGTAAGAGGAAGGGTAGAAGGGTCAGGGGGCAATAAAAAAAAACCTGAAACAGTATTAAAGCTAAAATCAGCAAAAACATGCTAAACTAAAAAAGCAGGGTTCAGAATGGTATAGGAGGGTCAGGAGGGTATACACCAGGGAGGCAGGAGGGTTATAACAGGGAGGGGTCAGGAGGGTACTAGATAGGGTCAGGGGGTATACACAGGGGGCAGTGAAACCTGGAGACAGTGGACAATCATTAAGCCCAATTATCAGCTAACCAGGCACGCTTTCCATGCTAAAAACTGCAGGGAATCCAGCAGATTTAGCATAGAGGTGCTACACGAGGTATGGCAAGATGATTTTACTTACACATTGAGGGAAGAAAGGGAAACGGCAGAGATGCAGGGGCGGGCGCCCCTGTGCCCTGAGAGATCTGTCACTCTGTGCTCCCCCCCCCTGCCCTGCCCGCTGCTTCGCGCCTGCTCGTTTTAAATTGGCAGCAAGAGCAGCACTCACCAAAGCCAAACAGCCTTGGCTGCCCACACGCTCCATCCCCTCACGGAACACACCCGTCCCATCCGCCGCCCCAGCGGGGAAACCAATGGAACCAGTCCCAGTGGGGGCCCACTGCGGACAGCGGACGTCCGGTTTCTTTTAGTCTGTCTCTGACGGCGTGGGAAAACCGCAAGAAGCAGCCGTGCACGCTCTCCCTTGCCCGTGGATTTATTTTGGACGGGGAGCGGAGCGCTCTGTCACCCACGCACCCCGC